>JAJJWX010003985.1:0-1200000 GCA_023529315.1 Papaver bracteatum
AATGTAAAATTCGAGGGGTTCTTTTAATGAGTGTTAGAAAATATCTTAGGAAAGAGAATAGAGAAAGTTGTAACTATTCTAGTTCCATTTAGATACTTCTTTGTAATCAATTGAGAGAATTAATAAGAAAAATTGTCATTCATCATCAAGAACTTCTTAAGTTTTACAAATTCTACTAAGGGTGTAGTTGTAGGTTATTATGCAACTACAACATAATGGGTGGGTAGATGGACGGATGGATATATGGTTGTTTTAGTGAGTGAGCTAGGAACATATATTAACAGTTTAACACCATGTTTGTTTGTTTTTATCGATCGGTCTCGTGTGGATCTGACTGAAATCAACTGACTTATCTGAACATGGTTTAATATATTTGTTTTTTGAGTCATATTTAACTCATTTAAATCGAAAATATGTCTAAATCGGGTAGCGAGTCATATCTGACTCAAAATAAATAATAAAATAGGTCTAATATCTGACTCGCGTTGAGTCAAGGGTTGACTCAGATCCATACGCCAAGTCAGATGCAAACAAATATGTTGTAAAAGATGATTACTAGTCTAAAATATGGTAGGCAAACACTTGAATCTGGGTATGCCAATACCATACCGACTTTTCAATTCTTGAAAAATCATTTATGACCTCGGCTGGGAGCTCGGAACCTATGTACGTAGTTATGATACTCCAATTAATACGATACCTATTAATCTCATCACCTGATTTCCAATTTTTTAATATGATGTCCCTAAGAGCATCCAATGTAATTGAATGAAGATTAAGAGTTGCATGTTGCAAATGGTTTTAAGTAAAATTAGATCAAGTTTTCAACAATAAACGAGTGATCTTGAGTTTTTAAAACACACTAGTTAGCTAGGTACTAAAACCAACATACTTGAGTATAAGTTTTATCATGTTAAAAAAATTCAACTTGATACACTTTAGGCGTTGGATATAGTATACCTGACGAAATCACATGTAAAAAAGTTGATGCTCCAAATGGTTTTCAATAAAGCTAGATCAAGTTTCCAATACTAAAGGAGTGACCTTAAATTTCTATACCACACGAATTAAGTATGAATTTTATAGCTATTCTTTTTTTGGCCTTATTTAGTTTCATATGTCATCAATCAATTTCACTAAATTTCCCTTATATTGGGCTCAAATTCAATTTACATTAAGTGATATATCATTTTGGAAAAGAACATAAATTTACCTTGATTTATATGAATATAGATTCTAGGCTATGTTTAATCTCCCTCGATGTCGTTGCTTTTATCAACCTCATTTAATTACACCCGTTATTCATGTTTAATAGCCATGTACTTACTTTTACAGTTGGTAAAGGTGTCCATAGACAGATAGTTTTGGTGGCTAACTGCACTTGCTAGAAATATATTACTTCTGTTATACTTTTTAGTTGCCATACAGTAGTTGTCGAAATATACTAGCAACACCAGCAATCTAATGGTTGGATTAGGTGTCTACCGACAGGGTTTTTCGGTGGGTAAGACAAGTGACAAAAAATGTATACCTTCTATGGTATATTTTGGTTACCTAACCATGGTGTTTGGAGGACAATAACAAAAAATATGATATTTCGGTTGTTAAGTCGTCGTTGCTAAAAATTTCACCCAACTGTCGTTGCTGGAAAACTGGTTGTTAGAGATATATTCCAGCTGTAGTTGTTTTTAGTTACTAAAAGTTGTCACTTAAGAGTTCCACTGACTACAGTTGGTAAGAAAGTAGTCGCTAATGCCAAGTTTACTTGTAGTGTACCGAGGTAATTATTTTAGAGACACATTAAAAGTTTCAGTAAATGTGCCTAGTAAATGCTTATTGTTTTAAATGTTGTGACATTACTATCTGCTAGGGTTTAATGTTTTACGATTTTAACCCTAAGCTAAAATCTACCATCAACATTAAGTCCCCTGCTTAGCTCGGAACAGGTGCCTTGTTGCGAGGTAAGCATATGATGGTGACAGACAAGGATATAATCATGGTGTAAATCGTTGCAAAGATGGTTAGGAGAATCCCACTAACCTTTTGAGTGGTAAAGAGAGTTTTGGCTTCCCGTGTTGGCGGCCTTGCGTAAGTTGTACTAGGAATGCAGACCGTGGAGTTATGAGGGGAAAGTTACCATCTTGGTCTGGTCGTACACCTCCAAGGCAAGGGGGCGCGGTTGTGGAAGGCAAAGCAAGTGGACGGCTTGTCTCGAAGGGCCAAGGAGTGGTGTGGTGCTGGCTGCGGCAATGGCATGGTAGAACGTCTAGGGGCGTCTAAGCATGGTGGGGGCCGCGATGATGGGGCTAGGTCTTGGCTAGGGCCGCGGAGATGGAAAGCATGGGAGGCTAGGCGCGGTGGGGGCCGTGATGATGTAGCGAGGTCATGGCTAGGGCTGAGGCGATGGCAAGCATAGGCGTGGTGGGGCCACGGTAATGGTATGATGAGGCCGTAACATGGCGTGAGTGGTCTTGGACATGGAAATTGGTCTTTGCGGGACCGGTTTCCTCTTTTCCCTTCTTAGCTCGAAATAGGACAACCTTTCTTTGTTCAAACTCCCACATACCATGTATAAAAGGAGGGCCGGCCTCTCCCTTTGATTCACCCCTTCATTATTTCTTCTTTTGTTGATTGGTAGCGGTGAAGCGGACAAGCGGACTAGGTATGCCTCCCAGTACTTCCCTTTGACTTTCTTTTCTTCTCTTTTGTTTTTGTTTTTGTTTTTTTTTTGTGTTGGTGAAAACCCTAGTTGCAGGCGTACCTTTTTATGACCTTGTAGAAACATTGGCGTGAATCTTAGGCATTTTTTTCCCTAGATTGTCGTATCACTTAGGCATGAATACCATAGTAATGTTGACCGCCCCTACTCACTGTGCAAGGTAGGCATGTGATAGTAATTGCCATGTCTTCTTACAAAAACCTATCCTTTTAGGGTTTACTCCTCGTTTTGGCGTGGCCGTGTGTATGGTTCCCCTGGTGAATCATTCCTACTTGGCTGGACAAGAATTATATGCCGTATGGTACGACCTTGAAATAAACTGGCTTGCGTCTTGGGTGAAAATAATTTTCGTGCACCTTATGTAATAATATCCCTTCGCATTTCTCCATTGTAGTTTTTTGAAAAAATATTCATTATGATGTCACTTGAGGAGAGTTATGTTGTAACGAGAGACCTTTGCAACTCCAAACCAAATGTAGAAGATGAATTCTTCACCACATCGGCCACTGTTAGGAGAAACGATCCCATCTATGTGTCGATTCTTCTGACTGGCTCAGAAAGCGAAGGAGAGGATCGATCGGTTCGGCCAAGAGGCGTAATAAGGTTTTTCCTTCAGAGGAAAGAATATCGTGTTTCTTCTATCAATTTTAAATCCCTACAAGTCCATTGCGTTCCTTTGAGAAATGAACATGATTTATGATGGACCAGGAACCTGTAAAGACTAATTTGACCCGGGCGCAAATTGTCGGTGTTGTTGCGGCTTCTGCAGTGCTTCAGATTAGGAAATACATTCTATGGTTGGTTGCTTTTGTTTCCAGATAGTGTCCGGACACCCATACGGCCATATACAGGTGGGGCGAAATGACCATTTCTTTGGAAAGCGTGGGTGTACTGCTGAACCTTCCTGTAGTTGGAAACCTTGATGTTAAGTCGTCCGCTGATGAAGAAGAAATGCATGCCGTTATAGTTGCGAAATCAAAGGGGTTCGTTCCGAAAGAGAATGAGACGAAGTGCTTCTATGACTGGTGGGTGTGCCAATGGTTTCCTGACGCGTTAGAGCTAAACCAGAAGAATAGTATTCATGTTGCGTCGTTCTTGGATCTTTGGCTATCCATAGAGATTTTTGATGACGGCTCGGGCAAGAAAGAGATAATACATGGAGTTATCAAGTTTTCCATAAAATTGGCAAAAGGTGTCGTTCTTCCCCTCGGTGGTTTATTTCTTGGTTCCCTGTATACACACCTGGACCATATAGTTTCGGACATGCGCGCCTCAAATGGTCATATGAAGGTGGATTCGTATGTTCATGCTGCTTTTCTCCAGGATTGGTTGTGGGAGCATTTCGAGAAGTATGCCTCGAAACCGTTGGCCATACTTCTCGAGTCTTGGGGTGGCTCCAGAATACTGCGTTGGTCAAACAGGCGCCGAAAAACTGGTCCAAAACTAATTAGGTTTCTTGATAACTCGTATGCAGTTAATTTTCGTCCATGGGCTCCGGTGCATGCGTCCATAACTCAGGTTAGTACCTTTGCTCCCGCTTCGAATATGTCTTTGTCTTCTGATGGTGAGGGCCTTAGCGTTGGAGAGATGGTGTTCATGTTTAGCTGCATGCCTGGTCACGTGCCATCTTTTTTCTGAGGAGCTTGCAAAGAGATTTCCTATAATGTTGATAGGGCTGCTCGACATATGGGTTTTGACCAAGGGGTCCCACTTGTTCGTCAGCCGGGTGTTCAAAAAATTCTGTTGTCAACTGTTCTCGATGCTAGTGCTCTTGTGTCGGGTAAAAGTCTGACTTTTCTCGCGGAACGGCATCCATCAACAACCTCCAAATATAACACATTTTGGAAGGATGAAATCCTTGTCATCCAGGAATTTGTGAAATCCGTGGTGGAGAATACCTATGGTAGACCTTATGTAGAGGTTTTAGAAAAGAATTTGTTGTTGAGGGATACTTCTTTAATTAAAAGAAAATCTGTCGGTCCAGAAGCAAACAGTCCCCAGGTGAAGGAGCGAAGGTCTAAAAATCGTGCAGGAGGTTTCCGGTTAGACTCCACAGATTTACCGACTTTTAGTTCATCCAATATGCGGGTACGTACGGCTCTCCTGTTGACTTTAGCTTGGAATGTTTATATCTTTGTTACTTTTCTGAGAATGTGTCCTTGTATTCCGTCCAGGTTCTCAGTAGTACGAACGCCTTTTCCAAACTAGCGAGCAGTCAAAAACCATAATTTTTCGAGACAGGGAGTGGCGTTGTCGAGCCTATCCATAGTGATGAAGAATCCGAGAAGGATGAAAGTTCTGAGTCTGGTGATGGTGAGAGTGGTTCTTCTGACAGTAGTGTTGAGTCTTCCTCTAGTCAGTCTGAAAGTGAATCTGTGTGTCTTCTCCACGTTTTCTAATTTCCTTTTTTTTTTTTTTTTCTTTGCAGTAAAACTAAATCTTGATTTTTTAGGAGGAAACCGTCCCTGGGGATGACCTTGAAGTGGAAGACCACCAGAGTAAAGACATAACCGTACTTTTAACTGCTGAAACTGTACCATCTACCGATTTGGACATGGAGATTCATCGTCCCGAGGGCGCCGTCGTGACTTAGGTGGAGGAGGGAACTTCGGGGGGTGAAATTATGGTTAGGGATCCCCTGCCAGTTGCTGATTCAGTTGTAGGTTCCTCCTTCGATCCTCCGTATCTGGATCATTTTACCGGTCATGTGTTGATTGGTGGATTTAGCATTCCAGCTAAACATGCGACATTGTACACCAAGATTTGGGAAAGCTATGGTCACATTTCCACTACTAAAAACATGCGTTGGTCAAGTGTGTGGAGGAGGCCTTGTCTTCGACTGATGAGACGTGCAATGTGACTGGTCATACAATTTCTGAGGATGTAATATCGAGCTGGAAGTTCCATCGTGACATGTGCATGGGCTTCGAATTCAACGTTCCTTGGTTCGTTGAAGGTCTCTCTGACGTTGAAAGGTTGTTGGTCGAAACAGTCGAAGGTCCATCCGAAGACATGGTGAAGAAGAAGGAAGCAGAATTCAAAAAATTGTGCCAGCAATTGAAATTGAAAAGGGCGGCTCTCCAGAGTACAAAGGAGGCCTTTGCCAAGAGGAGAAAGCTGCTGCTGGAAAACTTCCATTGAATATATATTTGTCTTTTCGACCTCTTATCGTTAGGTTTTTTTTTTTGAAAGACAAATGAGACGCCTGGGTTTTGGTTTTTTATTTTCTGGTTTTCTCGGGTTAATAGACAAATACTACCTTGATGGTTTTGGGTTATTCTTTTTGGAATGAATTGTTTAGGAATTGATTATTTTGGTTATGATTGAAAGTGACACATACATCCTAGGAGAAACCTTAGAACCGTGTGTTGGTAGGTGACATGGGGTAAACTATGTATCTTGTCTTGAAAACTTGAAATAGAAAACCACATATCTTGTCTAGGTAAGACTTACTTGGTTTTTAGGTCTCCTGATGAAAAGTGAACCTTCTAGTGTAAGACTGGGTCTTATGGAAAACACCACCATGGGAAGTCCCCAGTCGTTACTGAGACATCTGATAACCGAGCCATAGATCCTTGGGCGGACCGTCTGCTTCTTTCCTATGGGAAGTCCCCAGTCATCCCTTTTCGTGTCATGACTGATAATGAGTCGCCGAGTAACTGAGTCGGAGTGAGTCATCTTCCCCTACCAACTTGATGTCTGGTTCGAAGAACGGGGTCAACAGTCGAAAATTAACATTGTAACCGATAGACCAATCCTCCCGCTGTGGTCGCCAATTGTTTATAGGTGAAAATAGTTTCTACTGATTTTGGTAATTGCGGGTGTGAAGGTGAGAAACTGTTTAAACACTAAACAATGTACTGCAAGGGAGTACTTTATATTCGAGAGATCAATTTGTACAAGTCCGTCCTAAACCAAGAAATGGCCATTCCAGACTTGCTTCGGTCACAAAGAGGAGGAGAATGGGTTGGTTTTGGGGAGGGAAGCAAGGAGAGTGGTGAGACCAGAATAGTTGATTCTGGAGGAGCAGTTGGGTTTCTACGACTTGTTATCAGAAAAGATAGGAGATCTCACGAGGAGAGCTAAGTAAGTATTTCTGAGTGTTGTCTTGTCCGAATGAACTTGTTGGAAATAGGTAAGACCTATTTATACAAGTCGAGGTACAAATGTACCCTGGTCTCATTAAGTAATGGGGAAGTAAATGTGAGGAGGTGGTAACCGTATGCATGGACTTGATGTCCCATAAAGTACTTAACGTTATGGAATTGATGTTCCATAAAGTTTGTTAACTCACAGCTTTATGTCCCATGAACGTTTCCCATATAAATCCCGTATTTACTAGGCGCCTCACCCTTATGACACTTCCTTATGAGGGGCGTAGTGTACGCCGCACGATGAAGATCACCAAACCAATACCCAAAGAGATTCCCCCTGTTTTTGTTAATGTCTCGAATGTTTTGGAAAACATGTAAAACGTTGTTGTGGCTTGGAAAGTCGAGCTTGGGGAACTTTCTAGCCAAGTGACCTTCGACGGTCGAGATGTTGCATCTTGAGAGGAGGGTCAACCGTTGATTGTTGCACGCCTTCGTTTTGGTAGCCACGTAGTGAGGTCCAACAGGGTGGCACGGATAGCGTGTGTTTAGACTTGGCATGAGGAGCCAAGGGTTATCCATGGGCGTATGGCATGGCTAGGGCCAAGGCGAGGGCGCTTGGCTTGGCATGTCGTGACTAGCATGGATAGGACTAATGAAAAATGTGTTTGGCATGGCACGGCTAGCTTTTCTAGGTTAGGTTTGGCATGAGGTGCCAAGGGGTAGCCATGGGTACATGGAGTGATTAAGGACTAAGGCAAGGGCGCTTGGCTAGTGGTGTGACTAGCACGGCTAGGGCCAAGGCATGGTGTGGCTAGCTTGGCTAGGTTTGGTTTGGCTTGGCATGTGGGGCCAAGGGCTATACACGGGCGCATGGAGTGACTAACCTAGACTAGGCGCACAACTAAGCTAGGTTTTCGGGTCTAAGGTCGTGAGGGGAATTTAGACGGCCAGGATTTGCTCATGGGATTGAAGGGAAACCGTTGATTGTTTCCTTCCTTCACTTTGGTAGTCGCATGAGGAAGGCCAGCATGGTGGCACAGCATGAGGGGCCATGGCAAGAAATGTTTGGCATGGCGCGGATGGCTTGGCTAGGTACGTGACCAAGCTAGGGTTTTGGGCCTAAAGTCGTGAGGGGACTTTGGACGGCCAGGATTTGCTCTTGGGATTAATGGGCAACCGTTGATTGTCTCCTGGATTCACTTTGAAGGGAAACCGTTGATTATTGCCCTCATTTACTTTGGTAGTCGCATGAGGAAGGCCAGCATGGTGGCGTGGCATGAGGGGCCATGGCAAGACATGTTTGGTATGGCGTGGATAGCTTGGCTAGGTACGTGACCAAGCTAGGGTTTTGGGCCTAAAGTCGTGAGGGGACTTTAGACAGCCAGGATTTGCTCCTGGGATTGAAGGGAAACCGTTGATTGTTGCCTGGATTCACTTTGGTAGCCGCATGAGGAAGGCCAGCATAGTGGCGCGACATGAGGGGCCATGACAAGACATGTTTGGCATGGCGCAGCTAGCTTGGCTAGGTACGTGACCAAGCTATGGTTTTGGGCCTAAAGTTGTGAGTGGTATTTAGACGGCCAGGGTTTGCTCCTAGGATTGAAGGGAAACCGTTGATGGTCGCCTGGCTTCAATTTTGTAGCCGCATGGGGAAGGCCAGCATGGTGGCGCGGCATGAGGGGCCATGGCGAGACGTGTTTGGCATGGCGCGGCTAGGGCCAAGGTAGGGGCGTTTGTCTTGGCTTGGTTTGACTAGCATAGATTGGGCCAAGGCAGAGTGAGTTTTGGCATGGCGCGGCTAGCTTGGGCTAGGTGTGGCTGGCATGGTTTTCCATTAGCATGGAGGTGCGGCTAGCATGGTAGGCATGCTTTGGCGCGGTTGGTGTGGCTGGCATGATTTTCCATTAGCACAGAGGCGCGGCTAGCATGGTTGGCATGCTTTGGTGCGGTTGGTGTGGCTGGCATGATTTTCCATTGGCATAGAGGTGCGGATAGCATGGTTGGCATGCCTTGGCGCGGTCGGTGTGGCTGGCATGATTTTCCATTGGCACAGAGGTTCGGATAGCATGGTAGGCATGCCTTTGCGTGGTTGGTGTGGCTGGCATGATTTTCCATTGGCATAGAGGTACGGATAGCATGGTTGGCATTCCTTGGCGCGGTTGGTGTGGCTGGCATGATTTGCCATTGGCACAGAGGTGCGGCTAGCATGGTTGGCATGCCTTGGTGCGGTCGGTGTGGCTGACATTATTTGCCATTGGCACACGTCGGAACTAGGGTTTGGTTCGTCGTAACCCTAATTTTGAAAAATATACCCGGGTAATTATTTTAGAGACACATTAGTTTCAGTAAATGTGTCTAGTAAATGCTTATTGCTTTAAATGTTGTGATATTACTGTCTGCTAGGGTTTAGTGTTTTACGATTTTAACCCTTAAGCTAAAAACCACCATCAACAATAGGTAATACAGATATGTCATAGTCCAATTTATGGACATAACCCGTCAACAAAAATGATTAACCAAATTTCTTTATGGTTAACAAATTGATCAACCAAAAATAAGCTTGTTTGGAAGAAAAAAAAATATAATTTTTTTTTTTTTTTGAAAAGCAATCGTATTAAAAAAAAATCGGGTTATCTTTAATAACACAAGGAGGATCTAAAATAGTACATATACACTATTAAGATTCAAGTAAGAACATATGGTAAATAAGCATGGTGTAAAAAAATGGTATCATGGCATTCATGAGGAAAGTCTATATGCATACAAAGGCAAGGAGTAGCATAGTATTTTTCTAATTAGTAGTATAGAGTTATGATATGATGCTTTCCAAACTTAAAACATACATACATGCATTATGAGTTTGGAAAGTAAAAGAAATAATATAATATAACACCTTATGATAAAATATTTGAGTCAAAATCAGAGATTCTTAACTTTTATCGATACAAGAGAAAGACTAATATATTACTTTTAATAAGAGTACAAGTATGTGATAAACAAGAAAGATAAATGTTTCATTTCTAAATCAACCGATTTTTTTTATTTTTTATTTTTCAAACTAGAAAAATAATTTCTACTTTAATTAATCTCATAGCTTTATCAATAAAAAAATATACAAATATAACTTATTTATTTATTTTCATAGGAGAATAAGATATTTATGGGATTAAGGAAGAAGACAAACCCTTAATATTAGTATTAGAAACAACTAATTAATATCATGTAGATAAACAATCCCATCAACAAATATCTAAAAAGCATCTAATAAATAAGGGAGACAAACATGCATCTACCGGAACGTCTTGAAAGAGGTTCCGGTAGCAGTACATTGTAATCATGGTCGGAGTGGGGCTGATGAAGACTTGGTAGACACTTTTGTTTCCTTCTCAGTACTTGACCGAGTGAGGATATCTACTTCACTACTTGGTAGCATTTACTCTTGTCTAGACACATATCTGTATTTCCTTTCTAGTGCTTTTACTTTGTGTTATGATGTTAATCTCTGTAATGGTTCAGCCTCCAGTTCAGTGTCTACTGACTGTGATGGCTAACTTGTAACCGTCGATTATAAAAAAACAAAAAACATGCATCATTTATTTAGAAGAGGACAAACATGTTTAAGGAATTTCCATGTTATCAGGAGAAAAAAAAATGGTTGAGATAAATACCTCTTTGGGAAAAAAAAATACTTGATGAAGAACCAATAAAGATGAAGAATTAAATTTCTTGTGAAGGATTTAATCTCAGTTGGTTGTAGCAAGGTGTTGATAACGTGAAGAAGTTTGTTGTGAATGGGAGACAAACATAATATAAACAAAAGTAGAGGAAAAGAAGAATCAAAGAGTTTTTTCATTCATTTCCTTTGTCTTGTACACTTTAAATACATAACACTAAATTCATGTAGTAGTACAGGTGTTAGGATATGTATGACATGTGTTTAGTGGGAAGAAAAAACACAACATGTATCTAGGAGAAGAGGAGAGGTGCACATGCACTTTGCTACATGATGGTCAGACACCTTTCCTCACATATTCCTACGACAGATTGCCAATTTTCATTTAATGTTACTTTTGATACTTTGCACACAACTCACACAAACTCAAGAAATATTAAACTCTGGAAATCAAAACGACTAATCACATTTTACTTCGGAGTTTCAAATTAAGACAAATTCCCAACTAGACTTGTTACGTACTCCCAAACGGAATCCCATTTTCGGGATCTATGATCACGTAAAAGAGTTTCCACACTCTTTTAGCAACTGCCCTTCCATGTTATCAGGGGCCGAGCCAAAGGTTGTCTAGACACGGCTGTTGCTCCCTAAATCTTGAAAAACCTCACCTTGCTACCTAAATTATGCATTAGCCAAACCAGTTTCCGTGTTTAGTCCACTAAGTTTAATTTAGCCCACCAAGTCTAAAACTCAGGGCCGGTCCTGGAGGGTAAGCAGGACAAGCTCCACTTTGGGGCAACAAGGAGAGGGGGCAACCAAATACATGTTTTGCATTTGGAGTTTTTCGTTAATAAATAATTACAGGGGACCAATCTATAATTTACATAAAATATACCATTGTATGCTTAGATTGGGGGAGGGAATGGATGATGCAGGTAATATTTCCTTTCTAGAATTTAGCAAGATAGATGTTGGGAGTATTGTTTATGGTTGTTGCTACGGAAATATGTGATACAGTGGACTTTTCTTCTTGGAGTTGTAGCAAAACCAGGAGCTTCTATGGTGATTTACCCTCTTCTAGGATTTGATGGTAATTATTCATACTAACATGTGAACACATTGTGTGTAATGATAAAATCTTGTCTCCGTGGCAAAACTTGGCCGTTTTTAGTTTGACTTAGTAGTAAATACCCATTGTATAATGTACATCATTGATACATGAGTTACCTGTCGTGCTGGTTTAAGTCTTATTTCACCTAGTAAATTAAGTTGCGCAGAATTTAAAAGAAGTTGCACTAGCATCTGCTAGTTATATATCTTATATTATGCCACATTTCAGTTGATCAAGTGTTATTTGATCTTATTTATTAAGTAGTCTTCACTGTTTAAGAATCACAAGTAGCTCTATCTGATCCATGTTTCTAACGCTGATGAAGATAACATATATGCTCTGGGTACACAAGGCATATAGATGTGTAACTACAGGTTACACAAGCCATATGCATGTGTAACTGTAGGTTACACAAACCATATGAGTCAGGATTCTGCTCTTTTCTCTGCGTATATAGTGTCTGAAGATCAGTAATAACAAGTAAATTTGTTCAGTACCATGGTTGTTCTTGAAACACAAGTGGTCTTATAGTTGGTGTGTTTTCATAGTGTTGTAATAGATGTAGTAGCGAAAAATTTCTTGTTTGAGCTTATGTTGGTTGGATAAGTATTAGCTTTGAGTGTCTCCAGATTACATGGGTTATTTTCATAGTGTTGTAATGCTTAGTTGTTTTGCTTTGTCACTGGTCTTGCTGACCTTGTATTTCAGTAGTTATATGGATGTGTAACTACTAGTTACACAAGCTATATGGTGGATGTGTAACTTCTAGTTACACATGTTGTAAAACCACATATATTACTCAAGAAAACTTGCAAGATGGAGTTTATGATTCTTCTGTAAACGGCAATGAAATAACTAATCACGATGTGAATGGAAACGTTCAACATGCTGATGTGTAACTTCCAGTTACACATGCTAATTGGATGTGTAATTGTTAGTTACGCATGCTAATTGGATGTGTAACTGGCAGTTACACATGCTAATTGGATGTGGTTTGATTGAACCTGAAATGATGTAAATATAATTTTACTAGTTCGATGCGTGTGTAATTTATCATCAACATTCAATGTAAGTAATAAGTCTGTTGTGTGCATATATGACTCAAATTCTTCTTTGTTCTTTGCCCTTTCAAGTTCTTACTCAAAATTATTATTGATTGCAGGTGTATATTCGACTACATTTACATTTACCAACTATTGTAGTTATGATAGGTGTAGAATACACCTAATTTACTATCTAGTAGTTTATGCTTTCTTTGCTATTTTTCTAGTAAAATATGTATTTTACGTACATTTTTGAGTTATTAGGTACTCTGGAGTCGCACGGAGAAAACAAAGAGGAAATCACCAAAATTGAGCAAAAAGGGTAGAATTGTCATTTCATTGGATGAGCACTATATGGAGCCCGGTAATGGTTAAGGGGAAACTCTTCTTGGAAGTGTACTAAACACAAACCAGCTACGGTTAAGGGGTTGTCATATAGGGTACCCCTTATCATTATTAGAGGATGTAATTATCAATGGGTGGTCCTTATCTTGGGAGCAAATAGCCATCCCAATACCTATACCCTAGTCGACTGAGAAGATATTTCTTCTTCACTTTTCTTTCTTTTACCGGAATTGATGAAGCTGTGCAACCACTGCCGAAATCGTTAACCAAAACTAGATCGAGAAATGGATGAATTCGAGAGAACTGGGTCCGTAAGTTGAAGAACAAGAAGCATCAGATGGGGTTCAAATCGAGAAGAGTAATAGAGAATCAGATATGGGTATTTTCTGGAATTACAATTAGGGTTTAAGTCTGTGAAGATTATGGGATTTTCTTTGTGCAATTTGACGGAGTTGGATGAATTCTCGAAGTTAGGGTTTTAATGGCGAATGACAGAAATGGGGGTTGCTTTCGAATTTGAGAGAATTGTTGAGAAGAAGAATCGAGAGGGATTGAGCTAAGGAGCTGTTGCTGATTGAAATTGAGAAAATCGAAGTTGGTTGATGATTGTGGTTAAGGCATGGGAATGAATGGCTTGGTGGAACTGGTGATATGTTGTCTGTGCAGTGGATTAAAGCTGCAGAGTGGGTAGTTTTGGAAGCTCAGATGAAGCTCTAGTGTAAGTGGATATGGTGCAGCTGGTGGAGATTCAAATGCAGTTGTGCACATGAGTCAGGTGGTGCTAGCTCATAATAGGAAGAAGAGAAGGAGAGATTCAAGGACTGAGTTGGTGTTTAAGGGTTGTGTAGCTGAGCTGTAGGTGGAGATTGATGATGAGCAGCTGCCAACAAAACAAGGAGAATAAAATGATGTTGCTGGGTGTAGTAATGGCAGGGTTACAGTCTGTTGAGCACAAGCAGAGAGGTGCTAGTTGAGAGCTGGTTTTTGAAATGGATCTCGAGGGAGAAGTTCGAGTGAGTCTGCAGCTGGGAGGTTGAGTTGGTGGCTATTTGACAAGAGAGATTTAACTGAATTCAAGGGAGAGCTACGATATATGGCTCGTGCAAGGCAACTGTGAATGGAAGAATGGTGCAAAGCAGGTGCAGGTGCAAGCTGGTATAGGAAGGTGGTGCTGTGCGAGTTAATGGAATTGAGTTCATTGGAGAAGAAAATGGTAGAATCAGCAGAAAGCTAGGCAAAGTTGGTTGCTAGTGCTGAAATGAAGACAATGATGCTGTTCAAGGTTAAATAAAGTGATTTCTTGAGTTCAGTGTGCTTGAGACTGTGTGCTGTGGAATATGAAAAGTAAGATAGTGAAGTTGCAATATGTAGTAGCTGGTGGTCAAGAATGAGAATGGCTGGTGCAGTGATTGCAAGGAAATGTTGTTGGTATGAAGCTAGAAATTATGGGATTAATGCACAGGTGCAATGGAGGGTGATGGCTAGAACTGATGGACGGAATGGCCAAGCATGAAATGGAGCATTTCTTGGTGTTATGAGCTCATGCGTTTTAGGTTTCGGTGGGAAAGCAGGTGGGTATTGGTTCACATCCTGGTTGCTATGTGTGCTACCATGGTTGTGGCAATGGAAGGAATGGAATGTATGGTCTTGTGGAGTTGCAATAAGGGAGAAGTGGCAATGTGCAGTGAGAATAGAAGCTGGAATTGAGTTTCAGGGGTTGGAATGAATGTTGAATGTAATGAGTTGGAACTGACAGATGACAGCCATCATGGTTGGGTAGCAGGATTGGCATGGCCATCTTGGCCGTGAACAATAAGGTTCAGGGAAAGTGGCTTGGTCAGAACTAGTCACTAGGAGTTAGGTGACTCGGTTCTGACTCGTTCTAACTCAGCCCTTGACCCTTTGACCTTTGACTAACAGTTTGACTGACGGTTGACTCCCTTGACCGTTAGTCATAACGATTGTGGACGGAATATACCTTGACCGGAGGAGAATTTTCAAAGCTGTTTCGGCGGAGACGGATTCCGGCCTATTTCCGGCCAAAACCCCAGTTTTCCGGAGAGCCAAAGTTGCAAAATTTTGTGTGGATTTCTCTCATGGGATGTGAAGAGTTGGACTTGGAATTGAATGGAGAATTTGGGTTGGATTTGGAAAGAGGAGATGGAAGATTTGAGAAAGGCTTGGATTTGGAAATTGAGCTACAAAGGGAAAGGGATACTATTCCTTGGAAGATTTGGAGAGCATTGAAGCCTATAAATAAAGGAGTTCTCTATACATCCTTGACACATTGACACACTTTTATACACACAACACTTTTATTTTCTTTATTCTTTGTGTGAACTCTTATTATGAGTAACTAAATTGATTGAGGATGAATTCCTAGTTCTTAACATATGGTTTGAGTTTTGTTTCAATTCTATCTTGATGTTCTTCACATGATTATCGTTTGTTTTTACTAATAGGAATGTTTATACATTCATGATTGATTGATAGATTGTTTAGGTGCGCAACTAAATTTATTTGTTAATTTGATCTATAGCTAGTGAAAGTTAGGGGATAAGTAATCGTTTCTTGACTCTTTACATAAGTAGCAAACACTAGACCTTGCGGAGGGATTCCGTGGAGCAATTGTGTGTAAAAACAACGTTAGCAAGTGGACCTTGATCTAAGAGTCTAACTACTAATATCAACCTAATAAATTCATAAATCTTAATGCGTTTAAGTAAATTACATCTTGAGTGATCTACTACTAGGTGATTTGGTGAATAGAATCCGGTAGTCGAGAACTTCCGTATCCGGTGATATAAGGGATTTTGGGGTTAGCACTGATCTAGCTGCTATACCTACGGTTGGTGATAATTTGTGACTAATAAGAAGTGGAAAATGACATAACTTTAATCATTGTTTTGCAGCGAAGAAGGATTCCTTGATCTAATCTCTCTTATTGATTTCCTTTATATTTTTAATTTCTTTATTTACTTTTTGTGACAATTCAACCCCCATTTGTGTGACAATTTTACAACTAGAATCTCGTGCTCCTCGTGGGATCGACCTTGACTACCCTATATTACTTGTTAAATAGGTAGTAAAGTATTAATTAATTTGTTGTGGTTACGACACGCGTACAAATTTTGGCGCCGTTGCCGGGGAGCATCGGATGATTTTAGTTGTTTTCTTTTTACTTTTTGCTTTATTCTTGATTTGTTGGATTCTTTTACCAGTATCTAACTTAGTTTTTGAGAATTGTTTTTCAGGTACCGTTTTTCCATGTATGGTGGACAAGAGCAATCATATTTCAACAATCAATACGATTTTCAACCTCAACATCATGGCAACTTCCAACCATCCTTAGGATACAATCAAAACCAATCTTTTGGCTATGATCAAAATCCTTCGGAGCCTTATGGATATTCTCATGCATATTAACAACCTTATGACGGGTATGTAAGTGGACAATTACAAGGATGGACGGATAATTATGCTTCTAATACATTGTTTTCTAGTAATGTGCAGACGGAGAGTTGGGAATATACTCCTCTTCATCGTGTTTTTCCTTCACTTTTTAAGGATATACAATCTAGAAACTCTATACACGGTGGTAAGCGTGTTAATGTCCGTAAACTTGCACAAAAGTTATACAAATTGGAAGATGATGGAGATTCGGAAGAGCTTGTCGCAGAAATTAGTAGGACCATTCATATGGAACTTAAACGACGTCGGGATAAAGGCTATGAAACCGATGAAGATTCTTATTATGGTGATTCCGATAATGAAGATGATTGTGTTGAAAAGGACCAACCTTTGGAAACTTTTGATGACGCTAGTGTAGTTTACTCGAGCCTTGATCTTAATAATGATCAATCACCTATTCAAAAGGTAGAGCTTGAGGAAGATGCATTTAGTGCTTGGAAAAAATTCCTTATGGAAAATTATGAGTCCGCAGAAGTGTATGAAAGTGCAACCATGAGGAAGTTATTCCAACTCCGGATCATAATAACGATCCTTCACCTATTCAAATGGAGGAGATTGGATGTGATTTTCATATTGTTGTAAACGGTGTAACACCCTCACAAGAAGATCTTACAATTTTTACCGACGAAAATCACTTTAGTGAATGGCCCGATTCCGATGATGAAGATGTTGAAGAGGTGATGCTCGATAATGGAATCGAATTGAATGATATTATGGAAGACCCAATTAAACTTGCTAATGATTATGATGATGCCGAGACTTTAGTTAAGGTACAAAATGATGAAGAATGGTTGCAAAGTTTGATAGAGGACCATGATATGGAAGAGGTAAGTAATTCACTTGAATTTTTTAAGAATGAGGAGGATACCGTAATATAAGAAATTGTGCAAGGTTTGTCTAACCCTTTGAATATTGATTCTTCTCCTTTACCTCTTATTGGTTTGAATGTATGTGCTTCGAAAGTACTTTTGAATGACTTTGTTTCTCGATATCAACCATTGGAAACACTTGATTCTAACACTATGCAGGTTTTCCAAGAGGAATGCATAGAAATTCCCAAATTCTATGTTCTTTATACACTTCCGAGTGTGGACAAGAATAAGTGTGGGGGAAATTTCTATCGAGCTATAACATTACTATTATTTTCTTGTACTAATATTTGTATGGAGTTATTGTTTTCAAAACAGGTACTATGGGAGGATCCCCAAATTTTCCGATTATTAGTATATGGGGAATGAATCTTACAAGAGCCATGTCGGGCCGTCGAATTTAAAACAAGCGCTAAGTGGGAGGCAACCCACCGGTTTTGTATTTCTTATCCTTTTGTTTTTATTTGCTTTTTGTTTTGTTTATTTATTTTTCTTGTTCCATATCATATTAGGATTTCCCACCTTGACTTTGCTTGGATGATTCAATTACATTGAGGACAATGTAAGGTTTAAGTTTGGGGGAGTGGCTAAGCATATATTTTTGCATAATTTTTTTTTTTTGCATAAAACTTTCAACTTTTAGAGATTTTAGAGTCACTAGCATACTTCTAGGTATGATTACATAGAGAATTCTGACCGACATTATTGAACTTGGAAGTGTTAGGGAACTACGTTCGATTTCTTGCTTGTTAGAGTGTTAAATAATGGATTTAATCATGCCGGTGATGCAAATTTGGTGCAGGGAGAAGTGCGTTATTAGAGTTGCTGATCAATCATTAGTGGAGACTACCCATTTTCATATCAACCAAGGAACCGACCAAAAATTCTTCCTTTACTAAAGAGCTTCTTTTGAGTGTGTGTCACCATACGTTAATTCCGGGTAGAATGGTGAGCTACCCAATTTCACACCAATTTCAGCACTATTTTGATCTCTTGAGTGCTAATCTTTGTCAATCATGAGGGTGACGTCTATAGATGAAAGCCTCCTTCTTGTATTTCGATTTGCAGTTAGCACCATTCTCTCAACAACGGGTCCATATAAACACCATAATCATCAACAACAAGGGAGCGACATCAAAATCTGCAAGGAAAGTTGAAAAGGTTCAAGGTTTGAAAGCAACAATGGAACAAGAAAAAGAGAAGATTTTACATACAAGTTGAAGACTTACAATACAATGAGGTAATTCTATATTCAAGTATTAAGACTTATTTACAAAAGCAAAGAAAAGTAAAAGGTGAGAATTATTGAAATTTATGATTTCAAGACGATACAAGTTGTGAAGAATCAAGCGGTAAAGTACTTTTCCACGGCCATGTTTGTTTTGTTTATTTTGTGTTTTGTTTCTCTTGTCTAAAAAAAAAAAAAAAAAAAGAAAAAGAAAAATATATATATATATATATGAGACAAGAGAAATATCTATTATTGTTTTGTTATTGAATAAGCCGTGGGGAAGGAAAATCTATAAGGAAGTTTCAAGCGACACGGATTTTAAGGAAGAAAGGTTACAAATTGTCAAGGATCTATGAAATTCAAGTGTTTGTCATCAATAGTTGAATCCGATGACCAAGAAGATGAAGACAAGGAGCGGAAGACGTTTCTATTGGATTCCGTGAGAGTGGTGTTATCATAATTGGAAATAGGATGTGAAGGTAAGTAAGTAATCTCATCCTCGATATAAGTGGTTGATTTCCTTTCTTAGAGATCGTTAGAAAAATGGTTTTTCAAAATGTTAAAAGATGTGGGTTTTTCAAAATTTCGGAAGTTATCCTTCCTACCATTCAACGTGTTGCAGGAATTCTCTCTTCATTCCTACCTGCACACATGTGAGACCCATAAAAATACGTATTTGTGAGTGCAATTATCATAAAACCCTTTTGGTGAGGTAGAAGTCGAGGCGAAATGCTTATTGATCGTTTCTCAAACACGTGTTCTCTCATTATGGTGTGGTTATTTCTCACTCAACATTTAAGAATGAGAATATGTTCTTTAGTATTTCTAATTTCTTATTACTAGCATGCAGAAACTCTATGTCCTCATAGATCTTTGGATGCTTGGGACGCTGGAACGCTTTGAAGTTGTAAGTTTTAGTTTTGATTTGCTCGAGGACTAGCAAAGTCTAAGTGTGGGGGAATTTGATAGGTGTAGAATACACCTAATTTACTATCTATTAGTTTATGATTTCTTTGCTATTTTTCTAGTAAAATATGTATTTTACGTACATTTTTGAGTTATTAGGTACTCTGGAGTCGCACGGAGAAAACAAAGAGGAAATCACCAAAATTGAGCAAAAAGGGTAGAATTGTCATTTCATTGGATGAGAACTATATGGATCCCGGTAATGGTTAAGGGGAAACTCTTCTTGGAAGTGTACTAAACACAAACCAGCTACGGTTAAGGGGTTGTCATATAGGGTACCCCTTATCATTATTAGAGGATGTAATTATCAATGGGTGGTCCTTATCTTTGGCGCAAATATCCATCCCAATACCTATACCCTAGTCGACTGAGAAGATATTTATTATTCTTCACTTTCCTTTCTTTTACCGGAATTGATGAAGCAGTGCAACCACTTCCGAAATAGTTAACCAAAACTAGATCGAGAAATGGATGAATTCGAGAGAACTGGGTCCGTAAGTTGAAGAACAAGAAGCATCAAATGGGGTTCAAATCGAGAAGAGTAATTGAGAATCAGATATGGGTATTTTCTGGAATTAGAATTAGGGTTTAAGTCTGTGAAGATTATGGGCTTTTGCTGTGCGATTTGACGGAGTTGGATGAATTCTGAAGTTAGGGTTTTAATGGCGAATGACAGAAATGGGGGGTTGCTTCTGAATTTGAGAGAATTGTTGAGAAGAAGAATCAGAGAGGGATTGAGCTAAGGAGCTGTTGCTGATTGAAATTGAGAAAATCGAAGTTGGTTGATGATTGTGGTTAAGGCATGGGAATGAATGGCTTGGTGGAACTGGTGATATGCGATGTGCAGTGGATTAAAGCTGCAGAGTGGGTAGTTTGGGAAGCTCAGATGAAGCTCTAGTGTAAGTGGATATGGTGCAGCTGGTGGAGATTCAAATGCAGTTGTGCACATGAGTCAGGTGGTGCTAGCTCATAATAGGCAGAAGAGAAGGAGAGATTCAAGGACTGAGTTGGTGTTTAAGGGTTGTGTAGCTGATATGTAGGTGGAGATTGATGATGAGCAGCTGCCAACAAAACAAGGAGAATAAAATGATGTTGCTGGGTGCAGTAATGGCAGGGTTGCAGTCTGTTGAGCACAAGTAGAGAGGTGATAGTTGAGAGCTGGTGTTTGAAATGGATCTCGAGGGAGAATTTCGAGTAAGTCTGCAGCTGGGAGGTTGAGTTGGTGGCTGTTTGACAAGAGATCTTTAACTGAATTCAAGGGAGAGCTACGATATATGGCTCGTGCAAGGCAACTGTGAATGGAAGAATGGTGCAAAGTAGGTGCAAGTGCAAGCTGGTATAGGAAGGTGGTGATGTGCGAGTTAATGGAATTGAGTTCATTGGAGAAGAAAATGGTAGAATCATCACTTATAAAAGCTAGGCAAAGTTGGTTGCTAGTGCTGAAATGAAGACAATGATGCTGTTCAAGGTTAAAGAAAGTGATTTCTTGAGTTTAGTGTGCTTGAGACTGTGTGCTGTGGAATATGAAAAGTAAGATAGTGAAGTTGCAATATGCAGTAGCTGGTGGTCAAGAATGAGAATGGCTGGTGCAGTGATTGCAAGGAAATGATGTTGGTATGAAGCTAGAAATTATGGGATTAATGCACAGGTGCAATGGAGGGTGATGGCTTGAACTGATGGACGAAATGACCAAGCATGAAATGGAGCTGCTGGTGTTATGAGCTCATGCATTTGTGTTTCGGTCAAGGCTGAGCAGTGGGTATTGGTTCACATCTCACTGCTATGTGTGCTACCATGGTTGTGGCAATGGAAGGAATGGAATGTATGGTCTTGTGGAGTTGTAATAAGGGAGAAGTGGCAATGTAAAGGTGAGAATAGAAGCTGGAATTGAGTTTCAGGGGTTGGAATGAATGTTGAATGTAATGAGTTGGAACTGACAGATGACAGCCATCATGGTTGGGTAGCAGGATTGGCATGGCCATCTTGGCCGTGAACAATAAGGTTCAATGCAAGTGGCTTGGTCAGAACTAGTCAGCCGAGTTAGCCAGCTGACTCGTTTCTGACTCGTTCTAACTCATCCCCTTGACCCTTTGACCTTTGACTAACAGTTTGACTGACGGTTGACTCCCTTGACCGTTAGTCATAACGGTTGACGGACGGAATATACCTTGACCGGAGGAGAATTTTCAGGTTGCCGGCGGCGACGGATTCCGGCCTATTTCCGGCCAAAACCCCAGTTTTCCGGAGAGCCAAAGTTGCAAAATTTTGTGTGGATTTCTCTCATGGGATGTGAAGAGTTGGACTTGGAATTGAATGAAGAATTTGGCTTGGATTTGGAAAGAAGAGATGGAAGATTTGAGAAAGGCTTGGATTTGGAAATTGAGCTACAAAGGGAAAGGGATTCTATTCCTTGGAAGATTTGGAGAGCATTGAAGCCTATAAATAAAGGAGTTCTCTACACATCCTTGACACATTGGCACACTTTTATACACACAACACTTTTCTTTTCTTTATTCTTTGTGTGAACTCTTATTATGAGTAACTAAATTGATTGAGGATGAATTCCTAGTTCTTAACATATGGTTTGAGTTTTGTTTCAATTCTATCTTGATGTTCTTCACATGATTATCGTTTGTTTTTACTAATAGGAATGTTTATACATTCATGATTGATTGATAGATTGTTTAGGTGCGCAACTAAATTGATTTGTTAATTTGATCTATAGCTAGTGAAAGTTAGGGGATAAGTAATCGTTTCTTGACTCTTTACATAAGTAGCAAACACTAAACCTTGCTGAGGGATTCCGTGGAGAAATTGTGTGTAAAAACAACGTTAGCAAGTGGACCTTGATCTAAGAGTCTAACTACTAATATCAACCTAATAAATTCATAAATCTTAATGCGTTTAACTAAATTACATCTTGAGTGATCTACTACTAGGTGATTTGGTGAATAGAATCCGGTAGTCGAGAACTTCCGTATCCGGTGATATGAGGGATTTTGGGGTTAGCACTGATCTAGCTGCTATACCTACGGTTGGTGATAATTTGTGACTAATAAGAAGTGGAAAAGAACATAACTTTAATCATTGTTTTGCAGCGAAGAAGGATTCCTTGATCTAATCTCTCTTATTGATTTCCTTTATATTTTTAATTGCTTTATTTACTTTTTGTGACAATTCAACCCCCCTTTGTGTGACAATTTTACAACTAGAATCTCGTGCTCCTCGTGGGATCTACCTTGACTACCCTATATTACTTGTTAAATAGGTAGTAAAGTATTAATTAATTTGTTGTGGTTACGACACGCGTACAAGTTACACGATATGGCCTGGATTGTTAGAAAATACAGGGTCACCACCCCTGGAAACTACATGCTTCATTCTTCAATAAGGAGAATCCTAGTTGATTTCGGCCCCAGCATCATGGTCAGGTCGTTTTTGAGGACGAACCCTTTGTAGTTAAGATTCTACAATAGGTCAATTCACTTGTGTAACAGGTGAATGTGGTTCAGGACAGATTGAATGCGCAGGAGGAGGTGTCGCGCCACCTGCTACACTGGTAGAGTTCACGCTCAACGGTTCAGGTGGTTTATATTTCTACCATGTGAGTTTAGTCGATGGTTACAACCTTCAGATGTTGGTGGTTCCTAAAGGTGGGTCTGTTGGTAGTGGTAATTGCAATACTACTGGATGTTGTTGATCTCAACAGAATGTATCCAACTGAACTGAAGGTGCTCTATCAGATTCATCAATGCCAAATATAGCTTCTAAAAGTGTGTGAAGCATTTCATGAAGATCAGTATTGTTGCAGTGGTGCATATGCTAATCCAGACACATGGCATCCGTCTTCGTATTCGGAGATCTTTAAACACGCTTGTCAATTAGAAGCTACATATGTAACTGTCAATTACACTAGATATATGAATATGTAACTCGAATTACACTTAGACAGATGGCATAAGGATGTGTAACTCGACTTCTTAGCATACAAAAATAATTTCTTAGCATGTGTAACTTTGCATTACACATGTGTAATCGACTTTTTTGTATGCGTCTGACTTCTTAGCATACAAAAAATAATTTCTTAGCATGTGTAACTTTGCATTACACATGGCATAAGGATGTGTAACTTTTAGATACACATGGCATAAGCATGTGTAACTTTTATTTACACATTCACAATATACTTTAATAATTTTGGGCCTAGATTTAATAATTTTGGGCCTAAATTTAAATTTTATTTAATTAAGGGCTTGACAATATATAAAAGGGTATGGATGTCTTTTAATAATTCCGGGCCTAGATTTAAACTTCTTTTAATTAAGGGCCTCATATTATGAGTTATCCATGGGTCGGGCCTTAGCATAATTTTCATTTTTAGTATTTAGTCCCGTCTATGACTGGTTGCTCTTAGCAGTAAACCTAGCTTATTTTGTAGAATAACATGCGCAAGAAAACCAACTGCATGCGAAGTTGCGCTTGCACCCAACAGAACATGGCTTCTATTCTAGCATATATATGATTCATAATGTACAGCTTTTGTATATATGATTCTAGGAGTGCATCAAAACCTAGATGAAACCTAATGGAATTGAACCATATATTTCACGTTGCAAAGAAAAACAATCCATTCTTCATTAAAAACCATTATGTAATTTTGCAGTATTAACTCATAATCACTGATTCGATCCATTCTACAGAATACAATAACTAATGTATTCCAAAAAAGAAAAGAACATGTGGAAAACAGGGTAGTGAGTTATTTCATACGAAATAACCGTGTGTAAAATTTTGGTCCCTTTCCATCCCCAACATGTCTACCGGAGTTCACTGAAAAGAGGCTCTCCTGGTACGGCACCATCTGGACCATGTACTTCTTGTATCTATACCTTCTCTTGTTCTGATGTCTTTCTTTCTCATTCAAACATATCTTCACAACAGTAGATCTCTTCTTGTATCTATAACTTCTCTTTTTATTGACATATAATCCAATCTGTAATAGGGTTTCACCATTCTGTAAATGCACTGCGCTTCTTAAGTAGTGATAGGATGGGATATCCAATGCCGTCATCAGTTGTTGGTCAGTCTTGAACAGTTTAGACCAAGACTCTCTAACCCCATAATCTTTCATCTCCCATATCTCAAAGCCAACCTTAGAAACGCTACAAAGCAAACAAAGGCAACCTCTCAACACATCAACAAATCTATAACCGGAATCGGCCATATGTTCAGGCTGTGGTATTTCTTTGAATATTTCATCTTTCATATCGAAAGAAAGTATAACTCGCGATTGAGTGTCGTTACCCGCATTTGCTAACCAATGGAGTGCTCCGTTCAGAAATACCCCAGGGTCTCCTGTACGAACTTTATAGGGAATGCAAGAATCATATTTTTTCCATAAATCTGAACCTAAATAATATATCTCTACACCAGAAACATCAATTTTTCATTTCCTACTAAAAATTGATACAAACTTGTAATCACAAGTTTTGGAATCATAACCAAACCCATAAACGCCATGACTTATACAATTCAATCGATTTGTTTGAAATCCAGTCGGTTTGCTTGGTGATAGTATTACTTTGTACTCTTTAGTACAAGGGTTCCAGATGTGCATTATATAGCCATTGGTGATTGCACATATCAAACCATTACAACTTCCTAAAATTTGAATATCATTGTCAGCCCATCTGTCTTCTTCAAATGGGTACCTAATCTTTACAGCCTCATCAGATATCACTGATCTCAGTTGCACCTTGTACACATCTTCCCCATTTTTGTTTTTTTTACGTGTTGTGACTAGGAGTTTGAAATTCCCCCTTATGTTATCATGCTGGAGTTTCATATTACGAAAACTAGTATCACGAGTTGATAAATTATTCCATGATTTGCATACGCACCTGAATCTTGCGATAGATTTTACCGGTAAGCATAAGAGAATTTCGATGATTGCATCTTCCGGTAAGTTGACAACTGATCTTTTACTTCTCTTTTCCATTGCGAAGTCAGAGTTGGAGAAAGATGTTTAGGGTTTCTGTAAGGGTTTTGTGACTATAAGTATATACTATTACACATACACGCCCGGGCGCCGGACCAGTTTTGGGCCTCTTTGCAGTAAACCTAGCCTATTTTGTAGGATAACATGCGCAAGAAAACCAACTGCATGCGAAGTTGAGCTTGCACCCAACAGAACATGGCTTCTAGCATATATATGATTCATAATGTACAGCTTTTGTATATATGATTCTAGCATATGCATTTTCTAGGAGTGCATCAAAACTTAGATGAAACCTAATGGAATTGAACCATATATTTCACGTTGCAAAGAAAAACAATCCATTCTTCATTAAAAACCATTATGTAATTAGAAAAACAATCCATTCTTCATTAAAAACCATTATGGCTGCTGGTATTATGTCCATGCATGCCATCTTGTCCCCGCTCTTTAGTCTCATGGCAACAGAACCCCTGGTGCTTCTTCCAAATGTTCAAAGTTGTTAAAATCAAAGATATCGACTGTTCATGATATGAATGAAGACAAGGAGAAAGCACAATAATTAAGATAACATAATCCCGTAAAGGAACTGAACTAAAGCATCAATACGGATTTAAAATTGTAAACTAAGTAAATAAACTTACGGTATCACAGGGGACTCAAAATAACCATCCCATTTAAAGAGAAAACTGCGACAAGGATGTGCAGAGTTTGATCCATAAACTGCCTGTGAAAACCAATTGAAATGTGACATTAATCCAATTAAGTTCTATCAAAACGGCAATTGATTCTGATTAACCTGAGCACTTTCCGTAATTTATGCACTATTTGGTATACGCTGATTAATGCTAGTTCTGATTTGTCAATTAATACAGGCAACTCCAAGATTGAGTGAGGACAAGGTCAAGCAGTGTGCAGACCTAAAGCTAAACAATGACTGCCCACCAAAGGCGATCGCCAAGGTCATCCAGTCTTGCCTTCTATCTTATACATATTAGGTGTTTGTAGGATTAGTTATCTTGCTGATCTATATACTAACGGACAGCATATGGCTTCTTCGTGTTGTAGTACACAACGATCAGCATGTAAGAAATGTTGTTTTGATAAATTCTTCCACTGCAATCACCAATTTTCGTTTGCAATCCATATACCCCTTACAACAGCTTGCAGCAAGACCATTTCATTACAACCACTTTCAATCCCTTATTCACAGCAATAACAACTTCAGCTAGCACTCAGGCATTTCTTCAAACATGTTGTGTGCAGGACTTGCCGTTTGCAAAGACTAATTGAGCGTGTTCTTCTAACCCGTACCATCTTCTTCCCTGCAATTACTCACGAATTCAAAACAAACCCATAATTCCTAACCTTGTACACACTCATAATCTCATACCCTTTACCATTTAATACTCATTATCAACCGCAGCAACAAATTGTTCTTCCCAACTTCTAATTCTTCATTACCAACAACCTCACACCCATCCTTATATATTCTTCTTGTTCTGAGAATTCACTTCACTCTTAAATTTTGGGGGAGAACAACCCACATCTGATTTTAAAGGGATTGAAAATGGGGTTTGAGTTGTTGATGATATGTTAGGTGAATAAGAGAATTTAAGAGATGGACCATTGATTGAATTAGTACGAATAGTATACCAAATGAAAAATATGATGAATTGGGATTTTTGTTCTCAAAAGTGGATTCTCATATTGAGATTTTGTATTGTTTTCAGTTTGGTTTTGTGGTTGGTTTAGAGTTTGCTGATTTTGATCTTCTCGGAGTTTCAGTGATGACTTCATCTCTAACTTTCTTGGTTCTTATCTGGTGAGCTACTTCAGTCTCGAGTTCGGAGATGGCATGCCTCCTAATTTTAAAGAATCGTATTTCAATACTAGTGATCCAGTTGATGTTTTCAACACGATGGGTGATGGTATGAGATAATTGCAGGTAGAGTTCCTATTCGTAGCAAGCGTACTGGCGAAGATCGTTCTATATATTCTATATACTTTCCTTTGTCAGGTGAAGAAATCAAATACCACACCGCAAGTGGGAATTGAGAGCTCATCTATAATGGATTAATGGCAATTGGATTAGGCCGGAGTCCTACATATTGATCTCAAAGCACTTCTGCGCCTGCATCTGTTTGAAAAAGGTTTAAGCAATTTTCCTAAAAAACCATCAAATCGTTATGCCCCATCAACATCGTCATATTGGGAAAATCCTAGAGACATTGCACGGGGGAGATAAGTAAGACTTGTTCGTCATATACCATTGGGCATACAACCTGACGAAAGAATTCTGGCTGGGGGTGTAAAAATAAATAAGGGCGCCGAGGTACACAATTGAGCTATGGATGCCCTGGGCTTCTGGAGCCTCATAAGGGACCGCGATAAAACACTGATTGTTGGAAAATCTAGAAGGAAAGAGCTCAACTATACTAGTTAGGGATATAAAGGGTCAGCATCGTCCTCTGGGGAGCTGAGTGACCATACAAGACAATGTTAAGGGGCTATAACTCACATGAGTACTTAGGCCCATAACTTGTCTCCAAACAAAATCCTTGCGAGGCAAAAATAAGATAAGGTGAGACCAATGGACTATTGTTCGCAAGAGTACACACGCACCTGCGATTTCGTCACCCAAACAATAATGAAAATACGAAAACCCAAAAAGTTTGACAAATAAGACCTAATAAAGAGGAGGAGAAATAAGACCTTAACTAGGAGGCACAATAAGACCCCCGACGAAAAAGGTAAAATACAGTAGAACCTCTGTAAATTAATACTCGCTAAAATTAATTTAGATTTCGTTGTTTTATGAAAATTAAAAAAAAAATTATTAATTTATCGATAATTTAATATCTCTTTAAATTAATAAAATTCAGTGGTCCCGAGGCTATTAAATTGCAGTATCACTTCTATAAAATAATAGACTTGGGACCAAAAAAATTATTATTTTAAAGAGATATTATATTATCGATAATATAATAAATTATTATTTTATAGTTAAGTAATAATATATTATTGTTTTAAAGAGTAATTCCTAGTCTAGAGGTTCAATAATAGCTATAGGTTATAGGTACAATATCGACTAATTTTATAGAAATTATTATATCATTAACTAATTACAATACACATACAAATTGATACTAATTTTAAAGAAAAACATTCCTATATTAGATCATATTTTAAGGAAATTTAATATGTATGAAATTTATTTCTGCTTTTTTAGTATTATTATTATTTTATATATTATTTGTGACCTATTAATGCTTCACAACAACTCTAGAAATGTATCATCTTATGATTTTATCGAATTTATTATTTTAGAATTAAGTGCCAGAGCTGGGACCAGGAAATTTTATTATTTTAGCAAGAATATTATTATTTTTTTATCGGTAAAGAAAGGATTTATTGATCAAAAAAGAGGGGGTATAAAGGCAATACCACCCTAAATTTGTGGGAAAGAGCAAAAGGAGCAAAAACTAGTGACATACCACCAGTTTAAGCAGAATTGAAATAATATTACACCAATCTCTCAAGACAATAGAATTAGCAACCTTACTGAAATCTTTAATTGCCAAAGCCCAACAGAAAAGGCAGTAAATAGCCTTGTGCACAATAGCCTTAGCATTACTTCTGCCATCTGTAAACACCCTTGCATTCCTATCCTTCCATATGGATCAAATGATAGCTACTGGAATCAAATTCCAAACTGCATAACTCACTGCATTATGCTGAGACAAATGCCAAGCTTGTAAGGAAGTGAAAATGTCTTCAGGCATGCAGAAAAACCAACTGAGATGATTGAAAAACTCCACCCAAACTTCTCTTGCAAAGGAGCAGTGCAAAAGCAGGTGTGTACTTGATTCCATACTGCTACAGAACAAACAATCAGCTGGCACCTCAACACCTCTTCTTCTCAGTAAATCCCTTGTTGGAAAACAATTATGAGCAATAAGCCAAAGAAAAAAGCCCACTTTTGGAGGACATTTGAGGTTCCAAAGAAAAGTAAAGACTGTACTTTGCTGCACCAAATCATTGTCTTCAGAAATAATATCATAAGTAGATTTGACAGAGAAAATCTTAATTTTAGTGAGAGTCCAATAAATCTCATCCTCCAGCTCCCTGTTAAACTTAACATTAGAGATATCAAAGCTCAGAACTTGCCATTCCATCCTAGCTGCAGCATTAAGTCTTCTAGGAATACTAAGATTCCAGACATCAGCACCATCCAACAAAGAACACATTTAAGCAACTGAAGCTTTCTTGGCCCTGGACAAAGCATAAATATTTGGAAAACAAGATTTAATAGAAGTATCATAGAGCCAGTTGTCATCCCGGAACCTCACCATATTGCCTTTATTAACTTGAAATTTGATAAACTTCAAAAAGATGGACTTATGCTTCATTATTGCTTTCCAGACTGATCTCCCATAAGAACTCCTAGGAGTATTAGAAAGCCAGTGCACTTCATTACAGCCATACTTTTCAAAAACCAACTTCCTCCACAAAGCATCATCTTCCATAGCAAACCTCCAGCACCATTTTGAAAGCAAAGCCCGATTTACCCTTTTTAAGCTTTTAATACCAAGGCCATCCAATTTCTTTTTTCTGGAAAGGGAACTCTATTTCACCAAATGTATCTTTCTTCTACCTTTGTTATCATTCCATAAAAAATCCCTCATGATTTTTTCTAACTTCTTAATGACAGAAGCAAGCATTTCATAAAGGGACATGTAATAGATTGGTAAACTAGCAAGGACACTATTTATGAGAGTGATTTTACCTGCTCTTGATAAGAAAGGCTTCTTCCAACCAGCCAACTTAGAGATGAACTTTTCAATGATCTTATCCCACTTTGCAACACCTCCACATCTGTCACCAAGAGGCAAACCTAAATAAGTTGTTGGGAGCAAACCACTGTAACAACCTAGAAGTGAAGAAAAGACATTCAAATCACCATCATAGCCAACACCAAAATTTTTGCTTTTAGCAAAATTGATTTTTAAACCTTTAAGCATCTCAAAAGAAATAAAAATAAGCCTTAGATTCTTCACTTGTTCTTCATCAGCATCTAAAAAGATAGGAGTATCATCTGCAAATTGCAGATGACTCAAGATAATTTCATCTTCCTTAACTTGAAAACCAGAAATGAGACTTTCTTCTTGAGCCTTCTTTATCATAAAAGTAAGAGCCTCTCCAACCAAAAGAAATAAGAAGGGTGAAATTGGGTCCCCCTGTCTTATACCCTTACTACTCTTAAAATAGCCAGTTTCACTACCATTCACAAGCACTGAGAACCTATAATACTCCACACAACAATGAATCCACTTCCTATATTTTTCACCGAAACCCATCAATCTAAACATGTCATCCAAGAAGTCCCAGTTAACATGATCAAATATTATATTATCGTGTATTATTTGAAAGAAGTTATACTGTATAGAGGTTTAACTGTGTTTTATAAATGCAAATATAATTGTTATTGCTAAATTAAATATCATAAAATTATTCTCACACCAATATTATTATGCTACTAACAGTACAAGAGCAAGCTCAAAAACATAGAGGAGATGTGAACGATAAGCTTTTAGCTTTGAAAATTTGCAAAAGAATAGAGACAAGTATATATTTTTAAAAGATAAATATTCTTTTAGACATTTTCTTCGCAGGAAAACATAATTCGCATACTTTAAAGATGTACAGTATGATTCGCATACTTTAAAAAAGTTTAACATCTGGTGAGTACAGTCTGATTCGCATACTTTAAAGAAATTTAACATTTATTCGCACGATATAGTATTTATTCTTTTAAACTCGCATAATATAGTACTACTCATTGAAACGCATAAAAAAGAATTACTAGCTTATTTGTTAAATATATATCATCACTAAAGTTTGGAATTATGTCCTGCATGGTAAGTAAATCCTCCTTCAAAGGAGAAGAGCACATTGGTTCGTGTCTTTCATTGATGAATATTCTAGCCGCATGTGGGTGTACACCATGAGGCATAAGAATGAAGTCCTAGAAGTCTTTTTGAGGTGGAAAAAGGAAACTGAGACTCAAACTAGCAGAAATATCAAGGTACTATGTTCAGACAATGGTGGAGAGTACAAAAGTGATCCATTCTTGCAAGCATGTCAGGATAAGGGAATACAGATTAAGAAGACACTGCAACAAAATGGGTAGCTGCATGCATGAATCGTACTTTACTGGAGAAGGTACGATGTATATTTTCTAATGCAAGATTAGGTAAAGCGTTTTGGGATTAGAAATTTATATATGCATGCTTTCTCATTAATATGTTGACATTAGCTGCGTTAGAAGGTAAAAAAATCCGATTGAGAAGTGGTATGGTAAACCAGCTTATGACTATGACTCAATTCATATCTTTGGTTCTGCTTGGTATCATTTTAGTGAAAACAATCTTGATAGCCGTGTTGTTAAAGGGGTATTTATGGGTGTGAAGAAAGGAGTGAAAGGGTTCAAAATTAGGAATCCATTTGAGAAAAAGATAGTCATGAGTAGAGACTTTACATTTCATGAAGCATGTATGGTAAACACCTAGGGTTCTCGGCAGGTGGAGAACACTACCATTACCAGTGAGCCTTTGTAGCAGGTGGAGATTGATGCAAATCACTACCTCCATCTAAGTCTGTATTTGTTACGTCTACTTCCGAAGGCGTGGCTTCTACAAGGGAGGTAACTACTGAAGTTCCAAATGATAGTGATGATGTTAATGAAGTGGAATAAGAATGAAAAGAAGATACAGAAGCTACGGTCATTGAGATCATAGAAACCAGCAAGCCAAGAAGATAAACCAGGAAACCTGGTTGGATGGATGATTTTGTAGCTTATGCATTACCAGTTACTGAAGAAGGCATTCCTAATACATATTTTGAAGCTATACACAATGTAGAGCGTCAAGAATGGGAAGATGCTATGCATGATGATATTGAGTCCATTTACAAGAATGGCACATGGGTTCTTACGAAGCTTCCGAACGGTAAGAATGACATTGGGTGCAAATGGGTATATGCAAAGAAATAAGGATATCAGGTGAATCAAATAAGCTACAAGGAAAGGTTAGTTGAAAAAGGTAATGCCCAAAGAGAAGGGATTGCCTACAATGAGGTGTTATCTCCAGTTATGAAGCACTCATCAATACGAATTTTGTTGTCCTTGGTATCACAATATGATTTAGACCTAGTTCATCTAGATGTCAATACGGCATTCTTACATGGTGATCTAGAAGATAAGATCTATATGACCTATCCGAGTGGGTTCGAGGTTGCTGGAAAAGAAGATTGTGTATGTAAGCTGAAAAGATCGTTGTATGGGCTGAAATAGTCTTCAAGACAATGGTACAAGCGATTTGATCAGTTTATGATTGGCTAGTCATACACAAGAAGTCACTATGACCATTGTGTATACATCAAGAATCTACCTAATAGGTCTTTCATATATTTTCTCTTATATGTCGATGATATGTTGATAGCATCAAATAACAAGAAAGATATTGAGAGTTTGAAGCAAATATTGTCAAATGAGTTTGAGATGAAATATATGGGAGAAGTTAAGAAGATTCTTGGTATAGAGATTCAGCGTGACAGAGAGAAGGGTAAAGTTTTTTTTATCAGAAGGTATACTTGAAGAAAGTGTTACAGAAATTTGGTATATGCGAAGGAACTAAATCTGTAAGTTCTCCCCTTGGTCCTCATTTTAAGTTGAGTTCTGATATGTCTCCTACTACTGAAGAAGAGCGTAAATATATGGCTCGAGTCCCATATGCTAGTGTTGTTTGGTAGCTTGATGTATGAGATGGTATGTACAAGGCCATACATTGCACATGTAGTAAGTATGATCAGTCGGTATATCCATAATCCAGGTAAAGTACATTGGCAAGCTGTGAAATGGATTTTGAGGTATGTTGGCTTGGAGTACGTAAAGGAAGATGGGAACAATCAGTTATGATTTAGTTATGTGGATGCTAACTATGCTGGTGATTTGGACAAGAGGCGTTCAACTACTGGGTATGTATTTTCCTTGGCAGGTTCACCCATAAGTTGGAGATCGATTTTGCAGCCTACTGTGGATATCTCAACTACTGAAGCGGGTACATGGAAATGACAGAGGCATTTAAGGAAGCTATATGGTTACATGGTTTGCTAGGTGACTTGGGTGTTGTGTAGGAACAACTACATGTGCATTGTGATAGTCTTAGTGCAATGTACTTGGCTAAGAATCATGTGCATCATGCCAGAACCAAACATATAGATGTTATATTTCACTTTGTTAGAGGAATTCTTAGATTTCACTTTTTTAGAGAAATTATGGAAGAAAAAGACATTCTACTTGTGAAAATCGATACCAAAGATAATTCTTCCGTTTTGCTAAGACCCTTTAGGGTAGAGGTTCTTAGGAACCTGGTGGAGAGTAAGGACATCAAGCAAACTACGGTCGGTTTGATTCCTTGCATAGGATACGTAGGCAGCCTATGGCTCAATCGACGTTGGAAGATAAAGGTTATTTTTTTATTGATCGTCTCATGCATGAATGCGTGATCGTAGGTGGAGAATTGTTGGAAGCTAGTTTATAGGACACGGTTTTGAGGAAGAGTCCAAATTGTGTGGAACTCCAAAACCGTGTGTACCTATATCCAAAGATAGGTTGGTGAAGTGTTTTAGGGGAAAACCCAAAAAACAGCAGGTGATAAGAGTTTGAGAATATCATATCCCTTCCAGCTTTCCTTAACGACTATTCAAGTATATTAATCTGAGAATCATTGTCTAGCCGTTGAAAACCATATTTACTATTTTTCTTTTACTTTGAATTCAGCGTGTCGATGTCGAACACGTGTAGGGATTTTGTTAGTTAAGGTTTAGTCTCTAGTTTTCCCTTTTAGTATTTAAAACTATGTTGTTTTGAGAACTGGACATTGAATAGAAAAGAAAAAAGGATGCACTCTCTGAGTGTAGAAGTTACTTAGATCTCAATCTCTCATCCTGATATTTATTCATCTCGTTACGTCAAATTCATGTTAATGTCTTGTCAATCTCATCAAAGTAGTTGACAATTGGTATCACCCAGATGATCTCTCTTCATCATCTACAATGAAAATTGATATTAAAGCTGCTGAGCTGAAAACGAGGATACAGAAACTCACGGATCTCCATACCAGATATTCTGAAGAACCTGTTGCTACTACAAAGACTCAAGCAGAGGACATGTGTTCACTTATTGCTTCCATCAATACTCTGTATAACAATATACAAAAAGTTATTCCTGTAATCCCAACCACACCTGAATCGAGTCACGGTTCCCACAACCACAACCACATACCACAAGATTCTAATTTCAAAACCCCAAAACTTGATTTTCCAAGTTTAGAAAGGTTTTTCATTTAAAGTCCATCTTGGAACACCAAAAAACTGAGGTGGCTGCTCTACATCTAGAGGGTAAAGCTGATTCATGGTTTCAGGATTTTCAAACGGGTAAAACTTTTATCCCTTGGTCTGATTTTTCTTCATCCCTATGTGAACGTTTTGAAGATCTTGATAATGAATTTTTTTAGCTATTTTAATAAATTATCACACATTACTACTGTTGAGTATTATTTCGAGAAGTTTGAACCTCTGAAAACTCTCATGCTCTTAAACAATCCAACCCTTAAGGAAGATTTTTTTTTTAGGGGGGTTAAAAGATGTTGTTAAATATTCTGTGGAGATGCACAAACCAACCACACTGTCACAGGATTTCTATCTGGCATGTTTAAAAGAAAACTCACTTATCTTTGAGCCACCAAAACAAACCAAACCCTCACTCTACAAGCCACCTACCACAACCACTTATTTTAACAAATTCTATCTTACCACACAAAAACCTATAACATTTCTTACTACTCCTACAAGTCATGTGACCAATATACCTATCTCATCCACACAAAAAAACAAGTCCTGGTAAGTTTCACCACTCATTAGACGTCTATCCATAAAACAACAAGACAAGCGCAGAGCTCAAGGACTCTGTTATAACTGTGATGACAAATACGTTCCTGGTCATCGTTGTAAACCACAACATTTATTCATGGTCTTCATAGAGGAAGAAACATCAGTCTCTACTGAACCAACACCTATCATAGAGAGCTCTGATTCCTTAGTTGAATAAGATATGGAGATTTCCTTACATGCCCTAACTGGAACAACAAGTGCTGATACAATTCGAATTTCAGGGTTTGTGAAGAATCATGCAGTGGTTATCTTAATAGACACAAGGAGAACTCATAGCTTCCTTGATTCATCACTTGTCACTCAATTAGGCTTTAAAATACAACCTAATGCTCACATGCTTGTGACAGTATCCAATGGAGCTATAACTACTAGTACATGAGTATGTCATAATATCCATTGGAAGAGGAAGAATGAACAATTTGTTGGCAATTTAAGACTACTTCCACTAGGTGGTTGTGACATTATTTTAGGAGCATATTGTCTCAGCACCTTGGGAGATATCACATTCAATCTAGCCAAAACTATCCATTTCATTCCTTCACAATGATCAACTAATTACCCTTCAAGGAACTACTTCTAAGCCATCCATCATGATGATGAGTGGAAGTGCTATGAAATGATTTTTAAAGAAGAATACACCTAATTTAGTGGGTCAATTTTTTCACATCACTGTTACTTCCAGAGATACTTCCGTACCACCTGAAATACTCTCACTTCTTGAGGAATTCAAGGATGTGTTTGCTGAACCCTCTTAACTTCCACCTCAAAGAAGTTTGGATCACAAAATTCAATTAAAATCAAATGCTCCTCCAGTTTCTCTCAGATCTTACAAATTCCCTTATGTGCATAAATCAGTGGTGGAATCCTTAATACAAAACATGCTCCAAGATGGTCTAATTCAAGACAAACAAAGTCATTTTGCTTCTCTTATACCTCTAGTGAAGAAGAAAGACAACACTTGGAGGTTTTGTGTTGACTATAGAAAGCTCAATGAAATTACAGTTAAAGATAAGTTTCCAATTCCCATTACTGATGAATTGGTTGATGAATTATATGGTAATGTCATTTTTACGAAACTAGATTTAAGATCAGGTTATTATCAAATTAGAATGCATATTTCAGACATCCATAAAATAACATTCAGGACACACCATGGATATTATGAGTTAAAAGTTATGCCATTTGGGATAACTAATGCTTCCGCAACATTTCAGACATTAATGAATTCTGTTTTTTGTCCATATCTAAGAAAAATTGTTTTAGTTTTCTTTGATGATATTTTAATCTATAGTAAGAGTCTCCAAGAGCATTTTCAACACTTATCAGTAGTCCTTGTCTTTCTCAGACAACATAACCTGTTTGCAAAGCTCTCAAAATGTACTTTTGCTCAAACTTCATTACAGTATTTGGGCCACATCATTACTGCTCAGGGAGTGTCTGCTGACCCAGAAAAGATTCAGTACCTGCAAGACTGGCCCATTCCTACAAATCTGAAGCAATTAAGAGGGTTTCCTAGGCCTCAATGGCTACTACAGAAAGTTTGTTATAGGATATGGCACCATCTGAAAACCACTCACTGACATGTTAAAAAAGAATGTTTTCCATTGGTCTCAGGCAGCTCTAGATGCTTTTTGCACTTTTAAGACTGTTATGTGCTCTACACCTGTTTTGGCACTACCTGATTTTTCCAAACCATTTGTTGTGTAAGAAGATGGTTGTACTCATGGAATAGGAGCAGTACTTATGTAAGAAGGAAAATCAATAGCATTCTATAGTAAATCTCTTGGTCTTAAAGCTCTTGGTTTATCTACTAATGAGAATGAGTTATTAGTTGTAGTTATGGCATTCACAAGATGGAGACACTACCTCTTGGGTCATCATTTCTTCATCCACACTGATCAAAAGAGCATTAAAATTTTTATGGACCAGAAAATGACTACAGTTTTACAGCATAAATAGTTAATAGAATAGTTGGGCTATAACTATACAATTCAATACAAAAACGGTGTTGAGAACAAAGATGCAAATGCTCTTTCCAGACTTCCACCAGACACTACATCAACCAGATGCAATGCCTTAGCACTCTCCACTCCTACCTGGGCACAAGAAGTTATTCAAAGCTATGAAAGTGATAAAGTGGCCAATACATTAATTTCACAACTATTAATTAACTCATCTGCTATACCTCATTATTCTTATTCAGAGGGTATCCTCAGATACAAAGGAAGACTCTATGTGGGAGAGGGCTATAGCATCAGAAAGAAACTCCTTGCATCTATACATGCTTCTTTAGTAGGGGGATACTCAAGAATTCAAGCTAGTTATCAAAGATCCAAAAGCTACTTCTATTGGAAAGGATTAAAGAAGGACACTACTATCTTTGTCAGCCATTGTGAGACTTGTCAAAGAAATGAAGGAGAACATGTACATCGAGCAGGTCTACTGCAACCTCTTCCACTTCCTTCTCAATCTTAGCAACATATTTCAATGGATTTCATAGAAGGACTCCCAAAATCCAACAAGAAGGATGTCATTATGGTGGTAGTTGATAGACTTACAAAATATGCTCATTTCATTGCCTTAACCCATCCTTATACTGCCATCATAGTGGCTCAAGAATTATTGCATCATATCTTCAATCTCTATGGATTACCAGCTTCTATTGTCTCTGACAGAGACAAGACATTCATAAGCACATTCTGTCAAGAGCTTTTTAAATCATTAGGTACCAGACTGCATATGAGCACTTCCTACCATCCACAGACAGATGGACAGACTGAAAGAGTAAATTCCTACTTAGAAGGATACTTAAGGTGCATCACAGGGCATAAACCAAAGAATTGGATTAGATAAGTATTTGGAAGTAAACTCGCTATTTAAGAAAGATCAATTATACAGCATTAACTCATAATCACTTTAATTCCATCCATTCCACGGAGTAACGAAAAATCACAGTAACTAACGATGTATCTAAAAAAGAAAATAAAAGTGGAAAACAAGGTAATTATTCCATGAAACGTTCTGCTTTGTAGTAATCTATTCGTTCATGCGCATCCCCAACACTTGTACCCAATTTAACTGAAGCTAAACTCTCAATGTAAGGCACCATCTGGACCATGTACTTCTTGTACCTAATAAACTTTCTTATGTTCTGATGTATTTCTTTTTCTTCCAAGCATATATTGACCGCACTAGATCTCTTCTGCCATTCTGAATACATCCTATCGCCATCTAACCGAATCTGTAATAGGGTTTCCCCATTTGGTAAAGACAGTGCGCTTCTTAAGTAATGATAAGATAATAGGATATTTAATGTCGTCATCAGTTGTTGGTCAGTCCTGAACAGTTTAGACCAAGACTTTATAACCCCATAATATTTCATCTCCCATATCTCAAAACCAACCTTAGAAACACCACAGAGCAAACAAATGCAACCTCTCAACACATCAACAAATTTATAATCGAAATTGTCCATATGTTCTGGCTGTGGTATTTCTTTGAATACTTCATCTTTCATGTCAAAAGAAATTATTACTCGTGACTGAGAGTCGTCGCATGTAAACGTTTGTTCTAACCAATGGAGAGCACCATTAAGAAACACCTTGGGGTCTCCTCTGCGAACTTTATAGGGAATGCAAGAACTGTAAGTTTTCCATGAATCCGAACCTAAATAATATATCTCAACACCAGAAACATTCTTATTTTGTAGTTGCAGGTTTTCCCACAACACACCCCTTATCATATCTTGATATTAATTTCTAAATCTACACATACAAATGGTAGTAAAATTGCTAAAATTATAAAAGGACACCAAGATTTTTTTACATGGTTCGATCAATTTGATCTACATACATGATTCTTCACTATGATTGTTAAAATTTACATTTGATTTACATTGATAATCTCCATTAATGGAGTTCTAAATCTAGTTTTGGGGAAGAAGATGATAAAGAAAAATACATTTTCTCTCTCTACATATCTTTCTTCCAAATCTTTCTCTCTCCTCAAGACTTTCTCAACTCTCAAAAAATACATCATCCTTTCCTGAATCTATTGGATCTCTATTTATAGGAAACGACATAATGGGTGACAGCTAAGCTGTCCTCTAATTTCGGATATCACTCGCGATAATATCGTAGTAGCTATAATATTCCTTCTCGCAAGCATTGTAACCATCGCTAGTCAATCATGCTCTATTCGTGTTTCTTCAATCATCAGCTGTTACGTCATTATTTTGTGACATTCGCCAAGTGTTGTTGGAGAACTCGCTGTGACGCTCACAGAAATGTTGTTAATCTCGCAAGAATATTGTTGTGGCGATATTATGGTCCTACATCTTGCCTCTTTTTCTTGGAATATTGCTTGAAGAGCGATTTTTAAGGAAAAATTAGTTGTTGTAGTAGTCTTTGATCTTTGCTGGTGACGGAACGAGCGAAAGAATATTGGACCTAAAAAGTACGTACTTTCCTCTATTCTTTTGTGAAGTTCCATATTTTTTCTAAGAAGTATTAACTCTTGAAGTATTCGAAGTATGAAGTATCCTTGAAGAAATATAAGAAGTACTCAATCCTCAAAATATAAGAAGTATTCGTCCTTGAATGAAAATCATAAGTATTGCCTCTGTTCGTGCGAAATTATTACTTCATTTTTGGTGAAAATCCCTGTGCATTTTGGAAATGATTCTTGCCGAGAAGATAAAGAGCATAAAATATTTTCTTGGTAACCCATAATTGCCTCTGTTCTTTATCTATGGAGGTAGAATCCTTGATCTGAATGTGTCTGCAAGATCCTGCGAAATTCTGGAAGAGTCTGCGAGGTGCTTGATGAGTTCGCAATTTTCTGAATATGTCTGCAAGATTCTGCGAGCTAATGAATAGTTCTGCGAGATTGTAGATAATCCTCTTGAGAAACTCTGAATAATATTTCTGAGAAATTCTGAATAGTATTTCTAAGAAATTCTAAATAGTACTTGCTATCTCTCTTGCGATGAACAAATCTTTCCTGCATTCTTAAAAGAAAATAGTTAATGGTTGAGATTATTCTATTGGTCTTATTTTTCCTTCCTAGTTACAGGTCTTATTTTGCCAATTTTTTCTTCTGCGACAAAATCGCAGGACGTCTTTACATTTGCATGTATTGACCCATTGATCTTACCTTATCTTTGTTTTGTCAATTTCTCTGCGACAATATGACAGGCCTAAGTTCTCTTGGGAGAACAAAGCCCCATGACATTGCCGTCGTGCGATGAAATCGCAGGACGTCTTTACACTTTCATGTAAAAACCCATTGATCTCATCTTAACTTTTCTCTTGTGGCTTGTTGCCTCTGTATAATTTAGGTCACGCGACAATATGACATGCCTAAGTTCTCTTGCGAGAACGAATCCCCATGACATTGCCGTCTTAAGACACTTATCAACTCCCTAATGGAGGGTGACGCCCTTATCTCCCCCCTGGTTGCCCCTTCAAGGAGGGAACATCGACCATACAAGACTAGCTCCTCCCATCCGGATTTACCAACAACCAGTTGTTTTCGCAGCCTCTTGGCTTTTATGCCTATATGGCGTATAGTTACAAGACTGCACCCTAAGTGGGGTTTTCTTCAGGCCGAGTGCATCATAGCCAAGACTTGCCAAAGATGGCCAAGGTAGTTTCGTACGCCCCGGGCACTCTTGACTCAACCGTGTACCTCGGCGCCTTGGTCATACTCTGCACTCCTTGGAATATATTCTCAGTCGTCCAACCACGGTATAACCTTATATAGTTTGAAATCCAAGATCTCTCTCCCGGATAGGTTTTCTTTAACCCCAACATCTGCATAACTCAGGTTTCAGTAGCGGTATAACCTTATCCCTGAGTCATGTCAAGAGATACCCCCTTGTATGATGCGCTATTAGGTCTTACATTTTCCTCTTGCGAAATTTTATTCGCGAACTAGGGTGCACGCCATAAAGGTTCGTCCCATTCTATTAATTCTCTGCGAAATTTTATTCGCCTTTCTTGCGATGATGCTCGCATTTCTTCATTCTTTCATTTCTGTCAATTCTTTCATTCTCATAATCATATTTGAAGTAAATATTCTTTAAAATCTTTTGAAATCTTAGAAATATTCTTTGAAATCTTGCGATTGTATCGCATTGTTAAATCAAAAATCTCTTTCTGTAAAAGAAATATTCTAGAGAAATCTTTGAAATCTTGCGATTGTATCGCATTTTTAAATAAAAAATATTCTGTAAAAGAAATTTTCTAAAGAAATATATAAATTGAATGTTCTCGGTTTTTTGTGATTTTGAAGTCTTTGTAATCTTGCGAGGGTATTGCTTTTGTATCGCTTTTTTTTTTTTTTTTGAAATCTTAGAAATCTTGGGATAGTTTCGCTTTCTGTAATCTTTGAAATCTTTGAAAATTTTGGAGATGATTTCATATTTATAATCTTTTGTAGTTTTTGAAGTCTTACGATTGTATCACTTCTAGAAATGTTCTTTTAAATCCTGCGATTGTATCGCGTTTTTAAATCAAAAATCTTTTATTTTCTGTAAGTAAAATATTCAAGGAAAAAGGTACTTAGCTTTCTTGCGATTTTCTGTTGCTTCCGTCTATCGCAAAGTATTTGAGTTGCTTGTGAAATTGGCATCTTTGAAATGTATAAATCTCCCAAAAGGAAATGTAATTATCGCTGGTACAAAAAGGAATGTGAGAGATGATTCTTGAATCCTTGATCTTCCTCTTGCATATTCTCGCACCATACCAACTGTGTTAACCCTCTTGTGTTGATCGCAACTTCTTTGTTTTCTCCATATTATATAGTTGGTGAAGTAAACTTCTCAAAATGATTTTTGCACTAAAAAATTGCTTGCGAAGAAAATTCTTGTGAAGTGACTCTCCTCTTAATAGTGAAGTAAATCCTTGTTATCTGCGATATTCATTTGTCTCTGCGATATTCACTTTCCTTCTGACGATGTTAATTCAAGATGAATTGTTGAGGTGCCTTGTTTTTCTCTCTCCCAAATTTAAGGAATATTGCGAGTTAATAACATTGCCCTTCACGTGAATGAAATTGATGATATTGTTTTTATTTGTTGCGAGAAGCAGGCAGGTCACCCATTTCCACTATCTTCCGCTCACCAGCCATTAATTATATACTTTCTTGATACAAGAGGCAAGAACATCCATCTATTAACAATATTCATCTATAGCTAATATTTATCTATAATGTAAATTTTTGATCTGTAACCATTAATTTTTCTGTTTCTGGCAGGTCACTTCGGACTTATCAGTGCTGTTCGGAATATCAATTCTCAAACTATTAACAAGAACATCCATCTATATATCAACAGATAAATGCAGGGTCCTGCTGGTTCACAATCAAGTTTTCTTAAATCCCGCAACTCAAAATGCCAAGGGCAAGACAAGAAAAAGTTAGGAAACCAAATAGGGCATTGACTGTTGACGAAATGAACTTGCTTGCTGTGTGCTTTCTTCATTTTCCCATCCGTTAATGGCTTTGGATTGTCCGTGCTTGTGTTGTTGCGGTTCTACTTGCTGTTTTGTTGTGTATCTATTTTCTGAAGCTTTATTTGTTAGCTGCGGATGCTTGATTTTTACTGCAAGCTTAAAGGACTTCTCTTGGTATTCTTTACGTAGATTTCCAGCTTATTTAAAGGATTTCTCTTGGTCTTGGTTTTCCGTAAACTTAAAGGGCTTCACTTGGTTCTGCTCCTTCTTTCATCTTTTCATTCCGGTGCAGCTGCATCTTTTCGTCTGTAACTAAAAGTTAGAGATTAATAGTATCTTAGTGAAACTAAAAGTTACACAATAATAATTTATAACAATATCCCTTTCATTCATTTCATAATCTATTAAAGTAAGAAATTTTCCCTTTTGGCTGCGGTGCCGGTCGTTGTCTTCTAAGTAAGGAAGTTGTACCGTTTTCTTTTCGTTTCATAATCTATTTAAACTAATGTTTCTAAGCTAAATGATGAGTTTACTTCACTCCAAACGAAAAGGCAACCCACGGCTTCTTTCGTTTTTGTGTCGTTCTTCACTTGTGCGGTTTTGAAATCTATAGTGTGTTGCTCCCTTCTTCACTATCTTTTCTTTCTTCACTATCTTTTTAATTAATTCACCAATTTCTTCGCTGGTAACTGTAGCATCTCGCTGGGTTAGCTTGCTTCTTTGGTCCGCGAGATTTCATTTTGTTATTTGCGAAGGATAAATCATCATTTTTCCTCTCCCTCTCATATTTTAAAATGCTGCTGCGAGCGTCTTCGCTGGTAATCATTGCTGTCTTTATAATGATTGTCTTCGCTGGAAATTTTCAAGAGCTTTGACGGTGATCATAGCTGTCCCTTCTGCATTATCCCATGTAACCTTTCACCTTCGCTAACACGAGAAATGGATTCTACATTTTCTCTTGTGAGTGAGCTTCGCAACACGTCTTCGCAAGTTGGATTAACTTCTCAAGAAAAATGTACTTCGCAAGAATTGTTATCTTCGCAGGATCTCTTCTTTGCTCTTCTGCAGGCCTACACGCATTGTATATCTTCGCTGCAATCAGCCATGCCATTTTGATTAGTAATCTCGAAAAGCTATTGTTAATTCTCATTTTTCAAGTAAGAAAATTTTACAGTAAGAATTAATTTGATCTCATCTACGGGTCATATTTATAAATCATATTTAAAATAAGCGGATCTAAAGAATTTGAAGAGTAAAAAGAAAGAGTAAGAGAAGGATTAATTCTTCTGTAACTGATTATTGATATAGACTCAATCAGTTTCATCTCTGGTGTATTTTAGCTCTCTATGACGATATCATTTTCCCCTTATTTTTTCTTCGTAAAAATACATTAATTGTCCTCTCCTGAATGGTTGGTTACTTAGGTGAGTTGCTGGGATTAACTGAACCTTGTATCCCTATTCAGTATGAGTATCAAGTGATCCCATGGCAATGGAACTCATTTCTAAGTAGCTGTTACTACTGTTGTTTTTGTGTATTAAGAGTCGATGAGCTGCGCTGGTTGATTTCTCTTCGTTGATTGCTGATGATGCTTTAACGAATTAAGTTTTGACTTTCTTATCTCTTTTGTTTGTTGAAATATGTTTATCTTTGCTTGAGTGATATTACAGAGCTATATATAAAAAGCCTTAGAAGGTCAGATTACATTATGTTGGTGGGTAGCCTGGCAACAAGCTGGGCACCAACACCCTTTTGGATTGCTAACCCTATTCTGTAAAAAAGAGTTCCTCCTATCTTATAATTTGCATCATGGTTGGTGATGCAATTCTTCAACCTCTTCAACAAAATTATGGTTTCCTCGCCCAACTCCCCTAAAGTTGTAAAGGCTAAAACAGCAAAGCCATACCCGTGAGTTGCGCACTTATCTAGGTATTTAATACGTTTACGCGTTGAGGCCCTCGATATGGCCTGACCTAGTATAAATGTACGAACTCCCCCACCGGTGAGCGGTGAAACAACGGTAACATCAAAACAAACATCCTGACCATTTTCCCAACCATGAACAAGTATATCCGCCGGTCTCAAGGGAGTACCGTTGTCTGATAATAAACCAAGCTCTACCTCCTTCCTGACATGTACACCTGCCTTGTAACAAATGTCAGCGAATACATCCCTTGCAAGGTCATGGCGGAATTTGTTGCCCACATCATTAGCGCAGTGCAGGGCATGGTCTCCGAAAATATCCATCTTTTTGTTGCAACTTGAGCATGTACTATCTTCCCCGAAAAGAGGTATTCCCAATCTATAACTTAACACCGACCTAAATTGCCTCGGTCCTATACTTTGATTTAAACCGCCAATGGGAATCGCCTTAAGAAAATCCAAAGCATGTGGCACCCTGTTGCTTTGCCATAAAACTGAATCTCGGCTGGACATAGAGAAGTGTGACGGAATCTGCTTCTTCACAACATCAAAATATAACACTTCCAACGAACGCATTGGATGTGGGGCAATATTATTTATGTTGAAGGTAGAAGTATTCAATCCACATACCTCTAGGAAATTATTCAAAGCTCGCTTGAAGCATGCGCTCGGCACATCATCAGAGGAAACCTTTAGCATTTTCTCTTGTAAGCCCCTAGTCTAAAAACATGATGCGATATAACAAAAATGGCTAGTATCCTCCATTGTGTAGACACCGAGACCCCCATCTTTCATTGGCAAGGTGGAGAGACGTTGTTGAAGTGGTCCAAAGCCAGCGCCATCTCATGTGACAATGTGTCTCAAAAAGAGCATCAAACGTTGATCAAACAAGGATTTAGATTGAAGCAGTGCCAAGGGGCTGGCAGTCCTCATAGAAAAATATAATCTTGACACCCCAGCGCAGCTGCGTAACAGAAGAAGCTCGCATTGAGGATCTTGTAGTTTCTTCACAATGTCCATTAGATGAATTGTTTTGTCTGCTCTAGCTTGTATTAAATCGCTGTTGAACTTAAGATCTAGGCTAATCGGGCCGCCCAACAATTTCACCCCACTAGAGGGCCTACCGATGTCCGAGGGAAACACGTTATCTGCTAAACTCCTTTGGTCAACAATAGGCCAAAAAATCTCCGTCTTCTTGATGTTAAGATGAAGCCCTCTGCTGACGCCTTCCGACTGAATAATGCTTAAAGCCTTCGACACCTCCAGCGTATCTCCTACCAAAGTTCCATCATCTAAGTACCATGCTTGCAGGTCAAGCTTGCATTGCGAAGAAATCATACAAACCATCGGATGTAACGCTAGAGCAAATAATAACGGTCCCAAAGGATCCCCTTGCTGAACCCCCAATGCCGAAGATAAATTGAATTCATTGTAATAAAGCCTTGCTGGCTTAGCATAACAAAACTCAACCCACCTCGCGATACTTGGGCATTTGCTCTGCACCTCCCTGATCAGTGTGCTCCTGTCAACTAAATTAAATGCGTTGGTGAAATCAACCAACAACATGGTCATATTCCCCTGTCTCCCTTTCAACTCGAGTAACCTATTGTCCGAGTGCAGAATTGCTTCTCCTCCGCCGGGGATACCCACTCCGAATTGATGATTACCCAAGTAGACATCCATTTCCTTACTCACCGCAGACATCGCCAACTTCGAACACATCCTCCTCCAAACTGTCCCTACTGCTATTGGCCTAATTCCACCTCCGGCTTGAGCAACGGAGTTAATGGTGCACTGGCTAGAAACTCACCTGGACAGATGGGCATCTACCCGCCAACCATAGGTTAACGACTCTGCCATAGATGTTAGTAGTTCGTCAGCAACACTGCCGCCGCTCCACTAAGAGCATCCGTCAAGTCTTTGGGCTCTCATACCGTCCCTCCCACAAGAAGTCCCTCTAGGGAAACTTCTAATCGCGCCTAAGACCGCCTTAGCATCTACATAAACCGCCGCCCCGTTACTGGGTTCTGAAGGTATGTCAGGTGGTTCAGCCGGGGGGTGCATACGCCTCAGTTCGTTCAATGTTTCTGATGTAGTTGGCGCGACACCACCGGAAGATAGAATACGCACTGCCGCTGCGTAGTGCCCTGAAGCCAACTTTCTCTTACATGCTTGAAGATTGGTTTTTTTTCCCTTGGCGCCTTGAGTAGCTTGTCTACTCTCTTGTCCCGATGGATCCAACAACTTCCAAGCTAAGATAAGGCAGCCATTTGTCTCCCTCCACACATTCAAGGCCCGATTTATGCTATTAGCATGTAATCTCCTTCTATTAGCCGATCTCGCTTCATTGGTATTCTTGGGGTTGTACAAAGTTAGAGTGCAGCTGGGCAATAACAACAATTTGATCCAAGATGTTAAATCAGTAGGCTTAGCCAGAATCTTGTCCATCGTCGCTTTCAGAGTTCTGGAGAAGTTTAGCCTACACGATGGAGGAATTCTAGCAGTTGTGTGTACCTGTTTCTTAAAAATTGCATCTAGCACTTCCAAGGTCAGAACATTCGCTTCATCATCAATGGCTTCAATGCCCGCTTCCAGGGAACCTATGCAAGGTTTGATAATGCCATGAATCAAAAATGTTGCATTGTTTCCATCAAGGGGACCCGCAATAATATCACTGTGATCACGACAGGGACGGCTCCAGGCACGAAGGTGCATACACTCACTGCACAACCACATCTTCAGGTTTCTTAAACCAACCTCCCAAGCATCATAGATGTCTGCATCATTACCAATACGTGCTCTGCATGCACCCCTGCTCTCAGCAGAACCAAAATGTCGATCGTGAATATGGATAATTAGAGAACTTCGAGTGAATCCTCTACCTCTAACCCCATCCCGGCAACCATCAAAGATCCTAAAAGGACAATGGAAAGTTGAGTCATCCAAGTGATTAATAACGGCCAAAGGAGAAGAAGAGTCTTGTAAGGGAGAAGATGGTTGTCCTTCCGTTGTCATGACCAAAGGAGCCGAAATGCAGCTCACAACAAGCCCCTTCATCGTTGCTCATCTGATTCAGGATTTTTATCAAACACTTTCCGTGCGTTAAACAACTCACAGAAAATTAAACGTATATAATCACAAATGGATAGAATCACAAACGTGTTGAAACACAAACGTATAGAATCACGTAAACATCGAATCCCCAACGGAACGAATCACCGAATCACAAAGAAAAAATCACCGAATTCCAAAATTTTCAAAAAATTTCGTTTACTGGATGGTTGCTACAGTTCTGAAATTTACTGTAGCAGGTGAGAGAATGGAATGTCTAAAGTCGTTTCTTAGCCTCCGTTAAAAGCTAGGAGGCCCACTGAGCTATTGACGCTATTTGTTCAAATCCCTTTGCTACTGGAATGACGTGTAGTTGCTCCCTAAAAGTGTAGTTGCTGATGTGTTTCATTTTGATTTTATTTTGTCTGCATCTTTGTATCATCATGGTCCCCCTTTACTTCGCTAGATGTGATGAATTAATGTTTCATCTTCTCAAAGTGGTATCTTCCAAAGACAGTTGCTAAATATAAAGTAATATTTCTCCTATTGCTTCGTGACTCATTTTATTTCATCGCAAGATCTTGTCTCTTCAGAGATTAGCTTCTCGCCAGTACATAAATCACTCAAAAGTTGTTAACTTCGCTGGAATATTATAGATGCTATTTCACCGTTTCACTGTTGGTTTGACGTTAATGCCTCCCTTCGTTATCGTACCAAATTAATTTTACTAATTTAATGAATTCATCTTCTTATCCCTTTTGTTGCTTCGCAGATAATAATTGTTTAAAATCTTTACGAATTGGACTACTCATCTTTACTTGCGAAGAATACACTTTTGAGCAGTTTTTCGACGATTCAACTCCTTCCTCCTTGTTACTGGATTTCTTTGAATTTTTGATGAACTTTTGATGTTGTTTGTTGTAGATGAAATTTCAGTGAAATTTCCCTATTTGTTCTCGTATCTTAAAGATCCAGAAAACAAAATTACATATCGTAGTTATCTTCACCAAATTTCTCTTGAATCAACCAATCGACCCCGTCCCTGAATGTAAAATTCTTTCCTAAAATGTAAAATTCTTTCTGAAACTTCAATTTCTTGCCCCCTGAATTGTATAGACCCAATTCCTTAATAATTAATTTCTTTGAATCTTCTTCGATCTACCAAATATTCCCCTTAAAACATGAAAGAGAAAAATTGTTGACGATGTTTATTCCCTGAAAGTGTAATTTCTTTCATAAATTTTCCATTTTTGAACCTAATTTTTTTTTTTTTTAGATCTAGAAAAATATAAACAGTGGCAAATCTTCATGGAAATCTCTTGAACCAATCCAATTACAGGAAGGATAAATCCTTTACTCCTCCCTGTTTCTAGCGCCAAAATGTAGTTCAGGTTTTCCCACAACACACCCCTTATCATATCTTGATATTAATTTCTAAATCTACACATAGAAATGGTAGTAAAATTTCTAAAATTATAAAAGGACACCAAGATTTTTTTACATGGTTCGATCAATTTGATCTACATCCATGATTCTTCACTATGATTGTTAAAATTTACATTTGATTTACATTGATAATCTCCATTAATGGAGTTCTAAATCTAGTTTTGGGGAAGAAGATGATAAAGAAAAATACATTTTCTCTCTCTACATATCTTTCTTCCAAATCTTTCTCTCTCCTCAAGACTTTCTCAACTCTCAAAAAATACATCATCCTTTCCTGAATCTATTGGATCTCTATTTATAGGAAAATACATAAGGGGTGACAGCTAAGCTGTCCTCTAATTTCGGATATCACTCGCGATAATATCGTAGTAGCTATAATATTCCTTCTCGCAAGCATTGTAACCATCTCCAGTCAAACATGCTCTATTCATGTTTCTTCAATCGTCAGCTGTTACGTTATTATTTTGTGATATTCGCCAAGTGTTGTTGGAGTACTCGCTGTGACGCTCGCAGAAATATTGTTAATCTCACAAGAATATTGTTGTGGCGATATTCTGGTCCTACATATTTAGCTCGCTGAAAATCGCTAAGAACTTGTAGTCACAAGTTTTGGAATCATAACCAAACCCATAACTGATATAGTCACTTGCGACGTGCCAGTTTGTTTGAAATCCATCCGGTTTTTTTGGTGAGAGTATTACTTTGTACTCTTTAGTACAAGGGTTCTAGACGTATATTATATAGCTCGGCGATTGCACAAATTAATCAATTACAACTGCCTAAAATTTGAAGATCTTGGGTCCTGAACATCTTTTCAAATGGGTAAGATATCACTGATCTCAATTGCACATTGTATACATTCCTAAAGTGTTCGTCATTTTTTCGTGTTGTGAATAAGAGTTTGAAATTTCCCTTTCTAGTATCATGATTCAGTTTCATCTTAGAAAAACTAATATCATGAGTTAATAAATCATACCATGATTTGCATACGCACCTGAATCTTGCGATAGATTTTACTCGTAAGCATAATAGAACGTCGATGATTGAATCTTCCGATAACTCCATCGCAAAATTGGAGTCTTTGGAGAAAGATGTTTAGGGTTTTGTTCTGCCACTCGAATACTGACTATACACGCCCCAATTTTGGCTACTGGAATTTGCTCATGGCTGTGAATTTTGGGCCAGCAGGCGGATGGAATTTGGTTGGCCTGTTCAGGAATGAGAGGAATATAGTTGGGCCATGATCATGCAAAGGGGCGAATCCAATACGTACTCGATTTTGCAAGAAACTCAACTGCGTGGTTGCATGGAATAATGCGTTTGTGGCAATGGTTACATCTTACAATGACTTGTGTTGCTGCCTGCAACCCGTATCCCGAGTTCGCCAGATGCCTCAAATCTGTTGTTTCTTCTACAAGCCATGCTAGTTATGTTAATTTTTATTTATTTTTTGATACCATAGAATATAGACAAGTGTGGTCCCTAAACTACTTTCAAACTCCATAAATTAAAATGGATTACAGGGTTCGAACCTTATCTCCACGGTGGAAGGGACCATGAAAACCGAGTGGATTACAGGGTTCGACCCCCTACCTCCGCGATGGAAGGGAGCATGAAAATCATCAGACACTTGATGGCAATCACTCACTCTATATGTTTATTTCCAACTGTGGATCTAGGGTAAAGAAAAAAAAAAGACGAACAACTTTATTATACAATTTCCAAATCTTAAAACCCCGTGCGTAATGAGAAAGAAAAAAAAAATTCCAGCTTCCTCTTTTAGGGAAAAACAGAGAGAAGACCAAGAATATGAGAAACGGCAAGAGGGATTCTATTGATAGGCAGCAACCATATTACATAGCATAGTATGCTTTAAATACAACCATGGGAAAACCCTAACTACCTAGTTGGGCAGCACATCTATGGGCCATAGGCCCTACAACACTCCCCCTTGTGCGGTCCAATAGAACTTCATACGCAGTGCTTCACATATAGTGCTTCGAATGTAATTCTTCAAATGTCGTCCTCTCCTTGATGACTTGTGCCGAAATCAATTGCCTCACTAAAAATTTGACAAGGAAAAACCCATTGGGATAAAACCTTGGTACAACTCTTCACATGTAGTATTCACATGTTGTCTCTTACTTTACATGTAGTTCATCACATGCAATAGATCTTCACAGATTGATGAGTCTAAGTTAATTTCCCCATTAAAACTTCGTCCGGAAAACCCATAGGGACAAAACCTGAACTAAAGAAAAAGAGTACAATATTAAGCAAACTTAGAACATAGTTGGACTCGAATATGTTGCCTCATTAAAACCTTGACGAAGGGGAAAGAGTACAACTTGACAGATGCAAGTAAATGTGATCTGTTGCATATGATCACTTTGCTTCATTGAAGTTGATTAGTTGCTTCACAACTTCTTAGGCAGAAAATCCTCGTGAAAAAGACAATATCCCTAGTTGGGAAGTTAATTCCCGGTGTTTTTTGTTGTCTAATTAAAAACCTTGCCGAGCAACAAAACCCTGTGGGAAAAAGTAACGTCGGTGAAGGAAAAGAGTTCAACACACTATTAGATGCTCCCCCTGACGTCAGACAATTTTCATTAGTCTAATGCAGTCTAAAGTAGTTTATCACACTTTACTTTGGTGACTTGAACATTTACAAAACCATGTTGTTGATTTTGTAAGTTACGTTGCTTAACAGAATATCGCGTATCATTTCTTTGATCTAGATATCTTCATTAATATCAACGGCGATCTTTAAGTCTTCAACGTTCAACATAGTTGATGTTTTTAGTGTTGTCTCGCTAAAAATCTTGTCGAGTAACAAAACCCTTTGGGAAAAACTATTTTCGATCGAAGGGAAAAAGAGTACAACACAGCTTCAATTTCGAAGTAAAATATGTCGACATCATATCCTTGGATCCTCCCCCTGATGTCGGAATCCCCCCCTGATTACTTTCAGAGTTGTTTCAGACCGTTCCTTTAGTCATGTACTTTTCGAAACTGAATATCGATAATGACCTAGAAAATAGTCTACCATATCTCCCCTGATTACTTTCATTGGAGAAGATATTATTGTTCCTTCATAATCAACAACTTTTGGATTGCACTTTCATTAGCATTCCTTTTTATGTCTTTGTAGGGATAAAACAAACTCATGTCAATGGTTACTTTTAAGTAATGATTACATTCACTATACCATTCCAATGACGTTACGTTGGCGCTGAGCTATATCTAGCTAACAAGTTCCCTAAGGATGCAAAATTTTATCGAGTACATTATTATACTAAGTACAACAATGCGTCTATTGTACTTAGATATGGGAATTTCATCCCCCAACACATATTCGTCATCTTCCTTTAGACGAGATGGTCACTTACTTACATTTGAACCTCGACTAATCATGGGAGTGATATCAGGATGCATGTCTTTGTTAAATTTCCTGACAACTTTAGACATATGCAAACTAGTGGAATAATATCCCACAAGCTCAGTACTCGGTCGAGCTTTTCCTAGATTTTTCATCTCAAATTCGGATTTTAAATAGCTTTTAAGGTCTCTTATTATATCAAGAGTACCCATCATGTCTGTACCGTCGACATAAATGGCTACAATTCCAAATTAGGAACTTTCTTGTGAATACGCAAGAAAAAATAACTTATTTTTCTATCCTCTCCAAATCAAATAGCCACTTAGACGGGTATACCACTCCCGCCTGATTGCTTCAATTTATAAGTGAACGTTCTATCTAATTGTAAACGCACTCTGTGGTTTAGAGTTCCTTGATTTGGGAAACAAAAGTCTGTCATATACTTTTGTAAATATCTTCTATCTCATGATTCTTTCAGAGATACGTAACAAACACATACATATGCTGCATTTCAAGTCCTTTTGAAATTACCAAGTTAACTAAGTAGAGGAACTCTATAATGTTCATTACAAGATAACAATTCCAGGGCTTTGTGAGAAACCTCGCGCCACAAGGTGATTCTTTATACTTTAAGACTACTTTCTTCTCATTATGCTTTATGACAGATTAATTATGTATGTCCAATAGGCTTTACACTTGGTTGGTTAGCACTACCACACCAAATACCTGTATATTTGCCAAAGAACTAAGTTCTACCTGGATTGTGTAGGCGAAATATGTTATTTATTTGAAATTAATCAAAATAAAGCATGGTTTGATCTCATTGTGCTCTACTTATGGAGCAACTATTTATAGATTATATCATCATTGTGCACGCATGATCTGTCAGGATTTATTGTTCTCTAAAATCATTTAAAACTTCGGAGCGTCCTCCCATTTGATTCATGGACATATTCAGAGACAATATTATGAGATGATTTATGATGATATAAATAAGTTGTTCCTTACTCACCTACTTCCTTTCAAGGTGAGGAACGATCGAACCAAGTGGTCTCTCCAACTTCCTTTATGGAGCCACGGTCTCAACCACACTTCTACTAAGTGTATTTGCAACACCTTAGTCTATGGTTTATATCCCGTATTGAGGATTTCTAACTTAGAAGGTAGGTTTTCAACTGGTATGTGTGATCTTATCACTTTAGAAACATCAGTGTACATTCTGAAAATCAAATATTCTTTATCACTTCACATTTACATTTGTGGAGTACAAGAATCAATATGAGACACAGTGGGAACACACCAAGACAATTCCTGTCGTTCCCTAAGAAAATACTTTTTCTTATCTCCCCTGAACGACGGGAAGACTGTCTTATTAAAGTGATAACCCGCAAATCTAGCGGTAAGAGATCTCCTGCCAAAAGTTTTAAAATGCAGATAATTATTGGGAACTCATTTCCAACATAACTACTTAATAGTTTTGAAGACCCATCATAGTACAATGTGGAGTCATAATGGCACATATATAGTGCAATCAAAAATGCGGAAGAACACGAATGTCAGGAATAAATCCAGTTACCAACTGGTACGCAAAAAAGTTTGACTAATATTGGGTTCTAAAAACGAATTAAGCAACATGCGTGTAATATTGCATATCCCTAACGCAATAAAAGATAGGTTGGTACGCATAACCTATTCCTTAGACACCATATGTAACCTTTGATAGTAGCATATGCGAGACCATTGTGTATAAGATGTTCTATATTGATCTAATTAAACATGCAATATTCATCAAGTCCTTTTGATGTAAATTATCTAGCATTAACAAGGGTAGTGAGCCTTTGCATTTTGCTTTGTGTAGTATGTGCTAGGAATTCTACAAAAATTAAACGCATCGTTTGTTATGAACAATAACTGATTCAATGATTCGAATTATTAAACAGAGCCATAAATCACTTGAACGGTCCACATTCTACATGGATATATGTTCACTAACAACACTTTATTTCTTTGGAGAATGAGTTATTTAGCATTTGCATCTAAGTAAAACAGGATGGTCTCAATCATGTTTCATTGAAGAGAGACTTTGTAATATGAGTGACGTGCTTTCTTACTCTAAAGCATAATGGGGAGAGGCAGTGCAAATCTAGTAACTTTAGAAATCACTGATTACGATAGATGTCGTAACTTCGCATTCTATTAGTTCATTTTCTTATACACTCAAATGAAGTGATGCTCTTGTTAGTACTTTCAAAACGGAACATTGTGTCACAACCAATGTGCCTTATGGTTATGTCAAAGTCTTTATGAATCAATTCTAATCATTGAATTATTGGGGTTAATAAGGATTCAGTAATTCAAGTTCCAGTGATCTACAATTCACTAGATTGATATATTAATTTTCTAAGAATATACTTCCTTCCACATTCATTAGAAATAATTTATAGATGCAATCAAATCCACTCTCACTGTAAGGGCAGACATATGATCTAGTTCAATTAAATAGTCAATTGGCCAGGCAAAGTTCTTGTTGCCATTAAAGTTGATGTGAAAATTAGTTACTACTATGATACACACGTTACATTGTATATATTAACACCTATGACCAGGTGCATTTCCAAACTGTTTCATTTATGATGGGAGCTATAATTACATTTTATTTTCATCCCATGATATATATGTCCCTTTTCACATGCTTTATATGAGTCGGTAGGTTTAACCCTTATTACTTAGGGATTATTTGAATTTTCAATTTTTCTACGGTTAGCTTAACGTGAGAAATTTCTTTATCTCAACAGGTCAAGAAAATCCCATTTTGCATGTCAACCACTTACTGTAGGTTGAATAGCTTACTAAATATAGAGGATCTCTTGTTTGCATAATTTAACATATACTCGTTCGTTAGTATTATGAATGAAGTAGAAAAAAATGGAAGAAAAATAAATACTCATGTCACTTTCTGTGAGTCCTTCCACAAAAGTTGAGATTCATGTACTTTAACTACAACATAACTTTGTTGAAGCTACTGATTATAATATAATAATCTAATAAGTGGATTTCATACCACTGGACATTCATGCTCCGGGAAAATATCATGAGTGTTTAAATATTCTACATAGCATGGGGGCATATAGATTCACCTTTTAGACGGTACATTGTCATTGGTAGAGAGTTTTATAGTGGAATATACACCTTTTCCACATCAAATAGATAACAGTATTCAAGTATTTCTTGCCCTTTCAAAAAAGCAAAGGAGTTATATTTGAATCGAGTTGGTTTGACTAGTTAAACAAAAGATCATTTAATTATAGCCAATTTCATATTCAAGAGAACAAAATAACAATAAGACCAAAAATTTTAATGATTGAGATCAATAATTATAATTTAAATTGACCATTTCTATCATGTGGATATGTTCTATAAATAAATAAATAATCCCAACAAATATTTAATATTAAAGCCCATATTAACATTAATTACATACCTAAAGCTGAGCTTTAGTTCCCACTGTACCGTATATATACAAAACCAAGCTTTGGTTCCCCTGTACATGTACAAAACCGGGACGGCCTTCGTCATGCACGTCCCGTGCAGATACAATGGACAGGACAGCCTAGAAACAGAACTGGATAGTTGGGCCCGGAACAGGAACATGAACTGGACAAGTGGGCATCTGGACCCGGAACAGGAACTGGACAGACGGGTCCGGGTTTGAGCTGATGAATCCGGGTTCGGAACATGATCGACTTTCCTCTTCTCCTCTTTTTCGAGAGAACTACACTTTACCGACGGAAAATGGGTCATATGACCACAACCCATAAAGTGTGGGAGCAATGGACTTGTAAAATATAAGCCTGGTGAAAAAGACATGGGAAATATTAGCAATATATATAACCTTTGCTTTAAACTTTATTCTTTTTCTTATCATTTTCTCTCTCTTATTTATTTTCTCTATCTACAATTAAAATTAATCGCGAGAAATGTCTTAATTTCCAAAATATAAGTTGGATTTTAATAAAATTTATATATTTGGAAAATGCTCGAAAATCTTTACAAAACAAGATCCATTGTTGATATGAAATTCGAAAAGAAAAAAATAATTGATTTTCAACCAGGCCGAGTATACATTATGCACCCAGGTGCAACCTGGACAAAACGTATTTCCTATAAAAATATGCATTATGCACCCAGGTGCAACTTGGCCAAAAATTATTTCAAATAAATATGCATTATGCACCCAGGTGCAACCTAGACAAAATTAAATTCATATAAAAATATGCATTATGCACCCAGGTACAACCTGACCAAAATTTATGTCATATAAAAATATGCATTATGCACCCAGGTGCACCAGGTCAAAACACTTTTCATATAAGAATCAAAAAAGTATGCATTATGCGCTTGGGTGCAACTAGCCAAAACGTATTTCACGTCAGAATTATACATTTTGCACCCAGGTGCATCTTATATACTTTGTGAATAAATCTAGGTTTATCCTCATAATCACCTATAATATATGATACACAACCAACATTACTAATTCATGCTCTCAAGCAATAAACCCCATTACCATCACATTCATCATTAACACCATAGCCAAAAACAAGTATTAAAGAAGAAAAAATTGAGGAACAACAAAAATTTCAAAAAATATATATATTATGCACGTGGGTGCATCTAGGACCAAACTCATTTTTCTACCAGAATATATATTATGCACTCAGGTGCATCTTGTGTATTTTTGTGGATAAATCAAAGTAAGAAATTTCTTATGACTAAATTATCATACATCCATCTACCAACTTTTATATCCGACCGCAACCCCTTTCATGATCCAGTGAAACTTTATGATTCCCACTTTCAGTTTCGTTTTCTGTCATCCGGAACTAGTAGTACCGGCTAGCGATTCTCGCAGCCTTTTCCCATTTGTTCAAGCAATTTCCCAAACACTTGATGTGTATGTTTTAATCTGTTATTAGAGTTGGTTGGCCCTTAAATTAATAAAAGGAACAACAACAACAAAAAATGAAGGAAAAAAAAAGCATTATGCTAAGGCATCGCAACTGTATTTGGATTAATTAACAAACTTCATTGATCGGAGCTACTAATAAAGACAAACTAAGCAAACCAGTAATAAGTGGACAATTAAAATTCCCTTCACTCGTTGTTTTGCAGCGTCAAATCGCTCAAAAGGAAGCGAAAAATCCCATCTGAAATAACAATTTTCATATGGTTTGGTTACTTTGGTAGATAGGAAATCAAGTAAACCCATCGCAATTATATTCAACTTTCTTAATTGATATCAGAATCATCAAAATCAGATGATGGAAACCACTCAATCAATTTTGTTAAATTTACCTTTCGTTGTTCGTCGACATAATGGAAAAATTATCCAACCAAAACGACCATCAGGTTTAAAAATCCGATCTTTACCTCCGTCATGGAACCATAAATCAAGTCGAATCATAAAACGGAAATCTCTGATCTAAACTTGAATTTTATTTAAGTGTAGCAGTTCGATACAAAAAAAAAGAGGGTATTATTGACAGTTCAATTTATTGGGAAAACAAATTTTGGGTTAAATATCCTGTCAATGATATTTAAACAGTATCTTTTGGATTTTATGATACTTGATCAATGGTCATATTTTGCTTGTCTTTTAGATTTAGGAATTCAAATTCAAGGGATAATTAACCAAAAAACTGATTTACCAACGCCGGCCTCCAAACACAATCAATCATAACAACATACAAATAGTAGAATGAAGAGAATATTAATACTTAGCACCAAAAAAGTGAAAAACAATTATTTTAATATTCTTTTTGAAGATCTATCGTAACAACCATCATCACATTCAGATAGTGCATACTGATTTAAAAATGATTTAAAATATATATATATATATATATATATATAATCATCATGACATGCATAAGGAGACAAAAATGGATTAAAAGATCGAAGTAAAATATAAGAGAAACTTTTGTCTATGAACAGACACCCTGTAAACTTTCTATACATCAGGTAGAACAAAATAAAACATTTTTTTTTAAGAGCAGAGATCAAAATGAAAGAAAATATCCATAATAACAGACAAAAAATATGAGAAATCATCAATGAAATCCAAAGGTTTACACTAGTACAAATCTTCACATTGGCCACGCTTAATCACCGTGTCCATAGGCTTTTGGTCACGGATTTTTTTTACTCCAAAAATGTGGCAACAGGTCCCGTGACAAAGAGGTACCTGTATGGCTACATAAACTTTGAGTGGCTATAAAATATGATTTACCGTGGCCATACTTCTATAACCGTGTCTATATGGTACTCATTTTTTTTTTGTAGTTAAGCATTTTCACTATCACCATGGCCATAGGATCCTTATAGACACACAATTTGATTACATATGGCTAAAGTTTACCTTAAAGTCACGCGAATTTTATTATAGCCGTGGCCTTTGTCATCAATTGGACACGCAAAATTCATTTTGTCATGGCCAATTCATGAGTTGCAGCCACACTAATTTTTCTCAACCATGGCCATCTCTATCATTTGGTCACGCGAATTTTATTATAGACGTGGCCTTTGTCATCAATTGGACACGCAAAATTCATTTTTTTCATGGACAATTCATGAGTTGCAGCCATACTAATGTTTCTCAACCATGGCCATCTCTATCATTTGGTCACGCGAATTTTATTATAGCCGTGGCCTTTGTCATCATTGGACACGCAAAATTTATTTTGTCATGGCCAATTCATGAGTTGCAGCCACACTAATTTTTCTCAAGCATGGCCATGTCTATCATTTGGACACGCGGAAAATAATTTAACATGGCCAATACATGACTTGTAGTTACGTTTAATCCCCTATTATCATGGCTATCGCTATTTTCGGACACGTGATAAACATTTTACATGGCCAATTAATAAGTTATGGCCACTAAGAATTTGTAGCACCGTGGATGTTGTTCATCTTTCAGACACAGAAGCTACAACAAACCATGGCAATAAACTTTATAAAATGACACAAAACGTATTCAGTGTGGCAAATATAAGCTTTTAGACACTCACATATTACAATTTTCTGTGTCCAATTTATTCTTTTGGCCATTGTTTAAAATCTAAATGGTGGTGTGTTTTATATTCAACCACAACCACAGTATTGGCCACCATATCGAGACTTCGGGGACGTATTGGCCACTTTTTTCTATCATGTGTATCAAACCTCACCTTAATAACCATCCGCAAAAATTAATCACTCCAATTAGAATTGAACCAAAATAATTTTATTAATCATATGATAAACGTCTCAATATCTGATCAATTCTGCAATAACCATAAGATAACAAAATTTCCAAGGGAGATTTACAAGTTTAAACATCCAAATTCTACGGTCCTCGACTATTTCTCTTAATAATTAAGCTGCAATCTTGAGTCTCTTGCTGGATCTATGAGACTTCAGTTCCCCACTCTTTGTATTTGAAGGTTTCTTATTCTTTCTCTTCTTAGTGTTTGGGTCGGCATCATGTTCATCAGGGTCTGAAAGTTCATCAGGGTCTGAAAGTTCATCAGGGTCGACATCATGTTCATCTGGGTCTGAAAGTGGCTGGCCCTGCAGCAAGCAAGTGGATGTATAATTATGGAAACAAACCATGTTAACAGTTATATTCTCAGGATGCAGAAGGTAATAAACCATGTATAATAAAGCAACTTACAGTAGAGCAACAGATCACAAACTCTTTAGGACAAGCTACAACAGATTTTTTAGCATCCTCTACTGTTTTGAGATGAGTAGATGGGATTGGAAGACAATGATTCTTGAGTATCGATTCTTCAACCGTCACTCTGACACAATCATCCTTGAGTTTAACTCCATGTACTAACTGACCTGGCACTGATAGAAGAACGCTACCCAATGCAATGATATTTCTCAGTGAAGCATGAGCTAGTTTGCATTTACCACCAATCTGAAAAACATATATGCTATATTGACATTAACAGTTTCAACTCTCAAAACAATATATATTTAAATACCTGTGAAACGGACATACCGTTGAAAGTTCAGTTTTGTTTTTCGATCGAGACTCTTCCAGAGAATTAAGGCGAAGATGCTCAGATGCAAGAGACTTTTGTTTGTGTTTTCCAAACTGCAAACAGATATGTTTCATCAACATCAACAAATGGAACTCTCAAAACAATATATATATTTAAATACTTGGAAAAAAGAACATACTATTTGGAGTTCAGAACTGTCTTTCAATGTCGTATACTGATTAGATTCTCGCCTTTCAGTCGAAGAATTGCTTCTAACAGGCGCCTCAGGTATAATAGACTTCTCTCTAATAGTAGACTTCTGTAAAGTGTAGTTGACATATTAGATACTTCAATTTTATGCTTCAAAAAAAAAAGATACTTCAATTTTATTAGGAAATATATACTTGATCAAAATTACTTAGATGATGTTAAACATACCCGTGCCTTTTTGCTCTTGTTTTTTGTCTTTTTCAATACTCCTTGAGATTTTAGCTGAGACACTAAGCTTCTCATAATTTTTTCCTGCTCATTCATTGCTTCCTTCATTTCCTTGATTTCTTCATCCTTCCTCTCTCTATCCATTTGGTTTGTGCGTCTTTCATCATCCAGCTGTTTCTTCAGTTCAATGTGCTCTTTGGACGCTCCTTTCCGTGGCATGTGCCAGTATGCTGTTGGAGTCACTCCCTTGCCTGCACATCTGACACGCCCACCATGTTCTTCCCCAAACACAAGAGTGATAGAATCAGTGCCTGCTTTTTTCTCCAAAGTTCCATCTTCCAGCTGCTTATCAAACTCCTCCTGGACAAAAAATTTAGGGGATTATTAAAATTGTTAATCAATTAAAACATACTTATTTGCACATTTACTTAAGCACAGAACAAATAGCTAGGTAGTTTTAGTCGTGTTACAAGCTGTGCTGCCTTTTCCCTGACATCATCGTCATCATATTCTCCATTTTTGTTTTGATGTGCCTTCCTCCACAGTAAAGACCGTGAAGGATTTTCATCTTCACGAATCTCGTTCTCTTTAATCTAGTAATTATCAAATACATAAGGAAAATATTAGATACATACTCTTCATATCATTAGAGGTAATCTTATTGCTGGAGAAAGAGAAGTACAAAAAAACTCAAGGGTGCTTCCCTAACAATGTGTGCATTCTATGTACACAAACGTAAAATATACTGAAATACATGGGTACATCCCTGGAAATGCAGTATGCACACACAAACTACATGCCTCTTTCATATGATTACTTGGAACAAAAAACTGCAATCAAAATATCATTAAGTAGAAACGTTTACTCAATTTATTTAACATGTTCTCCGAAACGAATGTAATTAAGTAGATATGCATGGCAGTTAAATGATAATGGATTTGCAGCTACTGGAGTACTACACGCAAAAAACAGTGACGGACAGTTACATGATGTGGGACTAAGATCTTCTCCCAAAAAACTTTAAAACTCAAAATCTGAAAATGCCGAGATGAATTGGCCATGCCAAGTACAATCCTAGAGAAGCCTATGTTCAAGCATACTACAATGGACTTCCATCCAGATCCAACAACCACCGTTAATTTTCAAAAAACACGTTCACCTACCAATTAGCAAGATAAAAACTTGGAAAGGAATATATCGAGCTAACATGACATCATCGTATGGAAATAATACTAATTTTTTTATAAGAAACTGGACTTACTAATTTTTCCAGCAGCCCTGCATACCCTGCTCTTCCCGTCCTGTGGTTATATTTGTGGCTCTTACGCGCCTTCACTCCCTTAGTGGACAATTCCTGAGCATACAGATTTAAAGAATTTCATTCTTAAAAAATTTAGACTAATTAATGAAATTAATATCAATAATAATATTAAAACGTGTGATATACAACCTTGCATTCATCAGACAACCTCCACTCTACGAACCCGTCCCATTGTTCTTGGTTCACAATACAACGATATGGTTTAGGAATTTTTTTTAGTTTACTAGGTTTACCCAAATTGGGCACTATAAACTTTACATACAACTTTATTCTGAAGTTGCGCAAATGTTCACCAAAATATTTCATAATTTGTCTTCTCATAGTCTCCTCAATTGCATAAAACCGCTGCCAAAATATGAATCGGATATTAATGGCAGGTAACCCAACAAAACTTAATAACAAAAATATAATTAAAATTGAATATAGATCAGCATATACATACCAATAGTTCGTGCCATAACTTATCCCTCAGCACTGACTTCACTTTCTTCCACTTCAAGTGCCTGAGACCAACGTCTCGACGTACCAATACACCCATGTAACTAGCAATTTCAGATTTATACTCCCCCTTAAATCGACCAAGTTTATCAAATTCTATCACTTTTTTTTGGCCTTTAAATTTTTTCTTCTGCTTCTTTAATCTTGTTAAACCTCTAACAGTATTCTTCTCAGACTCTGCTGTATTGTTTGGAGCCCCTGTGTCTTCTATAGTTTAAAAATCCAACATAAGAGTAAACATGGTGTAAGAGTATACTCATTCTACTTAAGTCCAAAACCAACAAGCTAGTATAACATTTCAGACATTACCATGATGTTCAGGACTTTCAGTGGATTCATCATCAGAACTGGAGCTATATTCATCAGCTCCTGAGTTATCACCATCGGAACTGGTGCCACCACCATCGCTCTCTTCGTCTTCATCCTCTGACTCTACACCATTCTGCAAGGCTTCAGCCTCCAGGGCTGCAATCTCATTGTCAGCATACTCATCAGCATCATACTCTAGCTCCAGACTTGAAATATCGTGTGTAGACATATCAGAAACTGTGTATACATATATGATTCAATCAAAGATGGTCTGAATTGAAACACAGTTCAATAAAGAATATTTCAATAATAATGAAAGAATAATTCATTCTCACAACAAACACATGGCATGCTTCTCTCAACTCTGTGAAAAAGGGTAAAAAGGGGAAAGGCTACAAACTACTTCAGGAAGATAATGACCTTGAAAAAATCAGGAACACAGTAAGTCTGTTGGTTATTTACTAGGAATTGATCTTTCAGCTTCTCCACTGCAACAAACCTACAATAAGAGCGATTCACTTTAGGGTTAGTAAGTATACATAATTTCATAAATGAAAAATAGGTAAAAGCTAGTATCTAGAGCACATTGAACTAAAACAATATATAAGTATTAAAATAGGTAAAATAGGTGTGACAAATCCAAGTTCCAGCTCATAAATGTTGCTAGAATTGCCCAATTAAACTAAAAAGCCCAAAGTGAATTGTTATCAACTTCAAAAGTAAGCATTAGATTCAATCAAAAGTCTTCAGTTATTTAGCTACAGACAAGCGTAAGATTGTCTTATTACAGAACTATATCAATCCTATCTAACCCAATTTCCGATTTAATCACAGATAATCTAATATGTAACCGAGTAGCTAGGGGAAACATACTGTGTCTTAGATATAATTGAGAGGATAGCCTGATTATACAGAGTCCAATAAACTCCTCAAAGAAGAGTATTTGGCACTCAGCAAGTATGGGCTCAGGGGATGAATGATAAAGACTATTTCCTACTTCATTGTTGGATGTTGACTGGAACAGGGCAATTCAGTTATTTTTTTTAATACAAAAACAAAAGGTTAACAAGAACATCATAAAATAGGAGGAAAGGGAATGCATAGGTCTGGTATTCAATATAACAGTCAATTAAAATGGTCTTGATTATGTCGGTACTAACTTGGATGAATGCTCCTCCTGATGATAGTATATTGGGAAAAAAACTACAACTATTCTATAACAAAGAAAAGGGAATGCATAGCTTGAACTCTTCTTTCATACTGCTAGCATGACAGCTAATAGAAGTAATAGTATGATTAGCTGCAAGAGCAGGATGCGGTCTCAGAATATCAAAAGAAAAAAAAGCTGTAAATATAAATTAGTTGTAACTTGTAACAAGTGTTACAGAAATAGAAAATTAACATGGCTTAATAAAACTAGTAATGATTCATAACCAAACCTATCCAAAAAATATGAAACTATTGTAAACTATTTTATCGATCTAATTGTAAGGTGACTTATGTCCATAAGGGTTTTTCTAACAACCTCCGAGGCAGTAAAATGATCACTCATTGAGGTTTTTACTATAGCATTGAAAGAACTCAAGCAAGAATCCAGTTCAAACATGCACAATTATGCAAAGACTCGAAAGTTAAATCTATGTGTGCTGCATAGACTCGAAAGCATACATACATACATACAGTAATGTGAACAGGACAACATCAAAAGATCTTGATGAAGATAATAGAACCCATGAATCTTATATGAAAAAATGTGAGTGCTATCGGTGCTTTACTGTTGATGGCTTGAGAAAAGAAAAAGCATAAAGATCCTAAGCATGACAGAGGAAAAGCTTAAACATGCATATATGTATCTAGATTAAACACTAGAACAATGGGTAATATATTCATCCAGAAGTTCCCAAGAAGACATAAACATGTGCATAAACCCTGCTGCCAATGAATCAAATATGAAAATAATCTATTTGCTCTTCTTACACACCTTGATTTATGTTCAGAAATCAGATGCATAAATAATCAAATATGAACTTCTTCTTAAAAGGAAAAATAACAGGTGCATAAACCCTGCTGCCAATGAATCAAATATGAAAATAATCTATTTGCTCTTCTTACACACCTTGATTTATGTTCAGAAATCAGATGCATAAGTAAACACTAAAAATTGACCGACTTTTATAAAATCTTTGTATCCACATATATTCCCTTCTGACAGAAACCAATAATTGAAACAAGAATGTAGAGCAACATGTGAAGTACCAATTACTCATACTAATAAAAAAAAAGAAAAACACGGAAACTAAAATCAATTAGGGTATTGTTTGAGTCAAAAATTAACCATTGAATCAAAAATTAAGAATTAGGGTTTGAGTCAAAACTTAACCTTTGAATCAATTGGGTCTAAAACAAAAATTAAGGTTTGAATCAATTAGGGTTTTAATAACTAAGCTTTATAGACGAAGGAAAAATTGAGAACAAGATCTACCTTTGTAAGAGCTGAAATCGGATGCAATTCCTCATCATCTTAGGGCTCTTTAAATAGTCGAACAGATTGAATAATCCCGCGCAAAAGATTTTGCATTTGATTTTCATCCCGCTCAAAATTATTTAGGGTGAACTGAAAAAAAGATTGATTTCATCTACGATTTCTTCTTTCGGAAAAAATCTCCTAAGAAAACACAATTTGATTTTGATCCTACGGTAGAGCTAAAAATATTTCCAAAATTTAGAATCCTGGTTTCCCTTTTTCTCTAACAAATCTCAAACTTTCCCTGATTTTCAGTTCCATTCGGCTTAGATATCTCTAGTTGTCTCCGCTATGTATCTGTAACATCGGTTGAGGTGGAAAGATAAAAGAAAAAGAAATTTGAGGTGTTACAGAGCGTAAGATAAGAGGTTCTTGTATATTGATCTAATTGTTGGTTGGGAAAATGATAACTATCGTCCACCGTTATATTTACTAAGGACATCATATTCGATGAATGTGGAAATACCATAGGTCGACCACAGCCTGGGGGCTACGCCCCCCAGGACCCCCCTTAGCGCAGTTGAAAATATTCCAACAGGTTATTTGTCCAAATATTTTTAAAACATGGTTTAAATGGACGAGTAAAAATTAATATGGGTGAAATAAACACCAAAAAAATAGCAAAGGATAAAATTGGATTCATCCTGACTTAAAAAATAGCAAGGATGAAACTGGATGCATCCTGATGTAAATTAAAAATAAGAAAGTATTTGAAAATGGGTAGGATGAAACTGTTTACATCCTGACAATTTTTACATTTTTGTCCATTTAAAAAGTATGAAAATATAAATGTCCTTTTCACCTAGGAATTGTTGATTTTGATATTTTAAACCAATTTTGTGTTTTGTTTTCTTTGTTGGAACAAAGTAAATTTGATTTAAATTGCATTGGATTTTATGGATAATTAGGAAAATAAGTGTGGATCCAGTAATGTTAGGGAAAAATTGAGGAAAATTGGAATACATATAATCAGGCGTGTAATCAATTATACCGAGCCCTATTTGATAATTTCGACAATGATCTAAAGGTTCAATGGAATAACCAAAGATTGTGTACAATTGGAATGAATTTGCTGATAATCATTACTGACGAGTATAATCTGGTAATGCAGACCAGAATTGTGGATAGTTTGATTGAAGTGGATAGAAATAAATGGATAGACAAAACATAGTGAGTATATATTCAGCCATAATGACTATGATCTAGTGATGTTCGATTTATGTAAAATTGTGAATAGTTTGATCAAATTTGTTGAGAATTGGTCATAGCAAGTACGGTCAAGTAGTCTTATGGGAATATTGGGGACAATTTGATTGAAGTATTATCGAAATACATAAGGATAAACCATTCATAACGAGTATATTGAGTCATAATGACTATGATATAGTGATTTTCGATTTATGCAAATTTGTGAATAGTTTGATCAAAATTGTTGATAATTGGTCAGAGCAAGTACGGTCGAGTAATCTTATGCGAGTTACCAGTCAAAAATCACTTGTTCATCGTCATTATGGGTGATTGATAGTCAATATATATGTATTTCCATTTAATTTAATCAAATCGTCGACAATTCTCTCATAAGATTACCATACCGAACTCGATATGACTGATTATCATCTAAGCCAATCTAGTTGTGTAGAATTTTACATAATTTAATAAAAAAATCACTGGATCACAATCACTCATAGTGATTATACTCGCTATGGATAATTTATGTATCTATTTCCATTTAATTCAATCAAGTATTTCTAATTAATACAATCAAAATATCCACAGTTCTCTCAGAGGATTAATTCAATTTCTTCAATTTTGCTCGAACTCGTATTAACTCGATTGCTTTAATTCGAATGGATGAAGTTCTAGTTCTTCAGTTTTTTCCCGAACCCGTTCCGACTCGATCAAATTTTGAAATAAAATGTCTAGCCTTGATCATGTAACTAAATTTTGATACATATCGTCTCAATTTGAAAAGTTGAAGCTACCATTTCTTCAGTTTTCCTTGAACTCATTCTACCTCGATAAATTTTTCATTTGAAGTGTCGAGTCTTGATTATGTAACTAAATTTGACCCAAATTGCCTCAATTCTAAATGATAAAATTACTATTTCTTCAGTTTTTTCCGAACCCGTTCCGAATCGGTCAAATTTTGAAATAAAATGTCTAGCCTTGATCATGTAACTAAATTTTGATACAGATCGTCTCAATTTGAAAAGTTGAAGCTACCATTTCTTCAGTTTTCCTCGAACTCATTCTACCTCGATAAATTTTTCATTTGAAGTGTCGAGTCTTGATTATGTAACTAAATTTGACCCAAATCGCCTCAATTCTAAATGATAAAATTACTGTTTCTTCAGTTTTTCCCGAACCCGTTCCGACTCGGTCAAATTTTGAAATAAAATGTCTAGCCTTGATCATGTAACTAAATTTTGATACAGATCGTCTCAATTTGAAAAGTTGAAGTTAACCCAATATTGAGTTTTCCTCGAACTCATTCTACCTCGATAAATTTTTCATTTGAAGTGTCGAGTCTTGATTATGTAACTAAATTTGACCCAAATCGCCTCAATTCTAAATGATAAAATTATTGTTTCTTCAGTTTTTCCCGAACCTGTTCCGACTCGGTCAAATTTTGAAATAAAATGTCTAGCCTTGATCATGTAACTAAATTTTGATACAGATCGTCTCAATTTGAAAAGTTGAAGTTACTCTTTCTTCAGTTTTCCTCGAACTCATTCTACCTCGATAAATTTTTCATTTGAAGTGTCGAGTCTTGATTATGTAACTAAATTTGACCCAAATCGCCTCAATTCTAAATGATAAAATTATTGTTTCTTCAGTTTTTCCCGAACCCGTTCCGACTCGGTCAAATTTTGAAATAAAATGTCTATCCTTGATCATGTAACTAAATTTTGATACAGATCGTCTCAATTTGAAAAGTTGAAGTTACCCTAATATTGGCTGCAACATGCCATGTAACCCCAATATTTAACAAAAAAACCTTTGTATTTTTTTATTGGTGTCAGTCAATCCTAGTCAAGGATCATTGAAAATAAAAGACCAAAGCCTTTACTTCTGTCAAGAATCGGTCAACGGTTAGTGATTCGGCAGTAGTATGTAACGGGATACGTATAAATCGCGAATTATTCGCTAAGCCTAGAAAGCATGCGTGCTAGGTTCGGTAGTTGAGTAATTCCGCCATATTATTCTGGAACAAATTATTCGGAAAAGTTCGCGAATTATTCACGTATGATACGCCGAATTACTAACTAGGCTGCCTTGTACGCCCCCCAACTAAAAGAATTGTACGCCCAACTAAAAGAAAGAAAGGAAAAAAAAAAAACTGACGGTGTCTTTGATGGAAACAAGAATAGTTTTCTCCTCCACAGTCAAGTCTAGATCTAACGTATTCATCCTCATCTCTATCTTAGGTAGAAAATTTCTTCTCCATCTGATATTTTGCCAGAAAATTAGGGGTTATTCATTGAAATTTTGTTCTACAATTTTGGAAATATATCGGCATCGCCGTAGGATGATGGTGTTGAATGGAAGAAGAATATCAAGCGGTAATAATCTCGGTCAAAAAACTTTCGATTTGAACCCTCACAATTTTTGGGCGGGATGAGAATCAAAAGAAATTCCTTTTGGGCGGGGATTATTCCCGCTTGGTGTTTTGGAATAGCTATAAATATCAACCCTAAAATCAGCGATCAAATACAGCAAGGTATATCCTTTTTATGCTTATTTTTTTATTGTTTTCGATTTCAATCAAGTTCTATTAAGGTTATACTTCAGTTACAAACATTGCCCCATTTCTGATTTATTAAATCTTCAATATTTGTTGATTAATGTGTATTTTATCTGCAGGGACTAAAATCAAAGAAAGAAAAGTTTAAGAAATTGGGGAAGCAAGGTAAATTTCTGCTCATATTTTGATTTACAACTTTGATTTCAATCAATTTCTCTGCAAAATCCTGTTAAAAAGTTGATTGTGGTTCTGTATTAGAAGATCATAAACTATTTCAATCAATTTTTTAGTGATAGCCATTAGCTAGATAGTTTAGTTGTAATCTGAGTTTACATGTGATATGAATCATGTTAACTGAATGTATTAGATTATTGAATCGAGGCAAATCTTTGGAAGGTTAAATTTGAACTGGAGCATCTATTATGTTCTTCTCGACTCAATAATACTCCTATTACTGTTGTAGTTTATTTCTTTGTCATTGTTCAATCATACTTCATGAACATTATTAGACTTGGTGTGTTATAATACAGTTACATATCTGTCTTTTTTAAGCTATTAGTGGCTTTACCAGGGAGAGATTATATATAAAAATTAGGTGACTATAAATTACTATGAATTGGTATTGTTTAGTTAATTTTAACAGTGATTTTCAATTTTAATGGTTACAATATTCTGTGAATGTTGTTAGCTTTACTATATTAGTAACGGAATCATGACTTACTGGAGCATTGTGTAAGGATATTTGGTCTTGTTTTAGTATAGAGTGTTCAATCTTATTGCGATCTATTACTTAAGTATTGTGTTCTGTGCAGTAACATTTGTACTTTGCTTCTTTTTTTTCTCTCAAGGGCCTTATATACCCAATTATTCTTTTAACCTAAAACCCCCGTTTACTTAAATGAATGTGCTGGGACAATCTGAGATTTGATAACTACTTATAAAAAATTTCTTTAGTTTTAAAATCAGCTGGTATAGTTGGTTTTCATGAGCTAGTGCAGGCAAAGATCGTTTTCTTTTGTCTTCTTCAATTCTACGGCGTCTAGTTTTCAGAATAATTTGCTGATTGAGAGAGCTTAACGACTAGATATTATATGCTTCAATTCCGTGTTTTTGTTGTTACAATCTTTGGTTACATTCGCTACATTCATGTGTTTTTGGAATCCTTCTATTCCGTTTCATGGGTGTCATTATTCTTCAGTGAAATTATTGTGTTTCCAGTTCCAGGGATTATGAACTTTTTGCAATGATAAAATTCTTAACTTTTTGCAACAGTTGCCTGGGAATTGCTGTTTCTGGATCTAATTTCTACTAAATCAGCACTTTGAGACGAGGAGAGAAAAGCCACAAAAGGAAGGAAGATTTTTAAAGAATCACTAAAACTGATTCAAAGTTACTTATAGGTATGTTATCAAGCCTTGTTGTACTATGCACCGGTGTTAAGTACTTCGTATTTTTTTCTCCACAGAAAAAAAGCAAAATTACCTACACATTTTATTGTATGCTTTACTTAGATATCAGCATTGGCCTTTTGATTTAGGAGACTCTTTAGTTGCTCAATTTTCATCTTCGCTGCTGCACTATGAATTGGCCACAGTTCAAACTCTTTGTATTATACATAGTACCACTTAGAACTTTACTGCATGCATCAAGTGATAGCTTCTTATGTTCATTACTTGCAATTTTCTTTTGTTTAGTTCTATAAGGTCTGAATGCTAGGACATTTTTAACATCCATAAATTAGGTGAATATATTCAAAGATACCAAGAAAAACTCATTTTACTAATATATGATCACTATTTGGAAACTGCAGTTGTGCTTCTTTTTTTTTTTAGTAATATATTTCCCTAGAGCTGCTGCAATTCACTGTTGACTGAACAGATCACCGTTGACTCTAATTTAAAAAACACACTGACCCTAGAGCTGTTGCAATTCATCCAGATTTAGTTTGCTCCCATCTTCTCCAGATTGAGTTTTCCAGATTCAGTATGTGTCATTCCAAAACAAAAGGGACGAAAGTGATGTCCCTTTTGTTTATTCATGTTCCTTAGCATGCTAGATGTATGTATGCATGCTATTAGTGGCTTTACCCAATTATTATTTTAAGATAAAACCCCCGTTTACTTAAATGAATTTGCAGCCAATGTTATGTGTATTTGCTGATTGAGAGAGCTTAACGACTAGATATTATATGCTTCAACGATGTTGATACAACTCTTCTTGGAAACACGTTTTTATATGCATGGAGATTCAACTAACTTCTTGCATATATTCTTGCAGGAAAATCGCATGATATTCATAAGTGGATTGAACAAAACAACTTTGTACAGGAGCAATCAATTGCGGTTAACTGAAAAGAAAAACAAAGGTGGCTCTTTCTTGACTCAATAATAGTGCTGGTACCTGTTGTAGTTTATTTCTTATTGTCATTGTCCAATCATTCTTCATGAACATTAGAGATCTTTCTCAAATATAGAACCAGGGACATACTATTGCTAAGTTAATCAATTAGAGTACTTACTAGAAATGACACTTTGATTATAGGTTTGTGTGGATGTTTGGTTATGGTTTTGCGAAATGACACTGTTGACTCTAACCACTGAAAAGAATAACAAAGGAGGTTCTTTCTCGACTCAATAATATTCCTATTACTGTTGTGGTTTATTTCTCGTTGGTTGATCGCATTTTATGTCAACAGCTTAGGAACTTAGGATTGAACCGTTACCATTCAATTTGGAATATTCTCTATCGTTTACAAATTCTACAGCATTTCGATAGAATGGGAAGTGTTGATTGCTTAAAACATTCATTAGCAACTTTTCAATAGATTGCAAGAATAACATCTTTGTTAGAGATTAAGTTAACTTCTATTAAGGTATTAAGGTTATACTTCAGTTTTGATTATTAACTAAATTTTGACCCAAATCCTCTGAATTCTATTTTTTTTTCGTAATGGTTACTATAAAAGAGCATATGGTTTTACCTGCCTTAGTTTCGAACTTTACTGCATGCATCAAGTGACAGCTTCTTAGTTTACATCTCAGCTAAGATTAACAACATTAGCACCCCTATTGTTTGAGTCATCTGCAGAACAATTTTTCTGTTTGATAACCTACCTGATATACTGCATTTTTCTTCTAATTTTGCACTAGAATTTGGCTTGAGTGCTCAGCAACAGCCTTACCTCTAACTCTCTATATTATATGTTTCCTGCAAGCCGTAAACTAACATATAAGTATGATTGCTTTAATATTATTTTGATGTAAAACTGTGACTAGTTAGAAGACCCATGCTGACATTAGTTTACCATATTCCTTCATTTTATTTGTTTGATGGACGACAATCTTTGTTTCCTAGTAAAATAAATAATGCAAATTATGCAATTCCACCTTGGTAGTATCAGATATAATTTTGGAAATTTTCGTCTTTGACTTGCATTTCTGCACCCACTGTTTTTAACATCAATGTGATTTACTCATACTGAGCATGTGAACTGTGATCTACAAAGAATGTTGTTCTGGTTCCGTGTAATTTAATAGCCACGATCCACCAATTTTATAAACTTCATCAATGTGACTTTTGACTGCAGGTTGTGTTTTTTTGTGTGTTGGGTTTACTTTTGTCTAATCCCTTATTTGCGCTTTGATTAATGTATATTTTATTTGCAGGGACTAAAATCAAAGAAAGAAAAGTTGAAGAAATTGTTGAAAATCAATTAGATTCATCCAAAATTTGGGGAAAAAGGTAAATTTCTGCTTAGTTTTTGATTTACAACCTTGTGTTCGATTTCAATCAATTTCTCTACAAAATCCTGTTAATAAATTGATTATTTTTAGCGTTGTATTCAATTTCAGTCAACCTTAGTTTTTGACATACTCAGCTAAGCTCAAACAGCACTAACACCCCTATACTTGGAGTCATCTGCAGACCAAATGTACATTTTTAAGTGATAGCCATTAGCTAGATAGTTTAGTTGTAATCTGAGTTTACATGTGATATGAATCATGTTGACTGAAATTTGAACTGGAGCATCTATTGTGTTCTTCTCTGGTGTTTGTTGAAACTCTATGAAAAGTTAGTTTCAGAGCATGGAGATTTACCTAGCTGACTGTTTCTATTTGGAACGTGTGACAATTTCATACATCTAACTCTTTGTGTTCTATCCTGTAAAATAGATTATCAATGTTTTAGAGCCCCTATTTACTGATGAGAAAGTACTACTGTTGGATTGTCCTCCTAATTGTGTCCATGATTTGTATCGATGTTCCATTTTAACCTAGCTGACTGTTTCTATCTGTTTATATGACTTAAAAAGCATATTTTACAATCAATTTTTTGCAAGGCTTGTATTTCTAAACTGATTTATCAGTTTCAGCTTTCATTGGAGTGCAACTGATGCAATTGATCTTCTGGTTCTGTAGCTTGGTTATCGCTCTTGCTTCTAAGAAGCGGTACTTGGGAGAACCAGCTGTCTCTCTGATTTTGGATTTAGCTGAAAAAAATTGACCGTGACTGAGTTGGAGATCAAGTCTCCCAGTAGAGTCAGCGGTTCTACCTAGCCTACATCTTTGGTTCATGCTTATCCAAATTCCAGCATACTCAAACAGTATAACAATTTAAACTAGTTGAGCAACTTGAAAAACACTTGAGATATTGTTTGTGTTTGGGCTAGATTCCTGCTAACATTGATTTGTTGTATAAGATAGTGTGTTATGTAGATGCTTTATCTATCCGATTCAGGTGTTAATAGTTACTGGTTCTCTTTGCGTTTCAGAATGGATAAATCCTGGATGAATACTGATAGAACGAAGAAACGCTATAGAGAAGGAGTCGCGGCGTTTCTGCGGTATGCTGTCAACCATCTCAAGGAGAAGGGTGAGACATATGATGAATTTCTTATGCCGTGTCCATGTAAAGATTGTTTAAATTTCTGTGCATGCTCAGTTGGCGACGTAGAAGATCATTTATTCTTAAATGGAATCGATCAAACATATACTATTTGGAATAAGCATGGGGAAAAGGATGAGGCAATAACTAGTAGTAGGACGGTTAACATCAACAATGGTATGCACGCTGAATTTGAAATTGGGTCTCCCACTAATGCTCCAGACGAAGATTTTGGAATGGGAACTCCCACTGATGCTCCAGACACTATAGATATGATGCAGGCTGCAGAAGAGTTCGCAGATGACCCTGTAAAGTTCAAAAAATTACTTGAAGATGCTGAAAAGCCCTTATACGAAGGATGTCCCAACTTCACAAAGTTGTCTACAATTGTGCAGTTGTTCAAGTTGAAGAGTAAGCACGGTGCATCAGACATGTTTTTTAATGAATTGTTACCCTTGTTAAAGGACATGCTTCCCAAAGAAGGTAATTTAATGGCGAGGAGTACATATCAGGAAAAGAAAATATTGAAAGCAATGGGTTCAGGGTACACAAAGATACATGCATGTATCAACAACTGCATTCTTTATTGGAACGCGTACAAGGATGAAAAAGTGTGTCCTACTTGTAAAGAACCCAGATGGAAAGTTGACAGGGATGGTAAAGTGTACGAGAATGTTCCAGCAAAGGTATTGTGGTACTTTGACATCATCCCAAGATTTCAACGGTTGTTTCAATCGAGGCCCACAACAGAAGATTTGATATGGCACCATACCACTAGAAACAAAGACGGTGTTTTATGTCATCCGGAAGACTCACATGCTTGGAGAGAGATAGATAAAAAATTCCCAGAAATTAAAGGTGATCCAAGAAATCTGTGGTTAGATGTTTCGGCTGATGGAGTTTATGTAAACACATGCACCAAACATCATAGTGTATGGCCAGTTTTGGTTGTGATTTACAACCTTCCACCGGGGCAGTGTATGAAGAGAAAGTTCATCATGTTGTCGTTACTTATAGACGGTGCTCCTGGAAACAACATCGATGTCTTTTTAGAACCTCTTGTTAAAGATTTTCAATTCTTATTTGAGAAGGGAAAGAGAACATGGGATGCATATGCCCAAGAAATGTTTACTCTACGTGCATTTGTTTTGTGGACGATAAACGATTATCCTGCTCTTGGTACATTATGTGGTTGTCGCTACGCTGGATATCATGGTTGTGTGGTGTGTCGGAAAAAAACTCACAGTATTAGGCTTCATGACTCGAACAAGAATGTTTATGTTGGTTATAAAATATTTTTACCCTATGAGCATCCATTCAGAAGGCAGAAGAAGGCATTTGGCGGAAAACAAGAGTGGGAGACTGCTCCAGAACCAATGACCGGGGAAGAAATATATGAGGAGGTCAAATGTATAAAGAATTCATGGGGAAAGAAGGGGACGAATAATCAAGGGTAAGACGTGCAGGCTATACCTGAAAAAGGTGGAAAGATGAAGCGCATCAGAAAAACGAATACTCAAGAAGAAGACGTGCAAGCTACACCTGGAAAAGGTGGAAAGATGAAGAGCGCAAGAAAAGTATCAAAGGAAGTCGATAGGTCAGGTGAGGAAGAGGAAGGCAGGGAAACCACTTAATGGAACAAGTTCAACATATGGCAGCGACTACTTAGATATTGGCGTTATAATGATGTCCAACACTGTATTGATTTCATGCACGTCGAAAAGAATGTGGGACAAAGTCTTGTTGGAACGTTGCTGCACAACGGGAATACAAAAGATGGATTAAACGCCATAAAGGATTTGGTGCGTTTGGGGTTAAAATCGGAGTTACACCCTAAGACAGATGACAAAGGAACGATACTTCCCGCAGCATGTTATACATTAACCACGGAAGAAAAAGACATATTCTTGGAGACATTATCCGAGTTAAGAGTTCCAGAAGGGTATTGTTCGAATTTTTCCACCCTTGTGAACCTAAAAGAGCGTAAGATGATCGGGCTTAAATCACATGATTATCATATGCTTATGCAACAATTTTTTCCCGTCGCTATTCGGTCAATTATGCCTACACCTGTGAGATATGCTATTATCAGGTTTTGTTTCTTTTTCAGATCAATATCTGCTAAAGAAATCAAGGTGGAAGAGCTAGATAAATTGCAAGAGGATCTCTGTGTGACGTTATGCTTACTAGAGAAGTATTTTCTTCCATCCTTCTTCGACGTCATGATTCATTTAACTGTACATCTTACCAGGGAAGTGAAATTATGTGGTCCGGTTTCCTTTCGAAAGGTGTATGAAGGTTATAAAGGGGCATGTGCGGAACAAGAATCAACCTTGTGGATGCATTGCCGAAGAGAATGTTGCAGAAGAGACGATTGAGATATATTATGAGTACCATAAAAGCATCAGGACAATTGGTATTCCACTGGATAGGCATAATACATCTCAGGAGGGAGAGCCGCTATTAGCTGAAGAGCCGTGTATAGTTACTCCTGAACAGTTGAGACAAGCACATTTCTATGTAATGCAGAACACGCCTGAAATTGAGCCTTACATAGAGTAAGTATTAATTTGTTTATTTTCCTGTATTTTTTTTTTTGGTACAAAATAAAATAACATTGGTTATTATACATCCAGCCGACACAAGCTCTATTTGGAAACTAAATATTCTACTAAAAAGCGATCATGGCTGGAGAAAGAGCACTCTAACTCTTTTGGCGATTGGTTAAAAAATGAGGTAATAGGTTGTAGATAGTGTTTCTTGTTTGATGTGTTATATTCCTTTAAAGTCAAGGTTCATCGTAATAATGAATTTCAGGTTGAGAAAGAGTTGGAAGCCGACAGAGAAAGTATCTCAGAGAACTTAATATGGATATCTCACGGTCCGCACTACGAGGTAACAAAATACACTGTGTATCGCATCAATGGATATCTATTCCGCACAAGATCCCGTGATGGTAGAATTCACCAGAATAGTGGGGTTAGCGTCGCGGCTAATGACATGCACATATCTAGAGATGATGGCGTAACATATGGTAAAGCTTCTTATTATGGTGTCTTGCAAGAGATATGGGAGTTATATTACTCTGAAAGAAAAGTTCATCTGTTCAAGTGCAATTGGGTTGATAATAAACGTGGGGTCAAAAGAGATGCTCTTGGCTACAAGATTGTTGACCTTACTATGTTGGGATACAAAAATGATCCTTTTATTTTAGCCTCACAAGCTAGGCAGGTATTTTATGTCAAATACCAGTTAGATAAGAAAAAGTCTATTGTTTTTGTGACACCTCCCAAAAATTATAGAGACGCCTGTGATGATGGCAACGATGAGGAATTCAGTACAGTAATCTTTTCTGGGAATGATAATATCTTGCCGCCTGTATATCCACAAGACTTGGGTAAAGAATCCCGAAATGATTACTTCCGAACTGACTGCCAGGGTTTACTTATACGCAATCCAAAATGACACATTCCTACTGCAATCATAGTTTTGGAGTGACTGGCTCCAATATCAATTTGATGTAATTTTTTTTTTCTTTTGGAAAGAGGTAGATAAAAAATATTGGTTGTAGATCTAAATTTTTTCATTAAATATATTGGATAAAAATATACAAGCTTTTGTGAATTGATAAGTTGAACAGGTTTGGTTGGTCTCACAGATGGCTCCTGTCATTTGCAGTCCCTTCTAGATTTGTATGAAAAGTTTAAGATATGGTTTCCCATTTTGTATTTTGGCGTGGTTATCAATAATGTATATTGGAATTTTAGGAAAAAATAACACAATAGAACTCCACTATACACGGCTGCACCCGCTGTATTGCATTTCTCATGGAAGACATATCACTTGTAATGTATCATTCTATACACCAGAGCTTGAGGTTTCTATATTTCAGTTAACAAGCATAAACATTATCCCAGCATATGTTGCTTGAAAATTAAGCATTCTAGGTGCATTAGGCCTAGAAAAGACTCAGTAACAACCATGGATAGTAATTTAAAAGTTAAAATTCAATCTCATGTGACTAATGGATCCGACGCTATGGTCACAATTTTTTTTTCGTGTAGCCATATCATAATCCTCCCAAAAAAAAATGGTGTAACCATATGTCAATCTTTTGTCATGCTTGATAAAATGTGACAATTCCTTAGTATATGCGTGTCTAATAAATCAGATATTATGGACACATAAACAAACTAATGTGGCTAAATAAATCCTCTTTCCGCCATAGATTAATAGGTGTGTCTATTGCCATCTTACACTTTCGACACATACAAAATTATTTAATGTGGCCATATACGCATTTATGGCTACATGTGATGGGATTAGACTGAAACTGTGACCAAACGATACCCTATGGCTACAATCGATGGGTTTAGGATTAAACCTATGACTAAATGGTGCACTATGGCTACATGTTAATACAAAATGTGGCTATAGTTATATTGATGACCAATAGCCACGCAAATAACCCGAAACGTGGCTAGGCTGTAAACCAAAAAAACGTGGCCTATGTGAAGGTTTGTACTAGTGTTAAGTCAAGCCTTATGGACGGACACTATATTGGTCTATTAATATTGACGGACAATGTCAAATCGGTCAACCTAGTTGGCACTGAAAATACATATTTAGCCCTCAACAGTAGTTAATTGAACCATAGATGAAATGGGTAGAATAAACCATTCAGATTCCGATCCGAAATGGTTTTTTTCCTCATCTTTATATTTAAATCCCCCCTGTTATATGTCCATAAGAACTGTTTCACGTCCCGACATCGAGTTACTTGTCGATTTGAAAGAAATTTAACTTGGTCAATGTTATTCATTCGACCTTATTGAAACAACACCCAGTTAATATGATTGGGTCGATATTGCAACATACCCAAGTTATTTTAAAAACCTAAACCTTCAAAATGTCCAATTTATATTATGCGATCCTATTGAATATTAACCCATTTAATGTTATGCATCGCTTTCAAATAGATTCACAATATATTTTATAGGTCAGACTGAAACACTATACACCCATCTTCCAATTAAATGCGCTGGTGTAACCCAGGCGGGGTCCTTGTCAATTAGGAAGAGTCATTCAAAAAAAGAGCAAACAAGTTATCAGCAAGGGCATCTTTAAGTTAGTGACTGCACTAAGTAACCATTCAATTTGTTGCTTTCTATTGCTACAGACAACTATTTACTTAAGAACAGTGACATAAAGTTGGACAACACCTTCTCTACTTGTGTAGCATCCATAGTCCGTATCCCAATTTATAGATCTGCATTTCAAAGAAAGTGAAATGTATTAGTTACAGGGAAAGCAATTACAACATTAATGACAATTACAAGGAAAGCAATTACAACAACAATGACAATTGCAGGAAAAATAAAATAATTAAAGGTTGAAATATACAAGCCAATAAAAAGAAAAGACACCAGTACAAGACTTTAGTGTCTAGATATGAGAAGTAAACATTTTAATCATAACATTGCTTGATTCATTTATTTGCATTTTCTCAAATTAGTGTTTACACAGACTGCATGAGACAACAGACACAAACATGGGGCTTAAAACAAAAGACAATTTCAGTTAGCAGAGGAAACAAAAGATAATTTCAATAAAACTACAAACAACTTCATATGTACATGGGACTTGTTTGTTGTAGGAGGAAGGCATCAACAAGCTGCTACTTCACTAAATCTGGCAGAATCCATGGCCTTAATATTTTAGCAATGATTCTAACAAAAGCTCCTTACAAGAATAGTGAAAAGAGGAACTAGTAATCGCTTGTAGTCTTATATCCTTTGACTTCTTCTCATTGTCGTCCTCATACGCATTCAAAGCCTTGGAGTTACCAAAAGCTGCAAATCCATGTTTGAGAACAAGTAGTTGGCATTAAGATTATGTTTACATTACATAGAAGGAGCACCAATGAAAATTAATGATAAATGGATGGCTTACGGCTTAAATAAGTGAGTGGCTGAATAAAAAGAACATTGAAGAGCACTGAAAACGCAAAAACTGCCCCAATACAAATCCAAAACCAACTGTTTGTCAGAAACAAGCCTCTAGACTTTAGAAGGATCTTTCCAATTATATTTTGAGCAGTGATGGGATCAACACTGGGAAGAGGCTGGTATCAGTGGAAATATATGGTTATATAATGTATTCCATCGAATATCCAAAAGGTTTGCTTATTAAACAAAGAAGAACAATAATACCTTGTTCAATCGGTCATCAAGAAATTCATTCATGGAAATGGAATTCTGACCATACATCATGGGAGAAACATAGTATGCCCAACTCATCCATGGATGAAGATCATCAGCAACAAGAAACAAATGAGAAAAAAAACTTCTGCATAGGATTAATGTTAAGCAGTACTAAACTTCTGAATGAAAAAACAAACTAATAAGACAAACTACTAACCTTTGACAACAATATATCCTCCAAGTACAAAAACCAGCAGCAAAGTGAAGGTACCAAGTGTGTTAGCAACGACCATTGTTCTTCCAAGTCCTGCTATGAAGCGGAATAAAGATAAAGCCATCGTATGAATACCGAAGAATGCCAGCAACTGACCAAAGAACCTTCGCATGTTGAACAAATTAGGCAAGTGATAATGCCTCTAAATGGATCACATCAATATTAGTTTAACAGTAACAAGTGCACTTACCTACTGGCCGCAGGAGCAAACCCAATCGTGTAATATGTTAATATGATCCACAACGCTGATTCCATCAGAGATATGGGAATCCTGAGGATCCAGATTGGTAAAGCATAAGCCCATGCAGGAAATAATAACATCTTCTTCTTCATACTCGCCTCTGAAATTGAATCCTCAGACTAATTCCATCTCTCCTAACTAATTCATACTCACCTCTGAAATTGAATCCTCAGACTAGTATAACTATCTTCTTCTTCATATCATACTCTTAAAACCAACCCTTAATTATTCAATTTCATACTGAATTTATTGTGATAATCAGTATCAACTCACGACAAACCCTAACCCTTCAATTCTTCTTTGTGAATCGAAAATAAGATGTTAAATATTCTCTTTTACGTTCAATACACAAAACCCATCTTCAATTGATCTTCTAGAGTATCAATTTCATCTTTTGAACCCTCTCTGCAATTTTAGTGAAACCCTAACTCTTCACAGAACCACTAACACCTCAGTTCTTCTTCAAAACAACAATACAACTTCAATTTAGCAACAACTTCAATTCTACACAATACCTAAATTCTATAATTCATCTATACAACAACTTAGGAACATCGACTAAACATCAAAATCACCATCGAACCTTATTTGATTATAAACTAACAACATCATCACTAACGATCAATCCTTAACATAACCCCTACGATGATCGATCCCACGTACCCAGGAAATTCTCAGAATCGCCGGAGAATAAAAGAAGAGGAGCAGAAAAAGAATGAAAAAGAGTGAAGAGATTATCAATTCTAATCGGTTTCTCATACCTACCATCTCTCCTGACCCAAATAAAATATAACTATGGTTAGTTATTAACTTTGCTGAGGGGTAAGGTTGGAAAAAATTTTCAAATCTTAACAAATAGATTCGGACATACTCACTCGTCCTTCTATGAGGGTTGAATCAAATGTTGGATGGATCGGTTGGAAAACAGAAAACTTTGGATTTCGGTGAGGATAGCTCAAAAAATATTCATATTATTATTTTTATTGTTTTGTTTTGTTTTGAGAGAAACCGTACCCATAAAAAAATAGATCTATTGCATAATCAACAATCATGGTAAACATAAATCATCCAAAATATCCAAAAACTAGGTACTAATAGGAAAAATCAAAACAAATCAGGGTGATATCTGAATTAGCATACTCTATGTCAAATCAAAAGAAAAAAAATATGATAATAAAATATTCAATGAATTACAACTCGATAAAGACAAATATATTATCAAATTCTTCCACTCAATAATTATGAATCCTATTATTGGGCTACTTGGATTTGACTTTTTGGGGGATAAATTGCTTTGTGTAGCTAAGAAATGGTTACGAGGAGATCTCAAGTGATTAAAAAGTCAGATTTACCCTTTCCTAATAAATCCATTTTAAAAACAAATCTTATATAATTAATACCTAAAACCTATTCCTAATTCAATCCCCAAAAATCAAAACCATTTCATTTTCATTTCTCTTCTCTTCTTCTCAAAAACACTCTCCAAAACCTAACAATATCTCCCTTTCTTATCCACTAATTCCTGAAGAAGCTCTAGATAGCAGCAAGATCAAGAGTGACAAGATCCGGCCGATTGAACCCTGATTCTAAAACATGGCAAGTTATTGATGTTCCTTTCAATGGAAATGTGGGGAAGCAATCTGTTCAAACACCTGCGAATCCTCCACAAATGAATCCTACTAGGTAAGAATCGAAAAACCCACCATTTATTTTACCATTATTAGATTGAAAAACTAGGTTTGATTGATGGTTTTAGGGTTTCCAGAAAAGGTTTTCTGAAGCACTTACGGCTTGGAACTCATAGCGTCCTAGCCGTAATTATATATAACGGTTGGGACGTCAGGAACTCCCAGCCGTTAATGTGTAAATCGGTTGGGAAAATTTGGTAACCCAATCGTGAAATACATTTACGGAAGGGTATTTCCCAGCCGTAAGTTGTCATGTGTTTGCAGAGTAAAATCGAGTGATAATTGTTTAGGCTGGGAGTTTCTTACCGTAAATAAAATTTTCTATACGTTGTGTTTATTTTCTAGCCGATATTTTGTTTACGGCGGGGTGGTCCGCATATTTCTAATCCGATATTGTGTTTACAATTAGGTCGTCTGCACATTTCTCAGTCGAAATTGTGTTTACGTATGGATTATATGTTATTTCCAAACCGTAATTGTATCACTCCTTGTGAATTGGTCCTTCCCTCTGATATGTTTTTCATAATTTTTAGGAGGAACTCTGAAAAGGAGAAAGAACCCCATGAACTACCAATATGTGATATTGCTACGATGATGGTACGTAGGCTAAGTATATGATCCATTTTCTTTTTTTTTGTATACGTTGCTCAAATTAGGTACCACTATTAATTGAATGATGTGAAAATATGTCAAGAGAGCTAAGTGGATTGCCAGAGGACTGATCCATAACATTTAGGAGGTTTTATATTTGGATTGCGAGGAACAAAGAACACTGATTAGGAGGCTTCAAAAGTTACATAATCCAGCGAAGGATGATCTCTATACTAACGACGAGGGTGATTGGATCAGTCTTTCCCAAATCATCTTCTGAGGAAGTTCCTTCGATTGTTGGTCATAGTGGATGATTGTAGGTTATGTACTTGTTTAAGTCATACTTTTATCATGTTTTAGGTTATGGATTTGGGTGATTTACTTTTTAGACTTACTTTTCATTATGCAGACTTAATTTTGAATGAATGGATACTAGTGTTTTGATTCTTAATGTATCATATTTTTGTGTAAGTATAATATTATATTAATTACGGCTAGGATTTCCAGCCGTCAGTTACTTACGGGTAGGAATTCCAGCCGTCATTTATTAACGACTAGCATATTAAGCCGTAAAACTAACATGTCCCACATTATCGGCGAGATATCCTGGCCATAATTTTTTTTTACGGTTTGGTTTCTCAGCCGTAACAAAGTTTAATCTGAAAGTTATATTCCAGGAAGCGTTACGTCAAGGATTCCCATCCGTAAAACCGACAATACCCTTATTTACGGGGAGAAATCTTGGCCGTATTTTGTTTTACAGTTTGGTTTCCCAGCCGTGAAACTGACAGTACCCAGAACAACGGTTAGGATTCCTAGCCGTTACTTGGTTTCGGTTAGGTTTACCATCCATGATGAAGAAGAACAAGTCACTTGGGTCATTACTTCTAGTTCGTGTCAGCGTTATTACCTAGACGTAACTACCTCTAAATAACCACATTTTTTCATATTATCATTACAAACACAAAATAAGAGTAAAACTAGATTTTTTATATATAATGAGTGATTCAAAATACATAGGTTCACATCACATTGCTATCATATTATCATATTAATAACCAGCCTTCAAAAAACATTGTTATCATATACCTTCACACGACAATTACTCATAGTCATCATCATCGGAGTCATCCTCATCGGAACTTATTAGTACACTTAACGGGACATCCCTCGAAAACTGTAATGCCTCCCACAACTGGAATCTTTCCTCGAACCTATGACACCAACCCATTGGTATTTCGCCGTCACATCCGTCTACCCTCCTTAATGGAGGTAATGGGCATCCATCTTTCAATTGGAGGCCGATATAATGGGTCATCATCAAGAACCCCATGATTACTATCTTTGGAGATTATTCTTCTGTAAAAATACGTCTTGTTGGTGCGTAAGTAAGACTATCTGCATATGAGATGGAATGAATAACGCAATGGAATGCGTTGGCGAGCAGATGGCCACATATTGGCATTCTCATGCAATACTCACTTGTCAATGTAGTGTTGCCCATTAAACGCTGTTCAAATGCTTTGAACTCCTCGTTTAGCATCGCCTCCGTGTCAGTTCTTTCGAATCTCATCATTTCCTTGTAGAAATCGGGGAAAAGACGTAGTTCAAGCAAACACTTTTTCCTTGCATAAGTAATTTGGTCGTCACCCCATTCTTTTAATGAAAGCATCTTGCCAATTGTATACATTCTGGATTGGCGATGAAAAGATATTCCACTTCCTTTTCTTCATTCGTATCATAGGCGGTAGAGTACTTTGCCTCCTCAAACAAAAACAATAATTTTTCCATAAGCACTCTCTCTTTCCATGACTCTTTTCTAAATTTTTCTATTTCTTTATAGATAGTTGACAATGAGGATGAGTTTTGGGGGTTTAACACCTTCACGCCACTAAGAATATCAATAGGTCTTGTGCGTCTTTTACTCAACACATGTACTAACTCTTTCTCTAAGGGGTTGAGCCTTGCCAGATAAGGATGGTTGATCAAACTCTGCGGAATAAGATGAGTATGATAACCCGAGATGACTTTAGCCATATACCACATTTTCGTATTGGCTTTACATTTAAATTGAATCTTAAAAGGGCATCCGCACTTCTTCGTATTATATACTCCATTCTTCCTTGTGGTTTTTCGTACATACTCACTAACCTTTTTCCAATGGCTCTCATACTTTCCACTGCACTCGCAAACCATTTCAAAGCGGTCGAATTTAACTTGTTTATTCTGGACTATGATGCACATCTTTTTCAACCCTTGTGCTCGAGACCACTCCTTTGCATCTTCCTTATCTTTCCACTCATAGTTGATTTCATAGTGAGCACTTGTGTCCTCAGAAACTTGCACATGTTGGGGTTGATCTTGCATAACCTCCTCTTTCTCTTCAATAACCACCTCTTCATCTTCCATACGCACCTCTTGGCCTTCCACCGAAATATACGGTACAATCTGTAAGAGAGTGTAAGAGAGTGACATTAAACACTGACAAACATCCGGGTAAACAGGTGATATCCCAGCCGTCACCGGTTTACGGCTGTGTCGATAAGTTATTTCCCAACCGTCCTTAAGTACACGGCTAGGTCGATAAGTTATATCTCAACCGTCAAAACGTAAACGGCTGGGTATAAAAGTACACTTCCGAACCGTAAAATTGTTACGTCCAGGTTTTCCAAGATGTAAGTTGTCCTGTAACTTCAAGAGTTAGAGTACGGCCTAGAAAACGAGACGTAAAACAAGTTACGACCGGGTAACCAAACCGCCACCGACAGTATTAAATGCTCCCCATGCACGTAGAAAAAACCTGGCCGTAATTTTCTTGGAACGGCTAGGAAAATTCATCGACGCAGCTGTAACACTCTTCTAACGGCTGGGAGTTCATTAAATTCCAGCCGTAACACAGAATAACGGCCAGGAGTTCATGGTTTCCCAGTCGTGATTAGTCCTGGTGGCTTGAAACCTAGAGTTTTCGGAACGAAAAAGATGAAACTTCTGACCTTAAAAACTGAAATTGGAGTCATAATAGAGGTATACCTGGTAATCTTGGGCATTGATCTCTTCTATTTCTTCTGCTTCTTGGGTTGGTCCAAAGAAATCATCGTAAGGTTCATAAGGGTTAGGTTGAGTTTGAAAAAAAAATTGTTGATTTTCTGAAAAATCATCAAAGAACTGATCGTTGTTCATGGGTGTTAGTATGTTATCATATTTTGAATATGAAGGCTCACCCACATCAAAAGTCTTGCTTGAATCACTCATTTTCCAAAAAAAAAAACCCAATTTTTTTTCTTCCTCTCCTTCTTCTTCTCTTCCCTCTGATTTTTTTTTTTGTTTGATTTAATCTAATAAGGTAACCCAATTAGTCTTAATTCATCTGCTAATCATGATTAATAATGTTAATCAAGTTTATTATCTAAACTCATATAGGGGCACTTTAGGCATTATATAAAATATTGGATAGGAGGTAACCCAATTACTATTTCCTAACCCAAAATAGCCCCAAAAAACCTTGACTTTATCAGCCCAAAAAATAGGATTCATAATTATAGGATATGCTCATAATTAATAGATGTAATCATAGAATCGTTTAGGCTTACCTCTTCACGTGATGTATTTGACTAAAAGAAAAAGATCCAAAAAGGAATGGGCAAACCGTGGGAAAAGGGATGAGCACAAAGTACTACTCTTGATCGAGAAAAAACCAGAGATACCGATCCAACTAACAACCCAAAAGAAAAGAAATCAGCGGTTGAGCTCATGCTGATAACATTTTTCGGGGAAAAACAAAGAGAAGACCAAGAATATGAGAACCGGCAAGATGGATTCTATTGATAGGAAGCAACCATATTACATAGCTAGTATGATTTATATACAATATAATCATGGGAAAATCCTAACTACCTAGTTGGGCCGCACATCTATGGATCATAGGCCCTACAACACTTCCATGATATTTTAAGTGTTAAATCCAAAATCTTGACGAAGTAGAAACTTCTTGTTCTTGAGACTGCTGGGAAGTTTCAAAAGGAAGATACTAATACACCAACAAAGTAAACTTGCACGAATGTATTCTCATATTTTGTTCCATGGCTAACCTGCGGAAAGTTGCCGAGATTCAATTGATTTCAACACTTCTTCACCCAACTCTTTGCACCCCCACACTTTAGAAGAAAAAGTGGAAAATTTTCACCGTTCTATCAAACCATAAACACATGAAGTTCAACAAGTATTTGAAATGCAAAGATGCGAAACTTTGCAGGTACTCCTTCCGTCCCCATTATATATGCGGAATAACAGTATTCTCTTAGAAATATAATAAGAAAATGTTTAGTTTTCATAGATTTTCTCTTACTTTCCTAATTTACCTTCACCTTGTCACCTTCACCTTATCACAGAACAAAATGCTAGTATTGTTGGAAATAGTAAAATTCCAACAAGTATGTCCAGAGACTAGTGTCGATAACCACAATATAAGATTATTGTATTCACATTTTTATATGTTGGATACATGATGTAAAAACAGATCAACGAGTTCTACATGTAAACATTTTTATGAGCTGGCTCTTCCTTCTTTTATGTCTTGCGCTTTTCTTTACTTTTTTCTTTTTTTGATTGGTACATGATGTATGAACTCAAATGAAAACCGATCAAAAAACGAAAGTGAATACGGAAACACGACAATTCAAAGCCAAAGCATGTAGGTACCGAATATCGTAAGATATTAGGTTGCGAATATAGCAACAAATATAAGAGGAAAGTGTCACAAAATAACACGATGATAGAAGAAACGCGGGAGAAGAATGGAAAATTTGCGAGTATAAAATAAGCTTGCGATCATAAGTTACGATACTTCGCAGATTATTACAGTTATAAAGATTTCACTATAAATAGTAGTTCAAATGTTAAATTGGAGGGGCTCTTTTGGTGAGTGTGAAAAAATATTAAAGGAAAGAGAATATAGAAAGTTGTAACTATTCTAGTTTCATTTAGATATTTCTTGTGATCAATTGAGAGTATTAATAAAAAAATTGTTAATCATCATCATGAACTTCTTAAGTTTACTAATTCTACTGAGGGTGTAGTTGTAGGATATTTCAAAAATTCTAGGGAATTTTGAAAATCTGAAATGGCTAGAAGAAGAAATACATCAGAACCATTGACTGCAGTAAGAAGAAGTGTAAGGCTCGCAGGTGGAGAAGCAAATGTAACATTAGAACCTAGTAGGAGAAGGAATAATCAAAGAAATCAAATTCAACAAACAGAAGATCATGATCGAGTGAGTATACACACTTGGAGAACTGATACACCAGCAGAAACATACAGAGAACCACAAATTAGAGAAAATGGGAGATTGATGGGAGGAACAACTCGTGAAAGATAAAGGGAGATGTTAGAAACATTAAGACAATAAATTCAAGAAGAACGAAGGTTTGAAGCTGAAGAACGTGCCAATCTAACAAGACAGAATCAATAATTGAGAAGGGAAAATGATATGTTACAAAGGAGGAAATCTCAAAGTGTTGTAAGATCAAATGCTAGACCAAGAAGAGAAGAACAAAATTCGCCAACAATCAATAGTGAAAATGAGATGCAAGAACAAACACAAAATCAAGTTGAAAGAAATCGAGAGAATCGTTTCATTCTAGTGCCAAATCACGAACAAAATATGTAGAATTTACGAACAGAACCACTTCCAAGGGAAAATAATCATAATGGCGAAGAAAATCAAGAGGAAGAGCTGCAACTCATGGAAGAAATTGAGAGACAACAAGCTATGCATCAAAACAATTACGAAGATGGAGTAAGAAGACGTGAACAAGCTCGCAACAATCAAAATCTTGGGTGTGATAGAATTCGGAGGAAGATTGGGAATCAGCGAGAAGAAATAACAAGGAACGAACCAAATCTTCGAATCAGAGTTCAGGAAAACCAGGAAGAAATAAATCACAGAAGAAGGAGAAATGAAGAATAAGAAGTTCCAGATATTCATATGAGAAGGATGAGGAGAACAGAAATGGAAGAATAAGAATTTAAAAATGCTCTGCAACAAAACAATTGTGACAATTTGGAAAGGAGATATTTGCAAAATCATGCAAATGAAAACATTAATGAAGAGTATGATAGGATGCGAAGAATCGCAAGAGAGGAGATGAAAGAACGTAGAAGAAGAGAAGCTGCGTTGAAGAGGCCAATAGAGGAGAATTCTGAAGCAAATGCACGAATCTTTCGAGAATTAGCGGAAATGAGAGGAATGATAAGCAGTAGAGAAGGAGGAGATAGAAGGCAATTAGATGAAGCAATAGAAGAAGATGCGAGGACTCCTTTCTCTAGAGAAGTACAGTTGTGAGGGATTCCACCAAAGTGCAATCTTCCTACGTTAACCAGCATCTTTGACGGGAATTCATGTGCTATTCAACACATTAAAGCATATGTAAGATGCATGCTACAATGGGAGAATCATGATGCTGTATTATGCAAGTACTTCGCATCAAGTTTAACAGGAGAAGCTCTAAAATGGTTCGAAGGACTTCCCAAGAACACTATTACATAATTTAATCATTTACAAGTAACTTTCTTAGGAGCATATATCACGAATCATTCCTCGCGACTTGGAATTGAAGATGTGTTTGGTTTAAAAAAAAGAATTGGTGAAAGTTTGAAGCATTTGGTAAGAAGATGGAAAACTATGTGCAGTGATATGGCAGGACATGTGGATGAGAGATACCTGATTTTGTCTTTCATAAATGCGATGTTCGCAATTGAACAATTATATGTTCAAATCTTCAGAAGAAAGAATTCGATTATGATGACAGAATTGCGAGAATTGCAAGAGGAGTACATTACATTAGAAGAAAAGAAAAAAAAATATGGAGTCATATCCAGTGGTAAACGCCAACAATCAAGATACATGAGAAAACTTACTTCCTAAAATAATCAATGTCGTAGCAGGTACTTCGCAAACATCTTCGCAGATATCAGAAGAAAAGAAAACCAATAATAGCCAGCCAAAAATGGTAGCAATGGGAAGTAAAGATCAAGAAGAGTATGATAGAGAAAGGAATTTCTATAGTCGTGGAGGAAATAATCAGATCCCAAGATTAGATCAGCAGCAAGAAAATTATGGGGGACAAAGGCAGAATTATTTTGGACAAGGGAATAATAGACAAAATTATAACAATGGTCAAGGAGGTCAAAGAATGATAAGAGAAGAAATAAAGATGCCACCTTTGAATACAAGTGTAGAAAAGATATGGCAGGCAATTATCTTGATGGAGTATATACCAACTCCATGGAATATGGGAAAGGAACCACCAATGGGTCCAAGAAGTCATGAATTTTGCTTGTACCATCATTTTCATGGGCACTCTACAAATAGTTGTAATAATATCAAAAGGATTATCTTGCGAATGATTGATCAGGGAAAACTAGATCACTTTTTACTCAAACAAGCACAATCGCAACAATTACCGCAAGCACCAATGGAAACTCGCATGGTGAATACAACACAAGAAAAGGGAAAAGAAATCTTACACATTGAAGTGGGACCAAAAGCAAGAAATGTTTTCTGCAATTCTATAGTTCACTCATATAAAACCATAGAATATTTTCATGATAATGTGTTAAGTAGGATATATGCGAGAGATGGTGAAGGAAGAGAAATAATGAACATCGCAAAAACTTCACGACTCAAAGATTGGCAGAAGCGTGAAATCTCTTTTGAAGCTATAGAAATTCCAGAAGGTTGCGAAATATATGATAATCCATTGGTAGTAATATTGGAAATTTGTCTGAATATGGAAGAAAGTGAGGATGATACAGATGGAGAATCATTTGGTCTTAATAGAATTTTAATTGATACAGGAAGATCTGTCAATATTCTCTTCTATCCTGCTTACAAAATCATGGGGGGAAAGGACGCAGATCTAATACCTTCTACCTACAAGATTTATGGCTTTAATGGAACTGCCAATAAACCTAAAGGAGAAATAAGCATGCGAATTCCATTAGGGGGGATGCAAACTGAAATCTTATTTTGCGTTATTGATGTTGAATCACCGTATAACGCTTTGATAGGGAGACCTTGGATTCACGAGATTTTAGGCGTAGCTTCAACTTTTCATCAATGCATAAAATTTCCTCATCCTAAAGGTATTGGAGTTATCAAGGGTGATTGGGCAGAAGGGAAGAAATGTTACGATACTGAAGTAGAAGTTTGCGAAGGAAAAACTGTTGAGAAGGAAAATTGGAGAAAAAGAACAAAGGCTGCAAATAGAAGTGAAAATTTAATGGCTGAAGATTAAGTCATGAAGGAATGAAGTTACAATGATTAAGCATACAAGAAATTTACGAAGGTAAAGAATAGGTATGATTTACGAAGGTAATCAGTACATTTCTTCACAGTGTATAATAAAATGCATTTTGAAAAAACAAGAAAATTAAATGAGGTATTTCGCAACATGAAATATTTGTGAAGTATTTTTACGAATACAATTTTTTTTTTTGCGATTAGCTTTCATTGAAGAAAAACGCAAAACATATTTGCGAACAAAAGACCGCAAACTGTGATTATATTTCAAAAAAGAAAGAGAGCTGCAGAAATTTTACACAGGCAAACCTTTATGGCGTACACCCTAGTTCGCGAAGCAACATTTCGTAAGAGGCAAAGTCCTAAAGTACGTCATTTAAGGGGGTGCCTATAAGCATGGCTCAGGGAAACCGGAACACCACCAAGGAACCTGAGTACATGGACATTACGGGGTACAACCTAAAAGCGGGGTACCTATCCGGGTTAGACACCTTGGATTCTCAACCTAATCTTGCGATGTACCAGGATATAGGTTGGGCAACTAAGGCATACTGTCTTTCTCAAGAAGTATAGAAAGCGATCAAGGCGCCGAGGTACACGGTTGAGTCAAGAGTGACGGATGGGTTTGAAGCACATCTGCCATTCTTGACAAGTCTTGGAAAATGATACACTTGGACCAAAGATACCCCATAGGGTGCAACCTCGTAACTATAAGCCCTATAGGCAAAAAGGATAAGAGTTTGCGATCAAAAGCTGGTTGTTTGCAAAACCGGATGGGAAGAGCTAACCTTGTATGGTCGATGTACGCTTCCTTGAAGGGGCAACCAAGGGGAAACTAAAGGGCAGCACCCTCCATTAGGGAGATGATACGTGTTATAAGACGCGAATGTCATGAGGCTTCTTGTTCGCAAGAACATAAATACTTGTCATATTTGTGCAACAATCATATTTCTACGAATATAAAATATATATATATATACGCATTCGCAGAGTTACATACAATGAATTTAAGATGAGATCAATGGGTTATTACATGAAAGTGGGATAACGTCCTGCGATTTCATCGCAAGAGGACAATGTCACGAGGTTGTATATTCGCAAGAATATTCAGACTTGTCATATTATCGCAAAAATATCATCACAAAAAGAGGTGGCAAAATAAGACCATTACTTAGGAAGGCATGATAAGACCATAGCAATTAATGAAATCAATTCCATCAATATTGTTGGAAATTTTTTATGAGAATATATATAAAGAATTCATAAGCATAGAAGAAATTTTGTTCGCAATCATATTCATAAGGGTTGAATACTTCTTATAATTCTTCAAAGATTCAATACTTCTATACTTTTTCAGAGATTCAATACTTCTTATATTTCTTCAAACATTGAATGTTTCTTCATAGAGTGAATATTTTTTATACTTCTTCAAGGGTGCTTCATACTTCGTAAAATTCTTTAAGGATGTTTCATACTTTTTATGCTTCTTCAAGGATATTTCATACTTCTTATACTTTTTTCAAGGATGTTTCGTAATTCTGCAAGGAGGATTCTTAATACTTATACTTCAAGGGGAAGATTTCATATATACTTTGGAAAATCTTGAAGCTTTGCAACTTAAACTGAGGTAGATATTCTAGATACTTAAAATAATGATTGATCACTTGAAGAGCAATAATAAGGGGAAAAGGAATACTAAGTTAGGTCTTCAAAATATATTATTTCTCTCCATATGATCAAGTCATGCAAACAGAGGGAAGCATTCAGTTAAACATCAATTTATCATCGCAAAATTAAGACATTGGTACTAGTAGCATTCAGTTAAACATCAATTTATCAGGAAATTGACATTGATGCTAAATTTTAAAAAGGAAATTGTTGATGGATTAAACAAGAAAAGTAAACAAGATAAAACTGAATCAAATATACAGAAAGGATTAAAACTATTTTGAAGATGATTTATCTTCATCAAAATGATCTTCTTTTTCTTCTTCGGAGATATCATCTTCAGCTTCACTATCAGAAATTTCTAAATACAGGGTATCATTGGGAATTTCTTCAGAAAGGAGTGTCTGATACTTCTTGAGAGGAATTTGGTTGTCTTCACAAATCTTGCGAGTCATTTTAGCTCGGAAACGCTTGATATTTAAATTATGATTGTCCCAAGAAATTTGAAGTTGAGATTTTAAATCACGAATCTTCTGGTTACGTGCGGCAAGAATAGTTTTCAGATCATCATTCATCTTCGCATAATTTTCTGCAGTAATTACAGGATAAGAGAATAAAGAGTAAGGGAAGGAATTAATAAATCAGTTAGCAAACTACGGAGTTAAAGTAGTCGTAATACACGAACTTACCTTCTGATTGCTTCTTATTATTACGAAGAGAAGTATTTTCAAGCTTTAATTGATGATTCTCCTCAAGAAGGGAAGAACTTCCAGCTGCGATATTCTCAGATTGTAGGTTATCTTCGCAACGGGAATTTAATTCCGCATTATCAATATTCAAATCCTCTATTTGCTGACGAAGTTTTGAATTCTCAATTTCCAACTTATTACAACGGCTTAAAGTTTTCTTCTCAGCAATGGAATGACGCCTTTCCCAATCTGAAGCAGCTGCGCAGCTGACCCTCCCAACCTGAATAAATAAAAAGGATTAAAAATCAATGGAATAAGGGAAATAAACAAGGAATAGAAAAGAAATTTACCATACTCCCCAAAGCGTATAATTTAACAAGAGATACGAATCTTGAAATTCCATTAAGTGAGTTATTGTTGAGTACAGTGGGAACTTTGCAAGCCTTCGCAATAAATTTACGAGCATTCGCAGTAGGAGAGTTTCCTAATCCACGAGAAGAGTGGAGAAAAGCCTCAGAAACTTGAATCATTGCAGACTCAAAAGTTTCTGCATTGATATAGTCTTCATCTTCTTCATCATTGTCGTCATCATATCCCCTATCAGAAATAGTATTAGAATTAGAGATAAGACCCTTCTCAGGAAATTTATCATCTTCATCACTTTGTTCTCCGTCAACGTTCTTGCTAGAGGAAATCACGTTGGAGTAAGTATTGGTTGGGAGTTTCTTCCTCTTCTTTGCAGAAATCACATCCTCAAGCTTCCTCTTTCCTTAGCGAAGAGTATTTTCTTCATCAGAAGGTTTGGTATTCTTCGCAGAACGAAGCGTTCTTTGTCTCACGCATAGCATTTCAGAAGAAGTTAAGTTCTTATCTTTACTCGCAACGGTCCCAGGAAAATCAGGAAGAGTCTATAAATTCAAATAAAGATAAGAAATAGAGGCAACAATATATTGTTTAGAATACATATAAAAGTGTTTCTTATCTCATTTGAAAAAAATTTGAAAAATAACAAGAAGGTAAGGGGATGGAGATACATACATCTTTATCTTTTTTAGGCCAAGAAAAGACCCAAGGTTGATAGTTACGATCACGAAGGTTCGCAGGAAGATCAACTATCCCAGAAATGTAAGAACCCGATAATGCTAGAGGGTAATTATACCAATCTTCATCATGAGAACGGCGAGGGGTTTTATTATTTCCTGAGGCATAATCAATATCGTGCATAAGAAGATCATCTTCTGCGATATCAGATTTACGATGAAGACGAACACCCCAACGCTTACCTTCCTTCTTCGAAGGAATTAATGTATAATTTTTGAAGAAGTTGTCAACTGTATAATTTGCAGCAACAATTTCTACATCCCTAAATGCAGGTTTCCTAAGATCAATTGGATATAAAGATTTTCCAGTAGCAGCGCGAGTTGCGAATTCAACCAGAACGCGAATGCAATCACCAGTCAATTGATAAATGGCTCATGAGAAATTTGGATAGGAGATAATTTCATAGAATAAAGGAAGATGGACGTCATAAAGAGGAAGGGGGAGACCTGCGAGGATTTGGCCTCGTGAGACTAAAACTTCCCGATCATCCCAATAGAGATCAGTAAGGAGTTCCATACAAAGAGAGGACTTATTATCATGACCATCAATTTCAGAAAGGACGAGATCTCTATCAGCAAACTCTGCATTAAGTTGTTCTATAGTTTTCTTCTTTGGAGCCATTGGATGAAAGATAGAAAAACAGAGAGGAAAAGAAGTGAAAGAGATAAGAAATCGTAATAGGAGAAAAAAGGAAGAAATTGTAGAATCAGGTGTGGTAAAGAAGATGAATAGAATAAAAGAATAAAAAGAAGAATAAAAATATAGTATGTATAAAGAAGGGAGAGTTTGATGGAAGTAAAAATTCATCAATGCGATTAGACGTGAACGGTTGAGAAGGACGGTTACGAAACAACGTGTCAAAATTTTAATGAAAGAGAAAAATACGTGTTGCGAATCTAATAGGTGATGATAACTATATTAAATTTACGAGAATAGAGGTTCTCATGACATTTCTTCTTCGCAGAACTGACATGAGAAGAGGCAAGATGTAGGTGTAGGTACCTAATATCGTAAGATATTAGGTTGCGAATATAGCAACAAACATAAGAGGAAAGTGTCACAAAATAACACGATGATAGAAGAAACGCGGGAGAAGAATGGAAAATTTGCGAGTATAAAATAAGCTTGCGATCATAAGTTACGATACTTCGCAGATTATTACAGTTATAAAGATTTCACTATAAATAGTAGTTCAAATGTTAAATTGGAGGGGTTCTTTTGGTGAGTGTGAAAAAATATTAAAGGAAAGAGAATAGAGAAAGTTGTAACTATTCTAGTTTCATTTAGATATTTCTTGTGATCAATTGAGAGTATTAATAAGAAAATTGTTAATCATCATCATGAACTTCTTAAGTTTACTAATTCTACTGAGGGTGTAGTTGTAGGATATTCTGCAACTACAAAGCAGACAACCACTGTCACAGCAGTGAATCCAACAAACCATGAACAAATAAGGAAGATATATACCAATAAAATTCCCTACACACTTCCAAACCAAACTCAAGGTGGTTAGAACACTTTTTTCCAACTAATGACAAACTGATCCAAGAAAATACCCTTAAAAACTCTCATGTTATGCAACCAATAATCCACCGTGAACTTCACTGAGTCAATAATGCCATCAAAATACTAGCAAGTATTTTGAAAGGCTTTATCGTTCCTTTCTTTCCAAAGGAACCAAAAAATTATAGCCGGGAGTACACGAAACACCAAACCTTTTCTTGACATTTTACACTTATTAGGCCAAGAGCAAACAATTGATAAGAAGTCAATAGGTGTGACCCATTTCACCGACCATTTCTTAAGAGAGAGAAAACCACATCGCCCAAGCCACTTTACAATGAATAAGTAAATGATTAACTGATCTTTTACACAAAGATAACAATGGTTTATTCACTCAAAAGGCCAACCCCTCCTGACCATCATGTCTAGTTCTTGACCACTTCAAAGCCTTATCGGGGTTCAGTGGTGAAACCAGTCTTGAACCAAGTACCCCATGCGATAAAACCGGAATCTCCACACATATTGATTTCTGTGATAGTGTGTTCTGTAGCCAGCACATTAATGGGACTGTGCATATCCTGAATTCATGAGTCACTCATAGAGCGGTATTTTTCTCTTAAGAAAATGCCTGATTTCCATACTCATATAGGTAAGTCTCAAAGGTGTTTCTGCGAGACACCTTTTGATAAAAAAGTTTGACTTATTAAGGATTTTCATCCATCCTTTTTTCTTGCAGAACCATCCTTTTTTCTTGCAGAACCATAACACTAATTTGAAATGGGAAGTTTATTATTAGTGCACCATGACAACTTCCATAACTTTTTGGTACCACATTGAACCTTGTTTATTTTTTTCAAAACATAGGTTGGGTTTCTGCTATAGGTGATCAGCTTTCCTTCACAGACCTTAGTCCCATTTCCTCACATTTTATTGAAAACATTGCATTTGGTAGACTCTTTGTGAATGTGTCAGTCAGGTTCTTCTTTGATTCAATAAAGCCAACCGAAACTACTCCTCTCTTGAGTAGTTGTCACACAATCTGATGTCTAACACTTGCATGTCTTGACTTCCCATTATATGTCTTGTTAGTGACATTAAAAATCGTAGCCTGATTATCACAATTAATCAAGACTGCTGGAGTTGGCTTCTTCCAAAATGGGATCTCCTCAAGTAAGTTTCTAAGCCATTATGCCTCCTTACATGCATTTGTAAGCGCTATCAATTCTGAAAACATTGTTGAATCAGATATACAAGTTTGCTTCTTGGAACTCCAAGACACAACATCACCTCCTAATGTAAATATCCATCCACTAGTCGACTTAGATTTGGATTATACATTATTCCAATTAGCATCTCTGTATCCTTATAATACAGCGGGATAGCTTTGATAATGCAAACCATAATCAATGGTTCCCTTCAAGTAAGCCAACACTCTTTAAACTGCTCGCCAGTGTTCAATTCCTAGGTTACTTGAGAAACGACATATGTAACGGATCAAAGAGTTTTCCTCCTAACGAGTTGAATTTCAACCCAATTAGTAAGGCCAAACTCCTGATACGTCACACGGAATCTAAATGAAAGTATAAAGAAAAATGATAAAATACAAAATGCATTCATTTCCGAAATTAAGCAGCCAAGATTTGTAAATGAAAATCCCGTTATAGCTAGGATGCCAGTTTTGTGAGGCATAGTAAAAATGATTAAAATAAATATGATAAAGAATTTGAGATGAGATCACATGGACCATTCACTCCACAGTACATGATTTCCATAAAGGAAAAAGTACAAAAGCTTCAAGTATAATGAATAGTTTACACACAGATCTAGCTTAATTTAAACGAATGGCCAGAGACCAAAAAAAAAGATCATTTGTTTAAGATAGCATGTCCAAATCTCGTCACCAGCGGCATCCGAAGCCATTCTAGTAAAATGTTTGAAATCAATGGTTCCATTTAAAGACATTTCCTTGAACACTATTTAATATCAGTTTTCATTGTTTACAAAGATAATGTGTACGAAACTTCTTAGTGCCCAGCAAATTCAAAAACAAAATGGAATTTAAACTTTAAGAGCAAAGAAGTACAAATTCAAAAACAAAATGGAATTCAAACTTTAAGAGCAAAGAAGTGCATCTGCTGTTTAGAACCAAATACTAAAATAAATTCATGAACTTAATTCCTAACTCAAACCAAAGACACCAGTCTAAAAACAGTTCAAGTACATAGTTCCAGTATAATACTAAATTGAAGAGAGCTACTAGCGGTACAGCAAACACAAATACATAACTCATTGTAAAGGTTGAGCATTGAGTTCATTTCAAAAATTAAACGACAACCAGTTCCAAACTTCACTTAAAGGAAATTACGCAAAACAATATCATTCTTCAGAGATTCATGCTAATATGTATACAAAAATATCATTCTTCCATGAATAAAAAAATAAGCATGCAAGAAAATCTAACACCAGCCAGATAACCCCGTGATATACACATATAAACGCAAGCAAAATACCAACATTTGCTCAAAATCCCAGCCATAAGCTTTTCCCAACCTTACTGCCGCAACCTCGCTTCTTACTCTGTGGAAAACAAAACCAATAGGGAATGCAATGGAAAACTAGTGTCGGGAGATATACAAGCTGAAAGCAAAAGTAGAGCATCAAACTAAAATGCAAAATTGATGTAAAATAGTCACTTTTAATTAACATTTACAAGCTGCCATCCATTTAGAAATTGATGAAAGTACTCTACTAATCCTTTGGCGAACGCCGTCGTCAGGGTAGTCCAATACCATCCACCGTTATCAAACAAACGGTCTTCCGGGTTGCCATCCGTAGATGGGGTGCCAATTAAGGCCTGACGGTCCTATAGTAGAGTCATCTAGCTTCCAAATCAAATCGATTATCGTCAAGGAAACCTCCAGAAACCAAGTTATGAAAATCTCATAAATCCATAATTAAAATCTTACTTAAGCACAAACATTGGCAGCATTCACGTAATCAGTGAAATAAAATCCTTACCATGAAACCATTCTCGCAAGTAGCTTCAAAACATAACTTAATGGTCGATAAACATGTGAACCCATAAAAGTAGTAGACCATGGAGATGTAACATTAACATTTAGGTATAAATTTGATGAAGAGCCAAAAGATAGCAAGATAAACAAATGGTTTATGGTTTTTCTTTACAAAACTTTGAATTACTGTCGATAAATGAAACTAAAAACAGTAGTAAAACCCTTAGTAGATTTGCATTTCCTTTACATTAAAATCATTGGAATCAAGTAATGTGGGTACACATGCATGGCACTGTTTTAAATCGAAACACTTTGTTCATAAGAAACCCAATGAGTAAAAAGATGCAAGGACCAAAAAGGAATTAGGTAATCCAAAAATTAGTTCACTGTTAAGAAACAATTAGACTACTAAAATCATCTACTAAGCAATAATGGAAAATATTTATAAAAAAATAAAGTTCAAAAACTGAAAACATGAGATTTTGTAACCAAATGAGTTTTGAGTTCAAACAGATCCAATGGTTTACCAAAATGATGATTCCCAAAGAACGCCAACTAATATACAGTGATAATTGTGATCCATAAACATGTTTATCTCAAAAGTTAGTGTCATGCATGGAATTAAAACCAAAAGAGCTCATAGGCATTTTTACAAACAAGTATTAGGCTAGTTTAAAATTTAAGATAAGAGTTCAATTCATGATGGGTAAATGGAACTTCAATGACTGAAAAACATTTTTACTCTTCATCAAATCATTTATACCATTAAAATCAAAATTCAGTATGTAAGGGTTAAACACATAATTTTATAATTTCAAACCAAATCTTTTATCATGCAAATTATCAAAAATATGGATAATTTGAAGAAATTAAGTTCATAAATAAAATATACTGAATCCATGGTTAACAAAACATCTTCAATAAACATTCACTTAGGTTGAAACGAATATGTAGTAACCATAGAGGAAAGAAGAAAAACACCCAATGAGAAGAATAAAAAGAAACCCCTACCTGTACGCTATAGGAACTTCAATCCAAAAATGGACGGTTGGTTAATCTTGAATTCTGTTTCAAAACATCGAAGCCTTCTTCCTTCACTCATGGTGCTGGTGAAGTAGTAATACAAAAGAGGAAGAAGCACAACAAACAAAAAGGGAATATTTTCCTACTAAAGCCGATTTTAAAGGACAAAGATAAAGCCCACCCCTAACCAAACACCCTAATACTACTAAGGGACAATCCATTTTGATTAAAACACCCACACTAGGTTTAGGGCCCTCACTATGGTTATACGCACCCTATGTTAGGATTGCACGCGCACACTATATAATTCTAGCTTCCCTCTCAAATGGGTTGAGTTTGGGTTCGAAGCCAAAGAGAGATTTTAGTGTCGTTACAACATAACACTCCAACGGATTGGGCTATGTCCGGTCTTGTGCAATGCGTAGCATACATAAGACTTCCAATAACACTGGAATACTCAAGTTGCTTATGAGCACGTTCAATATTCTTCATTAACTTTACATTAGGATCCATAGGAATGACGGCTGGGATGTCATCAAAATGACCATACTTCTTGAGAAATTTCTCAATATAATGTGATTGGGTTAAAGCCAACTCATTCCCCTTTCTTAGAATTTTAATTCATAAGATCACATCAGCCTCTCCTAAATCCTTCATGTCAAAGTTAGAACTAAGAAACTTCTTTGTTTCTTCAATACGAGATAAGTTAGATCCAAAAATAAGCATATCATCAACATACAAGCATAGAATTACACATCCAGAACTATCATGCTTACTATAGATACATTTATCCGCATCATTAACAACAAAACCATATGTCAAAGCTACTTTATCAAACTTCTCATGCCATTGCATGGGAGCCTACTTCAAGCCATAAAGAGATTTAACTAATTTGCAAACCTTTTTTTCTTGGCCTGGTAATATGAAACCTTCAGGTTGTTCCATATATATCTCTTCTTCTAAATCACTATTTAGAAAAGCAGTTTTGACATACATTTGATGAATAATTAACTTGTGTACAGAAGCAAGTGATATTAAACAACGAATAGATGAGATGCGAGCAATAGAAGCATATGTATCAAATTAATCAATTCCATGTTTTTGCTTATAACCCTTAGAAACTAATCTGGCTTTAAACTTATCAATGGAACCACCGACATTCAACTTTCTTTTGAATATCCATTTACATCCAATAGGCTTTACGCCTGGACGTAAATCAAAATATATACAAGTATCATTAGTCAAAAGTGAATTCTTTTCATCATTGATAGATTCTTTCCAGAAACTAGCATATCTGGAACTCATAGCCTCGGCATAAGTTTTAGGGTCATCATCAACATGCATAACATATTTAGTAACACTAAGAATTTCATTCTTACTTCCTTCTACAAGATATTGTACAAAGTCTGGACCAAAGCTTGTCATTTTTCTTGCTCTCTTATTCCTTTTAGGTTCAATATCTTCTATGATTTCAGAAGCATCTTCTATGTCTCGAGTAGGATAAAATTGTTCATCATTGTAATTAGTATCTACAGATTCTAGACTAGGAAACAATGGGTTTTCTATGGGTTGTATTTGGGAACTATTCCTATTCAAGTTCTCAAAAAATTCCACATCTATAGATTTTATAATCTCAAAAGTGTCAAGGATTAAAAATCTTTAAGTAATGCTGTTAAGTGAATAACCTACAAAAGCACATTTATACGCTCTATATCCTAACTTAGGTCTTTTAGGATCAGGCTTCCTAACATATGCTAAACAACCCCAAACTTTAAGTCTTCTCAAATTTGGTTTCCTATTAAACCACAATTCATAAGGAGAAACATTCTTCTTTTTCAAAGGAACTCTATTCAAAATATAACATGCGGATAACATTACTTCACCCCACAAAGAATTTGGCAAATCAGAACTAGTGAGCATAGCATTAACCATCTCTACCAAAGTTCTATTTTTCCTTTCAGCCACACCATTTTGTTGAGGTGTATAAGGTGCAGTAAATTGATGAATTAAACCATGCTCTTGAAAAAATAATTTAAATTCATTAGGAAAATACTCAACACCACGATCAGAACGTAAAATCTTAATTTTCTGTCCTAATTGTGTCTCTAACTACTTCTGCTTTGTATATTTTAAACATGTCAAAGACATCATCCTTAGATTTCATCAAATAAGTATAAGCATACCTAGTGTAATCATCAATGAAAGTTACATAGTATTTGTTTCCAACAAGAGGTATGCGATCCTTAAGATCGATCACCAACATCACTATGTACTAATTCAAGCTAGGTAGAGTTTCTAACTACAAATGTAAAAGAAAATTCTATGTATCTTTGCTTGCACACAGATTTCACATTTAGAAACATTATCAAAGTTGCAATCAGAAATCAATCCTAATCTTTTCATGTTTCTGAGAGAACCATAATTCACATGTCCTAATCTACCATGCCATAAATCAACAGAGTCAACAATATAAGCAGAACCATCATTTATTAAATTAAGCTTAATCATCCCATTACAAGCATATCCTTGTCCAACAATACACCATTTTTGGACAATACAAACTTACTAGACTCATATGTCGTCTTGAATCCGGCCTTCATAACAAGGTCTCCAGAAACAATATTTTTCACAATGTCAGGGACATGTAATACATTAGTAAGAGTAACAGTCTTTCCCGAAGTAAACGAGAGTTCAACAGTTCCTTTGCTAATCACTTTGCTGTGTATGTTGTTTGCGGAGACAACTTCGTTTCCTTCGCCAATAATAGGCTCATAGGTATTGTAAAGATGTCTATCTTTACAGATATGGACAGTTGAACCATTGTCATACCACTATCCACTCTCATTATTAGAAACGGCATTGGCGGCTTGCACTACAATAACAAGTTTGTCTTCGACCATATTTGCCTCCTTTATCTGTGCTTGTTGTTTCTTTTTTAGATGACAGTCGCGAGAAAAATGAACGGGTTTCTTATAGAAGTAGCAATCGCCCTTCTTCTTCTTGTTGGGATGTTGCTTCTTAAACTGAGTATCATTATTAGGTTTCAAAGCATTTGGTGTCTTAGAAAAGTCTACACTATTAACCTTAGAATGATCCTCAGTTTGTGGACTATCCTTAATTTCTCGTTTACGAGAGTCTTCTTCAATACGAAGATGACGCTGTAAACCTTCTAAATCATAGTCAGTTTATGCATGCTTAAGTTTCTTCTTATAACCATTCCAAGAAGGAGGAAGACGAGAAATAATGACTCCGACAATAAAGGAAGAAACAAGTTCAATTCCAGCATCCTTAAGATGATTAAAAATGAGTAAATTTCACTAACTTGGGCAATAATTGACTTTCTGTCAACCATTTTAAAATCCATGAAGTTGCAAATCAGGAATTTCTTGTTGATTTCTTCAGAAATATTGTATTTGTTGTCAAGCGTAGTCCATAATTCCTTTGCATACGAAATACTTCGATGGGCATTGTAAACACTGGTTCCCAGGGCATTCAAGATATGACCACGACACATAATATCATCTTCCTGACGCCTCTTTCTTCTGGCTTTCAATTCATCAGTGTCTTTGTCTGATGGTGCAGGAATTTCATCCAAACCGTCTTCAAGTATGTACCACAACTTGATGGTGATTAGGAGAAACTTCACTGTCTCTTGCCAACGAGTAAAATTATCACTATCAAAACGTTCCAATCGAGTTAGAGTTTGGTTCATCACTTGCAGAGATTGAGCAGTAACATTTGAATTTGAAGATTCACCCTCCATTGACAGAAAATAATTGCTGAAAACTGTTGGAAATCTGTTGGAAATTCAAGGTAATAAAGGATGAAAACAAAGAAAGAAAAGAATATTGTATCATTGGAGCTTCAAGGCCTTGAGATTATTTTCAGCAATTATTTCGACCCTTCCCAATAAATTGGCAACTACAATCGGTCAGCGAAATATTGTTGTCAGGATACAATGAAGCCCTAACAACGTTGTTGGATTCAAAGGTTGTACTCCCTTGACCCAACCAAGAACACACTGTAATTGATTCTGAAGATGCTTTGAGAGAAATAGTTTTTGATGATTGATAATGGGAAGAGTCCTTCGCTATTTATAGAGGGTTTCATGCCTTTTGGAGATGTCGTTTCATCTTCAAAAGATGCTATCAAATGTCGTCATCCATTAATGGGAAGAGACACGTCTGTAGAAAAATCTGGAAACCGAATTAGGTTTTGAATTTTAAAACCAAAAAGAAAAAAAATCTAAGCTGGGAGGGGCTACACCCCCCTCGGACCCCTCCCAGATAACAACAAGCAATATTGAAAATATCCAACATTCTCCCCCTATTTTCAAAATTGAAAAACACACAAAAAACAAAGTAAAAAAACTTTTAAATCAGAGTGGCTGCATCACCTCATCAACATGCTCCTTATCCATGGTGATTTCCTCCTATCCATGTCAACAACAATTGTCACTCATTCGTCCAAAGGCGCATTACAATTATCAAGTGCAAAATGGGAAACATACGTCAACCTCCTCAGTGCTGAAATTCTGAATTGTTCGACCAAAAGAAGAACGGAGACCATCAATAACCGATGGGGCAAAATTCTGAAATGAATGAGCAATACTCTTTTAAATCCTAATTACATGGATGAGAAAGTTGCAATGAAAAAAAGTGCAAGCAGCTCACTAAAGAAGCGGCAGGTGACTGTATTTTGTTCGGTATCATCCTATGTGTTGTCTTACTTATGCCTTCTCCTCCCTGGGGACTTTATTGAAAGATTGAAGAGTTTACATCAATTCGAGGTCTCACAGCGCGACCACCCTATCACAAGAAAAGAAATACGATTAAAATATGATTGGCATACTTTGGCCGAAATCATAAGAAGGAGCACTTACTTGTGACGCATTTAGAGATGTCTTCCTCTTATCACTACCAGGGAGATACTTCAACCTGGGTCGACCGGAAACCACGCCTGGAGGAGGGAACTCTCGTACATGGGACTGAACATCTATTACAAATGCATATACATGCTCGAGTTGCTGACGCCAAAAGCCTATATAACCAGGAGTTGCGAAGGTTTCTCGGTCAGAACATGGGAACAAGTATTCATTTCCTTCCACGCGGGTGTAGTCTAAATGAGCCTTTAGGTACCCAATATCTGGCTTGTTCATTTGATGACCCGGAATGCACTGGTCAAGTCCCATCTGTCTAGCGGCTCTGTCAATGTCGTACTCTTCTACCTAGAATCCTCCGTTCATTATTGATAGCAAGAAACCAGGAGTACAACTCAAGACGAAAGATATCTCTCCTTCACTCAGAACAACACCAGTACTCAACGTGATATTCTCGTCAGTAGTATTGAAAGTGATCAACTATGAGAAAAGATAAGGAACCAACACCCAGGGGCAAAAGTTGAACTCAGACTCAATGTCCAAAACGTCAGTAATACATATCTTATATTGTGGTTGCTTTCTAGACCAACGCATGATACTAGCATTATTTTCCCCAAGAAGGGAATGGCGAGTGTCGACCTTGGGTCCTTGCAAAATGCTACAGGGAATTGGGGCATAGATCTCAAGGTGTTCCCACATCAAGGCTTGGAGAAACATGGTATTAGCATACGTCTCAACCTTCATGAATCCATCAGAAATACTAGAGTCCACAACTAGAGAGTCCAAGTTGGCGAACAAAGAACCCAAAAATAGATTGTCAATGAGAATTTTCTCACCTTTGGCCATCTTAATGGCAAAACGAATCACAAACGGCTTCAGCAAGTGTCCACAATCTTCGAAGATATCCCGTGAGAGCCACAGACACAAGAAATTAAAGACGAAATTTTCAAAATGCCATCAACCGGTCCTTCAGGAGTTCTATCTCTCGGACACCAGTATGACAACCATCGGGCATAGCAAGATGCAGGTGACTTATTGAATTCGTGCATCTTTGCTTCTAACGCGTCAGATTTCTCCTTCTCCTCTGTCGAGAGTTCTTCTGGAAAATTACCAGTAATTGGAAGGTGCAACAAAGCAACTACATCTTCCATAGTAATGGTGAATTCTCCCCATCTGCATATAAATATGTGAGTAGGGACACACCAACGGGCGAGCAGGGATATCATACCTGGTATATCATGATTGATGATCAAATCTCCAGCAGCTTGAATGGCTCGTGTCACCTGATCACTATCCAATATGTCCCTCACACGGATATGGCCTAACATGTGCCTTGCCCATTCAGAGAAATGCATCAGAGGTCTCCGAGAAAGCTTCAACTCCACCTGAGAAGCTGCGAAATACTTCCCTTGCAAACAAAACCGAACCACATCTCGGGGAGACACCAACTTGTTCTGGGCAGTGCACCTAGTATTTATCAACAACTGAAACGAAGAGCCTATAGGACGCTTTTCAGTCCTATACAAATACACGAAGAATTTGTCCTCAGCAGTTGGAATGTTCTTAGTCTTGGAACTTTCCTTCTTCTCCTGGGAAACCTCAGTCTCATCGTTTTTGGAGGAACCACCATCTCTAGAAGAGGTATCTGTGGAAACATCTTCTCTCGAAGAAACATCATCTTCAGAAGCACTACAGGATGCAACCATTTTGCAAAATTGCTACAACATCCATACATGAATTCATCAACATAATGGAATTAAAGAAAATACAACAATCGACGTCTGCAAAAATGGTATTCCTCAATTCTCGCCTCTTTACGATTTCACGAACTTAGTGATAACAATGTAAAACCTCCAAAACTTGCTCGTTCTTTCAAACCTGCAAAATCGAGCATAAGACATATCATTCAAGAGTCTACATTGACTTTTTGAGAAATAATGAGTGATTCACATAACCCTCTATATGAGCACTCACCGATCTTATGTATACATAAAATCACACTGAATTCACGCATACAATGTGAGTTCACCAAATTCATAAATTGTGTATTTTCAAAAACCCAATTTTTATTTAATAAGGCGTGAATAAGTCACACACCTTTTAAAAAAAAATAATAATAATAATTCGTGAGTTAATAACTCACGTAAATTACCAAAAAAAAAAAAAAAAACTTTTTGCTCAACCGAGCATTCGTCTATGGAACCAGGGACTTTTCCATTTTTGTAGAGTTCTCCATATTTCAAATAAAACCTTGAGAGTTCTCAAATAAAATTTCAATATGAACTCCAGGTCTTTTCAAAATTCCTTTTACTCTAAGGATTATTATTTACTACTTTTACGAACAAATTACGTTTATAAAAGTATTTGCAAAGTTCATACTTTCAAAAAAAAAAAACGAACTTGGGTTTTCATGAAACCTAATAAACAAAACTTTTACTACTGCAACTAGACCATGTCTATTCAAAAACTAACATATCTCTTTCATATTAGGGATTTTTGCTCGTTCCTCCAATTAACGAACAAACGTGCATATACATACGTTTTCTAAAATCCTTCATAAATCCTACACATACATATGTAACCATGGGATTTTGGGTTTTGTGAATAATCATCAATCATAGAGCCTACAACAACAACAAAAAAAAAAAAAATCGCACGGACTTACCTGTTGGCACCAGCCGGAACTTGCCCGGACGGTGGTCGGTCGGGCAGTGGCGACGCTGAACTCCGGCGAGATTTTCCTCCTGATGTTGCTGAAGTCGTGAGGTGAGGAAGCTTGGTCGACCAAAAAATAAAAATAAATCTTAGGGCTTATTCCCTTTTATATCAAATTTATTTCCAAAACCTAATAAGCACGGGTTTCCTTTTTTGGCTCGGGCCCGCAAATCCTAAATCGACCATAACTAAGCTTTTAAACGCCCAAATCAGCAGTGCCTCATCTCTACACGCTCATGAGATGACACTCTACCTTACTATCATAGGTCTCAATCCACACATTTGCTCGTACATGACCTCATCGGAGTAAGTTGAGGATTCTGAAACTACCTTTGTAGACTGAATTCAACCAGACCTTGTCGACTGAAAATCACTATTTAATGCATACTACAGAACATGACTGCTCCCCACTATGCAGGGGACTTAATGTAGATGGTGGATTTTCAACAAAAGTCAAAACCATAAAATCATGATACCGCATGTTTCTGATACCGATTCAGGCATGTGACGATTCATATTTTACGAAGCCATGATGAACATGTCTTTCGAAAAGCCTCCACTAGCTGAGCGTTCGATCCCTGCCACTTCATTGTGCCCTCTATGTAGAATAATAGAATTGGGCGGTCCTTGATAAGCACGTAAGTGCTACATATTATACCCATATTTATATTAGTTAGTTCTCGATATTTTGATTAATGATACTATTTTAGTGCTTTTGCAGAAAGTACAAGCAATTCCGATCACCGTACAGACATATGACTAAACGAGAAACTAAATCGCGTTTACCGTACAAAATCACCAAAGGGCCTAACAACATCATGATAGAGGAAGAATTCACTGGGCTTCTGATTTGGTGTGCACCACTTACTAGTTCATGGCCGGTAAAGAACAAAGTGAACACAACAGAACGCCCTTTGTCCACCAAGTTAAAGACGTGTAAGCCACCAGAATATCTAGTGATGTGCACCTAAGAGGAGGAAGAAACAACATCAAAGTGGTGGAATATTGAGGAGACCTGAGATGGTGAAAATGACGTTCAACCAAGCTGCGAAGCCGATGAAGTTTACTCATGAAATGTTGATCGTTCTCCAGGATTTACAATGGGTTCAAGATGGGTCTGGAAATGAGTTCACCGCCCTGGATGTTTGCTGGTTTGTTGGTGGTGGTATTTGAGCTATGGCAGTCAGTCGAAGAAGACAGTTAACGATTCAGAGATGGTATTGCTGGCTGAGATGGTTTGAATGGGAGATGAGAATAGCCTGAATAGGCAGTGAACGTACGAAGAAGATATATACGTACGCTGAGAAGATGGGTTTGCATGGGATTCATTGGTTGACTGATTTGCTGTCATGAGTGAGATGCTGTAGAGATTATGAATTTGGTGGAATTGGTGAAGCTGTTTGGTCGAATGGGTATAATGGCTTGTGTTGTTTTCCTATACAACCAGTGGGGGAAGAGATTTAGAAGTTCACATAATAAAACCGGCGCTGTGTGTTGGCACAAGTGATGCATAGACGGACAGAATAAAGAAGAATTGAACTCGAGGTGGTGGTTTTATGAGCAGTCGATTGAAGTCAGAGGTAGTGTTGCTGAGACGTGTTTGTGGCTAGAGTTGAGGATGTACTCCGAAGGTGATGATGGCCTGAGTTTGGCTTGCTGCCAGTATGGAAGTATCAGAGTTGTTGATGTTGAGCTGGTAATAAGAAGTCGAATGAATGGTTACTCAGGCAGTGCAGCAACAACGTTGGTGCTGGGTCAGGCTTAACAGCTTTGTTGCAGACAGCAGTTAGTTGGAGTTATCAGCTAATGAGTGAAATGCAAACGAATTTAAGTGGTCTGGCATGCACGAGAATGAAGATGGCAGAGGAGTAGAGTAGTACTCGATGTAAAAAGCAATGATAACCACCTCAGGTTGGGTTTTCTGTGAAGTTGGTCTTGATCGAGAAATAATATATAGGTGTTGTTGCCGGAGTTGGAAGAAGTTTATATTCTCAAGCTGGTGGTTGTCAGTAAAGCGAAAATGGATCTGAGTTGCTGTAACTCTCAGTTGAGACAAATGAAGGGGATTAGGAACTTGTTTTGTGTTTGAATTGGACAAAACAGAATGGGGTTCAACTGAGCTTAATGTCAATGGTCCGATGATGGAAAAATTAAGTAGATGGGTTTATTGAAGCTGTCACCACTCACATCGTGGATGATTTTTTTGGTTGTCTCTCTAGTGCCCTACAACATCAACGTCAGTGGAATTTGATCGGAACAGGAAGTGGTGTTGGTAACTGATGGTGCATCTATCTAGCATTGGCATTGGGTGACGGTGGATGACCAGATTCAGTTGGTCAGAGCACAAGAAAGGCGCTGGCTTTGCTCTATATGTTTGCAAGGAGAGATATAAGAGGATCAGTTGGCGGAGTTTGGAAACTGAGGCTGATAACGAACCGAATAGATTGGGCCCATTGGGCAGTCTAATTGTTACTGGCGAACCGATACTTCGATTGAGAAGAACAGACACGGGGAGGTCGGCTTAGAGTGCCGCAACTTGGAGAAGAGGCGACGGATCTGCAACTGGAGAACAAGGGTTTGGAGTATTAGTTATTTCGATTCCCATTGCTTTGTTTGTTATTCTTATTTAGATTTGTTTATGACTTTTGAGAAAGCCATGTATTGATAAACCTTATGGTTAGGGTTTATGGTAAAAACCACTTTGAGCATAAGAACAATTTGATTTGATACATTTATGTTTTAAAAGCTATTATGAATTGAATATGATTAGTTCTTGATATTGTTTATCGATTTATCGAAATATAAGTTGTCTCTTCACGGGTTTTGTAGAACCTTTGTGCATAATTGTTAGGGTCACAAATTTATTTGTCTCATTGTTTGATATTGCATGCTTGGGTTAAATCCTTTGATGGGGTATGCTTAATAGCCGTATATTATTTGTGAACCTGTATTTAGTTTCGTATAACTTTCTCGCTAACGTAATTTGATGGTGCATGCTTGGGTTTAGTCTTTTGATGTGCCATGCTTAGGGCGTCCCAGTGATATTAGCGACTCTAATACATATAATAGGTGATGTCGATAGAACGAATGATAATTAAATATTCATGAATTATGTTTCATTTTAGTAATTGAATAGAAATAGTGGTGAATACTATAAACCCTGGTTACCGACTTTTTCATTGGATTCTTTTTATAAGTTTAATTTATTTTCTTTGGTTTTATAATTTTAAAAATCCAAAAACATCATTCCTGGTCAATTTATTAGATATTGATTACGGTATTTCCACCGCTCCCTGTGGGTTCGACCCGTACTTGCCGTTGTCTGCATTGTAGACACCGTGCGATTGCGGTTATTACATATAGGGTTCTCCCGAAGCCTATCATTTTTCCTACATAATTGTTTGTTGAGAGGGCTTAACGCCTTTAGGACGTCGGTGATAATCATTGTTCCCTGACTACATGAGAGCGACCCCCCTCTACATAGAAGAACGATTGGGCAGTTCTCCGTCAGATTGAGAGAAACAATGCCTTCAGGACAGTGACACTCACTGATCCCGACTATGTAGAGTGACGTGTATCGACTCGGGTGTTCATAGTAGTGTCTGAGAGCATCCTCAGGATTTTCCGTCTCCTGACTATGCACATATATTAATTCTGCCGTGACATTCACCACCGAATTCTCATAATAATCTATTATTGCTCCTATTCCATGGTCGAATCCACGGCCTGATCCCATGGAATGGCAATAACAGTCGCTCATAATCCATGGTCGAATCCACGGCCTGATCCCATGGAGTGGCAATAACAATTGCTCTGATTCTATGATCGAATCCACGGCTTGATCTCATAGGATAGCAATGAAACAACTATATTATCTCATTACTCCGATTTCATGATCGAATCCACTGGTCTCATGAAATGGTGATGGATAAATCTCAATTACTCCGATTCTATGGTCGAATCCACGATCCCATAGGATGGTAATGCTCGTTTTATTATTATGAATTCGTAGTCGAATCCGCATCTGATCCTACGAATTAATAATGAAACATCTATTCACTTTTATTACTCAGTTTCATGAGTTATTCTCCACTGGATCTCATGAATTGATAATAAATACTCAATAATTGGGCATCTAGACCATCACTTAGTAAACCCCACAAAAATGGTATAAGTGTACTCGATAATGATGCACGACTGAGCACCCGGATGCGCGAACGAGCATCCAAAAACATGAAACAATGGAGAGTTCTCCACAAAATAGGAGAGCGAAAATAATAAACAATAAAATAATGGGAAGCGCCCTTGGGCCGGGCACACCGGACGTCCGACAATTCCCTAGCCGTGGACGGTCCCATGCTTCCCCATTATTTTTTTATTTTCTCACGATTTTCATAAACCCATGGAGAGTTCTCCATCTTGGCAAAATTTTCCCAATTTGTGCAAAAACTCGAGAGTTCTCCATAACTTGGAGGATTCTCCAAATAAATTATAAAATAAGGAGAGGTGTGCGGGAACGGGCAACCTAGCCGGCCGGCCATGCCCAAGGCGTGGCCGGTCCCACACCTCATAATCCTTAGCTTTTTATAATTATTATTCCAAAACTTCATGGATTCTCCATATCTTCAAGGACTCTCCATAACTTCAAGGATTCACGAAAAATAATAATAAAATAAGGAAAGGTGTGTGGAACCGGGCAACTTGGCCTGCCGGCCATGCCCTAGCCGTGGTCGGTCCCACACCTTGCAATCCCTAATTTCTCATTATTTTTATTTCCCTCAACTCGTGAAACTCCTGGGTTTGAACAAAATTTGTGACTTCTCCATATTTTCTCAAATATTGCTCGAATCATGAAAAACCAAAATCCAACATGGTCACGCGGCCGGCTAACTCGTCACGGAAATTTTAAATTATTAAAATATTTTATTTTAATATATTGATGAATTGAGCATACATGCTCAATCCACCAAAAAGTCAAGAATTCCCAGCCAAGATGAAGCTCTTCTGAAAATTCACAACATCGCTCAAACGCGCATCAGAAAATACTGAAACTCTCAGTATGGAGACATGGACACCATGGAAACACGTGAATGCCTCCATGACCGACCAGGTCACCCCTAGGGCTTGCACGAAGCCGGTCCCACATGTTTTCGCAATTCTGACCTAATTTGCTCAATCGCTCATACTGGGCCCGAGATCTCTCCAATCAACTGGAGAATCCTCCAAATGACCCAACACTTGGACACGTGACCACCAGGATCCGGTCCCATGTCCTCTTGGTCGGTCCCATCTCTCATAACTAGGTTTTACACCTAATGCTGAGGCCAACAATATTTTAAGTAAATGGTGAACTCCCCATTTAATCATCACTTTTCACCAACTCTCAAACTGAGAACCCTGGTGCATGCTCACTCGAACGCTGGGCATCACATGGATGTTCCTCATCCCATGTGGTCGGTCCCTCCATCACTCATAATCAATCTTCGGAAATTCTCCAATTGATGGAGGATTGTCCAAAATTAGGGTTTCGAATGAACGCTATGTGAAACCATCATTATGAGCAATTTCGAACACTAATAAATTTACGTTGATTCATCAATAAATATCTAAAATTAATTAAACAATATTTGGTAATCTACCAATATTTTAATTAATATTTTACTAGGTCACAACACCAGTAAATAATTCGCTGAATCGAGCAATACTTGCTCAATCGCCTGAATATTAGTCAATAATCGACAATTCTCCATATTCGACAATTCTCCAGTATTTGGTGAATTGAGAAATACTTGCTCAGTTGCCCATCAAATCCTTAAATTGGGAGAATTGAGCAATACTTGCTCAGTTCCCCATCAAAATCCCATAATTCGGTGAATTGAGCAATACTTGCTCAGTTGCTCATTGAATTCTTATAATTTGCGGAAATACTTGCTCAACCACTTAACTAGTCAGTAACTTGTCATACTAACATCTCTCCAGAGAACTACATGTTCGATTTATTAGTCACTGAGCATTCACCATTCATGCTTGATTCACCAAACTTAGACTCAGTGTCTAATCAGTCAACAATTGACTAACCTAAACACGTCTGCCCAGCAAACTCCACGATTCGTGAAACATCAATCACGTCACAAATGGGGGGATATCACTTAGGGTTTTGGTCTGGTGGTCTACGGCACGTGGATTCATCCCACGACGAGAAATATGCATAATTCGTGTCAACGGTTGAAGGAGTTAGCAAAGTAGTGGGTGCACGATCAGTCAAGTCTCCACACGACGTGGAACTAACTTTACCATGATCTCCCACTTTCCCACTCTTTCACTCAAAAAACCATCACACATATAGGGCTCAGTGGTGTTACTACTCTAATAGTATAAATAAGTCTTTGAATTCACGATTGAGGACAACGAATTACAATATCAGTAATCATCCTTGCAGAATTTCTCGAGTAACTACTCTCAAGAGTTCACCAATCACTCAGAGCTTATTCAAACTCAACGGTTCACCTATACTGTAGAAACCTTCAACACACCCACAATCCTCGATCATCACTGACCCCACACAATTATCAGCTTCCCTCCTACAGATCAACCCATCTCCCTCTTTGCGATTGAATTGATTCTGGAACCTCCATTGTCTTGGTTTAGGCCAGAGTCATACAGATTGATTTCCCGAATCTAAGCACCCCCTTTGCAGCGGTTCATCTGTGTGAGGATTAACATCTTGCCCGGCTAAGGAGTCTCGACAACTCGCTTGACTCTCCACTTTCCCGAAAAACCGGCGACATGTTTTTCCCCATCCACACAAGGGACCGAGAGGGTCACCCTACTGGACTCCGAGTGCAGAAGACAAAATATATTGGTCATAGTAGAGTTTAGAAGGTCGTATGTAACATAATTTTATCCAAGGAGAAATACCTGGACAATGAAGAAAAACCTCCTTGATTAGATGAGATCTACTCACCATGTTGAACACATTAGAAAAGTCAATGAGAAACATTGACATCTTGTCCGAGTAACCTTTCAACTCCAGTAAGCCATTTAAAGCATGTAAAATACTCTCCCCCCAGCAGGTACACCAACACCGAATTGGTAGTGTTGATGGTGGATTTTCGGTAAAGGTCAAAATCGAAAAATTATGATACTGCATATTTCTGACCCGACTTTAGGAATGTATGTGAAGATTCATATTTTATGATCCGTGAACCATTTCACTATTTCTGACTGAGCGAACATTCCTCTTAGAGCTATGATGAATATGTTTCTCGAAAGGCCTTTCAGCTGGGCGTTCGATGTTTCACACATTTCACCATCACCTTTACATAAAATCTTAATGATCGGGCGGTTCCCTAGACATAATATTTGTTAGAGAGCTTAACGCCTTCAGGATGTCACGCTGCACGTTATTCCATGACTATATGGAGAGACCGTGTATAAAATCTTGATGATTGGGTGGTTCCCTAGACATAATGTTTGTTAGAGAGCTTAAAGCCTTCATGACGTCATGATGCACGTTGTTCCCTGAATATACACCCCTCAGAACGAGTATGGTGCTTCAATTATCTCATATATCAATTCTGCAATAGATTAATTCTAGCGTGTCATTCATCAAATGAATTCCTAGAAAATAATATATTATATCTCATTAATCCGTTCCATGACTGATCCTCATTTGGATTTCATGGATTCGTAATAGATAACCATTATATATCATTACTCCGTTCCATGGATGATCCCCAGCTGGATCCCATGTATTAGTAATAGATACTCAACTCATTTTAGTACTCCGTTTCATGAATCATTCTCAGATGAATTTCATGAATTAGTAATAAATACTCAAGTAATTTTTATTACTCAGTTTCATGAATTATTCTCAGCTGAATTTCGTGAATTAGTAATAAATATTCAACAATCGGGCGTCTGGGCCATCACCGAGTAAGCCCCAAGAAAATGGTGCAAGTGTACTTGACAATAATGCACGAACGAGCACCCGAACACACATTAAAAAATATGGACGAACGAGGAACTTATGAAGGAAAATAGTTTTAAATAAAATAAGCAAGAGTCGTGGGATCGGGCCCACCGGCCGGCCGGTCATGCTACCGTGGCCGGTCCCATCTTCTATTATTTTATTTTATTGTAATTTCTTTCCCTCATCTCATGGAGACTCCTTCATTTGAGCAAACTCCCTCGTTTGAGCGAAAATCTTAGTATTCCATACTTTCCATCAAACGATGAAGAATAGTGGAAAAATAGGGAAAGGTGTCACAAGAGCGCGACACCTAGCCGGACGGCCATGCCCTATCCGTGGCTGATCCCACACCTTGGAATCCCTTATTTTCTCAAATTATTATTTCCTTCATCTCATGGAACTCCATCGTTTGAGCGAAAACCCTATTTTTTCAATATTTTCTCAAATATTTCTCAAACCATGAAAAAGCCAAAAAGTCAAATGGTCACATGACCGACTAAATTTCTCACGTCAAAAATTAAAATATTATTATTTTAATATTCTCAGAATATCGGTCGCATGAACAAAGTTCTACTTGCTCATTTGAGCAAAATTAAGAGTTTCAGTCAAGATAAAACTCTTCTGAAAACCCAAAATATTGCTCAAATGCGCACCATAAAATACCAAAACTCTCAGGACTGAGACCCAGACATCATGGTGACACGGTCATGCTACCTTGACCTACCATGGCCGGACCTAAGGATTGCAAGGAGCCGGTCACACACGTCTTCATAATTTTGACCTAATTTGCTCTCAATTGCTCATATTGGGTCCAAACTCTTTCCAACCAACTTGGAATTTTCTCAAACGACCATCATCTAGTCTCACAATAACCAAGGTCTGGCCCCTTATCTCTCCATAACTAGGTTTTACTACCTAATGCTCGCACGAGCACTATTTATAATAAATGATTAAACTAGCATTTGATCATTCGTTCACCAAATAGCCAACAAAGGACTTTGGTGCGTGCTCACTCGAGCACTTGGGCATTGTATAGTCAGCCATCATCCCATGTATTCGATCCCTCATTCACTCAGTGACCTATTTTCAGTAAATCATCAATGATCAACAATTGATCAAAATTAGGGTTTCGAGCAAATGATCTGTAAATCATAATTCTGAGTGAGTTCAAACGCTAATAATTTTACGTTGATCTATCAATAAACATCGGGGTTAAATATATAATGTTCGGTCCAGTTACCAATATTTTAGTTAATATTTTATTTGGTCACGTTACCAATAATTCATCGAATGAGCAATACTTGCTCAGATGCTCGAATATTGATTCAACTATCAATATTTGGTAATTTATCGAATGAGCAATACTTGCTCAGATGCTCGAATATTTATTCAACTACCAATATTCGGTAATTTATCGAATGAGCAATACTTGCTCAGATGCTCGAATATTGATTCAACCATCAATATTCAGTAATTTATCATATGAGCGATATTTTCTAAGACTATCTATATCCATTATGACTATCAACATCATTTATTTGAGAACTATACGTCCCAACAAACATGTTCAATTTTTGAATCCTAGAGCATTTAAAAATCATGATCGACTGAACAATACTTAGACCCATCATCTAATCAAGTCAACAACCGACTAATCAAATACACGTCTTCTTTGCAGACTCCATGTTCATGAGATATCAACCACGTCACATGGGGGATATTAATTAGGGTTTCGGTCTGGCAGCCTACAACACGTGTATCCATCCATGATGAGAAATGTAAGTAAGTCGTCCAAGCAGTTGAGGGAGTTAGCAATGTAGTGGGTGGATGATGCGGTTTTGAAGTGTGGTAAAAAAGGGATTCGATTCTCGGACTTTTTTAAAGATTTAATTTCAGATTATTAAAGAAAAATACTAAAACAAACTAATTGAAGTTGATTGTTTTTAACCAAGGAGAGGAGATTTTAGGATTTTTGATTCCACTACTTCAAATATTTGTAAATTCAATAACAATTTCTTTGACAAATTACTCCTATTTTACTCAAAACAGTTTTCGAACTCAATCTCATGCTTTGGAAGATACAAGCACTTTTTTTATGACTTGTGTCTCTATTCTAAAGCCTAATTTTCCTTCGTTTATAAAAGAATGGTAGAAACTACCCAAAACAATTTTCACGAAGCATATAAAGAAGAGAAAAATTTTAATAATTTAAAAAGCACAATATTGGAGTAATTGTCAAAGAAAAATATTACTAAAATTCACTCTTCGAAAATAACTTCTCCCAAAACCTTAGAAAAGAGATTTAGCTAATCATTGATCGAAAATTGAAGAAATCTTGATTAATCATTGTATTCAAAAAGATATATATATGCTTACAATGATTTTCAATGATTTTCGCTCATAGTATTCGGTGTATTCAAACTATTAAAACTGCTCACCGCATTTGTTGCTAAAGGTCTTTCTCTGCCAAATAGGGAACGATACATGCCATATGTTGTTGAATAACAATATTGTTCTGCGACTATTTAGGACATGCTATGTTCTTCGTTCTCTTCAAGTTGCAGCAGCAGGTGAACTTTCTGAAACTTGTGAATTTTCGATTCTGCAGTATCTATCCTCTCATAAGCTCTCCGTATGTCTTCTCTAGGGTCCGACCATCTCTTTTATACTCAACAGTGCCTTCGAATCTCTCGCAATGACTCCCATTGATCTCCTTTCCTTTTTATTTTTTTTCTTCTTCTTCACGGCCAAGTTACGAGATTATTCTCTTTTAAGCTTCCTTGCGTGTTTCATTCGTTTCCAAACTTATCAAAACTTTTCTTTTATTAACAGATACGAATCATATGAGGATATCATTCCTTATTTTTCACGGAACACAATCTTCCCATAACTTCTTCATTTTCATGTTGTACCGAGACGAATATGGAAACTTTCTTCTTTTAGCTCTTGCAGCAGTACAAGAAGCTCTCCTTCACGCTTATATTGGTAGCTCGAGTCCTTCCAGCACATGAAACTTCCCATATTAATCTGAAAGCTTCCCAAGATAATACAACCTATGTTTTCTTCCAATTAATCATGTATCCCAACTCGGTCGAATCCAATCACCTTACCAAGCCTGTTTTGACCAAACATGCCCATCCAAGAAGTTTGAGCTATCAAATCTCCATATAACCTCTCCAAAATCCGAACATCAAATATGTCCATGAAGAACCCATTTTCCCGCCAAAATCTGTGAGCTCTGATTCATCTTTTGCCGATTATCTAGCCAATTATGATCTAAACAAAGACCATTACTATCCCAGTTTGGACCTTAGGAACAAACCCATTTAGTTTCAGAACTTTAATCTCATCACAACCCATTCAAATCACGAACCCTAATTTTTCAGCCATTCTGATTTCCCGCCAAAATTTGAAATTCAAACGGATAAGATGACCTCCCCTTATCCAAAATATGGGGTTCCGATAGTAATCATGGGTACATTTAGCAATTCCTAGGGGTGAAGATAGCATTTTGTGGGGGTACAAAGATAACTTTTGGGCTGTATATAGTGAAAAACTCATGGGTGACTTTATCAACTCCTCCGGGCGCCTTTATCGACTCTTCTGGGACATTTCTAGGGGTTCCTTTAACACTTTTCTGGGTGCTTTTAGTAGTTTCTCTTACTTCTCATATTCACTTCTTTTCTTCAATTTTTATACATTACTAAAGCTGACATGCTTTTCATACATTCACATCACTAAAGCCGATATGCCTTTCAAATAGAGAAGAAGTAAATAATGAGAAATAAGTCGCCTCCAACAGAAGTTGTACATGAAATGACACTTTAGCCCCTTCTAAGCGACGTTTTGTTTTTTGCCCCAAAGTACCTAAAACTCAAAATCAAACATAAAATACATAATTTACAAGAAACTTAGCAAAGAAAGCATAAACAATAGATAAATAACAAGGTATTTTAGACACCTATCAGTGGACAATCAACCAACCCTCTAACGTATGAGGAGCTAGTACAACCATGATTTCCCACTTTTCCACTCGAGCAACTATCACACTTACTGGAGATCAATGTGTCTACTATTATGGCAATATAAATAAGTCTCTAAATCCATGATTGAACAAAATAGACAATGTTCGTCTAAAAGAAGAATTCTGATCCGAGCAATCACTATCAAGAATTCAATCAATCGACCAGAACTTATTCGAACTCAAAAGTTCACAGAAAACTTGCAAAAAACTTGCAGAAACCTTAAACATATTCACAATCTTTGATCATCATTGATCTCACACACTTCTCAGCTTCCCTCCTACAGATCAACCCTCTTCCCTCTTTGTGGCCGAATTGACTCTTGAACGGCCATTGTCTTGGTTTAGTCCAGAGTCCTACATATTGATCTCTCGAACTCAAAGCACTCCCGTGCAGTGTATTTGTTTGAGGTTAGGAAGTTTGCTTGATTGAGGAGCCTCTATCCATACGGTCCTCTCTCCACTTCATAGAAAACCATAAAATCATTTTTCCCCATCAACAAGTAGTCACCTAAATAGGAAGTCATGTCCTTTCCTACGAAGAAAGCAACCACTACCAATTTACGCCAAACCGTGCCAACTGCAATAGGCCTAAGACCACCCCAGGCTTAAGTAACGGTGTCAAGGGCGCACTAGCTATGAACTCGCTTAAACCCTCAAGGTATTTTTCGTCCAACCAAAGGTTGATAATCCTTGTAATCGAAGAGAGTAAATCATCTGCAACATCTGCTGCTGCCCCACCCATCACATAGACTAAATGCTGCGCTCGTATGCCATCTCAGCCGCTCGATGTGCCTTTTGGAAAGCTTTTAATATCTCTCAGCACTGCCCAAGAATCCACCATAATTGGGTCAACTATAACAGCATCACAAGGAACGACAGGAGGAGGCGGAGCTGGATGATTATCTTGGAATTCATAGTAAGTGTTTCATTACAGAGAGAAACCCCATTTGATAAAGCACTCGGATTGCAGCAGAAAAATGACCACAACTCATTTTCTTACGGCAATCTGTCATGTTAGCTATAACATGTTTCTTGACATCTGTTTGCTTAGTCACCTTACGAACATGCAGTTGCAGCATTTTTTTAACCAGAACGAAGCAATCGTTGGACTCGTTCCAAACCGATAGAGCTTGATTAATGGATGCATGCGACTTGTAGTCATTTTCTGTTACAGATTTTTCTTCAGCTAAGCTTCTCGGCCTGTATAAGGTTAAAGTGCAAATGGGAAGAAGAATAATATGTAACCAAGCAGTAAGATTAGATAGGTTAAAAAATAACCCTATCGAGCCAGGCCTTCCACGACCTCGATAAAGAGAGCCTGCATTGATGAGGAATGAAAGTTACGGTTGTGAATTGTCTTTGGATTCATGTTCCAACTATTATCAGACAATCTCTTCTAGTCAAACAATCTAATGTAATCACAAGAGAATCTGTTGTAGTATTTTTAAATTGCACTGATGAAAATGTCTGCAACACAAACTTTGTGAGTTAAGTTTGAATGAATTTTGTTGTTTCCAAAAAAAAAAAAAACTACCTTTCAAAGGGACGATACTTGGTAGAGTTGTTTAACTTCAACCTCGGTTAATTTTTGGGCCACGTGGGTTGTCTCTTGGGAGCACTATACTTTTTTACCACCCATGATTCATGAGTCATGTTAATGATAATTTTATTTTATTTTATAATCAAGGTTACAAATTAGCGATCACAGTCAGTAGACACTAAACTGGAGGCTGAACCATTACAATAATTAACAAAGGAACACAAAATAAAGGCATTAAAAGGAAAATACAAATATGTGTCTAGACAAGAGTCAATGCTACCAAGTAGTGAAGTAGACATCCTCACTTGGTTAAGTACTGAGAAGGAGACAAATATGTCTACCAAGTCTTCATCAACCCCACTCCGACCATAATTACAATGTACTGCTACCAGAACCTCTTTTAAGACGTGAATATGTTGACGTTTAATTCTCATAAATGAGCCACGCGTGATATATAGAGTTGCATCTTTCATCCAATAAGAAGGAAGATGACTAACAAAGATGAAGCAGTACCAGTTCCCTCCACAAAGTAGAACATCAGTTAACTTGTGAACATCGAGGAATATCAAATCCTACCTACGCCATATATATGTACTGAGTGCCCAAGTGGTAGGCTCGGAAAGATACCTACTATTGTGTATACTGCAAGTGCACAGTGTCGACAAGAAACACAGGGCAAGCACAGGTCGAACCACAGAGACTTAGAGAGTGTAAAAGTTGATTCTAAATCCTTACTTAGAACTGATTCAGAGAGTAACCAAAAGGGGTTTGCTTTTGTCGATACGACGATATATTGGCAAAGACTTAAACAGAAAATAATATTTAATTAATATATGCAATTAAATCAAGGTGTAAATACTGAGAATATGGATACTAGGATATTCAAATCCACCACTAACTTATGATATGCATTCAACTTGTAATATTATTCTTGTCCATACAACATATTCAAGCCTACCGTATATCTAAGGTGTTTCTCCAATGGATAATTTAATCACAACTAAAGTATTTCTCCAAATCATTAACTGTCTAATTAAAGCACAACTAATCTGAGGATCAATATTTGGTTAAGCATGAGTTTTAGCATAATCAAAATAGAGATATTCTAACTACAATGGATACATGGCATACATTGTGAGAGCAAGATGTTGACAAACTTGGATTAAATTATATCTTTAAATAATTCTAAACTTTCAAGAACAAGATACAAGATATGAATACATACCAATGAGTTACGGCTTCATTTAAACCCTAGCAAATGAAACTAGAACATGAAGAACATTACAACAAAACTGAAATTTGATAAACTAACATGAACAAGCTATTCTTGGATGGTTTTTCAACATAACAACCCTCTCTATTTATACACAAAATTCCCTCAAGCACTTGGATTCGAAATTTGGAAAGCATCTACTCAACAAAACATGTTTTCTTAATTGATGGATTGAATGGAATATATTTGGTTGTGGGAAACAAATTGGGAGTGATTGAGTGAGAGAATGGGGATGTTTTATTTAATTGATGGATGAAATGGAATACAATGGGGGTGAGGTGGATGTTTTGGAAAGAATCCAATGGGGGTGAGGTGGATGTTTTGGAAAGAATCCAATGGGGGTGAGGTGGAAATGGATTTGGGTCTTGGGTTTTGGATCATGGGTTGTTTAATCCCATGAATTTGTAAACAAAGTTGCCACCGATCGTGAGCGGGTTGCAACGCTTCCAACTTTCTTCTCTTTTGTCTTCTCAATTCTTCCAAGCTTTATTTAGTACTTAAAAACACAAAATTAATTAATACAAATATTTATTCTTGAAAATGGTAAAAATGCAGAATTTGGGATAATATATGACTTTGAAGCGCGAAAGATGAGTTAAGTGCCAAAGAAAAGGTGTATGAATATGCAATATTTGGCACTCATCAAATACCCCCAAACCTGAATTTTACTTGTCCTCAAGTGAAACAGAAACCAGAAATCCTAACTATATCACTGTCGCTGGTCTCTCGAATGCATTTAGCGTATGCACTAAGCCTTTAAACCCCTAGGTGTCCCTAGTGGACGAGTTGTAGTCTCGTGAGGGCCTACTAAAGATGTACCCACAAAACCTTCTCCAATTTTAGAGCATCCATAGAAACGTCTTCGTCTTCGGTCTTCAACTGTAGATGATGAACTTCGGAATTTCGTAGAACCTTGACAATTTGTAACCAATAATTTTTTTTTTTTGTTTTTTTTTTAAAGACCCGCTACACAGCTGATCATCATTTTATTTTTTTTAAGACCCGCTACATAGCTGATCATCATTTTTTTTAAGACCCGCTACACAGTTGGTCATCAGATAACACACTATAAAAGACCCGCTCCACAGCTGGTCATAGAAGACAACAAAAAAAAATGCAAAAGACTACAAAAGATCCTACAAAAGACCCGCTCCACAGCTGGTCATAAAAAAAGCAAAAGACTACAAAAGATCCTACAAAAGACCCACTCCACAGCTGGTCATAAAAAAAATGCAAAAGACTCACAGCGCCATATGCAAATACTCCCCCAAACCTAAATCTAACATTGTCCTCAATGTTTCAAAAGATGAAAAGAATTTAAACCGAAACATATCATGAGAACTATGTTGAGTAGAGAAAAGGGAAGAGATTACCGGTATGTCAAAAGCAAGATTAGAGCCTCATTATTCAATGCTAGAATCCAACATTAACGTCACATTGGATTAACACAATATATACAAAATACAACTTAACCGGTTCATGAAACAAGATTTAACAATATCTACTGGATTATTATATACAAAAATTCACCATACACTATCAATATAAAGAGTTGAGGATCAACCCAAAATACGAAGTGCAGAAATTTTAACAATCTCACATAAATATGATATGATAGAAATGCACGTGAGAAAGTAAAACAAAATGAGATACCCCCAAACCTATATTTTTCAATAGTAATACTTTTGGGCACGAAATCTAACAATTTTAGGGGTTCATCACGCAGAAGGTCTAGCTCAAAATGGGCTTTGTTCGGGATGGGAAGAGAAACATCAATGCATTCCAGATATGACTTCTCAATAACAGGATATTTAGTGGACAAAAAGTCCAAAACAATTTGAGATGCACATAACTCTAACCCTAGGTTTGGAACTGTCAACCACATCGATTCAGCGCACTTCAAAGGAACAATTCTTAGGTCCACTGCAAGACCATCAGTTGGTGACTTAATCAGGAGAGTAGGCACGTCTAAGTTGCTTATATGGATGATATCAAGAGTACCATTATCATTAGTTACATTAACATCTCCTAAGTCATCTACAAGTGATACATCATGCTCACATTCATAGAATAATTCAGCAAGACCCAAATCAGTTTCATGATCATCCAAAGTTTTATTCTCATGCATAGACAAATCTAAAGAGACATCATGTTGTGACCTAGGTATAGAATCAGACACGTCAATTATATTTTCATGCATAAGATCATTAGTGTTGACAGGAGATTTAACATTTTCTAAGTCAGACACAAGAAATGTGTCATGCTCTTGTTCACAAGACAATTGCACATGCTCAAGATCAGTATCAACATCCCATGTATATGGAACATTAGAAGAAACATCACTCATTAAGGTCGAGGTAGAGAATCCTATTGTATCTGAACCCAAAGGTTCGACAATATTTTCAGTAAAAACATGTTCTTCTAACATAACATCATCATCATTATCATCACAGAAATGCTTTTCCCTATTAAAAATCATAGTATTTCTAGTACCTTCATTTAAAACAGGTTCATATGTAATATCAGTTGCACGAGTAAGATTAGGCATACTATTTTCACATTTTATTTCATTAGGACAAACAAACATTTCATCCTGAAATTCCTCCCTTCCTACATTTTGTAAACGAATCAAATTCATTTTTAATAATGCATTAAGTTGTTCGATGGAAGGAGAGTCTTCAACAGTAGGAAATTCATAATCAATGCTATATGGTTTATCATGCAATACACTCCTAGCATTATTTTGTTCGATGAGTCTGAGATTTTCCTCCACAGATTGAGAAGTACAAAATTGTTCAACTTCCCACTGTGGTGGATGATACATATGTGCAGGGTCATTAGTGTCTATAAAATACTGATCGCAACTTCGAAAGGTTGATTATGGTCCCAATAACTATCAGCTTTGTAATCTGTTGGCATTTCATATTTTGGATTGTCATGATATTCTCTTGATTTCCTAAAATCATGCAAAATATAGCAATTCTCAGCAGGATGGCCTAAGCCTCCACATAAGGTACAAGCATAGATTTCAGATTGCCTAGAAGAATTATATGCGACAGATTCATGCATTTGCATTTCTAAAGCTGCAGTTCCATCTTCTAACTGGTCCAAAAGTGATGATTGTGAGAGTTGGGCCTTTGTAAAGATGTTCATTTTCACCTGTGGTGGATGATACATGTGTGAGTAGTTACTAGGGTGCATGTATTGATGCTCAGGACTGTGAAAATGTCCATAATAATCCCTATAACTAGTGACATCATGGTCTGTTGGAGTTTCATAATGTGAAGCATGCCCGTAAGCAAGCTCTCTGATGGATTTGTTTCCATCCCCACCTGCAGACCAGAATCCTGACATGATCTTTAACTAGCACTAGGCTTGTTGCAGAGATTGGGATGTACATACTGAAAACAGACCAATATTATTTTTTTTCATTATTGGTTTTTTTTTTTTTTTTTTCCAAGCCCGTTCTCTAATTACCTCGGGCATACATTAGAAAAACAAAATAAAATAAGAAAAATCATAAACGGAAGGGAATTTCTATGCAATCGCAAACAAGGCTGACTCTACCACAGAAAACCTACTGATTTCTAGCAAACAAAAAGCATGATGGTTCCTCTTAGATTGTTTTCTAGACCAGCTTCTAATCCTTCGAAATGGAATTCGTTACAATCTGACCAAACTCCTCTGGAATCAATCCGAGTTCAAGTAAATTGAATAGAGGCGAGGGAAGCTGCTAGAGATTTGATACCCAAGGCCTCACCGTATTACAAGGCGGCGCAGTCACGCATTCAATTTACAGAAAACGTCATGAACTTCGAAGTATGCTTAAAGAGTAACCAATATTTTTCGAACGACTCTCCTACTAAGATCGTTACCTTATAGGTCTTGTTCTATTTCAAATTTTAAAGCGTAGGTTCGTGTATGTATCGTTTTCCTAAGGCGGGCAAGAAGAGAACGGTGATGAAATCTGAACCCTTATCTTGTATGGCCAGTCCTTTCCCTTTACTAGGAAAATAAAGCAGCCGTATTCAAGTCCTCAACATATATGCAAACGAAGGAATACAGTAACTCGCTAACAAGGGATTCACGAGTGTTTCGAAAAACTTACCTCCCGTTCCATACGGGGGATGAACCGTTGTTGTCGACTCGGGCCACGACTCCTATGTCATGAACGAACCCGAGGGGCCGAGGTGATATTGTAATCACCGTCCTTCTCTGCAAACAGTTTGATATTTAATATTACCCTTCCGTATGGTTTAAAAATAAAAATAAAAATAGAATGTCCAAAGTCCAAAGTCCAAAAATAAAAATAAAGTGCAAAAGAAAAAGAAAATTACAAGACTAGAGGAATCCTAATACAAACTAAAAATAAAATAAACTTCTTTTTTTTTTAAATAAAAACTCCTTTCGCTTCCTTTCCTTTGCATTTACAACAGCTACTCCGGTACCTGTTGAGCTCAAAAGAGGTAGTTAGGGTTTCGAAGTTTTAAAGCAAAAGAAAAAAAAAAAAATGTGTAAAATTGACAGTGAATAGTTGCGTTGCTACAATGATATTGAACAGTGATATGTGAACAGTTCCAGGAGATGAAAATGAACAGTGACAGGAGATGAAAAATGAACTACACCGCTACCGAGTCCCCGGAAACGGCACCAAAAACTTGGTAGGCTCGGAAAGATACCTACTATTGTGTATACTGCAAGTGCACAGTGTCGACAAGCAACACAGGTCGAACCACAGAGACTTAGAGAGTGTAAAAGTTGATTCTAAATCCTTACTTAGAACTGATTCAGAGAGTAACCAAAAGGGGTTTGCTTTTGTCGATACGACGAGATATTGGCAAAGACTTAAACAGAAAATAATATTGAATTAAAATATGCAATTAAATCAAGGTGTAAATACTGAGAATATGGATACTAGGGTATTCAAATCCACCACTAACTTATGATATGCATTCAACTTGTAATATTATTCTTGTCCTTAAAGCAGATTCAAGTCTACCGTATATCTAAGGTGTTTCTCCAATGGATAATTTAATCACAACTAAAGTATTTCTCCAAAGCATTAACTGTCTAATTAAAGCACAACTAATCTGAGGATCAATATTTGGTTAAGCATGAGTTATAGCATAATCAACATAGAGATATTCTAACTACAATGGATACATGTCATACATTGTGAGAGCAAGATGTTGACAAACTTGGATTAAATTATATCTTTAAATAATTCTAAACTTTCAAGAACAAGATACAAGATATGAATACATACCAATGAGTTACGGCTTCATTTAAACCCTAGCAAATGAAACTAGAACATGAAGAACATTATAACAAAACTGAAATTTGATAAACTAACATGAACAAGCTATTCTTGGATGGTTTTTCAACACAACAACCCTTTCTATTTATACACAAAATTCCCTCAAGCACTTGGATTCGAAATTTGGAAAGCATCCACTCAACAAAACATGTTTTCTTAATTGATGGATTGAATGGAATATATTTGGTTGTGGGAAACAAATTGGGAGTGATTGAGTGAGAGAATGGGGATGTTTTCTTTAATTGATGGATGAAATGGAATACAATGGGGGTGAGGTGGATGTTTTGGAAAGAATCCAATGGGGGTGAGGTGGATGTTTTGGAAAGAATCCAATGGGGGTGAGGTGGAAATGGATTTGGGTCTTGGGTTTTGGATCATGGGTTGTTTAATCCCATGAATTTGTAAACAGGTTGCCACTGATGCGCGAGCGGGTTGCAACGCTTCCAACTTTCTTCTATTTTGTCTTCTCAATTCTTCCAAGCTTTATTTAGTACTTAAAAACACAAAATTAATTAATACAAATATTTATTCTTGAAAATGGTAAAAATGCAGAATTTGGGATAATATATGACTTTGAAGCGCGAAAGATGAGTTAAGTGCCAATGAAAATGTGTATGAATATGCAATATTTGGCACTCATCACCAAGCCCTCGCCGAAGGAGTAAACTAGCTTAAAGGTCTAATGTCGAGTTATGCCCAACATAAGTGAGAGCCGAGATCCCACATAACATCCCCCAGAATTCCATGAAGTATACTGATGGGAAAAAAAGAACATGGTGAAAAATTCCTCTAAATCCTTCCAGAAAGAGGTGAAAACCCCTTGAAATATCCAACAAAGCCACTTGTGATTATTAGCAAGGTTCATCTTCAACCTGTGCCATTCATATGTACTTCCTTCCCTATCCCCCATAGGTGTAAACTGGCTAAAAGGTCTAACATCGAGGTAAGTCCAACATAAGTAAAATCTGAAGACAAGCAGATCATCCCAAGCACTCAAGGAAAAAGACTGATTTGAAGAAAAACTTTTAGAGGTAACCATCCCAAAGAAGATATGTGTAACCTCAACAACATGCCGAGAAGAGAAACTAAAATTTCATACAACTCTCATTCCAGAAAATAAAGAGCTACTCGAACACACAACTGAACAGAACAGACTGCCATCCAAACTAGAGAAAACATTTAATAAACCACTGATATGATAAGCAAAGCAAATAACATCATCCTCCTCAGTAAGCATTCAAATCTGATCATACGCAATAAGGGTCACCAAAGTCAAGCCATTCCACACACGAGAGAACAAGTAAAGATCTAATTCAATCTGTCTCGTGATAACAACTCTAATGAGTAATGGCTTATGCAAGGGCGAATATGACCGAAATTATCTTTCCGATTTTGATTGAATCTTTGACAGTTCTCTTCACACTGCTATATTATCTTAACAACCCCACAAGAATGTAGAACAAAGCTAACTTTCAGTAAAGTTACAAGGAGGAGAGAATTATCAATCATAATAATGCCAATGCTTAAACAACCTCCGAGGTAATAATTCAACATCACAAAGTCGGGTAAGTTCCATTCTCGAGAGAACAAATAATCATCAAGTTTTATCTGCCTAAAGATATCAGTTTTTATGTAAGCAAGATCCAAAGAAGTTCTATAAAAATCCTTAAGAACAAAACCATCTTTAAAATTTCTCCCTAGATAGTAATAATCATTATCAGCCAGGTAATCTACCAAATCATCTCCATAGGGGTTTATTGAATATCTAAGTACCAAAGAAGTTATCAGAGGAAAACCAACATGGTTATCATTTTCATCCAACTTAAATAATTATTAGTCAAGTTGAACTTGCCTTATAGTTATCAGAATCACAACATTCATATGAGAAAGAGTACTAGTTTCATAGATGAAGATGAATGAAGAATACCGATAGAAATCATTACCACTCGTGTAGAAGAAGATCCAACATGCTAAAAAATTCCTAGAAAGCCAATAATCCATATTCTCCAGGCTAAGGCTCAGGTCAGCAGATGAGACTTCACTAACCAGGTCACCTGAATCACCATCCTGCCTGAAAACTGTTATAGATCGCCGCTCCATAGGAATCGTCAGAAAGGTCAGTAGAAAACAAGTTTATATTCCCTGAAATTCCAGTTTCAATAGCCTTGATGCTTTTGAACACAGTAATTACTTCCTTTTTGTCAGAGAGCTTAAGGTTAATCGAATCCGTCTTCGATGTGACAAGGTCAGAGCCATTATCAACTGGAACCAAATGTGGGTCACCAGAGAGAGTGATTTCAGTTACCGAAAAGCAATTGTGCATCTTTGAATCTTCAACAACACAAGCAGGAGGAGATTCTAAACCTTCATACACCGAAGTATCATCTCCATAACCGTTACTAGATGCCATAACTCGTTCAGTTTGATCATTAAGAGAAATAATCCCGAGAAGCTGATTAACAAAGGGTTTCCTATCATTAAGATTTGACTCTAGTTGGTTCAACAATTTACAGAGAAGGTCCTCATCCACCGTGGGAATGGGATTCACATCATTAAAAAGAAAATCATCAGACTTGTAAGACATAATTTAATATTTATCAACACCAAAGCTAGAGAACAACAGACTTAAGGAGCTTAGAAAGAACAACAACTGAAACCAAAACTTGCTAAAGAAAGAGGAAACAAATCACCACAAGGATTCAGAAACATAAAACAACCTTTTATAAAAACAGATCCAAAATCCAACTTGAAATTTTAGAGAATGAAAAATACGGTAAAAATAAAGGATTTGAACAGATCTATAAAAGAGAATAGGGGATCAAAGCTATTCACGAAGAGAAGTCAGGAGGATTAAAGAAAAATCAGGGAAGAAGAGGGTGGTTTTTGATATACTAAGGTAGTTTTAGATGAAGAAATTATGATATTTGACTAGTCAAATGAGGTTTTGAGAGAAATTTTCTTTAGGGCGGGCCAAAGTTGTACGACTTCATCTCTCTCCTATCCTTTATGGACCGATGAACGAATTTGTCCATACAGAAATAGTAAACACGTGGTAGTTTCGTGTCTTCTCTGCCTCCTGTTATCGGTTGGTTTGCCCGCCTAACACACATGCATTATGTTTTCGAACTAAGCTAAGTTCCAAAATTTGCAAATATAAAAACGCTGTCATATCTTCTATCTATAAAATGTATGTAATTGGTTGTATGTTTTGGAATTTCGTGTGCACATGATCTACTGATAATAAGATCATATTTATCTACATAGTTTCCTGAGTATATGTCCGTCTGATGCTAACGGTCTCTCTCTCTGCAAGAAATAATCAACCATGGTGAAAGCAAGAGTTGAGTCGGAGATGGATATTAGAACACCATTAATGGTTAACGGAGCAGGCGTATCATCAACTGCCGCAAATGAAAGGATCATTGTGGGTATTTTAAGGGATGATTTCTTTGGAAATTTGCCGAACAAAATTTTATGTGGAGTCGTTGTGGATCCTGAAGATCCTCTCAACATTGATCTGACTTCCACTAAAGGCCTCATACAAGGTAATTAATCATTTTCCTTGTCTATAAACTATCAGTTTACAATTCTACCCTAAATTTCTCTGTACAAGTTTTGGCTCCTCCTCATTGTCTTGTTTCGTGGATTCCATTTCCTTGATCATCATCACAAAAACAAAAACATAAATTAGCATTTTTCATCATTGAATAAATAAACTTGAATATTTTAAGTAGTGCTTATTTTAAGAAGTCGGTAGTATAAACTTGTAAACAAGTTAAGTTTTAATAGTCAGAAAGAAGCTTGAAATTGAGTTGTGTACTTTTGTGGATTACTAGACACAAATAGATATTCTGTTTAAAGTCAAATCTTTGGTTACAATAAGTTAATCAAAGTCTTGTGGTATTGAAACATTCAGCTGGTCCTTGCTTATATAAGAATATAAGTTAACGTGGGTGGCTGTTAACGATTTACTTAATTAACAACCAATATCCTCTTTTTTCTTTAACAAATTATTAACCCCTAATGAAACAGAAATACTTGATCCAACTCTGCTGAAAGCAAATATGTAAGTTTCTGTGGTGACACCTCGACATTTTAGTATGAACCGATGGTGTTTTCTTTTTTAGGCGAAGAAATGGTTTCCTAATCAGGAGAAAAGCAGAGGAAAAAAATGGAAGAAAATTGACGCGCCACTCGCTGGTAGATAAGTACTGTGTACACACACGGGTGTGCAAAAAAACAAGATATATCAAATTATATTACAGCCAGTAACAGATGTGACAGACATGAGATGAGAGTGATCTCGTATAGAGTGCGGTCCTAGTCCATAATTATTTTGTACTAAATCTTAATGGAAAAAAGTCTGTTCGCTTTTGGTATTCTGTTAGGGACCTTTTGTCTCTGTCTACACGGTTCTAGTGGTTATAGATTCCACTCCGATGCCCAGCCAGAATCCAAAGAATCAGATTCCAAATTCTCATCTAATACACCAAACAACATTCTAAATAATATGAAGTCAAGTTATGAGCCGTGAGCGCTGCTGTAGTATGGCTTCAGAAAAAATATGTGCCCGGAAACCTCAGAATGAGAGGAGTCCTATATGGTCAATTCATTTGACTAGGTAATAAGTTGGTGAAAATGCTCATGATCTTCTCTCCCAACTATAAAGTCAGGAGTGGAGTTCATTAGATATGTTGACATCTGTGGTTGAAATTAAGAGCTAATTATTATATTGACAGCCAAGCCAATAATCCAGCATAAAAAAAAGAAGGTATTGCTAAAATCCACCAGCACACTTAATCTACCCAGCTAGGTTTATTTAGGGACATCTACACATCGTGTATCTAACCATGCCATCTGGTGAATTTGAGGAAGATATTTTTGGGGGCATTGCGTGGTAGTATATGACAAGAGACTGAGAAACAATATGTATTATCCGCAAAATCACAGAGGAAGAAGAAGAAAAACAAAAAGAAAAGAGCTTGGTTGAGATTCTAGCCAAACCCACTACAAAGGGAAAAACCAATATCTTTAACTTCAAAATTTATAATCAGTCAAAGACTCAAATACATGCTGATCAATTTAAGGTTTAACAATTTTTGTCTTGCTCATAGCCAACCCATTTTCCATGTATTTCATCCATTAGTTTGATTTCCATTGAGAGAAAAAAAAACAAGTAGAGATAAATTTTATATATGGAGGGTGGAGGTTCCGATTATATAACACCATTAATGGTGGAAGAAGAACCAACATATGATGATGGTAAGGTTCGATGTCGACGTAACTCTGTAAACAAGTTTAGAAGTGATTTTGTCACTAGCTTGCCTTACAAAGTTAAGTCTGGTGTTGTTGATCCTGAGAACCCCTCTTATATTGATTTGTCCAAACGTAAAGATTTTTCATCAGGTAATTTCTTCTATACTACTTAATGCTCTTCAAAGAGGCGGTAGGTTTAATGATTTTCTTATATTATATATTTTTATATGCATAAACTCAATTGGTTGTACAATTGCTTATCAGGAGAAAAAGAATATTATGAAAAACAATTTGCTACTTTAAGATCCTTTGAAGAAGTTGATTCACTGGATAGATTCAACGAAATTGATGAGGATCAAGAAAATGAAGAAGAACGCCAAAACGAAAGAGCAATGCGTATTTCCAACTATGTCAATGTTATTCTATTGGTTTTCAAGGTATAACATCTTTCTGATTTCTTTAAGATTACAAAAGTTATACATTTTTGTTGATTATGTTTAATTATTCAGATTTATGCGACGATAAGGAGTGCTTCTCTAGCTATAGCAGCTTCAACCCTCGACTCTTTACTTGATCTGATGGCTGGTGGGATACTTTGGTTCACGCATTTATCCATGAAAAATATTAACATATACAAGTATCCTATTGGAAAGTTACGGGTGCAACCAGTAGGAATTATAATCTTCGCAGCTGTCATGGCTACTCTCGGTATGTAGCTGTGCTTTCTCATTCTTATTCATTTCTCGCTTGGCTCTTCATATTAGTATCTTTGAAGCTTATTTTGTTATCATGACAAGTTTTTTGTTTTCAACTTTTTTTATTCATGAGTAATGTTCATAATTAGAGTAACCTTTGAAAAATATAGCGGATTTTGCTAAAATGTAGGAAGTATAAACAAAATTCATGGCCAATTACAGGTTTTCAAGTATTGATTCAGGCTACAGAGCAATTGATCAAGGATGAACCTTCAGATAAAATGGACTCATCGCAGTTGGTGTGGTTGTATTCAATTATGCTGTCTGCAACTGCAGTAAAACTCTCTCTATGGTTTTATTGCAGAAGTTCTCGAAACGAAATCGTCCGTGCATATGCAAAGGTTCTTCTCCCACATCACATTTCAAATTAAGAACCCTTATTGATGCAAATTCGGTTGTATTATTTTCCACCAGAGTGTTATCAACTTCTTTTCTGGAATTTGTTATCCAGGATCACTACTTCGATGTGGTTACTAACGTGATAGGTTTAGTTGCTGCTGTTCTCGGTGATAGATTTTATTGGTGGATTGACCCCGTCGGGGCCACTGCCCTAGCCGTTTATACGATCACCAATTGGTCGGGCACAGTATTGGAAAATGCAGGTAGAATTTATATACCATCCTCTGCCTTTTTCAATTCTCTAGTTTAAATTTTATTATTAGTTGAAGAAAAAAGAAGAGAACAAAGCTGAACTTTCCGTTGGTGGGTACTTTCTACATCTTCCAACTTTTCTACTATGAGCCACAACGCACCAATCAATTCTGGTTTAAGCTGACAAACCATTTGAGCAACACCTATGATGATGACCACACTTGGTGGTGTGTGATGTTTGTTAATAAAATCTGAGTCCTTGTGTATGGGCAGAGCCAGTTGTGTATCTGAAACTTATGATTCTGCTCATAATGACGCCACTAAATTATGTTTTGGTTCTATACTTCTAGCAGTACTAGCCTTGTGCAGGCACTTCCTTCCAGGGAAGAGTATGTTTCAAGTTTGGAATGCAATTGGAATTTTATTTTCAAATTTCAAAACACACAAGGACGCCACTAAATAAACAATGTCGGAACCAAAATAAAATGGTATTGTTGTAGTACATCTTTCTTTCATTATTATGTTCACTGTGCCGTATCACAAAAGCACAAACTCCGGCTAAGCAAAGTAATTTGTAACACATCTTTCAGGATAATGGGAAAATCCTTTTGAAATTATCTTCCTGCAATCATTTATAGTTAAAGCTGCATATAATTATTTGGCCTTTACAGAGATTGCATTATGTACCTCGTGTTCATTTAGGCTGCCTGTTGCATGGTGAAAATGAGATCCTGAAGGAAGCAATGTTATTTTTGTATATTGCACCGAGCCTTCGACTTTAAAGGCAAGAAGTGTGAAACTTTCAGCATCTTGCATCATATTTAGATCTAAACCTTGACATCACTTTACAATGGAAGTCTAGCGGTGCTCCCTACAGTATAATACAAGTTACAACTCACATTATTCACAAATTTACTATAAATCCCCCGCTTTTGTAAATATTCAGATTCTATCTTGCTTTCCTATGGTACAACTTTTAATTGTTTTGAACCTATCATTCTTGCTGCTTATATCCGACCACTACTAAGACAACATGCACACCTTGAGTGTAATCTTATTCACAATATATGATATATGAATTGGTGCTTGTTATTTTCTCTTGTCATTAGGTCCAAGACGAATTTATTATATATAATGGAACGAAATTATTTATATTTATTTAAAGGTGAACTCTCAAGTGTACAAAAAGAATATGATTCGGAAGCAAAAAAAAAAAAAAAAAAAAAGCAGTGGCCAAATGATATTTTTGGTTACTAAAAATATGGGATGCATTTGTTTTGTGCAGTGTCACTGGTTGGACAATCAGCACCCCCAGAGGTCTTGCAGAAATTGACATACCTTGTGATAAGGCACCATCCTCTAATCAAGCGCGTTGATACAGTCCGAGCCTACACCTTTGGGGTTCTTTATTTCGTTGAGGTCAGTAAAGTTTTTACTTCAAATGATGTTGTGCAATGATGAGTCAAATTTGTTCGCACTGATTTAACAAATAGTTTATACTAACCGATAACTTTTGTTTGGGATTTAAGGTTTTACAAGACTAAGAAAATTTTTCCCTAATAATTAATAATGTTTGTCGCTCAGGGGATAAAATTGAACTCATAACACAAGATTTTTCAAAGTTATAGTTTTTGTATGAAAAGTCTATTCTTAATATCCTTTTTTTTTTCGTTTTGCTAAAAACAGGTCGACATTGAACTCCCTGAAGATTTACCATTGAAAGAAGCCCATGCTATCGGTGAATCCTTGCAAATAAAGATCGAGGAACTGCCAGAAGTTGAGCGAGCATTTGTGCATCTTGACTTCGAATGTGATCACAAGCCAGAGCATTCTGTTCTGAGTAAGTTGCCCAATAGTTAGGCTTGATTCTGTCTCCCTGAGAACTAGCTTATACACACTGAGGGCAACCTGTGCCACTACTTAAAGACGCAAAACGTTTTAGGTTGGATGTAGATGGAAAGCTGTTTGAGTTAATTTCGACTGTCTATGGTACACAAAATATCCATCCCATCCTGTTCCATATGAAGGTATAGAAATGGCCATGCTACAGGATGAGTTTGTTGTATAAATATTAAAGTGCAAGTGCATATCAAGAGTCTTGTTTCAAGATGTCCTATTGAACTAAAAAAGCAAGTTTTCAATTCTGTCTGCAGAGAAGTCCTCGATAGTAATTTATCTTTTCCGGTGAATTTTACCAACTCTTTTGACTAATTGATGAAGCAGAATAATTTTGTCTACCTAATGTGAAGTTAACCTTACCAAAAACCAAAACTGATGGAACTTATGTCGCTTACTGTAATTCTTCAGCCTGGTCTGGCAAATAGAAGGCGATTTTGCTCTAGCAGCGCTAGAGCATTTTTGATCTAGTGTTGCTAGAGCCGTTGGATTAACCAATCCAATGGTGGTGGTGGTTTATGATGGAAATTCAATTTTTACCCTTGGAGTAAAAAACTCCACTGGCAATCATTACCATTGGATTGGTTAATCCAATGGCTCTAGCAATGCTAGATCAAAAATGCTCTAGCATTGCTAGAGCAAAAAAAATTCCTGTCAAATGAGACTTAACAGTATATAGTATCTTCATAGAGGAGAGTGGGGTTCAAAATTTTGAGAAACAAATTCCCTAACAACATATTCGGTTTTGTTGGGGGAGACTTACGAAATCCGAGCCGCTATGCTCAATACGAAAACTACACAAGCAATGAAACACAATGCGGAAAATACACAACTACGACGATATAGAAGCAATCACATAACACCAAGGATTACGTGGAAAAACCCCTCCAAAGTGAAGGGTAAAAAACCACAGGCAAATCTTCCACTATAATCAATAATGGGTTACACACAATTCTCTCAATTTGGGGATAACAACAACTTCAAGGTGCATATAGCACTTGGATAACCAATTTGCCTAATTACACTCACCACTAAGGTGGATCAACAATTCATTCACCTAAATAGGTAAGATTCACTACCAATTTGAGAATAGCAATAGTAAGAGATACTTACTATTAGGATTTGAACAAACCCTAGATTTTCCCCCTTTTTGAAGAGACGTGGAAATTGATCAATCAATCTTCGCCACACTAACCAATAGACCCTTAGCTAAGAACCCTTTATTCTTCTTCAAAGATTAACTTCAAATCTCACCAAGAAATTAACTCTAATGGTGGCTATACCTCTCTTTCCCACTTACTCTCTCTCTCTACCTCCTTTTATTTTCTCATAACTTGAGAAGATAACCCTTTGAGGAGAAAACATCTCTTGATGCCTTTGTTATAACTTAACAAAGGCCTTACTATCTAACTCCCTTAACTAGTTAAGGGGATACACATATGTTGGACCATAAGTTGTGTCCGGCCCAACAATCTCCCCCTTACGACTTATGGTGAGGTACCCGTCACTACCAAACCTTCCCTGCTGCAGAAATGCACATGCTGGTACTTCGGTAACAACTTTGTCATCATATAAGAACCGTTTCCAGTCTTGAATCTATACACCCACTTGTTCTTCAGAATTTTTAGGTTCGATGGCTTATCAACCAACTCAAAAGTGTCGTTCTCATGTAAAGAGCCAACCTCTTCTTTCATGGATTTCAAGCACTTTTGGATTTCAGGAAAGAGCTTCTTCATAAGACTCTGGTTCACCTGCATATGTGAGCATCACATACTCATGTGGTGTATACTTCGTTGAAGGTAATCTGGTCCTGCTAGATCTTCTCAACTCAGCTTCTGGTTGTTGATGTTGCACTTCTTGCTCAATATCACCCACTGGAACATCTTCATGAGCTTCATCTTCATGATGGTGTTCTTGTTCTTCATTACCATTATTATGAACATCATCATCACGTTGTTCAAGAGAAGGAACAACTGGATTTGGATCCAAGAACATGTCTTCTTGAAGCTTTGTCTTTTCGATCTTCTTAAAGTCTTCAATAGTTTGGTCTTCAAGGAATACTGCATCCCTACTTCTGATAACCTTCCTGTCAACTGGATCCCAAAATATGTAACCAAACTTCTCTATTCCATATCCTAAGAACACGCACTGCTTCGCTTTGTCATCAAGCTTTGACCTATGTTTTTTTGGGATATGAACAAATGCCTTGCAACCAAACACTCTCAAGTGATCATAAGTAGGCTCTTTGTCTCTCCAAACCTTCTCTGCTACTTCTCCATCTAGCGGTCTTGAAGGTGATCGATCAAGTACGCAGCGGTATTCATTGCTTCACCCCAAAATTGCTTCTGCAACTTGGAATGAGATAACATGCACCTAATTCTCTCAAGAATAGTGCGATTCATCCACTCTGCCACACCATTATGTTGTGGAATCTTCGGTACTGATTGCTCATGACGTATACCCATGCTATTGCAATACTCTTCAAGTGGCCCAATGTACTCTCCCCCGTTGTCAGAACGAAGGAACTTCAAGGTTCTACATGTTTTTATTTACACCATGTTGTGAAACATCTTGAACACATGAACAACATCATCTTTGGTCTTGATTGCATATGACCAAACCTTCCTTGAAGCATCATCTATGAAAGTAACAAAGTAAAAGGCACCACCAAGTGTTTTGACCCTTAAAGGTCCACATACGTCAGAATGAACAAGATCAATAATACCATAATTACGCTTGGGTAAAGCTTCATGAAAAGAAATTCTAGTTTGTTTACCAACTAAACAATGAGTGCACTTACCTAATTGCGTACCTTTCGCCTTTGGAAATACTTGTCTTTTGGTGAGGATTTGAATTCCCTTCTCACTAAGATAACCAAGTCTTCTATGCCGCAGCTCGGAGGTTAAATCTTTGTCAGCAACATTTAACTCACCTTTCAACACCTTCACTTGTGTCTTATACAATGTGCCACATTTCTTGCCTCTTGCAATAACCATGGAGCCCTTGGTTAGCTTCCATTTTCCATCACCTAAGTGATTGTTGTACCCTTCATAATCTAACACTACTGGTGACATTAGATTCAAACGAAGATCCGGTACATGTCGCACATTTCTGAGAACCAACTTGCAGCCAACACTGGTCTCGATCTTCACATCACCATTCCTACAATCTTCGAAACACCACTGTTTCTCATTCTAACTGAACCAAAATCACCAGCCTTGTAGGAGATAAACACATCTTCTCGAGGAGTAGCATGATAGGATGCACCTGAATCCACTATCCACTCTGAATCGGAAAGTGAAAAACTCATTCACACATCATTACAATCATAGAATGATATAATATCACAACTTGTTACCACAACCGTAACATCATCGATTTGTCTATCATTTACATTCCCTTTCCTTGGTTCTTGCATCGGCTTCCTACATTCATTTAAATAATCCACGTCTTCACTAGACTTTGATTCACTTCTTGACTTTCCACGGTCAAGAGCTTTGCCACAAGCAGATTTCTGATCATATAACTCCTCTAACTTCGTCCACAAAGAATATGCCAGTTTCTCACTAGACACACGTGGAATAATATAATCATCAACCCATTGTAGAATGAAACTAACAACTTTACGATTAGCAACACTCCACACTTTGTCTTCTATCTTCTTAGGCTTTACTCCCCTGCTCTCTATTGGACAATAAAGATCTTCACAATATAACCAATCTTCCATCTTCGCCTTCCATATCACATAGTTCTCACCAGTCAAAATGACCATTCTATTACTAGTGCTAGCTTCTGTCATTACGCTTAGCTCACCGCAAAAGCTCTGATAGCACTTGTTGGGGGAGACTTACGAAATCCGATCCGCAATGCGCAATATGAAAACTACACAAGAAATGAAACACAATGCAGAAAATACACAACTACGATGATATAGAAGCTATCACACAACACCAAGGATTACGTGGAAAAACCCCTCCAAGGTGAAGGGTAAAAAACCACGGGAAAATTTTCCACTATAATCAATAATGGGTTACACACAATTCTCCCAATTTGGGGATAACAACAACTTCAAGGTATATATAGCTATAATCAACTAAGAACCCTTTCTTCTTCTTCAAAGATTAACTTCAAATCTCACCAAGAAATCAACTCTAATAATGGGTATACCTCTCTTTCCCACTTACTCTCTCTCTCTCTACCTCCTTTTCTTTTCTCACAACTTGAGAAGATAACCCGTGGAGGAGAAAACATCTCTTGATGCCTTTGTTATAACTTAAAAAAGGCCCTACTATCTAACTCCCTTAATTGGTTAAGGGGATACACATATGTTGGACCATAAGTTGTGACCGGCCTAACAGGTTTAACGTTTTCAAGCCGAAGGAATTCAATTATAGGGTAATCCTTTTCTTAGAATTGGATTCCAAGGAAATAATTCCTTAAGATTAGGTCTTATGGAGGCTAAAATCCATCTCCTAAAGCATCGATTCCAACAGACGTCCATTGTTACTTGGGAATCTCTGCGTGAAGAAATCGCGGACCAGTAATGGTTCTCTGTTTTGAAAAAGTGAAAAATAGATAATAATCGTTTGTTTTGATCGTTCAAAACGGATGGACGATAGTTGTCCATTCCAGTGGAACGGCTAACCGTTAGCTGTTTTGATCAATTATAAAAGGTCATCCATACTAGACGTTTCTTGACCTTTTCTTGTTTACACTCAGGTTACACTCATTTTCACTTTTGAGTTTCATTAACACACGTAGTGACACTCCCTTTACACTGGTCCGGGAGAAATAAAAATAGTGTTTCATGTAGAAAGAATTTGTTATGGTATACAATAGAACATGTTCAGTATGCATGATGTTCACCAAAACTCGTATTGGAAATGTGGCCCATGTTGTTTTGCGCAAACTAGATATTTATAGCTCGTATTTTGATCAAGATATGAAAATTAAACAAGGATTATCAATCTCATTAAATTCAACTAATATCTTTAAATGATTTTATTATTTCAAAATACCACACAAGATAGTATATCGATTGATTATATATTCTGAATTCTATACCTAACTAACTTTCGCAGGTATCGCGGCTGAATTTAGCCGGTGAAACAAGCCTTTAAACCGTTAGGTGACCCTAGCGGCTAAGTGGTATCTCGGAAGGGTTTACAAGAGGTATACCCACAAAACCTATCATCCTAGTGCAGTTTTCTAAATCTTCGTCTCCATCTCGAGGAGGATCATGGGATGCTTATATTGTGTGAAGTTCCAAGAAGTTTTCCTTCATAATTACGTAGCTTTTGTAAAACTTGAAATCTTTACCAGTATCCCGAAATTATATTTTCTTTTCATATTGCTCCTATAAAACACAAAAAAAAAATAAGTTAGTGTGGACGAGTTTTGTCTCGTGAGGGTTTACATATGATTTATCCACACAAAATATTTCAATATGCGAAGTTCTCTCATTTTTCGTCAACGACGCCGAACTAGGTGTGTTGAAGACTGGCGTGCATAAGGATTATAAAATTGTGGTGGAGCCATCAACACAAAAGGGTTGAACCTTTACATCATGCAATGATGTTGAAATGAGTGTCATAACGGAAATTTGATTCCGTGTACGCCATTCCTGCAAAGATCTTGCTATAAATTCATTGTCGATTTTACCCCTTAGTGATATCGTTTGACATTGAAAACTAAAGCAACTGTCAACTGAATTGGATATACTTACATATTGCCAAAATAACCTATATTCTTTCGGTTATTTGGGTTATCGATTTCATTGCAGAAGTTTTCATGAATGGTCTTCCAATGACTTTGAATGGTGTTGATGGTGGTTTGTAGCTTAGGATTAAAATCGTAAAACCCTAGACGGACAGTGACGTCATAGAATTTGAGTAATAATGTCTCCACTGAGTGCATTTATTGAACCCTTTAATATGTCTGCGAGAAAATTACCAGGGTACCTTTTTTTTTTAATACTCCTTCCGTCCAAGTTTACTTGCCTAAATTGGATTTTACAAAAACTTGAAAGAAATTCAAATTACTTCCACATACACCATCAATCTTCCAAATTACTTGTTTCATATACAAATTTTGACATCCTAGTTTTTGTTTCTTACTTGATAATTAGAAAATTTTAGTGGGAAATATAGTATTTTTTTGGTACAAATTTGCTAAAAAAAACTCAATTTAGGCAAGTAAACTTGGACGGAGGGAGTACTAATTAGGTTTTCGATAGGCCAAACCCTAATTCCCACACCACATGTGCCAATGTCAAACCATGCCATCCACATCGCGCCAAGGAATGCCAACCATGCTAGCCGCACCACTGTGCCAATGGAAAACCATTCCAGCCACATCTACCGCGCCAAGGCATGCCAACCATGCTAGACGCACCACTGTGCCAATGGAAAACCATGCCAGCCACATCTACCGCGCCAAGGCATGCCAACCATGCTAGCCACACCACTGTGCCAATAGCAAACCATGCCAGCCACATCTACCGTGCCAAGGCATGCCAACCATGCTATCCATACCACTGTGCCAATGGAAAACAATACCAGCCACACATACCACTCCAAGGCATGCCAATCATGCTAGCCAAACCTTACCTTGGCCCCACCATGCAAAACCGTCCATGCCAAACCCTTGGACCCACATGTACCAATGGCATGCCAACCACCTTGTCACGCTATACCGTGTTGGCCTTCCCCATGCGGACACCAAGACAAAGGCCTGCAACAATCAACGGCCATCTTTCCATCTAAGATGCAAATCTTAGCCATCCAAGGTTTCCAAACAACGCATGGTAACCTTTGGCCCAAAACCCTAGTTTTGGCCACGCCAAACCGCGCCAAGGCATGGCATGCCAACCACCTTGTCACGCCATACCATGCTGGCCTTCCCTATGGGGCTACCAAAACGAAGGCGAGCGACGATAAACGGTCACCCTTCAATCCTAGGTACAAATCCTATCCGTCCAAGGTTGCCAAACAACGCATAGTAACCTTTGGCCAAAAAAAACACTAGCTTCCCAAAACTTACTAGCTTCCCAAAAACGCACCAAACATGCCACCGTCCCTCTTAAATTCTTCCTGAGTTTTACTTTCGGGCTTTTTTCACCTCCCGAACGAGCTCAAAACCTAAATATTCCAGCGTAGGAAGATAGGAAATTCTTTTCCGTATAGAATGGAGGGGCGGACCATCAAAATCCGAGTCTGTATGAGAATTCTACACTGATTCTAGTAAAGGGAGCTAATTAGGTTTCAGCATACTAAACCCTAATTTAGACAAAGCCGAAAGCGCTTCCCTTCCAAGACGCGCACTTCCAGTGTCTCCACTCCATGTTACAGCCATGACGGCCATGATTTCATGCCGCTGACTACCAAACGAAGGGTTTCAACGATCAACGACCACCCTTCTGTCTAAGATGCAGATCTTTGCCGTCCAAGGTCACCAGCTAACGCATGGACACTTTTGGCTCAACGACAAAATCCTAACTTGGACACTCCTAACCAAGTTAAAACCATGACAGCCATGCTTTCATGCTGCTGGATACCAAGCGAAGGATTTCAATAATCAACGACTACCTTTCCTCTTAAGATACAAAATCTCGACCTTTGAAGGTCACCACGCAAGTCTCCCAAGATCAACTTCCTAGAAAACAACAAACGTACTACATGTTTTTCACAAAAACATTCGAGACATCAACACATGTCCCAAACTGGGCGATGCTCATTGGGTATTGGTTTGGCGGTTTACAGCGTGCGGCGTACACTACCCCCGTTATAAGAGAGTGTCATAAGGATGAAACGGTTAGTAAAAACAGGGAGTAATGGTGAAACGCTTTCTTTTATGGAACATCAATTCCAGGCGTTACCGGTTACCACCTCCTCCCATTTACTCACCCGTTTTCCATTTCTTGATGAGGCCAGATTACGTTTCACTTCGACTTGTATAAATAGGCATTACTTATTTCTATTGAACAACAAGTTCAGGTCAGGATCATACAACACTCATAAAACATTTGATAGCTTTCCATCTGTTAGCTTCCCACTTTATGATACAATTCGTAAAACAACTACTCTTCCAGAATCAACTATTCTGGTTTCAACACTTTCTTCGCTTCCCTCCCAAAAACCAACCCTTCTCCTTCACTTTGTGACCGAAGCAAGTATGGAACGGTCATTTCTTGGTTTAGGCCGGATTTGTACAGATTGATCTCTCGAATTCAAAGTACTCCCTTGCAGTACATTGTTTAGGGTTTAAATTCGTTTTTCACCCACACACCCGAAATTACCAAAATCAGCAGAAACCGTTTTCACCCTCAAACAACTGGGAACACCATTTTGCCTGCGTTCTTCACTCTTAGCCGGATAGTATGGTACCAAGTTTCGACAAAGAGATGAATCTTCCTCTAAGGTAAAACATAAGGTTGAGCCATATCTCAGAATTGCTAAAGGAGGGTACCTTTATTAGCGGGTCAAGTACCAATCCATATAATACAAAATAATCCTGGCCGTTGGATCCTGAATTGGTACCCTCCTTTATAAAATGCAGTACCATCCTTTCGTAATCATGGTTTTGCATAGGATATTTTTGTGAACAAGTTGTGGCTTTGAAATGAGGATGGGTGGGTATATATAGTAGGTTGCATATGAATGAAATTTTTTTAAGATTACCTCTAACAACTATATCAACAAATATTTTTTTCGAACAAAACATCTTTATCTTTATTAACGGATTAATTTTTGAAGATAACATCCAACAACTTTATCAACGGATACATTTTTCGAATGAAACGTCCAAAGATGTGATACTAATATATTATCATGCATCCTATAAAACCACACAAAATTATATATTTTTTTCTCACACTAACACAACTTACCTAATTCATTCTCATCCAACATTGTCAGAATGTTTTCTAAAAGAAAAGGAAAAAAAAATAGTATGTGCGGAAGCCGAAGAGGTTTTTCCATTATGTTTCATGGATAATCATAGTATGATTCAGTTACCTTGGATGTATTTTAAGTGTCCACAAAGAGGTTGTTCCATCATCAAGAAGGTAGTTGAGGAAGTAACATGATAAGATTATGTACTTGGTATGTCAATATCCCAAATATCGTGAAGAAACACAGTTGCTAAAGGATGCTATGAAAGGTAAAAAAGAAAAAATAGTAGAAGAACTGTACAAAAACTTCAAACCTAAAGGAAAAATTAGAGATTGAATACAAAATCTTGATTGCATTTGACTCCCCTGGTTCTAATCTTTTCATAGAAATGCATCATTCTAGAGAAAAGTGAAAAGATGAGGGTACCCAAATACACCACAATCTTTTAAATATCAACCAATAAGTCTGATACCAAGTGTGATCGTCTATGGAAAAAGTTTAGACAATACAACAACTATGGTATACACTTTGTGTGATCTTCTAGGGGTACGAGATCGAAACAATAAAACAACAAAGTGTGCACTTGATAATAAGTAAGGTATAAAACCGTAACACTACAAGATCAATATCAAGTGACTAGGATTAACATACAGTGTAATTTACTTAATTATAATAACAATTATAATGCAGAAATAAATTAAATGACATGATAAGATTTTCTTAACGAGAAAACCGCAAGTGCATAAAAAACCCCGGACCTAGTCCAGTTTTGAATACTCTCAGAATTAAGCCGCTATACAAAATCTAATACCAACTTCCTATAGTTGATACCAAGTAGACTACCCCTAGCTACTTAGTTTCCTCAGTATTCCTACATCTTTGACTTCTAGATTCACGCACGTGAATCACCAATCCTTTTGATCGTATTCCAAAAAAAAAAAAAAAAAAGAGCAAATACAAAAAGATTTGCATTTAGGTTGTTATTTGTTCAATAAGGTCACGAGGAAGAAAAATTTATAAGGAAGTTTCAAGCAACAAGGAAATTGAAGAGAAAGAGTTATAAATTGTCAGAGTTCTACGAAGTTCGAGAGTTTATCATCAACAGTTGAAGCCTAAGATGAAGACCAAAAACATGAAGAAGATTATCCGAAGGAATACGTTTCTATTGGATGCTATGAGAGTGGTTCTAACTACATGTTGAAAGGATAACGAGGTAAGTAAGCATATTCCCACCTTCATTAAGTGGTTGATTTCCTTTATTAGAGATCGTCAGAAAAAAAAAAAGGTTTTCAAAATGATAAAAAATGTGGGTTTTCAAAAAAATTCGGAGGGTTTTTCCCTTCCTACTATTCAACGTGTCACAGGACTCTCTATTCATTCCTACTTGGACACATGTGTGACCCATAAAAAAGTTATTTATTACTGAGAGCAACTTCATAAAACCCTTTCTGGTGAGGCAGAGTCGAGACTTTCTATCACCCTTGAACCTGGATTCTTTCGATAAGGGATGGTTATTTCTCTCTCAACTTTCAAGGATGAGATTGTGTTCATATATATGTCTAATTTCTTATGACTAGTGTGCAAAATATCTATGTATTCTTAGCGCGTTGGATGTTATCATTCGAGAGAACTGGTAAGTTGGAAAAGTAGGTTTTGTGGGTATATCTCTAGTAAACCCTCACGATACTATAACTCTTCCACTAGGGACACCTAGGAGTTTAAAGACTTGTTGCATATTGTGACTACTTATTTTCCCATAGTCTACATAAATGTAAACAGTTCTGAGGATCGGATGCTAAGTAGTATCGATACCTATGTTGAACTGATAATGCTAAGTAAATAAAGACGTGCACGGTCACGATAATAACAAAGAACACAAATATAAGGTAAAAGCATCTAAGTTATCACGAGACACAAGAGATAACGTGGTTCGACATTCGTCTACGTCCACGGGGGAAATGAGTGATTTTTTTTGTATTAAGTTGTAGTGGTTACAAAGATCTTAAATGCTACCCAAAGTAATAGAGAGAACTCAAGGTATAGTAGCTACTTAAGATATAAACATTAAAGAGGTATAAGCTTAAGATAATATCTTCTTCTTCTTCTTCTAGGTTATGAATTAAATATCTTTAGTTTGTTGGTAAGGCTTTGTATTTATAGCCCCTTCTGCTCCTGGTATATCTTTGCTTCCTCTGGGTCCATCATCCGCTGATATACCTTAGGTGTCAGTGGTACCTTCGTTCACCGCGTACTTTCTCCAGTAGAATCATGCCATCTCAGCTAACCCACGTTCCTTCGAGAACTACCCATCCTCCGTGTATGTTGTACCTTCATTCACCGCCTGCTTCTACCAATGGGATTCTTCCACGCTTCCTCTCTCCATGTGCCTTGATATATGCGTGTAGAAAAGAGTTTTCTGCATTTAATGTTGATTAGATGCGCCATCTATCTATTTCCCCTTGATAGCTGCGTTTTGTGGATTAAACTTGTACTTCTTTCATCTCTACCGTCGAGGTCTTCTTTCTTGGGGGGAGATAAAGTAGATCTGCGGAGGTATCCTTTGCTGCATAAGTTCCTTTGTCCAGCGAAGGCTATATAATTCAGTTATTATGCGACCACTATGATCGTGACACGTGCTCCATAGAATATTGGTATTCATAGTTTGCCTTCTTTTTTTTTCATATTCAACCCTTTGGTTGAAGTGGAAGAAAATTTCCGTTACGCCGCCATTTTTGCACGTACCGTTTGGGTGGTCCCTACAAGTCCTTTCATGAAATAACTTCCCCTTGGATTTCGGGCCCTCCAAATTTTTGGATTCTTCATCGCCTATAAGAGGAGAATAAAGAGAAGGAATTTTTCCTTAACTCTTATTCCTCTTTCTCGAACTATCGCTCTCCTTTTTCTCCAAAATTCTTCTTCTGCCGCTAACTGCTCTTCTTGATTCCGCGTATGATCTGGCTTTACGAAAAAAGTATTGTTCATCTTCTTCCCATGTTTGGTTTCATGTCTCCTTCTTAGACTAGGGGTTCTGTTGATGTTGCTGTTTTCGCTCGTATGTGAGAATGGTACTCTTGGTTCGCTTATTTGCATTGTGTTAAAACTTGGGTTTTGATTCGTTTTGATCCTTGATAAGGTTTTCGCCATGATTATCGTATGCCAAAAATCTTGCTCCCATGATGTATGATGTTTGTTTTTCCCTTGTAGTATATCAAACGGTTTCCCCTAGTTGGTTTAGTGAAACCCATGCCCAAAGTACTTTAGTTTTTGCCCATGTTTCGTTTTTGGGTGATCTGCAAATTTATGCTGCCATTGTTGATGGAGAAAATATTCCTGCTGGTGTTAGGTATTATGAGACTCCCTAAGAAGCCTTCACATAAATCCAAGAAGGTATCTTCGTCGACGGATCCACCTCCGAGGATGGATCATCCGGATTCTACGCCTTCTCCTCCTCTTGAGGATTATGAGGTTTCTATCGATGCTGAGATGCCTACGGTTGATGAGGAGGCTGCGGTTACTGATGAGGCTGATGTTGGTGGAGATCTACTTATTTTTTTCCCCATTATGAGTTGGCAAGGCTCCATCTTCGTGAGAAGGATAGATACGCTCATTGGACTATTGCTGAGATCTCTAAGTCTTTTCATCTTCACAAGTTTGAGGTATCCTTTGTTAATGACCCTGACATTTTTACTGAGACTCTCATCAGAGAATTTCCTTATGATGAGAATAATCTTCTCATTATAGTTGTCCAGTTAGCCATAGTATGCTCCTCCCCCTGTTTAGTAGAAAGGACCCCTTCTATTATGATGTTTTGTCTTCTAGGGATGATCCAGCAAATAAGACTCAAGTCAGAGGAGTCATGCAATATACTGGAAACTTCTGGTGTGCCCTTCGTGAGTGCTAGCACCGTAGCAAGGGTAAGACAACCATGGAGTCTTATAACCCCTTTGCTGAAGGAAGGTCTAAGCGTGAGGATTACACCCCTTCTAATTTCAATGATACGTATGATGATGCGATCCAGAAGACTAATCTTCTTCCTTGAAGTGTTGGTCCTCGTCGTATTCATGTTACCGCTAGGAAGATTAGGGAGGGTAACAGCCTTTGTTTGTTGGAGGAGATCGACAAGACTGGATTGACTACCATCCCCTAATCTGCTAGACTGTCTTTGCCGAAGAATGACAGCATCCGTCTTGATCATGATGACCGTTGGGCTCATACTCCTATTCGTATAGTTGGTCCTTGGGCTTATGGTTTTACCACCGTGGAGCCTTCTATTCCTCATTTAGATATCTCTTTGTCGGAGAAGTATGATAGATATCATCCTTGGTCTTTAATCCTGCTGCTTCTCATGAGGTACCTTTGCATGTTATATCTTTGTTTAGTTCGATATCATTGCTTACTGTGACATCTTCTTTTACTGAGGGAGCCTTTGTCTGATTTTCTGATGATTTTGTTTCACAGTCTTATCATGCTTCCTCTGCTGGGGATGCTTCGGGCTCTGCTGGTAATTCCACAGTTGCAAGGACTAGGAATTTGGCTGAAACACCTGCGGAGGTAAGGATTATTGTCATAACTTTGTGTTTATAGGTTCTTCACTGACTTGTCCCTAATTCTTGGCTTTCGTATGTGTTTCTTTGTAGTCTTCTCATAGGAAGGGTAAGTTGAAGACCGTCATCGATCTTGATGCTTTGGAGGAGGAAGCTAAGTCTGTAGGTGAGGACATGGAAGACGTTGAGGACACTGGACTTAGCCCTCATCTAGATGATATCGAGGAAGATTTTTCCAAAGGTATCCCTAGTCCTGACCGAGCTCCTTCAGTTGAGGGTGAGAACCTTCTTGTTGGTGACGGTGCTCAGTTTTTCAAGGTTGTTAGTGTTCATGCCCCCGATGTTACATCATCTTTGAAGATTCCTTCGTTTTCTGCACCTAACGTAGCCTTCCCCGCTACTCCCGCTGCTGCTGGAGATGCTGTTGTGGCTTCGAAGAGTCTTCCTTTATCTCCTGCCACCTCCCTTCAATCAAGTGGTTCATTTTCCAAGGTTGTTATCCCTACGGCTAGGGATGGTAGTTCAGATTCGCAGTCTAAGAAGAAGGTTGTGATTTCACTAGGTAGCTTCTCCTTCAACGTTGCTCCCCCTTCGCTTGGGAGTGCTCAGTCTGTCTCCACTTCCCCTGCAAGCAAAGCTATTGGACCTCCCCCTTAGTCACCAGACTGGACCGTGCTTGGTAATCTTCCTTCTGCCGATGAACTGGGTTTGAGTAGTTCCGTAGGTCTTTCTTATGTTCCTAGCTCGTACACCATGCCGCATTTTCATCGAGGTGAGTGTTTGGCAGTTGTACCCCATATTGGTGCTGAACCAAGGCATGGAAAGCTGCTGGAGAGCTTGAGCTTAGGTAGCTCCGATGACGCTATTCTCGAAGCTGTCTTGCGGGTTTCCAAAGGTCCCTTCTCTGCTGGAGTTGATCATCATCATCTTGAAATTTATATTGAAGTTGCTTCACAGTTAGATGTGTTGACTGCACAATATCGCGGATCTAAGGACTTGTTATTTGATCCTGACTGTCTTCGTTCTAGCCAGAGCTTCGGTGAGATCCGCAGGGGTAGTATCCATGAGATGGAAGCTTTCATGGATACCTACGCCACTTTCCTTCCTCATCTCGCAGCCTTTTCAGTAAGTGATTCTTACCTGAGTGTTCTTCTCTTTAATTTGACCCTTCGTCCTCCCTTATGCTCCTTTGTTTGCATCTTTGTAAGCAGATCGATGTCAGATATACCTTATTCAAGGTTTATAGGGCCAAGTGTACTCATCTGAGTGCCTTGTTGGAACGTGCTCACCAAGAGTATGCATTTTCTTTTGCAAAGCATCCTTCTTTGAGTGATGCTGCTTCGGTTACTAGGATAGCCTCGCTGGAAGATGATTTGAGGAAGACGCAGAGGTCTCTGGAGGTGTGCTTGTTAGATATTAGGAGGGCTAATGATGCCGTCAAGGTTTCAGAAGATGTTCGTATAGCTGCTGATGCTTCTTTATCCATTGATTCCTCCAAAGCCATAGGTTTGTTTCTTCTCCCTTTTAGATTTTGCTTTATCTTTTCTGGTTGCGTAGTCCTAAGACAACCTTCGTCTGCCATCCGGTGGCTCAAGTGAGCTTAGATATCTCCGAGATCAAGTCGCCAAGTTAACCTATGATGTTTGGTATTACCAAAATAAGTCTGATAGGTTGATGAATGTAACCGTTCACAATGAGGCTCAACTCTCTCTTGAGTCTGCTCATAATGCGGATTTAGTGAAGAAGATGGCTTCGCTTTGTAAGGAGCATGATGAAGACCTTAGATGTAAGGATAGTCTTATTTTGAAGCAAAAGGAGGATATTGCCTTAGTTGAGAAACGTCTCTCATCCCAATATATCATTTGGAAGAAATACTACGTTAATTTTGAAGATGCTTGTGTATCCTTAGCTAAGGTTACCGCAGAGCATAACGTATTGTCTTCTAAGGTTCGTTCTCTTAAGGATAAACTCGTTAACACTGGCTCTAAGTCTTCCTCCATGTCTTATGCATCTTTAGCAAAGAAGTTTGAAGAGTTAGAAAATGTGTACCAAGATTTGTCTTCTGAGAATGCTTTGCTCCAGATAGATGTAGATGATCTTCAGACGGAAAAGGATACTCTTGTGGAAGATCTCGAGGAAGATGAGGTGGACCTTGCTGAAGCCCAACATAGTCTTGAGGAATCCCATAGCTATGCCGGAGGTAGCTTAGGGTGTTCATTTATCCGTGGCATCCTTCGTGTTTTTATTTGTCTCTTCTTGTTTCTGATACCCTTTGCATACGCAGGTCTCCGGGAGAAGTTGGTGGGTGCAAGTGCTAAGATCAATCATCTTGAAGGTCAGATATCTGCGTTGGAGATATCTCATCAGTTTGATGCTGCTTCCAAGATTAAATCGTGGTCTCTTCAACAAGCTAATGATCAGCTTAGTACTTAGGTTATGGAGCTTTGTCGGAAATTGTCTTCGGACTCAGAGGCTCAGGATTCTCGGATGGAGGAGCAGTACAAGAGTTCTGCCATTGATTACATCAATAATTCCTTTGCTGAGGCTGAGCTCCAGGATGAAGGATTTATATTTCCCCATCTTCCTTATCCTTGATCATTCTATTTCTGCTACAGTTTCAATTTGAACTTCTTTGTTCGTGTTTTGCCCCTAGCTGAGGGGTATTTGATGTTTCTGGAACACCCTTCATTACATTCTAGACCTTCGTCATCTGCAACTGTTAAGACATGTTAGTTGTGTTTTGGTAACACTTGTTATGGTACCTTCATTATTGTATGAAAGCATGTAGACAAATCGTGTCTAGTTATTCACACATTTTTGCTTGTAACAAGGTGCTAAGGTTTTTTGTGACCTTGAAGCGGAACATTCCACGTCCTACCAGGATATCCTTTGGCCAGAAGATAACATGGCAGAGAGGGTCCCTACGTGGGATGTAACCCTACATGTTCAGTGATGCTGCTTTACTTTCGACAAGGTATCTCTCTTTATTGGATATATTGCTACATTCTTCCTTTTGAGGGATACCTTCTCCCTTAGGATCTGAGATTAACATATGAGCAGTTATTCCGTGCCTTGCCTCATCGTCAATTTAGACGGAAATTCTGACGGTGGGTGTAATTTCTAACCCAAATTGTATTTTAATCAACTCTTACTTTTCTTTAGCAAAAAAGTTTTTTTCGTTGATTAGTTAAGGTTGTACTACCTCTGTTTAGAGATAGAACATGGTGGGTTATAGCCCCCTCCCTTCTTCTCCTGAGTGATAACTGTTCACTTAGGGGTAGTATTTCCTTAGGTACATTGCATTCCAAGGGTGTTGCAATACTTCTCCCTTGAGGTTCCTCAGGTAGTATGACCCTTTTCCAGCGATGTCATGTATGATGTAGGTTCCGTCTCATGTAGGAGCTAGTTTTCGCAATTCCTTGTTCTTTTGATATGGTGGTATTTTACGTAGGAAGTATTCTTCAACCACAAAGTTTCTAGGAATTACCCGTTTGTTGTATTCACGAGCTAGCCTTCGTTGGTAGTTCACCATTCTTTGCAAAGCCACTTCACGCCTTTCTTCGAGGTCGTCCAACTTTTCCAGCATAAGATCCGTTGTTAGGTTCTTTTTCCATGCCTTTGTTTTCGTTGTTGGAAGCATTATCTCCATTGGGATGACTGCTTCGGCTCCGTAGGTTAGCAAGAACGGAGTTTCTCCCGTGTCCGCCCTTCTTGTGGTACGGTAGGCCCATAGGACGTTGTGTAGCTGCTTGCACCATCTTTTCTTGTATGGTCCCATGTTTTTATTCAAGTTCATTGCTATCGTCTTGTTTGTGGCCTCTGCTTGTCAATTGCTCTTAGGGTATATCGGAGTAGACTTGTTTTTCTGAATGTTGAAAGTGTTGAACAACATGTCGATGTTCTTTCCTTCCAGTTGCTTACCTTTTTCAGAGACTATACCCGCCGGTATTCCGAACCTGCATATGATTTGCTCAAACACGAATTTAAAGACATCTGTGTCCCTGATTCTTGCCAAATCCCTTGCTTCCACCGATTTGGTGAAATAATCTGTGGCTACTATTAGATATCTCCTTTTTTATGTCCCCTCTATCAAGGGTCCAACAATGTCAACACCCCATTTGGCAAATGGCCATGGCTTTATGACCTAGTTAAGCTCCGTTGCTGGTGCTTTAATCTTCATGGAAAAGCGTTGGTATCTTTCACAACACCTTTCTACGTTCTTTGCGTCTTCGTCCGTGCTTAGCCAATAATATCCTTATGTTTTGGATTTGATTGCAAGGGACCTTATTATGCTGTGATTGCCAGCTTTTCCGCTGTATATGTCATGTAAAATTCTCTTACCTTCGGTTTGTGAGTGGCACCGCATCAAAGGTCCGAGGAATGACCTTCTGTATAGTATCCCATCCTGTAGGCTATACATTGCTGCTTTTGACTCGATTTTTCGAGATTCTTTGATGTCTGCGGGAAGGATACCTTTGTCAAGGTATTGGTATATTGGAGTTCTCCAATCATCTTCTGGTTCACCTCGTTGCTTTCATCTGACATTGATTGGTCTTCGTCATATTTGCAAGCTTCGTTGTCCGGCTTTTCGGTCTTTTCATCTTTCTTTGCTTTCTTCGCTTCCCTCATGCCCCTGGTTTGGACCGCCAAGACTTCTTCTGCTGAGATTATTCCTTCTATCGAAGGTTCATAGATTCTCCCTATCCGGATGGAGGTGGTGTTTCTGTCCCTCAACATTGATGATATGAATGCTAAGGCATATGCGTGTCTGTTGTCTTTCTGATAGACATGTCTGAATGTCACCTTTTTTATTTTTGATGCACGCTCATGTGCCATCTTTAGGTACGAAGCTAGTATTGGATCCAAAGTTTGGTATTTGAGCTCTATTTGTATAATGACTAATTGTGAGTCACTAGCTAGACGAACATCTGATAGGCCCAGCTCATGTGCTAAGCGTAGGTCGTGTATGACCGCCTCATACTCCGTGATGTTGTTGATATATTGTTTAAATTCTAACCTAAATGCATGGATGAGCCTGTCTCCAGTGGGACCGGGGTTGTTCTCACAATCCCTATGCCCGCGCCTTCTCCGTTGGAGGAGCCATCTACGAATATTTCCCACCTTCGTGAGCTTTGCGGTTCCAAGATGTCTTCTGGTTCCGTATTTTATTCATTTATTCATGGTATGTCGTCTATCTCTACTTCGTCATTCAGAGGTAGGTCCGCCAAAAAGTCTGATGATTTTTGATTTCTCGGCCTTCATTCTTTGAAAGGTTATGTGAAACTGCTTGATCATGGCATTCCATTTTTCCATTCTTCCAATTTTCTCCGTGCTGTCGAGGATTTGATTTATCTGAGCCTTTGTAAAAACTCGGATGGTGTGCGCATCAAAATATATCCTTATCTTTTGTGTTTCCACAACTAAGGCATATATTAGTTATTCCACCTTGGTGTAATTACGCTCCGCTGAACTGAGTGTCTTGCTGATGTAGTACACGGTTTTTTCTCCTTGCCCTTGATCTTGCACCAATACTGCGCTCATAACGTAGCTTGTTTCTGCTAGGTATAGGGTAAGTATCTCACCTTGCTCCGTCTTCTGTAGGATTGGTACGGATGCCAAGTATTCTTTGATCTTGAGAAATTCTTGTTCGCACTCCTTGGTCCATTTGAATCTGCTTCCTTTCCTTATCGTGTCGAAGAATGCGTTGTACTTGTCCGATGATCTGGCTATGAATCTCCCCATAGAAGCTAAAATTCCATTTAGCTTTTGCACTCCTTTTAAGGTTTGCGGTGATGGAATCTCCATTATATCTCTGACCCTTTCAGGGTCTAGTTTTATTCCACGCTGAGTTACTAGATATCCTAGGAATTTTCCTGAGGTAACTATGAATGTGCATTTCTCCGGGTTCACCTTCATGTGAAAGATCCTCATGACTTCGAATATCTCCCTTAGGTGTGAGAGATGGTCCTTTGCTTCCTTTCTTATGACGAGCATGTCGTCCACGTAAACCTCTAGTATCTTGCTTATCCATGGTTTGAAGATTTTGTCTACTAATCGTTGGTATGTTGCCCCCACGTTCTTTAGTCCAAAAGGCATCCTTATATAGCCATACATGCCTCGTGGGGTAAAGAACGCAGTATGCTCCTGGTCTCCTTCTGCAAGAGCTATCTGGTTGTAACCTGAGTATCCATCCATGAAGGATAGTCTTTGATGGCCTTTGGTTGCATTGACCAGTTGGTCAATATTTGGCAACGGGTAGCTGTCCTTGGGGCACGCCTTGTTGAGATTGATAAAGTCAATGCAAATGCGTACGCCTCCGTTCTTTTTGGGAACGATGACCATGTTGGATATCCATGTGGGATATTTGACTTTTAGTATGAATCCTGCTTTGAGTAGCTTTTGCAACTCTTTTTCTACCCTTTTGTGGTAGATGCCCTCCACTTTTCGTACGCGTTGCTTGAACAGTAGTATCTCCGATTTGATCGAAGGTGGTGTGAGACCAAATTCGGGTCAATTCCTGGCATGTCCTCCATTGACCATGCGAAGATATCTGCGTATTCTTCTAGTAACTGTTGTAGCTGCACCTTCTCTTCCACCTCAAGTAAAGTTCCAACGCTGAGTATCTTTTTGTCCCAATATTGATCTTCTTTGTTGGTTCCACCAGGGAGAAGATTTGTTGCTGAGGACGCTGAGGAGTGCTTTTCTATAATTGTTATTTGATGGAGGTATCTGTAGTTTTATTTGCGGAGATACCTTCTTCTGATGCGGAGGTGCCTTCGGGGACTAAGGTGTCTCCGTCCTGTACATTTTTGTTGCTTGCTTTGCGTTTCTTTCTTTCCTGTTGTTGATCCGCAGTTCTTTCTTCGTTGAGTTTGATTTCAGCTAGGTTGCATAGCCTTGCGTCTTGTTGGTCACCTTTGATCTCTATTTTGCCCATAGGTGTAGGAAAGTGTAGGTACTGATGGTATGTCGAAGCCGTTCCTCGTAATTTGTAGACCCAGAGCCTTCACATGATGACATTATAGGGCGAAAATGATTTCTCCTCTTGGTTCTACCACGCAGAAGCGTGTGTTGGTTACTAAGGGTCCTGCGTGTACCTGCAAAACAATTTCTCCTCTTGGTCTTGAGACTGCTCCGTTAAAGCCGTATATTGTGCAAGTGGAAGAATCCATTTGCTCCGTTGTTAAACCCATGCGTAGGTAAGGTTCGTAAAATAACACATTTAAATAACTTCTCCCATTAACGGGGACCTTCGTAACATTCCATCCGTGTATTGGAAGAGAGATTACTAGTGGATCGTTGTGCATTTCAACCTCCTGGTTGACGTCTTTTGTTGAGAATGTTAATGGCGTGGCCATCCAATCTTCTCAGGTGCCGGTAGGTGGTCCGCTTAGCTTGAACACGTTATGGGATTCAATCTTCTTTTTGTTTCGAGCTAGATCCAGTATGTCTTCAAGTACGTCTTCTTGACTTCCGCTAGAGAAAGTGATCATGTTAATGTATTTTCTGTCCCGAGGTAGCTCCACCCTTTTCTTTGAGGACTTCTCGGTCTCTGCCGGTTATAGTTGCACGTATTCCAAGAACTTGCCTTCGTCGATAAACCTTTGATTACGTTCCGTATGTGGTAACAAGTATCTGTGGTATGTCCATAAAACTGGTGATACGCACAGTACTCCTTAGCATCCTTCATTTTGTCTGGCTGCTTTCCCCTGGTTCTTGGGTATGGGAAACCCGGTTTTGCTCCTTCCTTGATTAGGATGTGAGAGAAAGTTGTATTCAGATTTGTGTAGACTTTGTCGATAAATTATTCTCGCCTCTTGCCTCTTTTTTCATCTCCGTATTTGGAACGTTTGTCTTGGTAGCTCGCTCTGTCCCCAGCTTCATTATGTCGCTTAGGTATCTCCGAAATTGTTTCCAGGGAGTTGGTTCGTTGCGGAGCTCCTGCCGCCTTTACTTGTACCCCCGGGTTGTCCTTATGGATCTCCTAGAGCCTGATGTAACGATCTTGAACGACCCTGATCTCTCATTCGGAATCGAGGGCTTTGTTGTGTAGTTCCACGAAGATGGCTGAGGTTCTATCAAGTCCGTACTTATAGCAGTTGATGCTAATTTCTGGATTGACTTTCCTATTGCTTGGCATGTCTTTTGCCACCTGTCTGTGTACTTCATGAGTGTTTCCCGGGGTCCGATAGATAAATAAAATAGCCTATCTAACCCTGCTTTTTTGCTTTGTTGTACATGTATGTCTCTAAAAAGACCGTGGACAACTACTCAAAGGAGTCAATTGAGTTTGTCGGTAGGTTGTCATATCTAGTAAGTGTTGATCCTGTTAAGCTTGCCTAAAAGTACCTACAAAGTACTACCATATCTCTTTCCCAATGGGAAAGGACATGAGTGTAATACCGTAGGTGGGCTGCGGGATCTGAGGTACCATTGTATGCCTGGAACGTAGGTACCGGGAACTTCGGAGGAATGGATTGCCCTAAAATGAAAAAATATAATGGGAAAGTTGTTGCCTCATGTAGTGTTTCCTCTAGCCTTGCGCCTGCGTGACCAGTTTTTAGGCCTCGTATCTCCCTCCGCATTTTCTCCGTTTGCTCCATCACCATGTTCACGTTGTGATCATCTTTGGACAACACCTTGTCGTAGTAGCTTTGAGAGGGTTTGTATTTTGAGTCCACCTCCTCCTGGTTGTGGTGTGGTTTTCCAGCTCCGTTAGGTTGATTAGTCGCGTTGAGATTCATCCTTCGTCTTCCTGAGATAGCTCCGTTGTCCTGCCTCTTTTGTAGAGGGAGGGCTTGGGATCCTTCGATCTGTATATCCAACATATCTTTGAGATTCTGGTTCTGCTGGGACATCTTTTGCAATGCATCTTCATTTTCCTAGTTGCAGAGCATCATAGCTGCTACTTGTACCGCCATTTGATCTTCGTTGTGCGCTCCCCCTACTTATGGAGTGCTGTCGGCTGGATCTTCAGAGTTTTCTGCCACTTCGTCTATGTTTGGTGCATCTGGATCTATCTGGATTGGTGTTAGGTTTCCCAACCCTCGTTCTGTAGGTACCAAGGTTCCTGGTAACCCTGCGTTTGACACAGGTGGCTTCGTAGTAGCTGTACATTCTGGTAACGGCATGCCGTAGATAAGTTAAGCTCCCGATGTTTGCCCCATCCCCTCAGTAGGAATAGGTGTCTTTGTATCAATTGTTATTTTTGCTATATCACTTTGTCCGTCTTCTGCCTCGTTCATTTGGTTTGCTTGAGATGGCTTTTGAGATCTTCCACTTGTGAGCGCTGGTCGTGAGCTTGTTGGTACATCACTTGGTTTATGCATGCCTTCGGTCTTTTGATACCCTGTGGTCACAAAGAAAGTGAATAAATCTACTACTTGGGTACCTTCGTCAAAAGTAGCAATAAATGCTCTGACATGGAAGGTGTCCAAGTCGTTTTTTCAGAAAAAGGTACTGAAATGATGTCTTTGACAGACAGGTTTTTAATGCTTATGACACCCTTGGAAAAAACATCCTTAAAACGTTGAAAACCGAAAAAGGGGGTGCCAGACCTCGGAAAGAACGAGGTTATTAAATGCATATTGTGACTACTTATTTTCCCATAGTCTACGTAAATGTAAATAGTTATGAGGATAGGATACTAAGTAGTATCGATACCTCTGTTGAACTGATAATGCTAAGTAAATAAAGACGTGTACGGTCACGATAATATTAAAGAACACGAATATAAGGTAAAAGCATCTAAGTTATCACGAGACACAAGAGATAACGTGGTTTGACATTCGTCTACGTCCACGGGGGAAATGAGTGATTGTTTTTGTATTAAGTTGTAGTGGTTACAAAGATCTTAAATGATTCCCAAATTAATAGAGAGAACTCAAGTTATGGTAGTTACTTAAGTTCTAAACATTAAAGAGGTATAAGCTTAAGACTAGATCTTCTTCTTCTTCTAGGTTATGAATTGAATGCCTTTAGTTTGTTGGTAAGGATTGGTATTTATATCCCCTTCTGCTCTTGGTATATCTTTGCTGCCTCTGGGTCCATCGTCCGCTGATATACCTTAAGTGTTAGTGGTACCTTCATTCACCGCCTGCTTCTGTCAATGGGAGTCCACCATGCTTCCTCTCTCCATGTGCCTTGATATATGCGTGTAAACAAGAGTTTTCTGCATTTAATGTTGATTATATACGTCATCTATCTCTGTCCCCTTGCCAGATGCGTTTTGTGGATTAGACTTGTTGTAGTGGCAGAATAACCTACAACTACACCCTCAGTAGAATTAGTAAAACTTGAGAAGTTCTTGATGTTGAATGACAACTTTCTTATTAATTTTCTCAATTGATTACAAAGAAGTATCTAAATGGAACTAAAATAGTTACAACTTTCTCTATTCTCTTTCCTAAGATAATTTCTAATACTCACTTAAAAGAATCCCTCGAATTTTACATTTGAACTCCTATTTATAGTGAAATTTGTACAGCTGTATATGAATTGCGAAGTATCGCAATTCATCTTCACAAGATTATTCTATCTTCGCAAATCTTCATACTTCCCCGTGCTTCCTCTATCATCGCATCATTTTGTAATTATTTCCTCTTATATTTGTCACGATTTTCGTAAGCTAATGCCTTGTGATATTCAGTACCTACATCTTGACTCTTCTCATGTCAATTCTACGAAGAAGGAATGTCATGAGAACCTCTATTCTCGCAAATTTAATATAGTTATCACCACTTGTTAAATTTGCAACACGTCTTTTTTCTTTTCCATTACCTTTTTGACACGTTTCTTCGTAACCGTTCTTTTCAACCGTTCACGTTTAATCACATTGATGAGTTTCTATCTTCATCGAATTCTCTCTTCTTTATAAATATTTCCCTTTGTTTTTCTTTTTATTCTCTTATCCTATTCGTCTTCCTTATCACTTCTTCCTCTACAATTTATTCTCTTTTTATGCTACTACAATTTTTTATCTCTTTCATCTCTTTTCTTTCTTATTTTCTATCTTATATCCAATGGCTCCAAAGAAGAAAACTATTGAACAAATTAACGCAGAGCTTGCTGATAGGGACCTCATTCTTTCTGAAATTGATGGTTATGACAATAAATCTTATCTCTGTGTGAAGCTCTTTACCAACTATATTTGGAATGATCAGAAAGTTTTAATCTCACGAGGTCAAATCCTCGCAGGGCTTCCTCTTCCTCTTTATGATGTTAATCTTCCTTTATTCTATGAAATTATTTCCCACCCCAATTTTTCATGTGCCATTTATCAATTGACTAGTGATTGCATTCGCATTCTGGTTGAATTCGCAACTCGTGCTGCTACTGGAAGATCTTTGTACTCAGTTGATCTTAGGAAATCTGGATTTCGAGATGTGGAAATTATCGTTGCGGACTATACAGTTGAGGGTTTCTTTAAAAATTACACATTAATTCCTGCGAGGAAAGAAGATAAACGTTGGGGTGTTCGTCTTCACCGTAAAGCTAATATCTCAGCAGATGACCTTCTCATGCACGACATTGATTATTCCTCGGGAAATAATAAAACACCTCATCGTTCTAATGATGAAGATTGGTATAACTACCCTTTAGAATTATCGGGTCCTTATATTTCTGGGATAGTAGATCTTCCTGCGAACCTTCGTGACCGCAATTATCAACCTTGGGTTTATAAAAATGTATGTACCTCCATCTCCTTATCTTCTTGTTACTCTTCTATTTATTTTCAAATGAGGTAAGAAACACTCTTTTATGCTTTTTAAACAATATATTGTTGCCTCTGTTTCTTATCCTTATTTGAATTTGAAGGTTCTTTCTGATCTTCCTGAGGTTGTTGCGAGTGAGAATAAGAGTTCCACTTCTTCCAAAATATTAACTGCGAGACAAAAGATACTTCACTCTGCGAAGGATACCCAAACTTCTTGTAGTCAAGATGATTCTCTTCGCAAAGGAAAAAGAAAACTTGAAGATGTTGCTTATGAGAGGAAGAAACAGAATAAGTTCTCAACCAAGTCTTATTCCCATGTAATCTCTTCTTATGAGAATGTTGAAGAAGATAAAGGTGATGAAGATGATAAATTTCCTGAGAAGGACTTTGACTCTAATTCTGATACCCTTTCTGATAAAGGAGATGATGATGATGATAATGCTGGTGAAGGTGAAAAGGAAGATTATAGTAACACAGAAACTTTTGCTTCAGCAATGGTTCGTGTATCTGAGGCCTTTCTCCATTCTTCTCATGGGTTAGGAAACTCTCCTACTGCGAATGCTCATAAGCTTATTGCGAAGGCTTGCAAAGTTCCTACTGTACTCAATAACAACTCTCTTGATGGAATTTCAAGATTCGTCTCTCCTGCTACATTATATGCTTTAGGGAGTATGGTAAGTTTATTTTCTATTCCTTGTTTGTTTCCCTTACTCCATTAATTTCTGACCCTTTTTACTTGTTCAGGTTGGAAGAGTTAGCTGCGCAGCTGCTTCAGATTGGGAAAGACGGCATTCCATTGATGAGAAGAAAACTTTAAACCGTTGTAAGAAGTTGGAGGTTGAAAATTCAAAACTTCGTCAGAAAGTAGATGATTTAAGTATTGATATCGCCGAACTAACATCCCGTCACGAAGATAATCCACAATATGCGAGCATCGCAGCTGATAGTTCTTCTCTTCTTGAGGAGAATAATCGTCTAAAGCTTGAAAACTCTTCTTTTCATTGTAGTTGCAGGAATTAACACACTACACCCTACTCAAGAATCTATCAATATTTATGACATAATTTGAAGATTAAGAACACTTTTTCATTAATATGACCTTAAGGAATTACAGAAATCAAGAACACAGAAAACTTAACAAAGATTTTTCTCTCTCCTAAAAACTTTCCTCACCCTCTAAAAAATTCATCCCCTCTCTGGAACTATTCACCTCCTTTATATAGGTATTTACATAGTGGATTACAGCTCATTTACAGCTAAGATTCCCTTCAATTTCGGATCTGAGTTCTTGCGATAAATCGCAGCTGGCACCGCCTTTATCTTTCGCAGGTTTTATTGATATACCGCAAACATGTCACACTTTCTTCGTGTTTCTGTCGTTTTCAGTCATTACGTCATTGTTTAAGTCATCTTTGGATGTGTCGCAGAATATCACTGATGTGCCGCAGAGTAATTCGTTTATTATCGATGCATCGCAGAACAGTTGTTTATTTTGCAGGAATATTTTTGTGACAATATTCTGCCCCTACATCTTGCCTCTTCTCATATCTTTTCTGCGAAGAAGACAAAGATCATGAGAATTTAAATTTCTTGATTTGCCGCAACTCATATTTTTCGAGAATATCAAATACATCTTGTCTTTTCATATTTCATTTATTTTGACACGTCTCTATATCCATCGCTAAATATCCTACACATGTTTTTCTTTTCCCCATTTATTCCTTGACACGTATTCCTCCAACCGTTGAGTTTTAACCATTCACGTCCTTTCTTCATTGAATGCACATTGATAATCTCGAAAATTTTCCTCTCTTATAAATATCGTCTATGCTAATCCCTCTTCTTCTTTTTACTTTCACTTTTCTTCTCTGCAACTTCACTATTCATCATCTTCTTCCGCAAATTCCGGATCTTAATTATTCTTTCAGTTTTTCTTCTTTATTCTTCTTCGCCTTAATCATCGTTCCCATACTAAGAAATGGCTTCTGCTAAAAAATTAGGTCAATCCACTTTCAAAAAGCACCAGCAGAAGCTTCAATCCTTAGGTTTCACACTTTCTGAAATCCCTGATCAATCTTCAGAATCTGATCTCTCCATTGATCTTGTTTCACAATTTCCTTCTTCTAATGAGAAGATCCTTGTTTCGCTAGGTCAATTAGAAGCTGGCCTTCCTATTCCTCTTTATAACCCAGATCTCCCTCTTTTTTATGAGATTATTTCTCATGCTAAACTTTCGCGAACAATCTGCCAACTAAGTGGAGATTGTATTCGCCTCATTCTTGAATATGCTTCCCGTGGAGCTGGTAAAGGATCTCTTTATCCTGATGATGTGAAACATCCTGATTATAAGAAAATTCCAATTATTCCAGCGAAATATACCGTGGAAAACTTCTTTGCGAATTATCAAGAGATTCCAATGAAGAAAGAAAGCACGTGTTGGGCTATTCGTTTGAATAGGGATAAAAAAGTTGCGAAGGATAAAATCTTTATGCAAGATATAGACTATCATTCCACAAGAAACAATATTCCACGCTTCTCCAAAGATGATAAATGGTGTAGATTTCCTCTCCTCCTTGAAGGTCCATATATTTCTGGTACTCTTAACCTTCCTGCGAATCCTGCATATCTTGCGGCTTATCATCCTTGGATTTTTAATTGGCCTGAAAAGAATTTGAGGTATACCTCATGGAAGTTAATCATTATTCACAAATTCAGATAAATATACTATTCTTACTAGTTATTGAATTATTTGTTATCAGATTGGAAAAATGAAGGCTAGCTACATCAGTACTGGGAATCCCAATCTCCTAAATTTTTTGAAAACCTTCACAGATGAAGTAAGAAACATTCTCTTATAACTTTTAACAATATATTGTTGCCCCTGTTTCTTATCTTCATGTGTGGTTGTTTTCTAAGAAATACCATTTGTCGCAGTAGTTGAAGCCAAGGATAAAGGCAAAAAAGTAATAACTCCAAATGAGAGTTATGGCAATTCTCCTCATCGCAATGAGAATCGAACTGCTGAGAGTCCTCCAAAAAAGAGAAGAAAAACTCAACCACTTAAAGACATTTCTTTTGTCGCTGAAAAAGATAATGAGGTTGAAGAGAGCGGAAGAATAAACAATGATGCTACCATGAGCACCTCTTCATTACGTTTTTCCTCCACAAGAGTTAGATCTGCGATGGGTTTTTCTCAACCTGAGACTCCTATGGATCAATTGTCAAATATCTTTAGAAATCCCATGCAAGGTATTGGTGATGACGATACTGCTCACGCTTGCAATTATCTCTCAAAAATCTGCGATGCTTCCATCTTAACCAATAATAAAGATCTTAAAGGAGTCTCGAGATTTATCAATCCATATTTTATTCATGCACTAGCTTCATTGGTATGCCCCTTTACACTTGTCATGAATTTCTAAGATCTTCTTTTTATCCTTACTTATTTTCTCTTATCTGCCACAGACTGCTAGAACTTCTTTTTCCGTTGCTTCGGAATTAGAAAATAGATTATCATTATCGCAAAGAAGGCTTACTGACTCACAATCTGAGTCTGCGAAACTTCGCGAAAAGAATAAGCAATACGAAGATGAAATATCCATTCTTCGCGAAAAATGTAAACAATTGGAAGTATCTGGGAATACTGAGCTCCTTAACAAGAATAAATCGCTTGAAGTAGATGTTGAAGTTCTTCAACAAAAACTAGCTGACAAGGAGAAGTTCTGCAAACAAATTATTGGTATGATTTATTTTATTTTATTTTTACTTTTTTCTTTCTTGCTATTTTAGCTTATTTAAACAACCATTTTGCAGATGCCTATAACCTTACTGATGAAGCTCTTATTCTTAATTCTTTTGATGAACCCATAGATGAATCCATTCTTCTTCAGCGTCTTAATGACGCTTTAAATAATTATTCCGATGAAAAAATTAATGCTCTATCTATCGATGAACTTAGATTTCACATTTCCCTTATAAGAATGGATTATAGATCTACTTTGAGTATATCCAATAGTTTTAAGACTTGTAGAGATTAATTTGGAAAAAGAATCAAAACCTTGAAAGCCCAAAAGAAGGAACTTGAGAAGGAGAAAGAACGCATTACTCTTCAAGGCGCTGAAGCTCTATCAAAGTTCCGCAATGCCCTTATTGACACTGAACTTGAGAGAGATATACTTAAGGATGAAAATATTGAACTTCTTAAAAGAGAAAAACAGATCCGTTCCCATCTTCTCATTCAAAATGATGATGAATTCGCATGGGCTGCGACAGTTCTCGATAATGCTAGGAAAAACTTAGCAATAGATGTCAGTCTTCACACCGAACAGGCAACCTTGATACAAGAAATGATTCATGAAAAAAAGGTTATTTATTGCTCCTCTAACATCTTTATATTTTTTGTAAATCCTTGATAAATTTTTAACTTGTTATTGTGTTATCGCAGAATCTGAAGAAAAACATGCTAAAAGGATCGCAGAACTTGAAGAAGAAAAAAGTGGTCTTGCGAATAATCTTGCTTCCCGCAATGATAAGATCACTAGACTGCGAGAAAAGATAAAAATATCTAACTCCAATTTGCATAGTAATCTTCTCATTGTTCGCAATAACGCTATTGAGAAAGTCTGCATTGATAATAACCTCTCTCTTAGCCTATATCCCTGCCTCTTGGAAAATATCCCAGCCAGATCTGAAGTACCAGTTATTTCTGACAGTGAGGATGATATAGATGAGAATGGAAGCGAATATGACGAAGAAACTTATGATGAAGATAATGAAGACAAAGATGAAGATAATGGTGAAGATAAATCTCAATAATTTTGCTTCTTCTTTTTGATCTTCGTCTGTATTTTTCTCTTCCTTTCTTGAGATAATTATCTTTGGCAAATTGTATCATCCTTTCAACAAGATACTTGTAACTCCTGATGTTCTTCAATATATATAAATTCCTTTTTTGCTTCTATCCATCCGTTACTTATATGAATTTATCATATAATGATGAATAACAATATTTATCATTCTTATACATCGTTCCCATACTTGCCTCTTGTTATTAACCTGCAATATGATAAATGAATTATCGCAATTATTTCTGCGAACAATTTATTATATGTTTCGCAGACATATATTTTCTTGTGGTCTTATTTCGACTTCCTAGTTAAAGGTCTTATTATGCCACCTTTATGCGACAAGATCCCAGGATATTCTTACCTTATATGTAATAATCCATTGATCTTGCCTTATCATTATTTTATTTTCTGCGACAATATGATAAATCTAAGCCATCTTGTGAGAGATTAATTCTCTCTTTGCTTTTTAAGATTTATGACATTGTCGTATTTGCGATGAAATCGCAGGACGTCTTTTCGATTTATTTCCTCTTATTATTGATTTCATTTATCTCATCTTATGACCTTTTCGCAAAAACCCATTGACCTCATCTTAACATTTCTCTTTAGGCTTTTTGGCCAGTCATGCGGCAATATGACTGGCCTAAATATTCTTGCGAATATAAAGTCCCATGACATTGTTGTCTCTGTCACGCGACAATATGACGGGCCTAAAAATTCTTGCGAATATAAAGCCCCATGACATTGCCGTATTTTTTGATACACAGCTCCCTAATGGAGGGTATCGCCCTTATCTCTCCCCCCGGTTGCCCCTTCAAGGATTATACATCGGCCATACAAGACTAGCACTTTCCCATCTGGTTCTTCCAACAACCAGTTGTTTTCGCAGCCTTGTCCTTTATGCCTTATATGGCTTATAGTTACAAGACTGCACCCTAAGTGGGGTTTTCTTCGGGCCGAACACATCGTAATCCAAGACTTTCCATGGATGGCCAGGGTAGGTTCATCCATCCCGGGAACCCACAGCTCAACCGTGTACCTCGGCGCCTTGATCATACGTTGCATTCCTTAGGAGAAACTCTCGGGCGTCCAACCAGGGTATAACCTTATATAGTTGGGAATCCAAGCTATCTCTCCTGGATGGATTTTATATAATCCCAATCTCCATGACTAGGTTCCAGCAGCGGTATAGCCTTTCCCATAGCCATGCAAAGAGATACCCCCCTTATGACGCACTTTAAGGACATTGCCTCTTACGGAATAGAATCCGCGAACTAAGGTGTACGCCATAAAAGTTCGTCCCGTTCTTATGATAATTGAAAGTAAAGAAGATACCCCCCTTATGACGCACTTTAAGGACATTGCCTCTTACGGAATAGAATCCGCGAACTAAGGTGTATGCCATAAAAGTTCGTCCTGTTCTTATATGTTTTTAGGCGATTTGCGCCCGTCTTATGCATTTGCATTAAAAATTCTTAGAAATCATCATCTCTTTCTTTTTAATAGAAAAATTTCTCATTTTTGAGCAGAATTTTTCTTTTAATATTCGAAATCATCTTGTTTTTTAATTGTTCGCAAAATGATATTGATGTACTTCATTTCTTCTGTGACGAATGATTATTCGCAACTTCATGTTTTTGTGCTCCTGCGAAAAATGAACATTTCAACTTTTCCCCATTTTTGTATGATTTATCGCCATTAAATGTTTTGAGACAAACTATTCTTGAAGTATATCCTTTCCCCGCAATTCTATATTGTCCACCATCAATTTCTCAGCTCTCTGATTTTGCTTCCTGTTATGTTTCCAATTACGATTTCGAGCATTCCTTTCTTCGCAAGTATTAATGTCAACTTCATAACAGTTTTTTCCTTCAAACCAATCACCTTTAATTATCCCAATACCATGAGGATGTGGAAATTTTATGCATTGATGATATGTTGATGCTATGCCCAAGATCTCATGGAGCCATGGCCTTCCAATTAAGGCATTGTAAGGAGATTCTATATCCACTACACAAAACTTGATTTTTGAAGATATCTTGTTCAATGGAATTTCCATAGTAATTTCTCCTTTTGGCTTGTTTGCGGTGCCATTAAAGCCATAGATCTTGTAAGTTGAAGGGATTAGCTCATCATCTCTTCCACCCATTGTGCGATAAGTATGATAAAACAAAATTTCCACCGATCTACCAGTGTCAAATAGAACTTTATCTATTGCCCAGGAATCACTTGCTGCATCATCATCATCATCATCTTCTTCTCCTCTATATTTTGGATTTATTTCTAACTTCACCACCAATGGATTGTCATGAATCTTCCCAGGTTCTGGTATCTATTCTGCAGTAAAAGAGATAACTTGTTTCTGCCATTCTTCTAACGGAGAAATCTTCGCAATATTCATCACCTCTCTTCCCTCTATATCCCTTGCAAATACTCTTCTTAGCACATTATCATGGAAATCCTTTATCGTTTTTTGTGAATGTACAATTGAATTTCAAAATAGATTTTTTGCAGTAGCTCCTACTTCAATGACAAATGTTTCTGCTTCTTTCGCAACATTAACTCTGCGAATTTCTGGTGCTTGCGGCAATTGCTGTGGTTGTAAATATCTTGCTAAAAATGATTTAATTTTCCTTGTTCGATCATTCGCAAGATGATTCTTTTCACATTCCTACAATTATTCACAGAATGACCATGAAAATGATGATAAGGACAAAATTCTTGATTGTGATTGTTGGGATGTGGTTCCTTCCCCATGTTCCGGGGTGAGGGTATGTTCTCCATTAAAATAATCGCTTCCCAAATCTTATCTACACCAGTATTTAAAGGCGGCAATTTGATATCTTCCCACATATTCCTCTGACCTCTTTGCTCTCTTGAATAATTCTGCCTCTGTCCACCATAAGTTTCCTGCGGTTGATCAAACCGTGGGACCTTATTATTGTTATTGCGATTATAAAAATTTCTCTCTTTTTCTAATTCCTCTTGATCTCTACTCCCCATTGCTACTATCTTAAGTTGATTATCAGTTTTCATTTTCTCTCGCGTATTCTGGGAAGTACTTGCTACTGTATTAATCATCCTTGGTAACAAACTTCCATTTGCTGCAGCTAAACTTGTGCCTACAAGAGTTGGATAAGATTCCATTTCATTTTGTTTTTCCTCTAAAGTAATATATTCCTCTTGCAATTATCGCAACTCTGTCATAGTGATTGTGTTTTGGACTCTGAAGACCTGGATGTATAATAGATTTGTCGCAAACATAGCATTTATGAAGGACAAAATGAGATATCTTTCATCTACTCTTCCTGCAATTTCACTACACATTGTCCTCCACCTTATGGTTAAGTGTTTCAAACTCTCACCAACTCTCTGTTTTAATCCAAACACATCTTCAATTCCAGGTCGCGCAGAATTATTGCTGATGTAGGCTCCTAAGAAAGTGGTTTGCAAGTGCATAAATGAAGTTATTGTATTCTTTGGAAGACTTTTGAACCACTTCAATGCTTCGCCAGTTAAACTTGACGCAAAATATTTGCACAAAACGACATCATGGTTCTCCCATTGTATCATACATCGAATATAAGCTTTGATATGTTGGACAGCACACGTAGTTCCATCAAATATACTGGTCAACACCGGTAAATTACATTTTGGAGGTATCCCTCCTAATTGTACCTCTTGAGTAAATGGAGTTTTCGCAGCCTCTTCGATTGCCTCATCAAGTTGTCTTCTTCCTCCTTCTCTTCTGTTATTTATTATTCCTCTCATTTCTGCCAATTCTCGCAAGATTTGTTCATTCCTATCAGAATTTTTCTCAATTGGTCTTTTCAACATAGCTTCTCTTCGTCTGCGTTCATGCCTTTCTCGTCTTGCAATATTTCTCGCTTCTTTCTCAACATCTTGGTTTTGCCTTCTTCTGCGACTTTCTTCTTCTTGCAAGTTAATTTTTCTTTCATTCTCTTCTCCATGAATTTCCTCATCCCTTACTGTTTCTCTTCGTTGCCTTTCTATGTCTCTGCGAATTCTCTCATATTCCTCATTGAGATTATCATTATTACGATTTTGCGCATGTCGTCTTTCTCGATTGTCATGATTATTCTGACGCAACACTGCTTGAATTTCTTGCTCTTCTACTTCTTCTCGCAATATCTCTCTTTCTCCTGCTAAACGTACTTGCTCAACATTATGTCTCTCAATATCATCTTCGATAATCCTGCGATTTCTTCGAATATCTTCATCACGTAACATTCTCCTTCTCTCTTCTTAATTTTCTCCTTCTATCTGATTATGTCTAATGTCTAAAGTTTCATTGCGTGGAGCATAACGATCATTTATCAAATTTTCCTCAATATTTTGTATAGGAAGATTTTTCCTTGCTTCTTCTCTATATGATCTTGAATTTGATCTCATGCTGCTTCTTGATCTTCTGTTTTGTAACCTCAAATTTTCCATTCTTAATTCATGATTTTGTCTTGTAAGATTAGCACGTTCTTCTTCCTCTAACCTTCTTTCTTCCTGTATCCTTTGTCTCAAACCATCTTCCACTTCACGTCCTTCATGAATTAATCCTTCCTCCATTTCTTGATTTCTTTCCTCTTCTTGACTTTCCGCCTCTTCTATCGAATCCGACCTCCAAGTATGCACACTTACTCTATCATGATCCATGTTTCTATCTTGTGCTCGTGTTTTTTGATTTGGTGGTTGGTTTGAATTTTCTGCTCTATTTATCATTCTACTTCTTCCTGATCTGTTCCTTAAAGATCCTTCCAATTCACCTGTTCCTTCCCCTGCAATTCTTTTACTTCTTCTCACTGTTGTTGGTAGTTCTGATGTATTTCTCCTCCTTCTAGCCATTTCTATTCAATTCTAATAATTTCTTCAAATCTTCAAACTGCAATTTGAAATTTCTCAAGCTTGATTCTCCCTGTTTCTGGGCGCCAAAATGTAGTTGCAGGAATTCCCACACTACACCCTACTCAAGAATCTATCAATATTTATGACATAATTTGAAGATTAAGAACACTTTTTCATTAATATGACCTTAAGGAATTACAGAAATCAAGAACACAGAACACTTAACAAAGATTTTTCTCTCTCCTAAAAACTTTCCGCACCCTCTAAAAAATTCATCCCCTCTCTGGAACTATTCACCTCTTTTATATAGGTATTTACATAGTGGATTATAGCTCATGACAGCTCATTTACAGCTAAGATTCCCTTCAATTTAGGATCTGAGTTCTTGCGATAAATCGCAGCTGGCACCGCCTTTATCTTTCGCAGGTTTTATTGATATACCGCAAACATGTCACACTTTCTTCGTGTTTCTGTCGTTTTCAGTCATTACGTCATTGTTTAAGTCATCTTTGGATGTGTCGCAGAATATCACTGATGTGCCGCAGAGTAATTCGTTTATTATCGATGCATCGCAGAACAGTTGTTTATTTCGCAGGAATATTGTTGTGACAATATTCTTCCCCTACACTTCATAATGATAAAAACCAATTAGAAGGTAAATTATTCGTAATGGTGAGTATTTTAATTACTTTTCTTTCGTAATTTGCTAACTAATTCCTTAACTTCTTGCTGCAGAAAATTATGCGAAGATGAATGATGATCTGGAAACTATTCATGCCAGTCGTAAGAAGAATATTTTTGATTTAAGATCTCAACTTCTAATTACCCAGCATAACCATAGTTTATATGTCAAGCGTTTTCGAGCTAAGATGACTCGCAAGATTTGTGAAGACAATCAAATTCCTCTCAAGAAGTTCCATACGCTCCTTTCTGAAGAAATTCCTGAAGATACCCCATATCTGGAAATCTATGATAGTGAAGTTGAACATGATCTCTTTGAAGAAGAAAAAGAAGATCATTTTGATGGGAATAAATCCCCCGAAGAATAGCTTCATTCTTTTTTTGTATATCTATTCTAGTTCTTTTCATATTGTCTGTTTGAGTACAACATTTTCTTCTTTCTTGCACTTTTGATCAACCAACAATTTCTTTTTGAGGCTTAAGTCGTATTAATGTCTTAATTTTGCGATGATGAATTGATCTTTCTTTGATTGCGTTTTTTCCTTATTCGCATGACTTTATTATGTGGAGAGAAATAATATATCTTAAAGATCTAGTTTAGTATTTCCTTCCCCCCTATCATTGCTCTTCAGATGATTAAATATCGTTGGAAGTATTATAATATCTTCTTCTATTTTAATTTGCGAAGCTTAAACTTGTTGCGATTAATAATTCCTTCCTTTGGAATATAAAAAATACGAGGTATGAAATATCCTAAGCAATACGAAGTATGAAATATCCTTAAGAAGTATGCAATATCTTTGAAGAAGTATAAAAAGTATTTAATCTGTGAAGAATTCCTCAATATATGAATGAGTATAAGAAGTATTTAATCTTCGCAAAATCTGATAAATGTGAAATATCCACTGAAGAAGTATAATAAATATGAGACGTTCTTGAAGAACTATAAGAAGTACTCAAGTTGTGAAGAAATATTCAATATATGAATAAGTATAAGAAGTATGTAATTCTCGTAAAATTTAATGAATTCTTCACTATCTGTTTTTGATTGCGAGCAAAATCGCATTTTCTGTTATGTCTTCGTGAAAATTCTTCAATGGGGTTGTCTTCTTTGTTAGGATTTCTTGTAAAAATTCTTCAATGATATTGACGGAGCTGTCTTCTTTATCAGAACTTCATGATATATATTCTTGTAAAAATTCTTCAATGATATTGATGGAATAAATTTCATTAATTGATGTGGTCTTATCATTCCTTCCTAAGTAAAGGTCTTATTTTGCCACCTCTTTTGTGATAATATTTTTGTATTTGCGATAATATGACAAGTTTGAACATTCTTGCGAATATGCAACTTCGTGACATTATCGTCTTGCGATGAAATCGCAGGACGTTTTTACACTTTCATGTAATAACCCATTGATCTCATCTTAACTTCTTTGTTATGTTCTGCGAGTTCTCTTTTTTTTTTTTTTTTAGAATGCTCGCAGAAATTCAGTTGTTGCACAAATATGACAAGCCTTTATGTTTTTGCAAACAAGAAGCCTCGTGACATTTGCGTCTTATAGCACGTATCAGCTCCCTAATGGAGGGTGCTGCCCTTTATCTTCCCCTTGGTTTCCCCTTCAAGGAAGCGTACATCGACCATACAAGGTTAGCTCTTCCCATCCGGTTCTGCAAACAACCAGCTTTTGATCGCAACCTCTTATCCTTTTTGCCTATAGGGATTATAGTTACGAGGTTGCACCCTATGGGGTATCTTTTGGCCAAATGCATCATTTGCCAAGACTTGTCAAAAATGGAAGATGTGCTTCAAGCTCACCCGGCACTCTTGACTCATCCGTGTACCTCAACGCCTTGATCGTTTTATGCACTTCTTGGGAAAGAAAGTATGCCTTAGTCGCCCAACCTAAATCATGTTACACCGCATAATATTACGTAATGTCGCAAGATTAGGTGAGAATCCAAGGTGTCTAACCCGGATAGGTACCCCGTTATTGGGTAGTACCCCGTAAAGTTCCATGTACTCAGGTGCCTTAGTGGTGTTCCGGTGTCCCTGAGCCATGCTTATAGGTACCCCCTTAAATGACGTACTTTAGGACTTTTCCTCTTACGAAATGTTTCTTCGCGAAATAGGTTGTACGCCACAAAGGTTTGCCTGTGTAATATTTCTGCGGCTTTCTTTCTTTTTTGAAAGCTGATCACAAATTATGGTCTTTTCTTCGCAAGTTAATGTGTGCGTCTTTCTTTAATGAAAGTTAATCACAATAAAAAATTTGAAATTCGTAATTTTTTCATATTTCCTGCGAGCAAACAATATTCGTAAAATTTATCATAAATTTTTTTTTTTGTGTTGTTACATACCTCATTTCAACTTCTTTTTTCTGAATGGATATCTTGTTATACTTCTCGAGCAAACATATTGATTACCTTCTTGTTTCATTACTTTCTTTCTTCTTTCTTCGCAAATCACAACCCTTTGTTATCATCGCAAATTTCCTGCATGATTAACATCATAATTTTATTCTTTCCTGTCTTAATCCTCTGCCATTAAATTTTCACTTCTTTTCACAGCCTTTGCTCTTTTTCTCCAATTTTCCTTCTCATTAGTTTTTCCTTCGCAAACTTCTACCTTTGTATCATAACATTTCTTTCCTTCAGCCCAATCACCCTTGATAACCCCAACACCCTTCATATGAGAAAAGTTTATGCATTGATGTAGAGTGGAAGCTACGCCCATAATTCCATGGAGCCAGGGTCTTCCTATCAAAGCATTATATGGTGATTCGACATCAACAATGCAAAACAGAATTTCAGTTCGCATTCCACTTAATGGAATTCACATGCTTACTTCTCCTTTAGGCTTATTAGCAGTTCCATTAAAACCATAAATCATATAAGTAAATGGTATTAAATCTGCGTCTTTTCCCCCCATAGTTTTGTAAGCAAAATAGAACAGGATATTGACAGAACTTCCCGTATCAATCAAAATTCTATTAAGACCAATTTATTCTTCCTCCATATCATCTTATCCTTCTTCCATATTCATGCAAATTACTAATTTTACTACCAATGGATTATCATGTGCTTCACAACCTTCTGGAATTTCAGTGGTTTCAAAAGAAATTTCACGTTTCTGCCAATCTTCAAGTTGTGAAATTTTTGCGATGTTCATTACTTCCTTTCCTTCACCATCCCTGTTTCTAGCGCCAATTATGTAGTTGCAGAATAACTTACAACTACACCCTCAGTAGAATTAGTAAAACTTGAGAAGTTATTGATGTTGAATGACAACTTTCTTATTAATTTTCTCAATTGATTACAAAGAAGTATCTAAATGGAACTAGAATAGTTACAACTTTCTCTATTCTCTTTCCTAAGATAATTTCTAATACTCACTTAAAAGAATCCCTCGCATATACCCTGCTTAACATGTAGGTACTGAATATCGCAAGATAATAGTTCACGAGTATCGTAATAAATAAAGGAGGAAAGAGTTATAAAATGATACGATGATAGAAGTAGTGCGGGGAAATATGAAGTTTTGCGAGGATGAATTGCGATACTTCGCAATTCATATACATCTGCATAAGTTTTACTATAAATAGGAGTTCAAATGTAAAATCCGAGAGGTTCTTTTAATGAGTGTAACAAATTATCTTAGGAAAGAGAATAGAAAAAGTTGTAACTATTCTAGTTCCATTTTGATAATTCTATGTAATCAACTAAGAGAATTAATAAGAAAATTATCATTCACCATCAAGAACTTCTTGAGTTTTTACTAATTCTATTGAGGGTGTAGTTGTAGATTATTCTGCAACTACATAATTGGCGCTAGAAACAGGGAATAATAATTATTATTGAAGAATTCCTGTACCATAAAAATGACAAGAAGAAGAAACACATCAGAACCATTAACTGAAGTAAGAAGAAGTGTAAGACTCGCAGGAGGAGAAGCAAATATAACAGGAGAACCTAGTAGGAGAAGGAGTAATCGAAGAAATCAAGCTCAACAAATAATAGATCATGATCGAGTGAGTATACACACTTGGAGAACTGATACACCAGAAGAAGAAGATAGAGAACCACAAATTAGAGAAAATGGGAGGTTGATGGGAGGAACAATTCTTGAAAGAGAAAGGGATATGTTAGAAACATTGAGACAAGGAATCCAAGAAGAACGAATGATCGAAGCTGAAGAACGTGCCAATTTAACAAGACAAAATCAAGAATTGAGGATGGAAAATGAGATGCTACAAAGAAGGAAATCTCAAAGTGTTGCAAGATCAAATGTTAGAACAGAAAGAGGAGGACAAAATTCACCGATAATCAATAATGAAAATAATATGCAAGAACAAGCGCAGAATCAAGGTGAAAGAAATCAAGAGAATCGTTTCATTTTAATACCAAACCACGAACAAAACATGGAGAATTTACGAACAAGGCCAAATCCTAGAGAAAACAATCAGAATCGAGAGGAAGAACATCAACTTATGGAAGAAACTGAGAGACAACAAGTAGTACATCAAAACAATCACGAGAATGGAGTAAGAAGATATGAAGAGGCTCGTAACAAATAAAATGTTGAGTATGAAATAATTAAGAGAAGAATTGTAAATCAACAAACAGAAGTGGAGAGGAATGAACCAAACTCTCGAATCAGAGTACAAGCAAATCAAGAAGAAATAAATCACAGAAGGAGGAGAAATGAAGAAGAATAAATTCCTGATATTCGCATGAGAAGAATGAGAAGAATAGAAAGGGAAGAACAAGAATTCCAAGATGCTCCGCGACTGAACAATTATGATAATTTAGAAAGAAGATATTTGCAAAATTATGCAAATGAAAACATTAATGAAGAATATGATAGAATGCGAAGGATCGCAAGGGAGGAAGCGCAAGAACGTAGAAGAAGAGAAGCTACATTAAAAATACCAATGGATGAGAATTCTGAGGCAAATGCACGGATCTTTCGAGAATTAGCAGAAATGAGAGGGATGATAAACAATAGAAGAGGAGGAGATAGAAGGCAATTAGATGAAGCAATAGAAGAAGCTGCGAGGACTCCATTTGCTAGAGAAGTACAATTGGGAGGAATTCCACCAAAATGCAATTTGCCCACACTTACCAGTATCTTTGATGGGACTTCATGTGCTATTCAGCACATTAAAGCATACATAAGATGCATGTTACAATGGGAGAATCATGATGTTGTGTTATGCAAGTACTTCGCATCGAGTTTAACGGGGAAGCTTTAAAGTGGTTCGAAGGACTCCCTAAGAACACTATTACGTCATTCAGTCATTTGCAAGCAACTTTCCTTGGAGAATATATCACAAATCACTCTTCACGGCTTGGTATTGAAGATGTATTTGGTTTAAAACAAAGAGTGGGTGAAAGTTTGAAGCATTTGGTAAGACGATAGAAGACTATGTGCAGTGATATAGCAGGGCGCGTGGATGAGAGATACTTGATTCTGTCCTTCATAAATGCGATGTCCGCAACTGAACAATTATATGTTCAAATCTTCAGAAGAAAGAATTCCATAATGATGACAGAGTTACGAGAATTGCAAGAAGAATACATTGCACTAGAGGAAAAGAAAAACAGTATGGAGTCATATCCAGAAGCAAACACTAGCAATCAAGATGGAGGAGAAAATTTACTTCCCAAAATAATCAATGTAGTAGCAGGTACTTCGCAAACATCCTCACAAATTTCTTCGCAAATTTCAGAAGAGAAGAAAATCAATGATAGCCAGCCAAAAATGGTAGCAATGGGTAGTAGAGATCAAGAAGAGTATGATAGAGAGAGGAATTTCTATAATCGAATAGGAAATAACCAAATTCCAAGATTAGATCAACAACAAGAAAATTATGAGGGACAAAAGCAAAATTATTTTGGACAAGGGAACCAAAGACAAAATTATAACAACGGTCAAGGAGGTCAAAGAATGGTAAGGGAAGAGATAAAGTTGCCACCTTTCAATACAAGTGTAGAAAAGATATGGCAAGCAATTATCCTGGTAGAGCATATACCAACTCCATGGAACATGGGTAAGGAACCACCAATGGGTCCAAGAAGTCATGAATTTTGTTCATATCATCATTTTCATGGACATTCTACAAATAATTTCCATAATATCAAGAGGATAATCTTGCGAATGATTGATCAAGGAAAACTAAATCAATTTTTACTTAAGGGACACGGTTGCAACAATTACCACAGGCTCGACCATAACTCATGAGGAGAACACAACACAAGAAAAGGGATAAGAAATCCTACATATAGAAGTGGGATCAAAAGCAAGGAATGTTTTACGTAATTCCATTGTTCATTCATATAAAACCATAGAGGATTTTCATGATAATGTGTTAAGCGGGGGTATATGCGAGGGATGGTGAAGGAAAGGAAGTAATGAACATCGCAAAAATTTCACGACTTGAAGATTGGCGAAACGTGAAATTTCTTTTGAAGCCATTTGAAATTTCAGAAGGTTGTGAAGCACATGATAATCCATTGGTAGTAATATTAGCAATCTACATGAATATGGAAGAAAACGAAGATGATATGGAGGAAGAATCAATTGGTCTTAATAGGATTTTTTGATTGATCGGGAAGTTCGTCAATATCCTCTTTTATTCTGCTTACAAAACTATGGGGGAAAAGATGCAGATTTAATACCTTCTACTTAAAGAATTTATGGTTTTAATGGAAGCGCTAAAAGCCCAAAGGAGAAGTGAGCATGCGAATTCCATTAAGTGGAATGCGAATCGAAATTACATTACTGCGTTGTTGATGTCGAATCACCATATAATGCTTTGATAGGAAGACCATGGCTTCATGGAATTCTAGGCGTAGCTTCCACTCTACATCGATGCATAAAGTTTCCTCATATGAAGGGTATTGGAATTATCAAGGGTGATTGGGCTGAGGGAAAGAAATGTTACGATATAGAAGTAGAAGTTTGCGAAGGAAAGACTACGAGAAGGAAAATTGGAGAAAAAGAGCAAAATTTGTGAAAAGAAGTGAAAATTTAATGGAGAGGATTAAGGCAAAAGAGAATAAAATTACGATGATAATCATACAAGAAATTTACGATGATAATAAAGGGTTGTGATTTGCGAATAAAGAAGAAGGAAAATAATAAAACAAGAAGGTAATCTTAAGTATGTTTGCTCGTGGAAATGAGGTATGTTGCAAAACAAAATTTTTTATTTGCAATGGAAGGTGATAAATTTTACGAATATTGTTTGCTCGTTTAGGAAATTGGGAAAAGTTACGAATTTCAAAATTTATATTGCGATTAAACTTTCATTAATTTGCGAATAAAAGACCGCAATCTGTGATCAGCCTCCAAAAAGAAAGAGAGCCAAAAATTTTATACAGGCAAACCTTTGTGGCGTACACCCTAGTTCGCGAAGCTATATTTCGTAAGAGGCAAAGTCCTAAAGTACGTCATTTAAGGGGTACCTATAAACATGGCTAAGGGTAACCGGAACACCACCAAGGGCCCTTAGTACATGGTAAAATTTTAGGGGTACAACCCAATAATGGGTACCTATCCGGGTTAGACACCTTGGATTCTCACCTAATCTAGCGACATTACGCAATATAAAATGCGGTGTAAGAGGATTTAGGTTTGGCGACTAAGGCATAATGTCTTTCCCAAGAAGTGCAGAAAACGATCAAGGCGCCGAGGTACACGGTTGAGTCAAGAGTTCCGGGTGAGGTTGAACCACATCTGCCATTTTTGACAAGTCTTGGCAAATGATGCACTTGGCCCAAAGATACCCCATAGGGTGCAACCTCGTAACTATAATCCCTATAGGCAAAAAGGATAAGAGGTTGCGATCAAAAGCTGGTTGTTGGCAGACCGGATGGGAAGAGCTAACCTTGTATGGTCGATGTACGCTTCCTTGAAGGGGAAACCAGGGGGAAGATAAATGGCAGCACCCTCCATTAGGGAGCTGATACGTGCTATAAGACGCAAATGTCACGAGGCTTCTTGTTTGCGAAAACATAAAGGCTTGTCATATTTGTGCAACAAATGAAGTTCTGCGAGCATTCAAAAAAAAAAAAAAAAAAAAGAGAAGGAAAACATACAAAAAGAACTCATGAGAATGAAACAAAGAAGTTAAGATGAGATCAATGGGTTATTACATGAAAGTGTAAAAACGTCATGCGATTTCATCGCAAGACGATAATGTCACGAGGTTGTATGTTCGCAAGAATGTTCAGACTTGTCATATTATCGCAAATACAAAAATTTACTACAAAATAGGTGGCAAAATAAGACCTTTACTTAGGAAGGCATGATAAGACCACAGAAATTAATGAAATTTATTACATCAAAATCATTGAAGAAATTATACAAGAATATACATTATGAAGATCTGAAAAGAAGACAACTTCGTCGATATCATTGAAGAAATTTTACAAGAATATACATCATGAAGTTTTGAAGAGAAGACAGCTTCGTCAATATCATTGAAGAATTTTTACAAGAAGTCCTATCAAAGAAGATAACATCATTGAAGAATTTTCACGAAGACTTAACAAAAGATGCGATTTTGATAGCAATCAAATACAGATAAGTTCATACTCGTAAAATTTTACGAGAATTACATACTTCTTATACTTCTCCATATATTGAATATTTCTCCAGAAATTCAATACTATTTATACTTCTTCAAGAATATATCATATTTATTATACTTCTTCAACGGATATTTAATTTTGCGAAGGTTAAGTACTTATTATACTTCTTCATACAGTGAGTAATAATTCTTATACTTCTTCATATATTGTATAATTATTATCCTCTTGATATTGGGCAATTCTTCATGAATTGAATACTGCTAATACTTCTTCAAAGATATTTTATACTTCTTATACTTCTTAAGGGTATTTCATATTTCGTATACTTCATACTTCCTATACTTCAAGGGGAGATTTATTATTTACTTCGCAACATTATAAAAAAAAGGAAAAGGCTTATATTTCTTATACTTCAAAGGGAGGACTTTTTATTCATAATCACAATAAGACGAAACTTCGTAAGATAAATTGAGAAGGATATTCTAATACTTCCAGCGATAGTTGATCATTTGAAGAGCAATAATAAGGGAAGGGAATACTAAGCTAAGTCTTTAAGATATATTATTTCTCTCCACATGATCAAGTTATGCGAATAAGGGAAACAATTAATCAAAGAAAGATTAATTCAAATTAAGCTTTGAAAAAGAAATTGTTGGATTGATTAAAAGTGCAATCAAGAAGAAAGTGTTGTGCTAAAAAGAAACAGAATAGACATACAAAAAAGAGTGAATTTGAGAACAGATATACAAAAAAGAGTGAAGTTATTTTTCAGGCGATCTATTCCAATCAAAATGATCTTCTTCTTCAACTTCACTATCATCTTCAACTTCACTATCAGAGATTTCCAGATATGGAGTATCTTCAGGAATTTCTTTGGAAAGGAGCGTATGGTACTTCTTGAGAGGAATTTCATTATCTTCGAAAATCTTACGAGTCATCTTAGCTCGAAAACGCTTGACATATAAACTATGGTTATGCTGGGAAATTAGAAGCTGAGATCTCAAATCAGAAATTTTCTTATTACGGTTAGCAAGGATAGTTTCCAGATCGTCATTCATCTTCGCATAATTTTCTTAAGCAAGGAGAGAAATTAAGGAATTGGTAAGCAAATTACGAAGGAAAAGTAATCAAAATAATTACCATCGCAAAGAATTTACCTTCTAATTGCTTCTTATCATTACGAAGAGAAGAATTTTCAAGCTTTAATTGATTATTCTCCTCAAGAAGAGAAGAATTATCAATTACGATGCTCATGAGATTGTGAATTATCTTCGTGACGGGATGTTAATTCTGCGTTATCAATACTTAAATCCTCTACTTTCGACGGAGATTTGAATTTTCAACCTCTAACTTCTTACAACGATTCAAAGTTTTCTTCTCAGCAATAGAATGACGTCTTTCCCAATCGAAGCATTTTGCACAACTAACTCTTCCAACCTAAACAAGAAAAAAAAAAGGGTTAGAAATCAACAAAATAAGGGAAATAAACAAGGAATAGAGAAGAAACTTACCATGCTACCTAAAGCATAAAATGAAGCAGGAGAGACGAATCTTGAAATGCCTTTGAGGGAGTTATTATCAATTACAGTAGGAACTTTACAAGCCTTCGCAATAAGTTTGCGAGCATTCGCTGTAGGAGAATTTCCTAATCCACGATAAGAATGGAGGAAAGCCTCAGATATGCTAACCATTGCTGAGGAAAAAGTTTCTGGGATACTTCAATCTTCATTTTCACCTTCATCAACATCATTATCATCATCTCCTTCGTCAGGAAAAGAGTATCGGAATTAGAACTAAAGTCCTTCTCAGGAAATTTATCATCTTCATCACCAAGATCTTCCTCAATATTCTCATTAGAAGAGATTACATTGGAATGAGACTTGGTTGAGAGTTTCTTCTTTTTCCTCCTCTCGTAAACAACATCTTGAAGTTTCCTTTTCCCTTTGAGAAGAGCATCATCTTGACTACTAGAAGCTTGGGTAACCTTCGCAGAACGAAGAGTTTGTTGTCTTGCAAGATAAACCTTTTAGAAGAAGTAGAACTCTTATTTTCACTCGCGACAATCTCGGAAGAAGTGGAACCTGCAAATTCAAATAAGGATAAGAAACAGAGGCAACAATATATTGTTTAGAAAAATACAAGAGTGTTTCTTACCTCATTTGAAATTAAAGGGTAACAAAAAGATAAGGATATGGAAGTACATACATTTCTATATACCCAAGGTTGATAATGGCGGTTACGAAGGTTCGCAGGAAATTCTAATATCCCAGAAATATAAGAATCCGATAATATTAAAGGGTACTTATACCAATCTTCATCATTAGAACGACGAGGTGTCTTATTATTTCCTGAGGCATAATCAATATCGTGCATGAGAAGATCATCTGCTGCGATATTAGATTTACGATGAAGACGAACACCCCAACGATTATCTTCTTTCCTCGCAGGAATTAGTGTGTAATTTTTGAAGAAACCCTCAACTGTATAATTCGCAGCAACAATTTCCATATTTTCAAATCCAGGTTTCCTAAGATCAACTGAATACAAATATTTCCCAAAAGCGGCACGATTTTCGAATTCAACTAAGAGGCGAATACAATCACCAGTCAATTAGTAAATGGCACAAGAAAAATTGGGGTGGGAAATAATTTCATAGAATAGAGGAAAGTTAACATCATAAAGAGGAATAGGAAGACCTGCGAGGATTTGACCTCGTGAGATTAAAATTTTCTGATCATCCCAAACATAGTTGGTAAAGAGCTTCACACAGAGAGAAGATTTATTATCATAAACTTCAATCTCAGATAGAATGAGGTCCCTATCAGCAAGTTCCGCATTAATCAGTTCAATAGTTTTCTTCTTTGGTGCCATTGAATATAAGATGGAAAATAGAAAGGAAAAAAGATAAAAGAGATTGCAGAGGCAGAAGTGGTGAAGAAGATGAATAAGATAAGAGAATAAAAAGCAAAAACAAAGGATAATATTTACAAATAGAGAGAGTTTGATGAAGATAGAAACTCATTAATACGAGTAAGCGTGAACGGTTGAAAAGAACGGTTATGAAGAAACTTGTCAAAAAGGTAAGGGAAAAGTAAAAAGACGTGTTGCGAACTTGATGGGTGGTAATAACTACACTAAATTTACGAGAATAGAGATTATCATGACATTTCTTCTTCGTAGAATTGACATGAGAAGAGGAAAGATGTAGGTACTGAATATCGCAAGATAATAGTTCACGAGTATCGTAATAAATAAAGGAGGAAAGAGTTATAAAATGATACGATGATAGAAGTAGTGCGGGGAAATATGAAGTTTTGCGAGGATGAAATAATTTTGCGAGGATGAATTGCGATACTTCGCAATTCATATCAATTGCATAAGTTTTACTATAAATAGGAGTTCAAATGTAAAATTCGAGAGGTTCTTTTAATGAGTGTAAGAAATTATCTTAGGAAATAGAATAGAAAAAGTTGTAACTATTCTTGTTCCATTTTGATAATTCTATGTAATCAACTAAGAGAATTAATAAGAAAATTATCATTCACCATCAAGAACTTCTTGAGTTTTTACTAATTCTATTGAGGGTGTAGTTGTAGATTATTCTGCAAATACATAACACATTATCATGAAAATCCTCTATGGTTTTATATGAGTGAACAATAGAATTACAGAAAACATTCCTTGCTTTTGATCCCACTTCTTCTATATGTAGGGTTTCTTCTCCCTTCTCTTGTGCTGTGTTCTCCTCATGAGTTATGATTTGGAGCACTGTGGTAATTATTGCGACTGTGTTTGCTTAAGTAAAAAGTGATTCAATTTTCCTTGATCAATCATTCGCAAGATTATCCTCTTGATATTATTGCAGTTATTTGTAGAATGTCCATGAAAATGATGATATGAACAAAATTCATGACTTCTTGGACCCATTGGTGGTTCCTTTACCATATTCTATGGAGTTGGTATATGTTCTATCAGAATAATTGCCTGCCATATCTTCTCTACACTTGTATTCAAAGGTGGCAACTTTATTTCTTCCCTTATCATTCTTTGATTTCCTTGACCATTGTTATAATTTTGTCTCTGATTTCCTTGTCCAAAATAATTTTGCCTTTGTCCCCCATAATTTTCTTACTGTTGATCTAATCTTGGGATCTGGTTATTTACTCCTCGATTATAGAAATTCCTCTCTCTATCATATTCTTCTTGATCTTTGCTACCCATTGCTACTATTTTTGGCTGGCTATTATTGATTTTCTTCTCTTCTGAAATTTGCGAAGAAGTTTACGAGGATGTTTGCGAAGTACCTGCTACGACGTTGATTATTTTGGGAAGTAAATTTGCTCCTACGTCTTGATTGTTAGTGTTTGCTACTGGATATGACTCCATATTTTTTTGCTTTTCCTCTAGTGTAATGTACTCTTCTTGCGATTCTCGTAACTCTGTCATCATTATGGAATTATTTCTTCTGAAGATTTGAACATACAATTGTTCAGTTGCGAACATCGCATTTATGAAAGACAGAATCAAGTATCTCTCATCCACGCGCCCTGCCATATCACTGCACATAGTCTTCCATATTCTTACCAAATGCTTCAAACTTTCACCAATTCTTTTTTTTAAACCAAACACATCTTCAATACCAATCCGTGAGGAATGATTTGTGATATATGCTCCAAGGAAAGTTGCTTGTAAATGATTAAATGACATAATAGTGTTCTTAGGAAGTCCTTCGAACCACTTTAGAGCTTCCCCTGTTAAGCTTGATGCGAAGTACTTGCATAATACAACATCATGATTCTCCCATTGTAACATGCATCTTATGTATGCTTTAATGTGCTGAATAGCACATGAAGTCCTATCAAAGATACTGGTAAGTGTAGGCAAATTGCATTTTGGTGGAATCCCTCCCAATTGTACTTCTCTAGCAAATGGAGTCCTCGCAGCTTCTTCTATTACTTTATCTAATTGCCTTCTATCTCCTCCTCTTCTATTGTTTATCATCCCTCTCATTTCCGCTAATTCTCGAAAGATCCGTGCATTTGCTCCAGAATTCTCATCCATTGGCCTCTTCAGCGCAGCCTCTCTTCTTCTACGTTCTTGCGTTTCTTCTCTTGCGATCCTTCGCATTCTATCATATTCTTCATTAATGTTTTCATTTGCACAATTCTGCAAATATCTTCTTTCTAAATTTGTAGTTGCAGGATTTCCCACAACACACCCCTTGTAATATGTTGATAATAATCTCTTGATTTAAACTAATTTGATAAAAATTCTAAAAATTGTGAATAGACACACGGATTTTTACATGGTTCGATCAATTTGATCTACATCCATGATTCTCTACTATGATTGTTAAAGTTTACATTTGATTTTACATTTGATAATCTCCATTAATAGAGTTTTAAATCTAGTTTTAGGGAAGAAGATGATAAAGAAAAATACATTTTCTCCCTCTAAAAGTCTCTCTGAAAAATATCTCTCTCTCCTAAAACTTTCTCTCTCCTCAAGACTCTCTCAACTCTAAAAAATACATCATCCTTTTCTGGACTTACTTGAACCCTTTATATAGGAAATTACATAGTGGGTGATAGCTAAGTTTTCCCCTTCTTTCGGATCTATTTTGCGATCTCATCGCGGTAATTACAATGTTAATATTCGCCAACTTTTGTAATCCTCGTGAAACAACACTCTTCTAATATGCCTCTTCAATCGTCAACTTCGTCATTCTTTGAATTATTTTGTGACGCTCGTGAAATGTTGTTGAAGATTTTTCAGTAACGCTCGCAGAAGTGTCATTAATCTCTCGTGAATATAATTGTGGTGATATTCTGATCCTACATCTTGCCTCTTTTTTCTTGAATATTGCTTGAAAAGTAATCTTTAAGAAAAAAATCTGTTGTTGTAGTAGTCTTTGATTTTTTTTGATGAAGGAATGAGTGAAAGAATACTGGACTTGAAAAGTATATACTTACCTCTATTCTTTTGCGAAGTTCCATATCTTTGTTAAGTAAATAAGAAGTATTAACTCTTGAAATGCTCGTGAAGTATGAAGTATCCCTGAAGAAATATAAGAAGTACTCAATCTTCAAGAAGTATCCGTTCTTTAATGAAAATCATAAGTATTGCCTCTGTTCTCGTGAAATTATTACTTCATTTTTGGTGAAAATCCTAGTCCATTTTGGAAATGATTCTTGCGAGAAGATAAAGAACATAAAATGTTTTCTTGGTAATCCATAGTTGCCTCTGTTCTTTATCTACGAAGGAAGGATCTCTGAGAGAACGTTAAATGAATGAATTGCCTCTTCCTCATTTGATAAAATGATCATATTCTGCGAAATAATCACTTCTTCTGCAAAATTCTGGAATGGTCTGCAATATGTTGAATTAGTCTGAAAATTTATGAATGTTTCTGGGAATTTCTGAATGTTTCTGCGAGGCTCTAAATGTTTCCGCGAGATTCTGGAATAATGCTTTGAATAGTGCTGCGATGAATAGTGACGATGAATAGTGGTGATGAATAGTGGTGATGAATAGTGGAGAGATTGTGAATAATGCTACGAGATTGTAGACATTCCTCTTGAGAGACTCTGAATAATACTTCTGAGAAACTCTGAATAGTATTTCTGAGAGATTTTGAATATTATTTTCTTTCTCTTTTACGATGAGCAAATCTTTCCTGCATTCTTACAAGAAAATAATTAATGTTTGAGATTATTCTATTGGTCTTATTTTGCCTTCCTAGTTAAAGGTCTTATTTTTCCAATTTTTCTTTCTGCGACAAAATTGCAGGACGTCTTTACATTTGCATGTATTGACCCATTGATTTTACCTTATCTTTTCTCTCGAGGCTTTTTGGCCTGTTATGCGACAATATGACAAGTCTAAGTTCTCTCGCGAGATCAAAGTCTCATGACATTGCCGTCTTGCGATGAAATCGCAGGACGTCTTTACACTTTCATGTAAAAACCCATTGATCTCATCTTAACTTTTTCTCTTTTGGCTTTTTGCCTCTGTATAATCTACGCGACAATATGACAGGCCTAAATGATCTTGCGATCTTAGAGCCCCATGACATTGCCGTCTTAAGACACTTATCATCTCCCTAATGGAGGGTGCCGCCCTTATCTTCCCCCTGGTTGCCCCTTCAAGGAGGGCACATCGGCCATACAAGACTAGATCCTCCCATCCGCATTTACCAACAACCGGTTGTTTTCGCGTGACCTCTTGTCCTTTATGCCTATATGGATTATAGTTACAAGAATGCACCCTAAGTGGGGTTTTCTTGAGGCCAAGTGCATTGTAGCCAAGACTTACCAAAGATGGCCAGGGTAGGTTCGTCCGTCCCGGGCACCCTTGGCTAAACCGTGTACCTCGGCGCCTTGGTCATACCCTGCACTTCTTGGAAGAGATTCTCAGTCGTCCAACTAGGGTATAACCTTATAAAGATGGAAATCCAAGATCTCTCTCCCGGATAGGTTTTCTTTAACCCCAACATCTGCATGACTCAGGTTCTAGCGCGGTATAACCTTATCGCTGAATCATGTCAAGAGATACCCCCTCATATGACGCGCTTTAAGGTCTTAAAGATGCCTCTTGCGAAATTGTATTCGCGAACTAGGGTGCACGCCATAAAGGTTCGTCCCATTCTTTTTATCTCTGCGAAATTTTATTCGCTTTTCTTGCGATGATGCTCACATTTCTTCATTATTTCATTTCTTCTTTCATTCTCATAACATCGAAAATCTTTAAAATATTCTTTAAAATCTTTTAAAATATTAGAAATATTTTTTGAAATCTTGCGATTGTATCGCATTTGTTAAATCTAAAATCCCTTTCTGTAAAAGAAATATTCTGGAATTTTTTTTGAAATCTTACGATTTTATCGTGTTTTTAAATCAAAAATCTTCTGTAAAAGGAATTTTCTAGAGAAATATATAAATTGAATGTTCTCGGTTTTTTGTAATTTTGAAGTCTTTGTAATCTGGCTTAGGTATACTTTGTTTTGGAAGTTAAATCAAATTTTTTTTTTTTTTTTGAAATCTTAAAAATCTTTGCGATAGTTTCATTTTCTGTAATCTTTGAAAATTTTGAAATTTTTTACGATCTTTAAAATATTTGCGATAATCTCTTTTTTTATAATTGTTTGAAATCTTTGAAATCTTGCGAATGTATCGTTGTTTGTAAATTTCTGAAATATTTTTGAAATCTTTGAAATTTTAGAAATCTTGCGATTACATCACTTTTGGTAAATTAAATCAAATCTTTTGAAATCTTTAAAAATATTAGAAATGCTCTCTGAAATATTGCGATAGTATCGCTTTTTGTAAAATAAATCAAAAAATTTCATTTTCTATAAGTAAAATATTCAAGGAAGTGGTACCTAGCTTTTTTGCGATTTTCTGTTGTTGCCGTCTCTCGCGAAGTATTTGAGTTGCTTGTGAAATGAGAAGAAATGAGAAATAAACTCTTGATCTGCCTCTTTCATACTCTCGCAACATACCAATTGTTATAACCCTTCTCTTGTGAATTTTACTTGCGAAATAATCAAATATCTGACGAAGTAATGAAATACCAAATTCCTCTCTCGACCGACTTGGCGAAGTAATGAAATAATCCTCTCGTGGAAAGTAGATGTACCATGTCAAAACTAGACTTCATTTTCTCGATAGTCAATTCCTTTCGTGAATATATCTCTTGAAGTGCACAAATGCTTATTTTGTCTTTACCGCCACTATGATCAAATTTCTCACTTCTGATTGTTAATCTCTTCATTTTTGCTGACGGATTCTACTCGTAATTCCCATCGTTGTTGACTTTTCATTTGGTATTATTAACTTACTATAGCGATGCATTTATTCCTTCGCATATGTACCATGAAGTTAGGATTAAACTAAATTTAAGCTATAGTGGTTCATTTGGTATTAGTAACTTTCCCTTGTACTTGCGAGCAGGTATTGTCTTGCGAGCGGCTATTGTTTTGTAATGATGTATATTCTCTTATTAATTTTGATTTGTTGTCTTTGTCCTATCCTCTTGCTTACGTCCGTGAGTGCTTCTCTACCTATCTCAACAACTACACTATGTTCATTATTATATGTAAAAATGAGAAGTCCTTTTTTCTCCCCCCACCGTTTACGATTCTTTTGATTTTGTCCATTCTTCCACTTTGTTCCTACACTCAAGCCTCAATAATATGTATCTCTTTGGAGATAGAACAAGCTTCTCAAGTAATGTTCTCGTGAAATATTAACTACTCCTTGGCGAGTGCGTAATTGATAGTCAAGCTTCAATATGTATCTCGCCAAATGTTGCTCGCAGATGTGTTAACATATGTAAAGCATCAATAATGAGTTATCATTCTTCTTTTCTTCTATGAATTTATCGCCACTCATTTTGTAGGGGGAAAGTTCTTGGCAGAATAGCTTCAAACACCAATAATGAGTTTTACACCGATTCCTGCGAAGTTTTGTACTAAAATGTAAACGATTAGTAAACACTAAAAATACTAAAAGTACATTTTTTTTTATTATTATTATTTTATTTTTATTTTTTTTAGAGAAGAGATTTTGTCCTGTAGAATTATTTGTTGGTGTAACTTCATTTGATTTCTTCGCGATTGTTGATGAAGTACGTGGTGAATAAATCATTAGTCTTCTTCCTTTATCTATTGTGCTATCTTTGTCCTTTGTGCTTTCTCCTCCGTTGGAATATCTAATCGCAAAAGAGAAATTTCGCTGGAGTTTTTGATTCCTTTATGTTCTTTATCTGTGAGTGTTGGTTCTCTTCACTGGTGGGTTATAAACTTCGCTGATAGTTATTTCCTCTCGCGGATTAGCTTCTTCAGTTCCCTTTCATCGCTAGGCTTCTTTTTCTTCCTTTTAAATAAAAAGATTAGTAGGCTTCTGTTTCCTTCCATCGCCAGGCTTCTTTTCTTCTGGATTAGCTTCTTTTGAAAAAGTCAGTAAGTTATTTTGAAAAAGTACAATAGAAAAATAATAGAAAATATTAAAGTATAATATCAAAGAAAGCAATAATAACAAGAGGACAATATTCATTTTCAAGCTCGTCATTTCTTCTAGGAAAAAGTGACACCACCTGTTCACCTTTATAGATTAAAATGATAGCAAATCACTACAAAAGAAGTAAAACATTTTGTCATAATTATGGGAAATAAAGCAAAGAAGCAAAGAATATTCATTTGTCATAATAATTTGATTAAAATAATGAAACATCGTAGTTTGCGAGATTTTTTTATCTTCCTGCCAAATTAATTCATTCCTTGCTGATTGTTGACAATTGAAGTGATCCCGTTGTTATTGTTAATTGTATTCTTCACGAGTGATTGGTTTCCATCATACATTTTTCTTCGAAAATCCATATTGATGAAATTTTGCCTGGAATCGTAAACGATCAGTAAATTTGGCTAGCAATCTATAGAGCGTTAAGATGAGTAATTTCTCCCTACGAAGAATGAAAACATCCAATGAAATCTTCTTAACTTTGTTTTTACGAAATGTAAATATCTAATCAACAGAAAATCTCGAAATTTGACATTTTTAGAAATTCATTAAACAAATTTGTAAAACGAAGTTTGGTTATTACAAATTCGTAGCAAAACATTTTTAGATTCAAGACTTCCACGATAAATCAAATTTTTGTAAAAAGCAAAGTTTAAATCCATTTTTCAATTTGTCCTTTGAAATTCCCAGATCTGAAAAATGAAACAAAGAATAAAAAAAGTGAGAAGAAATTTGTCCTTTTTGATGATTTGTTGGCATAATTTTTGTTGATATTTTCATCATCCGCCACCTAATATATCTCCTTCTTTCTATTTGATGTATAATCATGATCTTTCGTTGTAGCTTTCCATATTTGATCTTGAAACTTTTAGATCCAGTGAAATCTAATTCTAACAATAGCCAATTTCTTTGAATCTTCTCCAATTTGACAAGTAGTTGTCCCCATAGTCGGCGCCAAAATGTATTTGCAGGATTTCCCACAACACACCCCTTGTAATATCTTGATAATAATCTCTTGATCTAAACTAATTTGATAAAAATTCTAATAATTGTGAATAGACACACGGATTTTTACATGGTTCGATCAATTTGATCTACATCCATGATTCTCTACTATGATTGTTAAAGTTTACATTTGATTTTGCATTTGATAATCTCCATTAATGGAGTTTTAAATCTAGTTTTAGGGAAGAAGATGATAAAGAAAAATACATTTTCTCTCTCTAAAAGTCTCTCTGAAAAATATCTCTCTCTCCTAAAAATTTCTCTCTCCTCAAGACTCTCTCAACTCTAAAAAATACATCATCCTTTTCTGGACTTACTTGAACCCTTTATATAGGAAATTACATAGTGGGTGACAGCTAAGTTTTCCCCTTCTATCGGATCTATTTTGCGATCTCATCGCGGTAATTACAATGTTAATATTCTCCAACTTTTGTAATCCTCGTGAAATAACACTCTTCTAATATGCCTCTTCAATCTTCAACTTCGTCATTCTTTGAATTATTTTTTGACGCTCGTGAAATGTTGTTGAAGATTTTTCAGTAACTCTCGCAGAAGTGTCATTAATCTCTCGTGAATATAATTGTGGCGATATTCTGATCCTACAAAATTATCACAATTGTTTTGTTGCAGAGCATCTTGAAATTCTTGTTCTTCCCTTTCTATTCTTCTCATCCTTCTCATGCGAATATCGGGAATTTCTTCTTCTTCATTTCTCCTTCTTCTGTGATTCATTTCTTCTTGATTTGCCTGTATTTTAGTTCGAAAATTTGGTTCATTCCTCGATGTTTCTGTTCGTTGATTTCCAATTCTTCTCTGAATTCTTTCATACTCAACATTTTGATTGTTACGAGCCTCTTCACGTCTTCTTACTCCACTCTCGTAATTGTTCTGATGTACTGCTTGTTGTCTCTCAGCTGACTCTTCTTCTTGATTTTCTTCATCATTCTGATTTTTTTCTCTAGGATTTGGCCTAGTTCGTAAATTCTCCATGTTTTGTTCATGGTTTGGTATTAAAATGAAGCGATTCTCTTGATTTCTTTCAACTTGATTCTGTGCTTGTCCTTGCATAGTACTTTCATCATTGATTGTTGGTGAATTCTGCCATTCTCTCTCTGGTCTGGCATTTTATCTTGCAACACATTGAGATTTACTCCTTTATAACATCTCATTCTCCATCCTCAATTCTTGATTCCGTCTTGTTAGATTAGCACGTTCTTCAGCTTCTAACCTTCGTTCTTCTTGAATTCCTTGTCTCAATGTTTCTAACATCTCCCTTTCTCTTTCAAGAATTGTTCCTCCCATCAACCTCCCATTTTCTCTGATTTGTGGTTCTCTATATTCTTCTGCTGGTGTATCAGTTCTCCAAGTGTGTATACTCACTCGATCATGATCTATTGTTTGTTGAGATTGATTTCTTCGATTACTCCCTCTACTACTTGGTTCTCCTATTATATTTGCTTCTCCTCCTGCGAGTCTTACACTTCTTCTTACTGTAGTTAATGGTTCTGATATATTTCTTCTTCTTGCCATTTATCTGATACAGGAATTCTTATACACCCTGTTTCTAGCGCCAATTATGTAGTTGCAGAATAACTTACAACTACACCCTCAGTAGAATTAGTAAAACTTGAGAAGTTCTTGATGTTGAATGACAACTTTCTTATTAATTTTCTCAATTGATTACAAAGAAGTATCTAAATGGAACTAGAATAGTTACAACTTTCTCTATTCTCTTTCCTAAGATAATTTCTAATACTCACTTAAAAGAATCCCTCGAATTTTACATTTGAACTCCTATTTATAGTGAAATTTGTACAGCTGTATATGAATTGCGAAGTATCGCAATTCATCTTCGCAAGATTATTATATCTTCGCAAATATTCATACTTCCCCGTGCTTCCTCTATCATCGCATCATTTTGTAATTCTTTCCTCTTATATTTGTCACGATGTTCGTAAGCTAATGCCTTGAGATATTCAGTACCTACACTTGTACTTATTTCATCTCTACCGTCGAGGTCTTCTTTCTTGGGGAGAGATAAAGTAAATCTGCGGAGGTATCCTTTGCAGCTTAGGTTCCTTTGTCCAGCGAAGGCTATATAGTTCAGTTATTGTGCGACCACTATGATCGTGACACGTTCTCCATAGAATATTGGTATTCACACATATGTTAAGTGTAACCGTGTCCTCAACGAAATCGAGTTGTTGTATTTAGTTTGATCGAGGACTAGCAAAAGCCAAGTGTGGGGGAATTTGATAAGTGCATATTTCACATATATTTGGTGTCAATTTCATCCTAGTAATTGCTTATATTCTTGCGAATTATTGTATATTATGTTTGTTTTCTTGTATTTGTCTTACATTAGGTGAATCATCCAAAAAGAAGTGAAAAGAGCTACAAAGTGAAGTCTACAATTGGAGAAAGGACAAAGATCAAGTGGAACTCGTCCAAATCTAGAATTTCGTGTCATCATTTTGAAGAGGACGCGAATACGAAGCCAACAACGAAAGAATGATGTCAATATGACGTCTTACGAAAAAGTTTTAGGCGAAACGAGAAGTTAAGCTTGTCAGTTCTCCGAAGATGACAGATAAACAGGAAGTGCCAAAGGCAGTCACTGGAATTACTAGGAGGCAGCTGAAATCAGGGGCGGAGGCATCCTTATGCAAGGGTTGGAAATTGCACCCCCTTGATTCTAAAAATTTATACTGAGTGTTAGTTTTTGAAGCCCAAAAAAGAAAGAAAAACCATATTTGCACCCCCTCAAAAGCCCAACGGAAAAGCAACTTATTGACTTCCCTTCTTTGTTTCTCCCATTCATATACGTATTTAGAATTCACGAGATATTTTCTTCTCTTAATTTTCCGTTGCTCTATCTCATTTTGTCTCCAATTAGTTTCTTTTGGATTTACATGTCTTACCAATCACCACTTTCTCTTTGTCTCTAATCCTATAGTTTTTGTTTGTCTGCTCATTTTCAGTTTTGCAGGTTCTCAAACGTAAGCCTTTCTACTCAAAGTCATTTCTCCAAAGTTCTAGCCAATGTCAAGTACCAAATCCTAGAGAACATACAACTTGATAATGCTCTAGGGTACAGTTGGTAAATGTGGAGACAAATCTTTTGGCTTTGGAAAGAAAATGGACGTTGGTACTAAGTCTTAGCTTTGTCCCGCATTGACAACCACCTCAAGGTTTGCATTTCTCAAGTCATAACCTTCATTCTTTATCCAAATATCTCAATTTTAGTCTTTCTATTTCCAGTTTATATTACCTCAATTTCATTTGGTTTGAATTTCTTTTCTTATTTGAGGTCAAACCCCCTTTGCCTTAAAATTAACTCTCGTTATCATGTGAAAATATATGTTTTAAACTACTTTTATAACCTAATTGTTGCTTTAGCCCTTACCAAACCTCAATATCTCTCACTCAAATTCTAATTCTAGTATATGCACTTATTTTTTCCATCGTTACAACATTTGTTTAATACTACAGTAGAACCTTCATATAAGAATACCTTATAAAAGAATAAACTCCATATAAGAATTAAATAATTTGGTCCCAACTTGGCTTAGTCAGTGTAAAAATTACCTCAATATAAGAATAACTTCTTGTTTGAGGGTGAAAACAGTATCTACTGATTTCGGTAATTTCGGGTGTGTGGGTGAGAAATAATTTAAACCCTAAAGAATCCACTGCAAGGGAGTACTTTAGATTCGAGAGATCAATCTGTACAAATCCATCCTAAACCAAGAAATGGTCGTTCCGGACTTGCTTTCGTCACAAAGTGGAGGAGAATGTGTTGGTTTTGGGGAGGGAAGCAAGGAAAGTGATGAGACCAGAATAGTTGATTCTGGAAGAGTAGTTGTGTTACTAAGACTTGTATCAGAAAAGTGGGAAGGCTAACAAGTGGTAATCTAGCAAGTATTTTCTGAGTATTGTATATTCCCAAATGAACTTGTTGTTCTGTGGAAATAGGTAAGACCTATTTATACAAGTGAAATTGAAACGTACCCTGGTCTCATTAAGGAATGGAAAAATAGGTAAGTAAATGGGAGGAGGTGGTAACCGTATGCATGGAATTGATGTTCCATAAAATCGTTAACGCATGGAATTGATGTCTCAGAGCGTTTCACCATTAACTCCCTGTATTTACTAACCGTCTCACCCTTATGACACTTTCTTATGATGGGAGCAGTGTACGCCGCACGTTGTAAACATCCAAACCAATACCCAAAGAGGATCCCCCAGTTTGTGATATGTGTTTGATATCTCGAATGTTTTTGTGGAAAACATGTAGCATATTGTTGTTGTCTGGAAAGTCGAGTTTGGAAGACTTGGTAGCTTGGTGACCTTCAACGGTCGAGATTTTTCATCTTAAGAGGAAAGGTAGTCATTGATCGTCGCACGCCTTCGTTCGTTGGTGGATGCATAGGGAAGGACAGCATGGTGGCATAGCTAGGTTGGCATTCCAGTGGCATAGTATTACGGGGATGCAAGTGTTGCATAATGATGGCGCATCACAAGAGTTGCAGGCTAAGTCAGTGTTCAACCGTAATGGCGCATTGCGAAGCCATAATAGCGGTATTACTGTACAGACTGTTAATGGCATGATCCCACAGGGCCAATATATTGCAAGTACAACACTACATTGTAAAGATATTTGTCTAAGGAATGAAGTTTATTGGACGACACAATAAGGCTTCATTAAGGGAAGGAAAGACAAGGCCAAAGTGACAAATGCAACATGCGATGTTGGCATTAAGGCATATCCGTGAATTGAGTTGGCCCAAACTCAAGGATGATGCAAGAAGAGTAAAATATACTATGAGTTAGTCTATGGCATTGGTTCAAGTCTGGACAAAGCTTGAACAATGCAAACAAGTTGGTAATACAAGAGTTGCATTGCTGTTGTCAAGCAAATTGGCATGGTGAAGCATATGTGACACATGAGTAACTAGAGTGGGATTAAGGAGTTGGACTCGACAAATAAAGCTTAAATAGTGTTTGTGCATGAGTTTATAAGGATAAACATGCAGGTCAAAGTTGGTTGAATGTTGGAGCGTGACAGAATCCAGTATGCCATAACAGGTGGCGCAATACGGCTCAAGTGACGGTTACAAGTTGGTTACGAGCTTCACACGCATGACAATGACGCGTGATGAAGAGGAGCAGTTATAAAGGAGTTTATAATCGTGGGAAAAGAGTTTTAACTTCCAAGAGAATAGGTGTTGGACGATTGGAGCAAGTTAAAGGAGAACTGTCCAGTTGGCATAGTAGTTGGCGGTTATGAAACTGCTCCCCGAGACAGATGGATGTCTCTAGCGTGTGTAACGGTTATGCACGGTTTGGCTAAGAAAATATGCTATATAAATATTCCTAATTCATGGGAAATTCGGAAGCCTAGCCTGTGAGAGTTAGACTCATATTAGGAGAGTTTTTGTAAGACTTAGATTTGGTTCAAGGAGTGAACAAGTCTGTGTAAGTCCCCAAGTGGGAAAGTTTTTTTGTATTTCTTCCCTTTGATGCAATAAAAGAGTTGATTGTGTAATATTCTAAGTGTTCTTGGTTGGATGATTGTTGTTAGCAAAGTATGGCAAAGATTGAATGCATTTTGGGGTGCATTTGATTAGTTTAAGTTGAAGAGAAAGAAGGTTAAAGACTTCCGATGTTGAATTGTTGAGTTGGCTGTTTGCACTGGTGAAAACTTATAAGGCTGAATTAAAAATGGGTGAAACTTTATTCACAGAACCATTGTGCTGCTGGGGTTATACTTTCGCAGAAAAATATCTGGGGTGTTTGAAGGTGTGACAATTCGGGTATCAGAGCTGTGTTTGGGGCACTGTTTAGGTGTATTTGTTGGATAATACACTAAGACTTCTTTCTCTCTTAAGATATTTTACTGCGAGCAAGTAAGTGGCGCATTATTTTCAGAATATTGCATTAGAAATGAGTTCTAATGGCATAATGATCGACGAAGAACTACCGGGTACGTTTGATCAGCTTGAGAAGTATGGCAGTAATCTTGATGATTTTGTCATAGACATGGGTTGTGATGACCTTGGAAATCCTCTTGTTTCTGAAGATAAGGGTAGGCTAGACCTACTTGAAGGAAGCACAACAGATTGGTTTAAAGAATTTGACGAAAGGGTAGGTGCAGTCGAGGACAAGGTGTCTGATGCAACCTTGTTGAATTGTGAAATCAATGCTGAAGTGACTGAATTGAAGGTTCAATTCAGTGATATAAAGACCATACTAACAAGCCATGCGAAGAAAATGTCTGAGTAAGTGGCTAGCATTCGCGGATTAATCAGTAACGGCATGTTTTTAGGAGGAAACGTGCATTGAGAAAGCTCAAGTCGAGTCTCCGAGCCAAGAATTTACGTTGGTTCCATAAATGCAAGGAAAATTGAGAATTTATTGTATGACGTTGAGGCATACTTTGAGGAAAATGGAATTGGGGAATGATAAAAAGTAACTCTCGCAGGCAATTACCTTGGTGGTGATGCAAAGCTTTGGTGGAGAACTATGCTGCAAGAAGATGAAGCTGCTGGTTATACCAATCATATGTCATGGGATGACATGAAAGAGGGACTGAGATGTCAGTTCTGGCCGAGCAATGGTGCTTGGTATGTAAGAGAAAGTTTACGTAGGATGAAAATGACGAGTACACCGCAGGCCTATGCTGAAAACTTCCTTTCATTGGTGAAAGAAGTACGTGGCATGAGTGAAGAAGATCAGATGTTCCAATTTCTGGATGGCACAAGTTTGAGTGTGATTGCTGAACTTAAGAAGCTCAAAATCCAGATTATCCAGATGTCTATTCAAGTGGTAAGAGGACTTACTAGATGCACAATGACTGAAGATGTGCAAAGTTGTGAAGGTGAAGCCAAAAGGAAGGAAAAATCTGTAGGCAGTAAGAGCAAGCATGAACCGAAGAAAGATGAATTATTCCCTTCAGCCAGGAAGTATAGGGAATGCTTCATCTGCAAAGGTTTGCATTTCGCAAGAAGCTGTCCACTCAAAGAATAACTTAATGTATCAGTTGGGAATGACTATGGAGGTTATTCTAGCAAGACTCGTGAAGGCCGAAGTGAAGGTTCAAGGAAGATACCACGCAGCAAAGTCGTTGCTCACTTCGACAAGGTTAAGAACTAAGCTAAGAACAAGAGTAAGTGTTTCTGTCTCCATTGGCGACACTTTGATGCCAGAACAAAGATTTTTACTGGCCTTGTTTTATGTATCTTTAGTTGTTGGTTGTTGCAAGCTCTGTGTGTAGAGTTTGGTTGTACAAGATTTTATTTGAGTCTTCAAGTTTTTATATACTTTGCTTTGGTGTAAGCAAGTTGCTTTGTTAATGAAGTTTTAGCTTTCCAAAAGTGATCAAGTGGATGATCAATCATGTAATGGTACATGGGTTTGTTATGTAAGAGCAGTAATTGTAGGAGCAGAATCTCGCAGCATTATTATGCTTGCAAATAATTAACGACGCAACAAATGATAGCTTGAGAAATTGAGGAGAGAAAAGACATCTTGCGAGCAAGGCTGCGAAGACTCGCATGACATATTTTAGATCCGAAATTATTGGGCAACACAACTGTCATCTTTTATGTAAAATCATATAAATATCCATTTAGGCATAGGAGGAAGAGGGGGGTTCTTTTGGAGGATAATTTTACTAGGAGAGAGAGAGATTTTTTAAGAGAGATTTATTTTCTTTATCATCTTCTTCCCCAAAAATCTAGAGCTCCAAATATTCTTTAATGGAGTCTCAATTGTAAAATCATGTAATTACATACAATCACTAGTGAAGAACCATGGATGTAGATCACAATGATCGAACCATGTAAAAATTCTTGTGTCTCTTTACAATTTTAGTATTTTTATCACCATTTTTATATTTAGATCTACAAATTGTTATCAAGATATGATAAGGGGTGTGTTGTAGGTTTTCCTTCAATTACATTTTGGCGCTAGAAACAGGGAACCTGCTATTTGATAGATTGAAGAAGATTCAAAGAAATTAGCTATTGGAAGAGTTATACATCACTGGATCTAAAAAAATTGATAGGAAAAATGGAAGTTTCAATTGAGAAATTGTTAAAGAAAATGAAAAAGATTATGAAGACACAGAATATCACGCAGAAGTTGAGTTTACAAAAGATTTTGCAGCTGTGATGAAATATTGGTAAAAATATTGCAATTAAGATCTTACAGCTGTGATAAAACGTTGACTCTAATGATATCACGAGGGCATTAATTCGCAGAATATCCCAATTCAGAAGATAAAGGAAATGAAAGGACGCAGAGAGGAGAAGAAGGGTGATTAAGCTACAAGTAAATTCAGAATTTTTGGTTCACGAGTACTATCTTGTGGAGACCAAAACAACATACTCATGATCAGAAATGAATTACTAAGAGGAAAAAAAATGAAGCGGAAGATGCAATTCCACCAGATTAATTACTATGGGCGTGAATTGGAGTCTAGATAGTTCTGCGAGATTAAAACCTAGATAGTTCTGCGAGATTAAAACCTAACTAGTTTTGCATGAATTCAATCTAGTTTTGCGTAAGTTGAATGGGAAGGATACATTCTCCACTGAAGTTTTGCGAAGAAACAAAATTAATTTGCGAAGATGTAGACTAGAACTGAAAATAATCCTATACATTCTTCAACATTAGAATTGAAAATGAAAACAAATGCAGGCAACTTCCATTTATGAAACGAACGTGCTCCAAGGATTCATTTCATCTTATCAACAGAGAGTTGATAGCGACAAATGAAGACAAAGGAATAAAGTATTAATTTATTAAGAAACAATTTTGCGAGAAAATGATTTATGATTCGCAGCTCATCACAGCCTCAAATCTGCAAAACCATTGTATGGACGTGATAGAAGAATTATGGTCATAATAGAATTCAGGGAATGTCTGCGAAGATACTTTGTCAACTCAAAACTAGTGAGCAATCCTTTACAAATATGAAGCACAACGCCGTAGCTCATGGAGATTAGTTCTGCGAATATTAACTTTGCGTCAATTAATATTAAAAGAATCAATATTAATTTAGAGAAAATTCTTAAAGTGAGAAAATAAGGAGGGATACAAATCTAGTAAAGGAAAACGAACATGGAAATGTAAAGCTACACCAACAATCGTATTTTAAGAAAATGATAAAATGAGATCTAACGTGGCCCTCATAAAAATCATCATCATCACGTTGGAATTAGCAATTGAGATTACTTCGCAGACGTCTACTTGGTGACAATTCTCATCATAAATAAACATTTAAAAGGGTGTCTACTTCGCAGCATGAATACCACTAACGTGAAGAAGAGAATTCTTGCGAGAATTTTTTGGATTTGTTTCATTTGTTTCATATACTTCTCAAGAGACAACAACAAGACGCAAAAGGTAAGTACCATTTCCTTGAATATTTTATTTACAGAAGACAAAAGATTTTTGATTTTATTTACCAAAAGCGATATACTCGCAAGATTTCTAAAATTTCTAAGATTTCAAAACATTTCAAAGATTTTTTAGATTGGGGAAAAGCGATACAATCGCAAGATTCAAAAATGAATTCATCGCAAAAATTTAAAGATCTCAAAAAATTTCAAAAACTTCAAAGTTACAAAAAACAGAGAAAACTAAATTTATATAGAACAGTTTTGATTTAAAGACGCGATATGAATACTTCTAATATTTCTTCAAGGATTGAAACAAAAAGGTAATTGGTATATTTGTTCGCAACAAAACATATTTTGAAAAACAAGAAAATGAAATGAGGCATTTCGCAACATGAAAAATTTGTGATGAGTTTTTACGAATAAAAATGATTTATTGCGATCAGCTTTCATAAAAGAAAGACGCAAATTGTGATTAGCTTTCAAAAAAACAAGAAAACCGCAGAAATTTTACACAGGCAAACCTTTGTGACGTACACCCTAGTTCGCGAAGCAACATTTCACAAGAGGCAAAGTCCTAAAGTACGTCATTTAAGGGGGTACCTATAAGCATGGCTCAGGGGAAACGGAACACCACCACGGAACCTGAGTACATGGACATTACGGGGTACATAACCCAAAAATGGGGTACCTATCCGGGTAAGACACCTTGGATTCTCAACCTAATCTTGCGATGTAACATGATTTAGTTTAGGAAACTAAGGCATACTGTCTTTCCCAAGAAGTGAAGAAAACGATCAAGGCGCCGAGGTACACGGTTGAGTCAAGAGTGCCGGATGGGTTTGAATCACATCTGCCATTCTTGACAAGTCTTGGCAAATGATGCACTTGTCCCAAAGATACCCCATAGGGTGCAACCTCGTAACTATAATCCCTATAGGAAAAAAGGATAAGAGGTTGCGAACAAAAGCTGGTTGTTGGCAAAACCGGATGGGAAGAGCTAACCTTGTATGGTCGATGTACGCTTCCTTGAAGAGGCAACCAGGGGGAAGATAAATGGAAGCACCCTCCATTAGGGAGCTGATACGTGCTATAAGACGCAAATGTCACGAGGCTTTTTGTTCGCAAGAACGTAAAGGCTTGTCATATTTGTGCAACAATCGTATTTCGGCGACTCGCAGAACTTAATAAAGAAGTTAAGATGAAATCAATAGGTCGCTACATGAAAGTGTAGAGATGTCCTGCGATTTCATCGCAAAGGGTTTTTGCATGAAAGTGTAAGAACGTCCTGCGATTTTGTCGCAACAAAAGATGGCAAAATAATACCTTTAATTAGGAATGCAAAATAAGACCACAAGAGAATACGCAAATAAAATTGCGAAGATGATTATATGTAAGCAAATAAGCTTATAAAATGATTATATGTGAACATTAAATTGAGATTATGCACCTTTGATATTTTAATTATATTATATTATGTGAGACTAATAGTGCAGGAATAAACAGTGGAGAAAATAACAATGAGATACCACGATCCAGGAAAATGAGGCACAAGCGAATTAACTTGCGAGAATAAAGAGAAATGATCACACTAGAGAAAAAGTCAAAGAAAGGGAGAATGAAGGCAATTTAAGGCTACATCAATTTTACCGCGGCGAAATGAGCTAAGTAACATAAACATTAGCTAATACATTGCAATAGATAAGCATTCTCATCATACAAGCATCATACTCGCATCATAAAAACATTGCATAAGCATTTCATGGCATAAGCATCGCATACACATTTCATAACATAAGCATTATATTCACACAAGTATTTTATATAACTTTACAGAATATTCAGAACTTCGCAAAAATATTCAGAAATTCGCAACACTATTCGCAGCATTATTCGTAACACTATTCGCAGCACTATTTCAGGAACATTATTCAGAATATCGCAGAATACTTCATAATTTCACAGAGAACTTTAGAAATTCGCATAGAACTTTACAAATTCGCAGAATTACTCAGAATTTTAAAGAAGGTGTCAGAATCTCGCAGAAGTATTCAGAAACTAGTAGGAAAATTCAGAAATTAGCCAGATTATTCATAACCTCGCAGACACATTCAGAATCTCACAGGAGATGTGATCATTTCGCAGGATGTGATTATTTTTTTGAAAAGATTATCGCATGAGGCAAAGGAAAGATAAGAATAAGGAAACAATTCGTTCATTCAATATTTTCTCAAGGATTTTACCCTCACAGATAAAGAACATATGCAACCATGGGTACTAAGAAAATATTTTATGTTCTTTATCTTCTCAGCAAGAATCCTCACCAAAAATGGAATAATAATTTCGCATGAATAGAGGCAGTACTTATCACTCTTATTCAAGGACGAATACTTCTTATACTTATTAAGGATACTTCATACTTCTTATATATTTCGAGGATTGAGTACTTCTTATACTTCTTAAAGGATACTTCATACTTCTTATACTTCAAGGATTGATATTCTTTACTTCGCAACATTCTGGGACTTCGCAAAAGAACAGAGGCAAGTACGTACTTTTCAAGTCCAGTATTCTTTTGCTCATTCCTTCATCAACAAAGATCAAAGACTACTCCAACAGCTACAACAACTAGTTTTTTCCTGAAGATCGCTCTTCAAGAAATATTCAAGAAAAAAGAGGAAAAATGTAGGAGCAGAATCTCGCAGCATTATTATGCTTGCAAATAATTAACGACGCAACAAATGATAGCTTGCGAAATTGAGGAGAGAAAAGACATATTGCGAGCAAGGCTACGAAGACTCGCATGACATAGTTTAGATCCGAAATTGCTGGGCAACACAACTATCATCTTTTATGTAAAATCATATAAATAGCCATTTAGGCATAGGAGGAAGAGGGGGGTTCTTTTGAAGGATAATTTTACTAGGAGAGAGAGAGAGCTTTATTTTCTTTATCATCTTCTTCCCCAAAAATCTAGAGCTCCAAATATTCTTTAATGGAGTCTCAATTGTAAAATCATGTAATTACATACAATCACTAGTGAAGAACCATGGATGTAGATCACAATGATCGAACCATGTAAAAATTCTTATGTTTCTTTACAATTTTAGTATTTTTATCACCATTTTTATATTTAGATCTAGAAATTGTTATCAAGATATGATAAGGGGTGTGTTGTAGGTTTTCCTGCAATTACAGTAATGAACAAGGGTGTTTTCGTTTATAAAGTCTTGCCTCTTTATTTACGATGTTGTAGTAGCAGGATTTCCCACACTACACCCCAATTAATATCCTATAAAAATCTAAGAGTAATTAGTTGGAGATTGAAGAATTAAACGACACTTTTTTATTTAGATCTCATAAATGTTTACAGAAAGTATTCAAACTCAGAAGTACAACTTTATTTCTGGAGTTTCTCTCTCCTCAAAATATTCTCAACTCTAAAAAATACATCATCCTTTTCTGGACTTACTGAACCCTTTATATAGGAAATTACATAGTGGGTGACAGCTAAGTTTTCCCCTTCTTTCGGATCTATTTAGCGATCTCATCGTGGTATTTGCAATGTTAATGTTCGCCAACTTTTGTAATCCTCGTGAAACAACACTCTCATAACATGTCTCTTGAATCATCAGCTATTATGATGTTTCCCTGTGACGCTCACCAAATGTCGCTGAAGAATCCTCACGACACTCTCGTGAACAATGTCATTTATACTTATAGGAATATTTGACCTTCTCGTAAAAGCATTGTTCTTATCACGAGAATATCGTTGTGGCGATATTCTGGTACTACATCTTGCCTCTTCTCATGTTTTCTCTACGAAGATGAGAAGATCATGAGAACTTTAAATTCTTCTTAACTATCGCAGCAATATCTGAACTTCTTTTCCTCGACAAGGTTCCGTTAATTCAGCTTCCCTTGTTTACACGTGTTGCAAACCTATCTTTTTGTATTGACACGTCTCGTTCATCTAGCTTCCCTCTTTGCCTATAAAAGGGAGAGTCAAGTTTCATAATTGGTTTTATTCTCCTATCTTTCTTTCTTCTCTGCTTAGCTTCTTCGTTTTCTGTCTGTAACTTTTCTTCTTCGTACTCTCCTGCTAGTGTTTTAATGGAATCACCAAGGTATATTCTTGATCATGAATTTTTTTTTTTTTTTAGATCAATTTTTATTTATGTTTTTCGATATTCCCTTATTTGATTCTTTATAATTCTCATATTATATCTTCTCTTCAGGAGAACCAAATCTAATCTTAAGAAGCCAACTGGAAAAAGGAAAGAAAGTTATGCGAGCAATAAGGTAGTAAGAAACACATTCTATTTCTTAATAACAATATTGTTTCCTATGTTTCTTATCTAGATTATTGTTTGCAGAATGACGAGGGTAATGCTAACCCTCCTAAAAGATCTCGCCAATTAAATAAGACCTTTGGAAGTAATTTCGTCATTCCTCCCTTAATATCTGCGAAAGATTCACCTACACCTGTGCAATCTGATCTTCCTCCTTCTTCTGGCGAGAAGCTCGCTTTCACTACCACTGCCTCTACTGGTCCTTCACTAATTCAAATTTTAGAACCCATCATAACTGAAACTCCCTCTAGCCCTTTACTTCCTCCAAATGTTACTTTCCCGAAAACTCCTCCTTCTGATGATACAACCATTGTTAATGACTCAAATCATCAACTTGTCCTTACTTCTTCTATTTCACCTTCTACATCCCTTCCTTCATCAAATGAGACCATCGCATGAATTGATGTTGCTTTCAAAATTTTATCTAACATTCTAAATAATGCTAGAGATTCTTCTACTGATTCTCTCCAAAGCGGAGTTTGCGAAACTCTGCTCAAATATTTTGGCTCAAACAATTCTGTTTCATGAGCTTCTCTAGAGAATGAAAATACTTCTTTGAGAAAAAGTCTTCAAGATAAGACTTCTGAATGTGAAACTCTAAACCACAAGCTCAATAACTCTGTACTGGATCGCGAGAATCTCGCTAGAAAGATTGATGAGCTAAAAAGTAAGCTTCTTTTTGCCTCTGTCCTTTTATCTTTTTATTCTATTTCCATATTCTTCGTACTTAATCCTCTCTTTAAATTCTTGGTTTATATATTAGTCTCCAATCGAAATCGTTTCATCGAAAAACTTAAATCTGAAACCATAGCTGATGAAGCTCGCACTGAAAGAGATTCTTGGATGGACCAGCATAGTAGATTAGATAATCTTTATACGTATTCAGTTGATCAAATAAGAAATCTCACAAATGAGAATAATCAATTATTGCAAAATCACAGTTTTCTAAACAACGAGGTTACTCGCCTCTCATATTCGTTATCCAAGACTAATTTGTCGATAGAATCTTTGTCAGACAAGAATAGAACTTTATCTCAAGAGAAATACAAATTATCAAGCTTTTTGGCGATCTCCTCGCAGAAAGTAAACAATCTTCAAGGGATATGTGATGATCAAAAGCAGTCTCTCCGCTCTCTTAAAAATAAACTTGATGAAGTAACTGAATCATCTGCCGCTGAAATAGACAAACTTATCAAGGGTAGACTAACTCTTAGTTTGAATGCCAGTAAGCTTCGAGATGAATATTCCCAACTAAAGGAGTCTCATTCCTCATTGTCAAAAGAAAATTCATATTTACGCACCAAAGAAGAGAACATGAAATCTCGTCTAAAAGGAATAGTTGGCGACAAATTTGATGATGCTATGAACCAATGGGAGAACTGCCTCTTTTCATTAATCCAAAACTTAACTTCGCAAAAAAAAGGTAGTCAATTATGACTGCCTCACTTGTTGATTTCCCTTGTCACAATTTATATTATATTTCACTTGTTGATATTCTCACGATATATTTATTTCTATAACCTTTCATTATTTTGTTGCTCGCAGAATCTGAAAGAATCTTTCATTCTACTATCACCGATCTTACTAAGGAGCTAGACAGTGTTCGCAAAGAAAACAAGACTCTTCTTCTCAACCTTTTAGAAATTCGTGATAAAGCAGAAAGAAGACTTGATTATCTTGAGTATTTCAAGAATATAGAGATCAGAAATAATGACAAAGGTTTCCTTCGCCAAGTTCATCTTAGTGCTGAAGTTCTCGTGAACGAAATTTTGATCTCCAACTCTCTTTCTCTTGTATCCGTTCTACCTTTGAAAGTTGACGATGATGAAGTCCCTCTTCCTATGGATAAAGATTTAGAATATCCGTCTTCTGAAGGAGATGTTGAAGAATACGCTGAAGAAGAAGATGATCAAGGAAAAGAAGAAAACCCTCCAAAAGAAGGAGAAGATCGTAACAAAAAGAACTCTGGCGATGATGTTCGCGATGAAAGAAATGTTGGCGATGATAACAATCCTGACAACAATTCTAAGTCTGGCGAGACTACCGCTTGAAGCTTGAGTTCTATTTTTAATTTATTTTTTCTTCTTATTTCTCGCAAATGATATAACCTTTTTTGAACTTAAATATTCTCAAGAAACTTAATGAAATCCTACACATTTATTCCCTTGCTTGCCTCCTCATTAATTTTCTTGAGACTTGTTGAATTCAACTTGTTTCTTGCGATATAGAAATCTTTCCTTCATGCTTAACAAAGAAGAATTAATTTTTGAGATTATTCTATTGGTCTTATTTTGCCTTCCTAATTAAAGGTCTTATTTCGCCAATTTTTTCGTTTTGCGACAAAATCGCAGGACGTCTCTAAACTTTCATGTATTGACCCATTGATCTTGCCTTATCTATATTTATTTATTGTATTGCGACAATATGACAAGCCTAATCTTTCTCGCGAAAACAAAGCCTCGTGACATTGCCGTCTTGCGATGAAATCGCAGGACGTCTTCACATTTTCATGTAAAAACCCCTTGATCTCATCTTAACTTTTTTATCTTATGGCTTTTTTGCCTCTGTATAATTTACGCGACAATATGACAGGCCTAAATGATCTGGCGATCTTAGAGCCCCATGACATTGCCGTCTTAAGACACTTATCAGCTCCCTAATGGAGGGTGCCGCCCTTATCTTCCCCCTGGTTGCCCCTTCAAGGAGGGCACATCGGCCATACAAGACTAGCTCCTCCCATCCAGATTTACCAACAACCAGTTGTTTTCTCAGCCTCTTGTCCTTTATGCCTATATGGCTTATAGTTACAAGACTGCACCCTAAGTGGGGTTTTCTTCAGGCCAAGTGCATTGTAGCCAAGACTTACCAAAGATGGCCAGGGTAGGTTCGTCCGTCCTGGGCACCCTTGGATAAACCGTGTACCTCGGCGCCTTGGTCATACTCTACACTTCTTGGAAGAGACTCTCAGTCGTTCAACCAGGGTATAACCTTATAATGCTGGAAATCCAAGATCTCTCTTTCGGATAGGTTTTCTTTAACCCCTACATCTGTATGACTCAGGTTCCAGTAGCGGTATAACCTTATCGCTGAATCATATAAAGAGATACCCCTCTTATAACGTGCTTGTAGGTCTTACATTTGCCTCTTAAGAAATTGTACTCGCGAACTAAGGTGAACTCCATAAAGGTTTGTCCCATTCTCTTAATCTCTGCGAAATTTCATTCGCGTTTCTCGCGATATTGCTCGCGTAATCTTAAAATAAAAATTCATCATCCATTTCATTATTTAGTATGCCAATATCTCTTACCTTACAACATTTTTCACTGATAATACCTTTTCAAAAATAGTCTATTCCATGGTCTATCAAGTCGTTGGCCAACATCTCTTCCTTAAGGATCCATCAATTTGTATGCCCCATTTCCAATTATTTCTTTAATTAAGTAAGGTCCGTCCCATTTTTTCGCTAATTTTCCATCATTCTCTCGCTGATATCTTGGTGTCTCTCGCAGAACTAAATCACCAGGTTGGAATTCTCGTTTTTTGACACGTTTGTTGTATTCGCGAGCTAACCTCCGATGGTAGTTTTCCATATGATGTAGAGTCTTCTCCCTTTTTTCTTCCAATTCATCTAATTTATGTAAAATCATACCAGCACTTAAATTCCTTTCCCACGCTTCTCTTTTTGTTGTAGGAATAGCAACTTCTGTTGGTAATACAACTTCAACCCTATATGTTAAACAAAAAGGGTGACATTCCAGTAGCCTCTCTTCTAGTGGTATTGTAGGCCCATATTGCATTATGTACTTGCTCACACCATGATTTGTGATATCCTTCTAATTTATTTTTCAGAATATCTACGATCGTTTTATTAGTTGCCTCAGCTTGACCATTTGCTTGTGTGTATAAAGGAGTATATTTTCCACACTTTATCTTAAATGCATTGAGTAGTAACTCTATGTTCTGTCCTTCAAACTTCTTTCCATTATCAGACATCAACTGTGCTGGTATTCCAAATCTGCAGATGATATTCTCGAATATGAATGTGAAAATATCTTTATCACGGATATGTTGTACTGCTTTTACTTCTCCCCATTTTGTGAAATAATCTGTAGCTACAATGAGGTATCTCCTTTGTCCAGAACCAGGCACAAATGGTCCCACAATATCTAATCCCCATTTTCCGAAAGGCCATACACTTGTTGAGGATGATAGGGGTGCTCCTGGTGCATGTATCTTTTTTCCAAATCGATGACATTCTTCACAACGCCTTGAATGTTGTTTCGCATCTTCATGCATGTAAGGCCAGTAATACCCTTGCATCTTCGTTCTATATGCCAAAGATCTACCTCCACTATGATTACCAGCATCTCCACTATGCAGCATTTTTAACACCTTTTCTCCTTCCTCCCTCGTCAAACATCTTAGCGATGGTCCATTAAAAGATCTGCGATATAACACTCCGTCTCTTAACTCATAATTAGTTGCCCTGCTTCTTAACTTGTGTGCCTCCAGTCTATTTCTTGGAGTTTCTCCTCTCGCCAAATAATCAAGAAGTTCCGCTCGCAAATCTGTGTTTTTCTCTTCTATTTCGCCATTTTCTACAATCATCACATCTTTCTCTCCTTCTTCGTCAATTTCAATGGGATTCCCATCCACATCTTCGTCTTCTTTATTTACTGATGGTAATAAGAGTGTTTGAATTTTTATGCATCTCGCAATTGGGTTTGTCATCATGCTAGATATGAAGGCAAAAGCATCCGAAAGCCGGTTATCTTTCCTTGATATGTGCCTCCATTTTATCTTTGGAATTCTCGCAGATAATTCTTCCACGAGTCTCTTGTATTTCTTTAAAGAAGGTTCATTTGTTGTATATTCTCCAGTTATTTGATGAATAACCAATTGAGAATCACTTGTGATTCTAGCATTTTCCAACTTCATTTCTATTGCAAATTTCAAAGCGTGGATAACAGCCTCATATTCTGTCTCATTATTAGTGGATGTAAATTCTAACCTGAATGAGAAAGCTATTTTTTCTCCTTCTGGTGAAATAAAAACAACTCTAATCCCATTTCCTTCTCCATTGGATGATCCATCCACTAATATCTCCCATCTATTGGGTTCTGTTAATAATTCTTTTGGATCTCCATGTTCTTCTTCTACATCCATCATTTCTTCCACAGCTTCGTCATTTTCCAAAGGAAATTCATCTAAGAAATTCGCGATGACTTGGGATTTTGGCGAAGATAGAATTTCATATTTGATATCGAAATGTCCCACTTGTGCATTCCATCTTTCTACTCTTCCTGATCTTTTTGAATTCTTCATTACCGATTCAATTGGAACTTTTGTTAACACCTTGACCTTATGTGCTTGAAAGTAAATGCGAAGCTTGAAAGTTGCATGTACCAATGCTAGGATTAATTTCTCAATCTTTGAATAATTTTTCTCTGCTGAATTAAATGTTTTACTAATATAGTAAATTGGTTTTTCTATCCAAGCATCTACTCGCAGCAATACCTCACTTAGCTCATATGTCGTTGTCGCGAGATAAATTAACAACTCTTCTCCTGGTTCAGCTTTCTGTAAAATGGTTATATCCATTAAATTCTCTTTTATTCCCTGAAAGGCCTTCTCACATTCATCTATCCATCTGAATTTTGTTCCCTTTTTGAGTATATCGAAAAAATGCTTGCATTTATCAGAGGATCGCGAGATGAATCTTCCTAACGAGGCTAACAGCCCATTCAATTTTTTCACATCTTTTACTGTAGATGGTGTTGGCATATCGCGAATCGCTTGCACTTTTTCTGGATCAACTTGTATTCCTTCCTTTGATACAATATACCCCAGAAACTTTCCTGAAGTCACTCCAAAAGTACACTTGTCAGGATATACTTTGATATTAAATTGCCGCATTTGTTCAAAAATTTCCTTCAAGTCTTGTACATGATCCTCAACTTCCTTGCTCTTGATTAACATATCATCTACATATACCTCCAGTGTTTTGTGGATCCACTTTGCAAATACCTTCTCCACCATTCTTTGGTATGTTGCACCAGCATTTCGTAATCCAAAGGGCATTTTTGTATAATAATATAACCCTCTTGGAGCAAAAAATGCGGTATGTTCTTGATCTTCTTCAACGAGAGGGATTTGTTTGTATCCTTTGTATCCATCTAATGAAGATATTCTTGCATTTCCCGCTGCTGACTCAACCATTTGGGGAATATCTGGTAGTGGAAAACTATCTTTACAAACAAGCTTTATTTAAATCAGTAAAATCTATGCAAATTCTTATTCCTTTATTCTTCTTCGGGACTACCACCATATTTGCAATCCACTCTGGATATTTGGATTGCCTTATTATTCCTGCATCAAGCATCTTCTGTAATTCTTCTTCTATCTGAGAATGATATGTTGTTGCGATTTTTCTTATTCTTTGCTTGAACGACCTAACATTTTTGTTGATTTCTAATTTATGACATGCTACTGATGGATCTATCCCTGGCATTTCATCCATGCTCCACGCGAAAATGTCTTTGTATTTTCGCAAAAGATTTATAGTTCTTTCTTCCTCGTCTATCTCCATTCTAGTCCCAATTTTCAGTATTTTAGGTTCTTCTTCACTCCCAATATCTACTTCTTTTGTTGGTTCAGCTGCAGTGTAACTGGATTCTGGTGCTGGTGTTTTTATGACTCTCGCACGTTCATCTCCTTCTTGCGAAAATTCATTGGGTATTCCTTTTCCTTCTTTTGCTCTTATCATGTAAATTTTAAATTCTTCTTCTTTTCTTGTTTCTCTCATCACTTTTCTGCGAGATTTTCGTTAATTAGGACGTTCTTCACAATTTTTCACTTCAATTTGATAGCATTTCTTCGCAAGATCTGTATTTCCTCTAATTTCCCCAATTCCGCTAGGCATAGGGAATTTGATGCATTGATGTAAGGTTGATGCTACAACTTTGATCGCATGTATCCATGATCTTCCCAATATCATGTTGTATGGTGATTCCATATCCACCACGCATAGTGTTACTTGTGTTTCAATTTCTCCAAGTGGTAATCGTACCATTATTTCACCTCTTGGTTTTGTTATAGATTTTCCGAAACCATGAATATGATATGCTGAAATAGACATTTCTTCATCCTTATACCCCATTTTCTTAAAAGCATGATAGAACATTATATCCACAGAACTTCCCGTGTCAACTAGAGTTCTATTTACAGCCCATTTTTCTACAGATTTTATTGACTTTTCCTTCCTTATTGGTACCATGGATACCGTAATCACCAGAGGAGATGTATGATCTAGATTTTCTTCTAAGACTTCTGTTCTTTGTAAATGTAATTTCCTGCTTTTCCCAATTCTTTAATAATGGCATTTTCTCTACCGTCATAATTTTTCTCCCTTCAAAATCGCGTTTATGTATCCTCCCCTTAATATTTTCATGAAATTTATCAATCATTTCTCTTGACACTAATTCATACTTCAATTTCCTATAATTTTCTTTAATTCTAATCATTCTTCTTCTGAATATTTCACCAATCTTCTTTAAAGTTTCCTTGATCTTGAATAATCACTGTCTTCTTTTTTACCTTTTCTTCAATTTTGCTAATTCAACGTTCCCCTTAGTCGGCGCCAAAATGTAGTAGCAGTATTTCCCACATTACACCCCAATTAATATCCTATAAAAATCTAAGAGTAATTAGTTGGAGATTGAAGAATTAAACGACACTTTTTTATTTAGATCTCATAAATGTTTACAGAAAGTATTCAAACTCAGAAGTACAACTTTATTTCTGGAGTTTCTCTCTCCTCAAAATATTCTCAACTCTAAAAAATACATCATCCTTTTCTGGACTTACTGAACCCTTTATATAGGAAATTACATAGTGGGTGACAGCTAAGTTTTCCCCTTCTTTCGGATCTATTTAGCGATCTCATCGTGGTATTTGCAATATTAATGTTCGCTAACTTTTGTAATCCTCGTGAAACAACACTCTCATAACATGTCTCTTCAATCGTCAGCTATTATGATGCTTCCCTGTGACGCTTGCCAAATGTCGCTGAAGAATCCTCACGACACTCTCGTGAACAATGTCATTTATACTTATAGGAATATTTGACCTTCTCGTAAAAGCGTTGTTCTTATCACGAGAATATCGTTGTGGCGATATTATGGTACTACAGATGTAAAGCTAGTTCATGGGAAGATGCTGCAAGTAGCATGCTTAGCCTAATGTATGCAATGGCAAGACATATTGAAAGCTAATAAGCAAAGCATATGATGAGGGTCCTAGTTGGTGAAAAGTGATGTTTCGGTTTGGGGATTGCAGAATAGCACGACAGCAGATGGGCAGCGACGGTGCAAGCAATACAGGAAGTAAGAAATCACATCATCATCAAACATGAGTTGGGTAGAACTCATGGCCTTAGAGAAAGTCACACACACTTTCCAGGCAATTAGCAATGCAGTTCAAAGAAGTATTTGGAGACATATTGGTTTTTAAGGCATAACATAAGGACAACTAAATGGTTAGATAATGAAATGTCCAAGAGATAGTTAGTCACAATTTTAAATGGGCTGTGCAACTTAATAGTTTTGTTGCATGGAAGTTAAGCAAAGAAAACTTACCATTCCAGTTCATGTATGCAAAATGGCATAAATATAGAGTTTATACTTGGTGGCCACATTCATAGAAATGAGTTCTTGAATGTTGTTTGCATAATCAGAGTTTGGTGAGGCATGCAGTGTTGAATTAGGGTGTCTAATGCAAAGAGAACCCCTATTCACTTTGTGACGTGCTTAATGAGGAGCGTGAAGAACAACAGTTCAATGGCGAGTCGTCGACAAAATTGATTGAAAACAAAGCCAAGTCGTTTATAAGTCCTTGTCACATTGAGTGAGAGGCAAAATCGGAAAGCGATGGCAATGATCATGATGATCAAATTTAGAAGAATCACTCAGTGCGTACACTTAGGCGCAAATGATTCATGCGAAATTCAGGCTAAAAGGGAGTTGGCTAAGATGAATTTCAGATTCGCATTTGGGTATTGAAGCATGATTTGAGTAGCAACGTAAGCGTAGTTCACGACGCTGAGAAGTGACTCAAGTATATGAGATCAATGGAAAAGTAGTAAACCTAAGTGATGGCATGTGGTACTAAGAATAAAGTTTTGGCAAGAAGGATGGCCAAACAAGTTTGCTGAATTCTGAGAGTGGTTCAGAAGTGTACAAACGTTGAAGAACAAGTATATTGGTTATACTTGGTTTCATTCAACGAGGGCGTTGAACGGATTAGGTGGGGGAGGTTTATTACGGGGCTGCAAGTGTTGCATAATGATGGCGCATCACAAGAGTTGCAGGCCAAATCAGTGTTCAACCGTAATGGCGCATTGTGAAGCCATAATAGCGGTATTATTGTACATACTATTAATGGCATGATCCCACAGGGCCAATGTATTACAAGTACAGCACTACATTGTAAAGATATTTGTCTAAGGAATGAAGCTTATTTCCCTACACAATAAGGCTTCATTAAGGGAAGGCAAGACAAGGCCAAAGTGACAAATGCAACATGCAATGTTGGCATTAAGGCATATCCGTGAATTGAGTTGGCCCAAACTCAAGGATGATGCAAGAAGAGTGAAATAGACTATGAGTTAGTCTATGGCATTGGTTCAAGGATGGCCAAAGCTTGAACAATTCAAACAAGTTGGTAATGCAATAGTTGCATTGCTGTTGTCAAGCAAATTGGCGTAGTGAAGCATATGTGACGCATGAGTAACTAGAGTGGGCTTAAGGAGTTGGCCTTGACAAATAAAGCTTAAATTGTGTCCATGCATGATTTTAGAAGGATAAACATGTAGGGCCAAGTTGGCTGAACGTTGGAGCGTGACAAAATCCAGTATGCCAGAACAGGTGGCACAATACGGCTCAAGTGACGGTTACAAGTTGGTTACGAGCTTCACAAGCATGCCAATGACGCGTGATGAAGAGGAGCGATTATAAAGGAGTTTATAATCGTGGGATGAGATTTCTAACTGCCAAGAGAAAAGGTGTTGGACGATTGGCGCAAGTTAAAGAAGAACTGGCCAGTTGGAATAGTAGTTGGCGGTTATGAAACTGCTCCTTGAGACAGATGGCTGTCTCTAGCGTGTGTAACGGTTATGCATGGTTTGGCCAAGCAAATCTGTTGTATAAATAGTCCTAATTCATGGGAAATTCGGTAACCTAGCCTGTGGGAGAGTGAGCCTAGCATATGTGAGAGTTAGACTCATATTAGGAGAGTTTTTGTAGTACTTATATTTGGTTCAAGGAGTGAACAAGTCTGTGTAAGTCCCCAAGTGGTAAAGTTTTGTATTTCTTCCCTTTGATGCAATAAAAGAGTTGATTGTGTCATATTATAAGTTTTCTTGGTTGGCTGATTGTTGTTAGCAAAGTATGGCAAAGATTGAATGCATTATGGGGTGCATTTGATGAGTTTAAGTTGAAGAGAAAGAAGGTTAAAGACTTCCGATGTTGAATTGTTGAGTTGGTTGTTTACACTGGTACAAACTTATAATTGTAGTACCAGAATATCGCCACAACGATATTCTCATGATAAGAACAACGCTTTCACGAGAAGGTCAAATATTCCTATAAGTATAAATGACATTATTCACGAGAGTGTCGTGAGGATTCTTCAGCAACATTTGGCGAGCATCACGGGGAAGCATCATAGTAGTTGACGATTGAAGAGACATGTTATGAGAGTGTTGTTTCACGAGGATTACAAAAGTTGGCGAAGATTAATATTGCAAATACCACGATGAGATCGCAGAATATATCCGAAAGAAGAAGAAAACTTAGCTGTCACCCACTATGTAATTTCCTATATAAAGGGTTCAAGTAAGTCCAGATGAGGATGATGTATTTTTTAGAGTTGAGAAAATCTTGAGGAGAGAGAAACTCCAGAAAAGAAAGTTGTAATCCTGAGTTTGAATATTTTCTGTAAACATTTCTGAGATCTAAATAATAAAAGTGTCGTTTAATTCTTCAATTTTCAACTAGTTTCACTTAGACTTTTATAAGATCTTAATAGGGGTGTAGTGTGGGAAATCCTGCTACTACATTTTGGCGCCGACTAAGGGGAGTCAAGATCCAAAATCTCTAATTACAATTTGAAGATTTGGAGAAATTGAAGAAATGGCTGGAAGAAGGAGAAGAAATACATCAGAACTACCAACAATAGTGAGAAGAAGTAAAAGACTTGCAGGTGAAGAAACAAGTGTATTAGGAAAATCTTCAAGGATGAGAACTAGGAGGAATAAAACAAGGAATAAAAGGGAAAATTCAATTCAACAACCAAACCAATCAACATCGGTACAAAATGGAAGAGTGGATTATGATAGAGTAAGCGTGCATACATGGAGATCAGATTCAATGGGAGAAGAAACAAATCGACAATTAAGAGAAGAAAATGGAGTAGGAAGAAATCAGGAGGTAGAAGAAGGGTCGATTCATCAAGATGAAGATGAAACAGCAGAGGAATTAGAGCAAAGAATACAATAAGAAAGAAGGTTAGAGGCGGTGGAACGTGCAAATTTAACAAGACAAAATCATGAGTTGAGAATGGAGAACTTAAGGTTACAAAGAAGAAGATCAAGAAGTACAACTAGATCAAGTTCAAGGTCACTTAGAGAAATACCAAGGTGAAATTTCCTCATAAGAAATGATGGAGAAAATATACAAGAAGGAACGCAAAATCCAAATAGAGGGCAATGCCAGGGAGAAGAGAGAGTAAATAATGATTATAACAATCCACAGGGGGAAACTTTAAATGGAAGACGAAATATTGAAAATCAAAGAAATGAAGATAATCAAGATGGTGAAGAAAATCACGAAGAAGGTAGAAGAATATTACATGGACGCGAGCACGCCAGAAATCAAAGAATTATTGAGAATGAAATAGAGAGACATTATGCTGAACAGGCACGTCTAGCTTGCGAGAGAGAAAGACTGAGGGCAGAAATGGAAGAACAGGAGTTTCAAGAGGCAATAAGGCAAAACAATCATGATAATCGAGAAAGAATATGTACACAAAATCGTGAAAATGGCAATATTCGGGAAGAATATGACAGAATACGGAGAAGGATAGAAAGACAACAAAGAGAATTGGTGAGAAATGAAGAAGTTAGTGGAGAAGAAATTAGGAGACAAAATCAACTGCGAATTTTAGATAGAAATGAAGAGGAAAATCGCAGGAGAAGAGAAAGTGCGTTAAAAAGGCCAATAGAACAAAGCACAACTGCAAATGAGCAAATTTTGAGGGAATTAGCAGAAATGAGAGGGATGATAAATAATAGAAGAGAAGGTGGAAGAAGGCAACTTGATGAAGCAATCGAAGAAGCAGCTAGAACTCCCTTCACACAGGAAGTACAACTAAGAGGAATTCCTCCAAAATGCAATTTTCCAGTACTAAACAGTATATTCGATGGGACTACTTGTGCTATTCAACATGTTAAATCTTATGTCAGGTGTATGCTGCAGTGGGAGAATCATGATGCTGTTTTATGCAAGTACTTTGCATCCAGTTTGACTGGCGAGGCGCTAAAATGGTTCGAGGGATTGCCGAAAAATACTATTACTTCTTTTGATCACTTACAAGCTACATTTTTGGGTGCATACATAAGCAACAACTCTTCACGACCAGGTATCGAAGATGTGTTTGGATTAAAACAGAGAATTGGCGAGAGTCTAAAACATCTAACCATAAGATGGAAGACAATGTGTAGTGAGATGGCGGGAAGAGTAGATGAGAGATATCTTATTTTATCCTTCATTAATGCAATGTTTGCGACCAATTTGCTCTACATACAAATTTTCAGAATCAAAAACACCATCACAATGACTGAACTAAGAGAACTACAAGAAGAGTACATTGCTTTGGAAGAAAAACAAAACGAAATGGAGTCATACCCAATTTCCAACACCAGTTCTGTAGTGGCTAATGGAAGTTTGCTTCCCAAAATGATTAATAACGTGGCGAGCACCTCGCAAGTTCAAGCAGAGAAAGTGGCGAATAATGACAAACAAAAGCTAGTGGCTATGGGAAGTCGTGATCAAGAAGAATTTGAAAGAGAGAAGAATTATTACAATCGTGGAGGAAATAGTCAAATCCAAAGGCTTGACCAACCCCAAGAAACTTATGGTGGACAAAAGCAAAATAATTTCAGAAATCAGGGGAGCATGAGAACCATATGGGAGGAGATTAAGATGCCACCCTTGAATGCTAGTGTAGAAAAAATCTGGGAAGCTATCATTTTAATGGAAAATATACCCTCGCCATGGAACATGGGGAAGGAACCACATCCTAACACTCGTAATCAAGAATTCTGTCCTTATCATCATTTTCATGGGCATTCGATAAATAATTGCAGAAATGTAAAAAGAATAATCTTAAGAATGATCGATCAGGGGAAGCTAAATCATTTTCTAAAAGGGCATCAACAATCGCAACAATTGCCACCACCACCAGACTATCGCAGAATGACTAATGTAAAAGGAGAAGAAACTTTTGTTATAGAGGTTGGAACTAAAGCAAAGAATTTATTTTGTAATTCTATTGTGCATTCTTTCAGAACCATCGAAGATTTCCACGATAATGTCTTAAGTAGAGTCTTTGCCAGAGATATGGATGGAAAATAAATAATGAATATAGCGAGAATCTCGCCATTAGAAGAGTGGAAGAAACAAATCCTTTCTTTTACAGCACAAGAAATACCAGAGCCTGGCGAGTTGCATGATAACCCATTGGTGGTAAGGTTGGAAATAAAACCAGAACAAGGAGAAGAAGAAGAAGGTAAAGAAAACAATAACGAAATGGAAGAGTCTTGGGCCATTGATAGAATCCTAATTGATATTGGCAGTTCCGTAGATATCCTGTTCTACCACACCTACATAACCATGGGTGGGAAAGATGAAGATTTGATACCATCGACATACAGAATCTATGGTTTTAATGGAACTTCCAACAAGCCTAAAGGGGAGATCACAATGAGAATTCCGTTAAGAGGAATGACTTCCAAGATTTTATTCTGTGTTGTCGATATTGAATCACCATATAACGCCTTGATTGGTCGACCTTGGTTGCACAGGATATTGGGTGTTGCATCTACCTTTCATCAGTGCATTAAATTCCCTCATCCAAATGGTGTTGGAGTAATTAAAGGAGATTGGGGAGAAAGTAAGAAATGTTATGAGATAGATATCAAGTCTTGTGAAGAAAGAGCAGGGAAGAACAACAATTGGAAATACAAAATTAAGCAACAACAGAGAAGTGACAAATTAATGGTTGATTCAATAAAAAACATTAAGAAGTAACTAACGAGTCCCTCGCAGATATCAAGCAAATAATAAAACGCAGCAAAGGTACAGGTATAAAAAGCATAAAAGGAAGAAATGACAAGCAACTTGCGGGAAAACACTAAGTAAAAGAACATATGATAAGGAAGATGAGAAGAATGAAGTGATAGAAAGATGAAATATGACGAGCAGATCGCTAGAAGTGGAAAGGTAAAGTTGTTTTTTCTGTTTGAGTGAAGAAAATGAAATTGAAAAGTTAAAAAAAAAAAGAAATTATTGAGATTTGAAACTCGCAAGAAATTTTAAGAAACGCGAATATAATTTCGCAGAGATTAAGAGAACGGGACAAACCTTTATGGCGTGCACCTTAGTTCGCGAATACAATTTCGTAAGAGGCAAATGTAAGACCTACAAGCACGTCATAAAGGGGTATCTCTTTATATGATTCAGGGATAAGGTTATACCGCTACTGGAACTGAGTCATACAGATGTAGGGGTTAAAGAAAACCTATCCGGGAGAGAGATCTTGGATTTCCAGCTTTATAAGGTTATACCCTGGTTGGACGACTGAGAGTCTCTTCCAAGAAGTGCGGAGTATGATCAAGGCGCCGAGGTACACGGTTTAGCCAAGGATGCCCGGGACAGACGAACCTACCCTGGCCATCTTTGGTAAGTCTTGGATACAATGCACTTGGCCTGAAGAAAACCCCACCTAGGGTGCAGTCTTGTAACTATAATCCATATAGGTATAAAGGACAAGAGGCTGCGAAAACAACTGGTTGTTGGTAAATCTGGATGGGAGGAGCTAGTCTTGTATGGCCGATGTGCCCTCCTTGAAGGGGCAACCAGGGGGAAGATAAGGGCGGCACCCTCCATTAGGGAGCTGATAAGTGTCTTAAGACGGCAATGTCATGGGGCTCTAAGATCGCAAGATCATTTAGGCCTGTCATATTGTCGCGTAAATTATACAGAGGCAAAAATCCATAAGAGAAAAAAGTTAAGATGAGGTCAAGGGGTTTTTACATGCAAATGTGAAGACGTCCTGCGATTTCATCGCACTACGGCAATGTCACGAGGCTTTGTTTTCGCGAGAAAACTTACGCTAGTCATATTGTCGCAATATAATAAAGAAATGCAGATAAGACAAGATCAATGGGTCAATACATGAAAATGTAAAGACGTCCTGCGATCTTGTCGCGGAGAGAATACTATGGAAAAGTAAGACCTTTAAGTAGGAAGGCATGATAAGACCATAAGATCGCAAAAATATCAAGGTTTGCGACAATATCGCAGAAATTATGAAATTCGCCAAAATATTCGTTTATTAACTTTCTCATATTGCAGATGAATAATAGAGGCAAGTATGGGAATGAATAGAATGATAAAGATTATTATTCATCACCATATGAGAAATTTATATGGATATTAAAGCGCAGATAATTAGTAGATGCAAACTATATTGACCAAGTTATATTTGCAAAAAAGATGATGTTCTTTCATTCATACAGATAAAGGGCCAAAGAAATTTACACATTAAATTGAAGAAAGTTGCAAGCAAATTGAAGAAACTCGCGATTGATTACATAAAAGAAAGAAGTCAGACAGATACATTGTTTCATTTATCAACATTGTTATCTTTATCAGATTCTTCTTTTTCACCGGATTTCTCTTCTTCATTATCTTTGATGGGTTCTTCATCATCGCCAGAATTTGTTTCTTCGTCATTATTTTTTTCTTCACTTTCGTCAAAATCTTCATCAGAATCAGAGACACCAAGATCTGGAATTATTGATGGTATTGCCTTTGCAAGATTAGGATACAAAGAATGAGGAATTCCATGGTCGTCACAAACCTGCTTAGTGGTATCATTACGAGTGATGAGGAGGGTTCTATTAAAATTTGCAGAAGTAATCTTAAATTGAGCTTTCAATCGCGAGTATTTATCATTGCGAGCAGTAAGATTGTTCGCGAGTTGGTGATTAATATCTTCTAGTTCTCTCATCCTTACACGGCATCTATCTTCAGAATCTGCGAGAATAAGGCACCGTTAAGATGGAATTTATAAGAAAGAATAATAAAAAGCAAAAGGTTAATAGAATAGAGTGGTTAACAACCTTCTTTCTCAGAAATCAAGTCCCTAATTAAGGCCGATTGATCAGCATGAAGACTAGCATCTATACCTAAATTATTCCTAGCATTATCAAGAACCTGTGCTGCCCAAGAAAACTCATCATCGCTAGTAATAAGAAGGCGAGAAAGAACTTCAGTTTCTCTTGCAAGAAGATCTTTATTTTCGCAGAAGAGTTTATATCTTTCCATTTGAACTTCGAGAAGAATTTTATGGAAATCTGCTAGAGTTTCGCTGCCATTTCTAATTGCTTGATCTTTCTCGTCAACAAGATCACTATTTCTACTTCTTAATCCATTGATCACTTCTTTTGATTCATGATAAAGACGCTTAAATTTATTAGATAATCCTAAAGTGTGTCTGTGTTCAATGGTCAGGAGATTAAACTTAAATTTAAGCTCCTCTATAGAGAGGGATTTAATTTGTTCATCAGCAAAATTACTTAAGGAGTTATTAAGGCGAGCAAGAAGAGTATTATCATCTACAGGTTTGGGAAAGGTTTGAAGGAACGTAGCCTCGTCAGTTAGACCATAAACATCTGCAAAAATGATTGCTTGGATAAGCTATATAAAAGAAAAATAAAAAATCTAAAAGAAAGAAAAGGTAAATCATACCATAAAGTTGTTTATTGGCATTGTTAAGATCCAAAATCTTCTGTTTATCAACTGAAGCTTCAGTTTCCAACAGTTTATTTTTCTCCCGAAGCTCAGCAATTTCAGCCTCTAGTTTCTCTTTATCTTGGCGAAGGTTAACAACCTTTTTCTTAAATGAAGCACATTTATTATCTAAATCATCAGCAGCAGCAAAAGAAGCTCTCCCAACCTGCAACAGAGTTTTATAAGTACAAAAAATTTGACGAGAGAAATCTGGCGAATTAAGAAACAATTAACAAAACATACCAGAATACCAAGTGCATTTAAGAAGCTTGGAGTTAGAGTTCCAGAAATTCCACGAAGAGAATTATTATCAGATAAGATTGGAGCATCGCACACTTTGACGAGAGCTTGAGCTAGCCCATTAAGAGTCTCATCACCATACTCATTCGCAGTTCCACGAGAAGAATCGCCAAAAATAATAGACAGTTGGTCCATGGAAGAATCAGAGGGAGAAGAATTTTTCACAGAGGGAACTTCTCTAATATCGTCAAATTCTTCGATAAATTCATCGTTAGATTTATCCAATTGGGTATGTTGAGAAGAAGAATGCTGAGTTTTATTCTTCTTCAAAGGAGGCTCGCTGGGTTCTTTATCACGAGAGGCAGAGCGTCTTCCTTCACTTGAAACAATAGATTTCCCTTTACGATTAGTTGAAGGTTTCTCCTTAGGTTTTGGCTCTAAAGTTGGTAATTCTTCACTACAAACACAGATAAAGATAAGAAATAGGGGCAACAATATATTGTTAATTAATAAAGGAATATTTCTTACTTCATCTGTGAAAGATCTAAGAGCTAGAAGAGTGTTGGGTTTCCTATATTTCTGGTAATTAAGCTTCATTTTGGCAACCTACAAGATAACGGAAAAGTTAGCGAGAGTGTGAAGGAAAAAATAATAATAGCATAAGAAGATGAGAGAATATACATCGGAAGACCTATCAGGCCAGTTGAAAATCCATGGTTCATAGTGAGAGAGATTCGCAGGAAGTTGGAGAGAACCGAATATATAAGGACCTTTAAGGCATAAGGGAAAAATAAACCACTTATCGTCATTAGAATGACGAGGGCCATCATTTGTATTGGTATGAAAATCAATATCTTGAATAAGAGCATTTTCATCAGTGACCTTGTTTTTATGCAAACGGACACCCCAACAGGTACTATCCCTTACCATGGGGAGTAACTGGTAATTTTGAAAGAATTTATCTACAGTATACTTTGCAGGGATAATCAGAATATGTTTATATTTAAGACTTTTGTGTTCTTCAAAATATTGGGATCATTTGCCAGCACCACGAGAGGCATATTCCAGTAATAATCTAATACAATCCCCGCCAAGTTGATACACCGCTCGTGAAAATCTCTTATCAGAAATTATTTGGTAAAAGAGTGGAAGTTCATGGTTGTAGAGAGGAAGTGGAAGACCAGCTTCAAGTTGGCCTAACGAAACTATAATTTTTTCACGAGAACACTGGAAGTTAGAAAATAATTCAAGAGAAAGAACAGATTTGGGACTTTGATCTGGGATTAAAGATAAGTCAAATCCTTGATTTTTAAGTTTTTCTTGCATCAAATTGAAAGCAATAAGATTTTTAGCACCAGCAGCAACCATTTTGAGAGAATGGAAATGAAAGGATATTGAAAAAATGGCGAAAGATAGTAGATGCGCGATTTGCGGGAAAGCAATGAAATTTGCAGAGAATAAGAAGGAAAGAGAATGAGAAGAAAGAAAAAGAGAAGAATGAGAGAAGGTATTTATAGCAGAAGAAGTTTCTCGAGAAAATAAATATAGTTAATACAATGAAAGGACGTGAATGGTCAAATTACAGCGGTTTAAGATGACGTGTCGAAAAATATATGGATGATAAAATTATATGAAGACAGCTGGTGAAAGGTTTAGAGACGTGTCAGAATAAAGATGGAGGTGAAAAGATAGGAGATTACGGCAATTTATTCTCACGATCTTTTCTTCTTCGCAGAAAAGATGTGAGAATAGGCAAGATGTAGTACCAGAATATCGCCACAACGATATTCTCATGATAAGAACAACGCTTTCACGAGAAGGTCAAATATTCCTATAAGTATAAATGACATTATTCACGAGAGTGTCGTGAGGATTCTTCAGCAACATTTGGCGAGCGTCACGGGGAAGCATCATATCAGTTGACGATTGAAGAGACATGTTATGAGAGTGTTGTTTCACGAGGATTACAAAAGTTTGCGAAGATTAATATTGCAAATACCACGATGAGATCGCAGAATATATCCGAAAGAAGGGGAAAACTTAGCTGTTTTGGACACAGTTCAGGTGTATTTGTTGGGTAATACACTAAGACTTCTTTCTCTCTTAAGATATTTTCCTGTGAGCAAGTAAGTGGCGCATTATTTTTAGAATATTACATTATAAATGAGTTCTAATAGCATGATGATCGACGAAGAACTACCGGGTACGTTTGATCAGCTTGAGGAGTATGGAAGTAATCTTGATGATTTTGTCATAGACATGGGCTGTGATGACCTTGGAAATCCTCTTGTTTCTGAACATAAGGGCAGGCTAGACCTACTTGAAGGAAGGATATCAGATTGTTTTAAAGAATTTAACGAAATGGTAGGTGCAGTCGAGGACAAGGTGTCTGATGCAACCTTGTTGAATTGTGAATCCAATGCTTAAGTGACTAAATTGAAGGTGCAATTCAGTGACATAAAGACCATACTAACAAGCCATGCGAAGAAAATGTCTGAGGAAGTGGCTAGCATTCGCGGGTTAATCAGTAACGGCATGTTTTTAGGAGGAAACGTGCATTGAGAAAGCTCAAGTCGAGTCTCCGAGCCAAGAATTTACGTTGTTTCCAGAAATGCTAGGGAAATTGAGAATTTCTTATATGACATTGAAGCATACTTTGAGGCGAATGGAACTAGGGAAGGACAAAAAGTAACTCTCGCAGGCAATTACCTTGGTGGTGATGTAAAGGTTTGGTGAAGAACTATGCTGCAAGAAGATGAAGCTGCTGGTTATACCAATCCTATGTCATGGGATGACATGAAAGAGGGATTGAGATGTCAGTTCTGGCCGAGCAATGGTGCTTGGTATGCAAGAGAAAGTTTACGTAGGCTGAAAATGAAGGGTACACCGCAGGCCTATGCTGAAAATTTCCTTGCATTGGTGCAAGAAGTACGTGGCATGAGTGAAGAAGATCAGATGTTCCAATTTCTGGATGGCCCAAGTTCGAGTGTGATTGATGAACTTAAGAAGCTCAAAATCCAGAGTATCTAGATGTATATTCAAGTGGTAAAAGGACTTAATAGCTGCACAATGACTGAAGATGTGCAAAGCTGAGAAGGTTAAGCCAAAAGGAAGGAAAAATCTGTAGGCAGTAAGAGCAAGCATGAACCAAAGGAAGATGAATTATTCCCTTCATCCCGGAAGTATAGGGGATGCTTCATCTGCAAAGGTTTGCATTTCGCAAGAAGCTGTCCACTCAAAGCACAACTTAATGTATCAGTTGGGAATGACTATGGAGGTTATTCTAGCAAGACTCATGAAGCCCGAAGTGAAGGTTCAAGGAAGAGACCATGCAGCGAAGTCGTTGCTCACTTCGACAAGGTTAAGAACTAATCTAAGAACAAGAGTAAGTGTTGTTTTCTCCATTGGCGACACTTTGATGCCAGAACAAAGAGTGTTACTGGCCTTGTTTTATGTAGCTTTAGTTGTTGGTTGTTACAAGCTCTGTGTGTAGAGTTTGGTTGTACAGACTTTTATTTGAGTCTTCAAGTTTGTATATACTTTGCTTTGGTGTAAGCAAGTTGCTTTGTTAATAAAGTTTTAGCTTTCCAAAAGTGATCAAGTGGATGATCAATCATGTAATGGTACATGGTCTTTTTATGTAAGAGAAGTAATGAACAAGGGTGTTTTCGTTTATAAAGTCTTTCCTCTTTATTTACGATGTAAAGCTAGTTCATGGGAAGATGGTGCAAGTAGCATGCTTAGCCTAATGTATGAAATGGCAACATGTTTAAAGAGCATAGGACGAGGGTCCTAGTTGGTGAAGAAGTGATGTTGCTGTTTGGGGATTACAAAATAGCACGACAGCAGATGGGCAACGACGGTGCAAGCAATACATCAAGTAAGAAATCACATCATCAGCAAACATGAGTTGGGTAGAACTAATGGCCTTAGAGAAAGTCACACACACTTTCCAGGCAATTAGAAATGTAGTTCAAAGAAGTATTTGGAGACATATTGGCTTTTAAGGCATAACATAAGGACAACTAAAGGGTTAGCTAATGATATGTCCAAGAGATAGTTAGTCACGGTTTTAAATGGGATGTGCAACTCAATAGTTTTGTTGCATGGAAGTTAAGCAAAGAAAACTTACCATTCCAGTTCGGGTATGCAAAATGGCATAAGTATAGAGTTTATACTTGGTGGACACATTCATAGAAATGAGTTCTTGAATGTTGTTTGCATAATCATAGTTTGGTGAGGCATGAAGTGTTGAATTCGGGTGTCTAATGCAAAGAGAACCCCTATTCACTTTGTGACGTGCTTAATGAGGAGAGTGAAGAACAACAGTTCAATGGCGAGTCGTCGACAAAATTGATTGAAAACAAATCCAAGTCGATTATAAGTCCTTGTCACATTGAGTGAGAGGAAAAGTCGGAAAGCGATGGCAATGATCATGATGATCAAATTGAGAAGAATTACTCAGTGCGTACACTTAGGGGCAAATGATTCATGCGAAATTCAGGCTAAAAGGGAGTTGGCTAAGATGAATTTCAGATTCGCATTTGGGTATTGAAGCATGATTTGAGTAGCAACGTAAGCGTAGTGCACGACACCGAGAAGTGGCTAAAGTATATGAGATCAATGGCAAAGCATTAAAGCTAAGTGATGGAATGTGGTACTAAGCATAAAGTTTTGGAAAGAAGGATGGCTAAACAAGTTTGCTGAATTCTGAGAGTGGCTCAGAAGTGTACAAACGCCGAAGAACAAGTATATTGGGTATACTTGGTTGCGTTCAACGAGGGAGTTCAACGGATTAGGTGGGGGAGGTCTATTACGGGGCTGCAAGTGTTGTATAATGATGGCGCATCACAAGAGTTGCAGGCCAAGTCAGTGTTCAACCGTAATGGAGCATTGCGAAGCCATAATAGCGGTATTACTGTACATACTGGTAATGGCATGATCCCACAGGTCCAATGTATTGCAAGTACAGCACTACATTAAAAATATATTTGTCTAAGGAATGAAGCTTATTGGCCGACACAATAAGGCTTCATTAAGGGAAGGCAAGACAAGGCCAAAGTGACAAATGCAACATGCGATGTTGCCATTAAGGCATATCCGTGAATTGAGTTGGCCCAAACTCAAGGATGATGCAAGAATAGTGAAATAGACTATGATTTAGTCTATGGCATTGGTTTAAGGCTGGACAAAGCTTGAACAATGCAAACAAGTTGGTAATGCAAGAGTTGCCTTGTTGTTGTCAAGCAAATTCTCGTAGTGAAGCATATGTGACGCATGAGTAACTAGAGTGGACTTAAGGAGTTAGCCTCGACAAATAAATTTTAAATAGTGTCTGTGCATGAGTTTAGAAGGATAAACATATAGGTCCAAGTTGGCTGAACGTTTGAGCGTGACAGAATCCAGTATGCCAGAACATGTGGCGCAATACGCCTCAAGTGACGGTTACAAGTTGGTTACGAGCTTCACACGCATGCCAATGACGCATGATGAAGAGGAGCGGTTATAAAGGAGTTTATAATCGTGGGAAAAGAGTTTTAACTTCCAAGATAACAGGTGTTGGACGATTGGAGCAAGTTAAAGGAGAACATGCCAGTTGGCATAGTAGTTGGCTGTTATGAAACTGCTCCCCGAGACAGATGGCTATCTCTAGCGTGTGTAACGGTTATGCACGGTTTGGCCAAGCAAATCTGTTGTATAAATAGTCCTAAGTCATGGGAAATTCGGTAACCTATCCTGTGGGAGAGTGAGCCTAGCATATGTGAGAGTTAGACTCATATTAGGAGAGTTTTTGTAAGACTTATATTGGGTTCAAGGAGTGAACAAGTCTGTGTAAGTCCCCAAGTGGGAAAGTTTTGTATTTCTTCCCTTTGATGCAATAAAAGAGTTGATTGTGTCATATTCTAAGTGTTCTTGGTTGGCTGATTGTTTTTAGCAAAGTATGGCAAAGATTGAATGCATTATGGGGTGCATTTGATGAGTTTAAGTTGAAGAGAAAGAAGGTTAAAGACTTCCGATGTTGAATTGTTGAGTTGGCTGTTTGCATTGGTACAAACTTATAATGCTGAAGTACAAATGGGTGAAGCTTTATTCACAGAACCATTGTGATACCGGGTTACACTTTCGCATAAAAATATCTGGGGTGTTTGAAGGTGTGACAATTCGGGTATCAGAGCTGTGTTTGGGACATAGTTCAGGTATATTTGTTGGGTAATACACTAAGACTTCTTTCTCTCTTAATCTATTTTCCTGTGAGCAAGTAAGTGGCGCATTATTTTCAGAATATTTCATTAGAAATGAGTTCTAATAGCATGATGATCGACGAAGAACTACCGGGTACGTTTGATCAGCTTGAGGAGTATGGCAGTAATCTTGATGATTTTGTCATAGACATGGGCTGTGATGACCTTGGAAATCCTCTTGTTTCTGAAGATAAGGGCTGGCTAGACCTACTTGAAGGAAGGATATCAGATTGGTTTAAAGAATTTGACGAAAGGGTAGGTGCAGTCGTGGTTAAGGTGTTTGATGCAACCTTGTTGAATTATGAATCCAATGCTGAAGTGACTAAATTGAAGGTGCAATTCAGTGACATAAAGACCATATTAACAAGCCATGCGAAGCAAATGTCTGAGGAAGTGGCTAGCATTCGCGGGTTAATCAGTAACATCATGTTTTTAGGAGGAAACGTGCATTGAGAAAGCTCAAGTCGAGTCTCCGATCCAATAATTTACGTTGTTTCCAGAAATGCTAGGGAAATTGAGAATTTCTTATATGACATTGAGGCATACTTTGAGGCGAATGGAACTGGGGAAGGACAAAAAGTAACTCTCGCATGCAATTACCTTGGTGGTGATGTAAAGGTTTTGTAGGGACATAATATTGTCACAACAATATTACTGCGAAATAGACAACAGTACTACGATACATCAATAATAAACGACTATTCTGCGACATATCAATGATATTTTGCGAGACATCCAAATATGACTTAAACAATGACGTAATGACAGAAACACGAAGAAAGTGTGACATGTTTGCGATATATCAATAAAACCTGCGAAAGATAAAGGAGGTGCCTGCTGCGATTTATCGCAAGAACTCAGATCCGAAGTTGAAGGGAATCTTAGATGTAAATGAGATGTCATGAGCTGTAATCCACTATGTAAATACCTATATAAAGGATATGAGTAGTTCCAGAGAGGGGGATGAATTTTTGAGTGTTAGGAAAGTTTTTAGGAGAGAGAAAAATCTTTGTTAAGTGTTCTGTGTTCTTGATTTCTATAATTCCTTAAGGTCATATTAATGAAAAAGTGTTCTTAATCTTCAAATTATGTCATAAATATTGATAGATTCTTGAATAGGGTGTAGTGTGGGAATTACTGCAACTACATGTTGGCGCCCAGAAACAGGGAGAATCAAGCTTGAGAAATTTCAAATTGCAGTTTGAAGATTTGAAGAAATTATTAGAATTGAAGAGAAATGGCTAGAAGGAGGAGAAATACATCAGAACCATCAACAACGGTGAGAAGAAGTAAAAGAATTGCAGGGAAAGGAACCGGTGAATTAGAAGGATCTTTAAGGAACAGAGCAGGAAGAAGTAGAATGAGAAATGGAGCAGAAAATTCAATCCAACCACCAAATCAACAAATACGAGCACAAAATAGAAATATGGATCATGATAGAGTAAGTGTGCATACTTGGAGGTCGGATTCGATAGAAGAGGCGGAAAGTCAAGAAGAGGAAAGAAATCAAGAAATGGAGGGAGGATTAATTCATGAAGGACGTGAAGTGGAAGATGGTTTAAGACAAAGTATACAGGAAGAAATAAGGTTAGAGGCAGAAGTACGTGCTAATCTTACAAGGCAAAATCATGAATTAAGAATGGAAAATTTGATGTTTCAAAACAGAAGATCAAGAAGCAGCATGAGATCAAATTCAAGATCATATAGAGAAGAAGCAAGGCAAAATCTTCCTATACAAAATATTGAGGAAAATTTGATAAATGATCGTTATGATCCACGCGATGAAACTTTAGACATTAGACATAATCAGATAGAAGGAGAAAATCAAGAAGAGAGAAGGAGAATGTTACGTGATGAAGAGATTCTAAGAAATCGCAGGATTATCGAAGATGATATTGAGAGACATTATATTGAGCAAGTACGCTTAGCAGGAGAAAGAGAAAGATTGCGAGAAGAAGTAGAAGAGCAAGAAATTCAAGCAGCGTTGCGAAAGAATAATCATGACAATCGAGAAAGACGACGTGCGCAAAATCGTAATAATGATAATCTCAGTGAGGAATATGAGAGAGTTCGCAGAGACATAGAAAGGAAACGAAGAGAAATAGTAAGGGATGAGGAAATTCATGGAGAAGAGAATGAAAGACAAATAAACTTGCAAGAAGAAGAAAGTCGTAGAAGAAGGCAAAACCAATATGTTGAAGAAGAAGCGAGAAACATCGCAAGACAAGAAAGGCATGAACGCCGACGAAGAGAAGTTGTGTTGAAAAGACCAATTGAGCAAAATTCTGATAGGAATGAACAAATTTTGCGAGAATTGGCAGAAATGAGAGGAATAATAAATAACAGAAGAGAAGGAGGAAGAAGACAACTTGATGAGGCAATCGAAGAGGCTGCGAAAACTCCATTTACTCAAGAGGTACAATTAGGAGGGATACCTCCAAAATGTAATTTACCGGTGTTGACCAGTATATTTGATGGAACTACGTGTGTTGTCCAACATATCAAAGCTTATATTCGATGTATGCTACAATGGGAGAACCATGATATCGTTTTGTGCAAATATTTTGCATCAAGTTTAACTGGCGAAGCATTGAAGTGGTTCGAAAGTCTTCCCAAGAATACAATAACTTCATTTATGCACTTGCAAACCACTTTCTTAGGAGCCTACATCAGCAATAATTCTGCGCGACCTGGAATTGAAGATGTGTTTGGATTAAAACAGAGAGTTGGTGAGAGTTTGAAGCACTTAACCATAAGGTGGAGGACAATGTGTAGTGAAATGGCAGGAAGAGTAGATGAAATATATCTCATTTTTTCCTTCATAAATGCTATGTTTGCGACAAATCTATTATACATCCAGGTCTTCAGAGTCAAAAACACAATCACTATGACAGAGTTGCGAGAATTGCAAGAGGAATATATTGCTTTAGAGGAAAAACAAAATGAAATGGAATCTTATCCAACTCTTATAGGCACAAGTTTAGGCGCAGCAAATGGAAGTTTGTTACCAAGGATGATTAATACAGTAGCAAGTACTTCCCAAAATCCGCGAGAGAAAATGGAGACTGATAATCAACTTAAGATAGTAGCAATGGGGAGTAGAGATCAAGAGGAATTAGAAAAAGAGAGAAATTTTTATAATCGCAATAACAATAATAAGGTCCCACGGTTTGATCAACAGCAGGAAACTTATGGCGGACAGAGGCAGAATTATTCAAGAGAGCAAAGAGGTCAGAGGAATATGTGGGAAGATATCAAATTACCTCCTTTAAATACTGGTATAGATAAGATTTGGGAAGCGATTATTTTAATGGAGAACATACCCTCACCCTGGAACATGGGGAAGGAACCACATCCCAATAATCACAATCAAGAATTTTGTCCTTATCATCATTTTCATGGTCATTCTGTGAATAATTGTAGGAATGTTAAAAGAATCATTTTGCGAATGATCGAATAAGGAAAATTAAATCATTTTTTAGCAAGATATTTACAACCGCAGCAATTTCCGCAAGCACCAGAAATTCACAGAGTTAATGTTGCGAAATAAGCAGAAACATTTGTCATTGAAGTAGGAGCTACAGAAAAAAAATATATTTTGCAATTCAATTGTACATTCACAAAAAACGATAGAGGATTTCCATGATAATGTGCTAAGCAGAGTATTTGCAAGGGATATAGAGGGAAGAGAGGTGATGAATAGTGCGAAGATTTCTCCGTTAGAAGAATGGCAGAAACAAGTTATCTCTTTTACTGCAGAAGAGATACCAGAGCCTGGGAAGATGCATGACAATCCATTGGTGGTGAAATTAGAGATAAATCCAAAACATAGAGGAGAAGAAGAAGATGATGATGATGCATCAAGTGATTCCTGGGCAATAGATAAAGTTCTAATTGACACTGGTAGCTCGGTGGACATTTTGTTTTATCATACTTATCGCACAATGGGTGGAAGAGATGATGAGCTAATCCCTTCAACTTACAAGATCTATGGTTTTAATGGCACCGCAAACAAGCCAAAAGGAGAACTTACTATGGAAATTCCATTGAACAAGATATCTTCAAAAATCAAGTTTTGCGTAGTGGATATAAAATCTCCTTACAATGACTTAATTGGAAGGCCATGGCTCCATGGGATCTTGGGCATAGCATCAACATATCATCAATGCATAAAATTTCCACATCCTCATGGTATTGGGATAATTAAAGGTGATTGGTTTGAAGGAAAAAAGTGTTATGAAGTTGACATTAATACTTGCGAAGAAAGGAATGCTCGAAATCGTAATTGGAAACATAACAGGAAGCAAAATCAGAAAGGGTATATTTCAAGAATAGTTTGTCTCAAAACATTCAATGGCGATAATCATACAAAAATGGGGAAAAGTTGAAATATTCATTTTTCGCAGGAGCACAAAAAGATGAAGTTGTGAATAATCATTCGTCACAGAAGAAAAGAAATACAACAATATCATTTTGCGAACAATTAAAAAATAAGATGATTTCGAATATTAAAAGAAAAATTCTGCTCAAAAATGAGAAATTTTTCTATTAAAAAGAAAGAGATGGTGATTTCTAATCATATAAGAATTTTTAATGCAAATGCATAAGACGGGCGCAAATCGCCTAAAAACATATAAGAACGGGACGAACTTTTATGGTGTACACCTTAGTTCGCGGATTCTATTCCGTAAGAGGCAATGTCCTTAAAGTGCGTCATAAGGGGGGTATCTTCTTTACGTTCAATTATCATAAGAATGGGACGAACTTTTATGGCGTACACCTTAGTTCGCGGATTCTATTCCGTAAGAGGCAATGTCCTTAAAGTGCGTCATAAGGGGGGTATCTCTTTGCATGGATATGGGAAAGGCTATACCGCTGCTGGAACCTAGTCATGGAGATTGGGATTATAGAAAATCCATCCAGGAGAGATAACTTGGATTCCCAATTATATAAGGTTATACCCTGGTTGGGCGCCCGAGAGTTTCTCCTAAGGAATGCAACGTATGATCAAGGTGCCGAGGTACACGGTTGAGCTGTGGGTGCCCGGGATGGATGAACCTACCCTGGCCATCCATGGAAAGTCTTGGATTACGATGTGTTCGGCCCGAAGAAAACCCCACTTAGGGTGCAGTCTTGTAACTATAAGCCATATAAGGAATAAAGGACAAGGCTGCGAAAACAACTGGTTGTTGGGAGAACCGGATGGGAAAGTGCTAGTCTTGTATGGCCGATGTATAATCCTTGAAGGGGAAACCGGGGGGAGAGATAATGGCGATACCCTCCATTAGGGAGATGTGTATCAAAAAAGACGGCAATGTCATGGGACTTTATATTCGCAAGAATGTTTAGGCATGTCATATTGTCGCGTGACAGAGACAGCAATGTCATGGGACTTTATATTCGCAAGAATATTTAGGCCCGTCATATTGCCGCATGACTGGCCAAAAAGCCTAAAGAGAAATGTTAAGATGAGGTCAATGGGTTTTTGCGATAAGATCAAAAGATGAGATAAATGAAATCAATAATAAGAGGATATAAATCGCAAAGACGACAATGTCATAAATCTTAAAAAGCAAAGAGAAAATTAATCTCTCACAATATGGCTTAGATTTATCATATTGTCGCATAAAATAAAATAATGATAAGGAAAGATCAACGGATTATTACGTATAAAGGTAAGAATGTCCTGCGATCTTGTCGCATAAAAGTGGCATAATAAGACCTTTAACTAGGAAGGTGAAATAAGACCACAAGAAAAGTTATATCTGCGAAGCATATAACAATTTTTTCGCAGAAATATTTGCGATAATACTACAAATTGGTAACAAAAGGCAAGCATGGGATTTCTTACAAGGGTAACAAATAAAATACTTCACAAGGAAGATTATGAGGGGCGAATATGGGGATTATAAAATAACATTTCATTATCTCCCTTGAGAAGAATCAAAATAATAAAAAAGAAGGAAGATAATCAAGTTTATGAAGATTGGATTCAGAATTAATAAAAATATATAAATTAGAGCAGGTGATTGAGTTACAAAGAACTTCAATGTTTCGCAAAAAGTGTAGGAAGAAGAAAAATTCGGAAATTACAATGATTCGCAGAATCAGAAACATCTCGCAGGAATACATGATAATTTAAAGAATATTTTTCTCTAATTTCATCATTCTTGTTCACCACTATTATCTTCACCAGTATCATCTTTTTCAGTATGAGTTTCTCCATCACCAGTGATTGTTTCATGAGGAGGATTTTTTTCTTCATGAGGAGGATCTTGTTCTTCTGTTTCATTAAGAGGGTTTCCTTCATTCTCAGGTGGATTTTGTTCGTCTTCAGAAAAATCTTCTTCATTACTTGAATAATTCAGATCTTCATCTATAGGGTGGGGAACTTCATTATCATCTATCTCTAAAGTTTTGATCTTTATATGAGGTAGAGAATGAGAGAGTAGAACATTATTTATGAAAACCTCAGCGCCTAAATGAGCTTTGCGGAGGCAATTCTTTTCCCGATTTCTAATCTCTATATCTTTAAAATATTCAAGATATTCAAATCTTCTCAATGCCCTGTTATGAGAGTTGGAAAGCGTGGTGTTCTTTTTGCGAAGTTTGGCTAATCTCATAGATAGATCCGAAATTGAAGCTTGAAGATTCTTCTCAGATTCTGCGAAAGAAAAATTGCATGTTAGAGAGAATTTTTGCGAAAAATAAGATGAGAAAATACAATGAAGTAATTAATAGATGAGGCAGTCAAAATGACTACCTTCCTTTTGAGAAGATAAAGTGTAAATTATAGTAAAGAAGCAACTCTTCCATCGGTCCATGGCATCATCAAAACTATCCCCAATCTTACCTTTTAAACGTGATTTTATGCTTTTTTCATAATTGCGAAGATAAACATTTTCTTCCTTCAGTCGAGAATAATCATCTTTGAGATTGTTGACTTTTACACTTAGAGCTAATCTGCTTTTAATAAGCTTATCTTGTTCAGCGGCAGATGATTCAGTTTTCTTTTTAAGTTCATCTTTCAGTATGCGAAGGGACTGCTCTTGGTCCTTACACAATTTTTGAAGATTGTCTAGTTGCTGCGAATAAGACTTTTTTGTATCTACAAAACTACGTTTCTCTTGAGATAAAACTCTGTTTTCATCCGATAAAGATTCCACCCTCAAATTAATTTGATTCAGCGAATATAAAAGTTGGGAGGCTTCGTTATTTAGACGATCCCGTTCATGAATTAGTTTGATCGCGTTCATGAGTTAGTTGGTTTTTCTCATTCTTAAGGTTATTTATCTCGTCAAGTGAATATGTATGAAGAATATTCAAATTATCAAATTGATTCTTCCAAGATTCTTTCCCAGTGCGGGATTCCTCAGCGATTGTTTCCCACTCAAATATCTTCATTAATTGGTTATGTTTTGAAGCTAAATATACATCAACAAATAAATAAGGGAAAATTGAGTACATAAAAAGCAAGGATTTACAGAGGCAAAAGTAAATACAAGAAATTTATACCTTTTAGATCATCATTTCTGCTGCGAAGAATTTCACAGTCTAATTCAGAATTATGAAGCTTATGATCGAGAAATTCACACTCCAAAGTTTTGGCTTGAAGATTCTTCTTCAAAATTTCAAACTCATCTTCTAAAGCAGTTAACGAAGATGAAGAACCGCAAGACCCAAGATGCTTGCTTAGAATCATATAAATATCCTGTCTCGCAGAATCTGAAGAAGATTTCATAGCATCGTTCAAAACTTCAGATAATACTTGAAAAGCATCTTCAACCCCTGTTGCTATTTCTTGGGAAGAAGGAAGAGAAGTAGAAGAAGAGGATTTGGCAATAGTAAGAGTGGAAGAAGGAATTTGATTGGTCGCAGTTATAGTTTCATTCACCGCATCATCATCCACCGCAATCTCCTTAATTGCATCTTTGTTTACCACAGTTTCATTATCTACGACTTCATTTGCCGCAACCTCGTTAACTGTTGTTTCATTTACGTTGGTTACATTCACCGCAGCTTCATTTGTCGCAGATTTATTTCCAATTATCATAGATTCATCTATCTCAGTTTCCAAAATGTCGGGATTATCAGAGATAGGAATGTTAGTATTGATAACTTCATTAGAGGTTGATGAAGAAATAATATGGGTATTGAGATTCACGCAAGGATAAGAAGAATATTTATCTTGCGATGGGACAGGTTTTGCAGGTAAAAATTCGAGAATATCCACTTCATCTGAAAGAGTTTTAACTTGACGTGAATGCTTAAGAGGGTTGGGAACATTCTCTTCGTTCTGCGAATAATAATGTAGGTAAGAAACAGAGGAAACAATATTGTAATTTCAAAAGAATAAGTGTTTCTTACTACCTTATCATTCTCAGATCTCTTCGTCTTCCCAACGCGCCTTTTCTGAGAACCCTTAGGGTTAGGGTTCTTGATAGTAATTTTGGTTTGAGAAGTGGTGTTACTGAAAAATATGATAGAATATGGGGATTATGAAGAAAAGAGGGCAATAAAGAAAACATAACAAAAAGATGGAAAATAAGAACATACCTTTGAGTCTCCATTAAAGCAGCAGCAGGAAGAATACCAGGAAAGAAAAAGTTGCAGACAAAAAAGATTTTAAATAAAAAAGAGAAGGTGAAAGAAGAAAGAAATACACTCGAGTGGAATGGTATTTATAGATGAAGGATGGGTAACCGGGTAAAACGGTAAAGATCGACGTGTGTCAATAGTAAAAGCGTAAAGTAGGGAACTTTGTCGGGTAAAAGATAAGGAGTTGCGGCAAATTAAGAAGCTTAATTTCTCATGATCTTTATCTTCTTCGCAGAAAAGATATGAGAAGAGGAAAGATGTAGGGACAGAATATTGTCACAACAATATTCTGCGAAATAGACAAACGATACTACGATACATCAATAATAAACGACTATTCCGCGACATATCAATGATATTTTGCGAGACATCCAAATATGACTTAAACAATGACGTAATGACAGAAACACGAAGAAAGTGTGACATGTTTGCGATATATCAATAAAACCTGCGAAAGATAAAGGCGGTGCCTGCTGCGATTTATCGCAAGAACTCAGATCCGAAGTTGAAGGGAATCTTAGATGTAAATGAGATGTCATGAGCTGTAATCCACTATGTAAATACCTATATAAAGGATATGAGTAGTTCCAGAGTGGGGAATGAATTTTTGAGTGTTAGGAAAGTTTTTTAGGAGAGAAAATCTTTGTTAAGTGTTCTGTGTTCTTGATTTCTGTAATTCCTTAAGGTCATATTAATGAAAAAGTGTTCTTAATCTTCAAATTATGTCATAAATATTGATAGATTCTTGAATAGGGTGTAGTGTGGGAATTCCTGCAACTACAGGTTTGGTGGAGAACTATGCTGCAAGAAGATGAAGCTGCTGGTTATACCAATCCTATGTCATGGGATGACATGAAAGAGGGACTGAGATGTCAGTTCTTGCCGAGCAATGGTGATTGGTATGCAAGAGAAAGTTTACGTAGGCTGAAAATGACGAGTACACCGCAGGCCTATGCTGAAAACTTCCTTGCATTGGTGCAAGAAGTATGTGGCATGAGTGAAGAAGATCAGATGTTCCAATTTCTGGCTGGCGCAAGTTCGAGTGTGATTGCTGAACTTAAGAATCTCAAAATCCAGAGTATCTAGATGGCTATTCAAGTGGTAAGAGGACTTACTAGCTGCACAATGACTGAAGATGTTCAACGCTGTGAAGGTGAAGCCAAAAGGAAGGAAAAATTTGTAGGAAGTAAGAGCAAGAATGAACCGAAGGAAGATGAATTATTCCCTTCATCCCGGAAGTATAGTGGATGCTTCATCTGCAAAGGTTTGCATTTCGCAAGAAGTTGTCCACTCAAAGCACAACTTAATGTATCAGTTGGGAATAACTATGGAGGTTATTCTAGCAAGACTCGTGAAGGCCGAAGTGAAGGTTCAAGGAAGAGACCACGCAGCAAAGTCGTTTCTCATTTTGACAAGGTTAAGAACTAAGCTAAGAACAAGAGTAAGTGTTGTTGTCTCCATTGGCGACACTTTGATGCCAGAACAAAGAGTGTTACTGGCCTTGTTTTATGTAGCTTTAGTTGTTGGTTGTTTCAAGCTCTATGTGTAGAGTTTGGTTGTACAGACTTTTATTTGAGTCTTCAAGTTTGTATATACTTTGCTTTGGTGTAAGCAAGTTGCTTTGTTAATGAAGTTTTAGCTTTCCAAAAGTGATCAAGTGGATGATCAATCATGTAATGGTACATGGTCTTGTTATGTAAGAGCAGTAATGAACAAGGGTGTTTTCGTTTATAAAGTCTTGCCTATTTATTTACGATGTAAAGCTAGTTCATGGGAAGATGATGAAAGTAGCATGCTTAGCCTAATGTATGCAATGGCAATACATGTTGAAAGCTATTAAGAAAAGCAAAGGACGAGGGTCCTAGTTGGTGAAGAAGTGATGTTTATGTTTGGGGATTGCAGAATAGCATGACAGCAGATGGGCAGCGACGGTGCAAGCAATACAACAAGTAAGAAATCACATCATCAGAAAACATGAGTTGGGTAGAACTCATCGCCTTAGATAAAGTCACACACACTTTCCAGACAATTAGCAATGCAGTTCAAAGAAGTATTTGGAGACATATTGGCTTTTAAGGCATAACATAAGGAAAACTAAAGGGTTAGCTAATGATATGTCCAAGAGATAGTTAGTCACGGTTTTAAATGGGATGTGCAACTCAATAGTTTTGTTGCATGGAAGTTAAGCAAAGAAAACTTACCATTCCATTTCGGGTATGCAAAATGGCATAAATATAGAGTTTATACTTGGTGGCCACATTCATAGAAATGAGTTATTGAATGTTGTTTGCATAATCAGAGTTTGGTGAGGCATGAAGTGTTGAATTCGGGTTTGTGACGTGCTTAATGAGGAGCGTGAATAACAACAGTTCAACGGCGAGTCGTCGAAAAAATTGATTGAAAACAAAGCCAAGTCGATTATAAGTCCTTGTCACATTGAGTGAGAGGCAAAGTCGGAAAGCGATGGCAGTGATCATGATGATCAAATTGAGAAGAATCACTCAGTGCGTACACTTAGGGGAAAATGATTCATGCGAAATTCAGGCTAAAAGGGAGTTGTCTAAGATGAATTTCAGATTCGCATTTGGGTATTGAAGCATGATTTTAGTAGCAACGTAAGCGTAGTGCACGACGCCGAGAAGTGGCTCAAGTATATGAGATCAATGGCAAAGAATTAAATATAAGTGATGGCATGTGGTACTAAGTATAATGTTTTGGCAAGAAGGATGGCCAAACAAGTTTGCTGAATTCTGAGAGTGGCTCAGAAGTGTACAAACGCCAAAGAACAAGTATATTAGGTATACTTGGTTGCGTACAATGAGGGCTTTGAATGGATTAGGTGGGGGAGGTCTATTATGGGGCTGCAAGTGTTGTATAATGATGGAGCATCACAAGAGTTGCAGGCCAAGTCAGTGTTCAACCGGAATGGCGCATTGCGAAGCCATAATAGCGGTATTACTGTACATTATGTAGTACCAGAATATCGCCACAACGATATTCTCATGATAAGAACAACGCTTTCACGAGAAGGTTAGATATTCCTATAAGTATAAATGACATTATTCACGAGAGTGTCGTGAGGATTCTTCAGCAACATTTGGCGAGCGTCACTGGGAAGCATCATAATAGCTGACGATTGAAGAGACATGTTATGAGAGTGTTGTTTCACGAGGATTACAAAAGTTGGCGAAGATTAATATTGCAAATACCACGATGAGATCGCAGAATATATCCGAAAGAAGGGGAAAACTTAGCTGTCACCCACTATGCAATTTCCTATATAAAGGGTTCAAGTAAGTCCAGATAAGGATGATGTATTTTTTAGAGTTGAGAAAATCTTGAGGAGAGAGAAACTCCAGAAAAGAAAGTTGTAATTCTGAGTTTGAATATTTTCTGTAAACATTTCTGAGATCTAAATAATAAAAGTGTCATTTAATTCTTTAATCTTCAACTAGTTTCACTTAGATTTTTATAGGATCTTAATAGGGGTGTAGTGTGGGAAATCCTGCTACTACACATACTGTTAATGGCATGATCCCACAGGGCTAATGTATTGCAAGTACATCACTACATTTTAAACATATTTGTCTAAGGAATGAAGCTTATTGGCCGACACAATAAGGATTCATTAAGGGAAGGCAAGACAAGGCCAAAGTGACAAATGCAACATGCGATGTTGGCATTAAGGAATATCCGTGAATTGAGTTGGCCCAAACTCAAGGATGATGCAAGAAGAGTAAAATAGACTATGAGTTAGTCTATGGCATTGGTTCAAGGCTGGCCAAAGCTTGAACAATGCAAACAAGTTGGTAATGCAAGAGTTGCCTTGATGTTGTCAAGCAAATTCCCGTAGTGAAGCATATGTGACGCATGAGTAACTAGAGTGGTCTTAAGGAGTTGGACTCGACAAATAAAGCTTAAATAGTGTTTATGCATGAGTTTAGAAGGATAAACATGTAGGGCCAAGTTGGCTGAACGTTGGAGCGTGACAGAATCCAGTATTCCAGAACAGGTGGCGAAATACGGCTCAAGTGACGTATGCCAATGACACGTGATGAAGAGGAGCGGTTATAAAGGAGTTTATAATCGTGGGAAAAGAGTTTTAACTTCCAAGAGAACAAGTGTTGGACGATTGGAGCAAGTTAAAGGAGAACTGGCCAGTTGGCATAGTAGTTGGAGGTTATGAAACTGCTCCCCGAGACAGATGGTTGTCTCTAGCGTGTGTAACGGTTATGCACGGTTTGGCCAAGAAAATCTGCTATATAAATAGTCCTAAGGCATGGGAAATTAGGTAACCTAGCCTGTGGAAGAGTGATCCTATCATATGTGAGAGTTAGACTCATATTAGCAGAGTTTTTGTAAGACTTATATTTGGTTCAAGGAGTGAACAAGTCTGTGTAAGTCCCCAAGTGGGCAAGTTTTGTATTTCTTCCCTTTGATGCAATAAAAGAGTTGATTGTGTCATATTCTAAGTGTTCTTGGTTGGATGATTGTTGTTAGCAAAGTATGGCAAAGATTGAATGCATTATGGGGTGCATTTGATGAGTTTAAGTTGAAGAGAAAGAAGGTTAAAGACTTCCGATGTTGAATTGTTGAGTTGGTTGTTTGCACTGGTACAAACTTATAATGCTGAAGTACAAATGGGTGAAGCTTTATTCACAGAACCATTGTGATACCGGGTTACACTTTCGCATAAAAATATCTGGGGTGTTTGAAGGTGTGACAATTCGGGTATCAGAGATGTGTTTGGGACATAGTTCAGGTATATTTGTTGGGTAATACACTAAGACTTCTTTCTCTCTTAAGCTATTTTCCTGTGAGCAAGTAAGTGGCGCATTATTTTTAGAATATTTCATTAGAAATGAGTTCTAATAGCATGATGATCGACGAAGAACTACCGGGTACGTTTGATCATCTTGAGGAGTATGGCAGTAATCTTGATGATTTTGTCATAGACATGGGCTGTGATGACCTTGGAAATCCTCTTGTTTCTGAACATAAGGGCAGGCTAGACCTACTTGAAGGAAGGATATCAGATTGGTTTAAAGAATTTGACGAAAGGGTAGGTGTAGTCGTGGACAAGGTGTATGATGCAACCTTGTTGAATTATGAATCCAATGTTGAAGTGACTAAATTGAAGGTGCAATTCAGTGACATAAAGACCATACTAACAAGCCATGCGAAGCAAATGTCTGAGGAAGTGGCTAGCATTCGCGGGTTAATCAGTAACGGCATGTTTTTAAGAGGAAACGTGCATTGAGAAAGCTCAAGTCGAGTCTCCGAGCCAATAATTTACGTTGTTTCCAGAAATTCTAGGGAAATTGAGAATTTCTTATATGACATTGAGGCATACTTTGAGGCGAATGGAACTGTGGAAGGACAAAAAGTAACTCTCGCAGGCAATTACCTTGGTGGTGATGTAAAGGTTTGGTGGAGAACTATGCTGCAAGAAGATGAAGCAGCTGGTTATACCAATCCTATGTCATGGGATGACATTAAAGAGGGACTGAGATGTCAGTTCTGGCCGAGCAATGGTGCTTGGTATGCAAGAGAAAGTTTACGTAGGCTGAAAATGATGAGTACACCGCAGGCCTATGCTGAAAACTTCCTTGCATTGGTGTAAGAAGTACGTGGCATGAGTGAAGAAGATCAGATGTTCCAATTTCTAGCTGGCGCAAGTTCGAGTGTGATTGCTGAACTTATGAACCTCAAAATCCAGAGTATCCAGATGGCTATTCAAGTGGTAAGAGGACTTACTATCTGCACAACGACTGAAGATGTGCAAAGCTATGAAGGTGAAGCCAAAAGGAAGGAAAAATCTGTAGGCAGTAAGAGCAAGCATGAACCGAAGGAAGATGAATTATTCCCTTCATCCCGGAAGTATAGGGGATGCTTCATCTGCAAAGGTTTGCATTTCGCAAGAAGTTGTCCACTCAAAGCACAACTTAATGTATCAGTTGGGAATGACTATGGAGGTTATTCTAGAAAGACTCGTGAAGGCCGAAGTGAAGGTTCAAGGAAGAGACCATGCAGCAAGTCATTGCTCACTTAGACAAGGTTAAGAACTAAGCTAAGAAAAAGAGTAAGTGTTGCTGTCTCCATTGGCGACACTTTGATGCCAGAACAAAGAGTGTTACTGGCCTTATTTTATGTAGCTTTAGTTGTTGGTTGTTGCAAGCTCTGTGTGTAGAGGTTGGTTGTACAGACTTTTATTTGAGTCTTCAAGTTTGTATATACTTTGCTTTGGTGTAAGCAAGTTGCTTTGTTAATGAAGTTTTAGCTATCCAAAAGTGATCAAGTGTATGATCAATCATGTAATGGTACATGGTCTTGTTATGTAAGAGCATTAATGAACAAGGGTGTTTTCGTTTATAAAGTCTTGCCTCTTTATTTACGATGTAAAGCTAGTTCATGGGAAGATGCTGCAAGTAGCATGCTTAGCCTAATGTATGCAATGGCAAGACATGTTTAAAGCTAATAAGCAAAGCATAGGACGAGGGTCCTAGTTGGTGAAGAAGTGATGTTGCTGTTTGGGGATTGCAGAATAGCACAACAGCAGATGGGCAGCGACGGTGCAAGCCATACAGCAAGTAAGAAATCACATCATCAGCAAACATGAGTTGGGTAGAACTCATGGCCTTAGAGAAAGTCACACACACTTTTCAGGCAATTAGCAATGCAGTTCAAAGAAGTATTTGGAGACATATTGGCTTTTAAGGCATAACATAAGGACAACTAAAGGGTTAGCTAATGATATGTCCAAGAGATAGTTAGTCACAGTTTTAAATGGGATGTGCAACTCAATAGTTTTGTTGCATGGAAGTTAAGCAAATAAAACTTACCATTCCAGTTCGGGTATGCAAAATGGCATAAGTATAGAGTTTATACTTGGTGGCCACATTCATAGAAATGAGTTCTTGAATGTTGTTTGCATAATCAGAGTTTGGTGAGGCATGAAGTGTTGAATTCGGGTGTCTAATGCAAAGAGAACCCCTATTCAGTTTGTGACGTGCTTAATGAGGAGCGTGAAGAACAACAGTTCAACGGCGAGTCGTCGACAAAATTGATTGAAAACAAAGCCAAGTCATTTATAAGTCCTTGTCACATTGAGTGAGAGGCAAAGTCGGAAAGAGATGGCAATGATCATGATGATCAAATTGAGAAGAATCACTCAGTGCATACACTTAGGCGCAATTGATTCATGCAAAATTCAGGCTAAAAGGGAGTTGGCTAAGATGAATTTCAGATTCGCATTTGGGTATTGAAACATGATTTGAGTAGAAACGTAAGCGTAGTGAACGACGCCGAGAAGTGGCTCAAGTATATGAGATCAATGGCAAAGCATTAAAGCTAAGTGATGACATGTGGTACTAAGCATAAAGTTTTTGCAAGAAGGATGGCCAAACAAGTTTGTTGAATTCTGAGAGTGGCTCAAAAGTGTACAAACGCCGAAGAACAAGTATATTGGGTATACTTGGTTGCATTCAACGAGGGCGTTAAACGGATTAGGTGGGGGAGGTCTATTACGTGGCTGCAAGTGTTGCATAATGATGGCGCATCACAAGAGTTGCAGGCCAAATCAGAGTTCAACCGTAATGGCGCATTGCGAAGCCATAATAGTGGTATTATTGTACATAATGTTAATGGCATGATCCCATAGGGCCAATATATTGCAAGTACAACACTACATTGTAAAGATATTTGTCTAAGGAAGGAATCTTATTGGCTGACACAATAAGGCTTCATTAAGGGAAGGCAAGACAAGGCCAAAGTGACAAATGCAACATGCGATGTTGTCATTAAGGCATATCCGTGAATTGAGTTGGCCCAAACTCAAGGATGATGCAAGAAGACTGAAATAGACTATGAGTTAGTCTATGGCATTGGTTCAAGGCTGGCCAAAGCTTGAACAATGCAAACAAGTTGGTAATGCAAAAGTTGCATTGTTGTTGTCAAGCAAATTGGCGTAGTGAAGCATATGTGACGCATGAGTAACTAGAGTGGGCTTAAGGAGTTGGCCTCAAAAAATAAAGATTAAATAGTGTATGTGCATGAGTGTAGAAGGATAAACATGCAGGGCCAAGTTGGATGATCGTTGGAGCGTGACAGAATCCAGTTTGCCAGAATAGGTGGCGCAATACGGCTCAAGTGACTATTACTAGTTGGTTACGAGATTCACACGCATGCCAATGATGCGTGATGAATAGGAGCGGTTATAAAGGAGTTTATAATCATGGGAAAAGAGTTTTAACTTCCAAGAGAACAGGTGTTGGATGATTGGAGCAAGTTAAAGGAGAACTGGCCAGTTGGCATAGTAGTTGGCGGTTATGAAACTGCTCCCCGAGACAGATGGCTGTCTCTAGCGTGTGTAACGGTTATGCATGGTTTGGACAAGCAAATATGTAGTATAAATAGTCCTAAGGCATGGGAAATTCGGCTGCCTAGCCTATGGGAGAGTGAGCCTAGCATATGTGAGAGTTAGAATCATATTAGGAGAGTTTTTGTAAGACTTATATTTGGTTCAAGGAGTGAACAAGTCTGTGTAAGTCCCCAAGTGGGAAAGTTTTGTATTTCTTCCCTTTGATGAAATAAAAGAGTTGATTGTGTCATATTCTAAGTGTTCTTGGTTGGCTGATTGTTGTTAGCAAAGTATGGCAAAGATTGAATACATTATGGGGTGCATTTGATGAGTTTAAGTTGAAGAGAAAGAAGGTTAAAGACTTCCGCTGTTGAATTGTTGAGTTGGCTATTTGCACTGGTGCAAACTTATAAGGCTGAAGTACAAGTGGGTGAAGCTTTATTCACAGAACCATTATGCTGCCGGGTTACACTTTCGTAGAAAAATATCTGGGGTGTTTGAAGGTGTTACACATAGCATGGTGGCGTGGACAAACTTAGGTTTTCGGGCCAAAGGTTACCATGTGTTGTCTGGTAACCTTGGATGGCTAGGATTTGCTCCTGAGATTGAAAGTCAACCTTTGATTATTGTATGCCTTCACTTTTGGTATCCGCGTAGGCAAGGCCAGCATGGTGGCGCGGCTAGGGCCAAGTCAGGGGGCATTTGGCTTGGCATGTGGGGCCAAGGGTTATCCATGGGCGCATGGCGAGGCTAGCTTGGATGGGTGCGGTTTGGCTTGGATTTTGGGGCCAAGGATTTGTGTGACCAAGCTAGGGTTTCGGTCTAAAGGTCGTTTGGTAACCTTGGACGACTAGGATTTGCTTTTGGGATTCAAGGGCGACCGTTGATTGTCGCACGCCTTCGTTTTGATAGCCGCATAAGGAAGGCCAGCATGGTAGCTCGGCCAAGTTGGCATGGGGCCATGGCAAGGTGCGTTTGGCATGGCGCGGTAGGTGTGGATGTCATGGTTTGCCATTGTCGCAGGGGTGCGACTAGCATGGTCGGCATGCCTTGGCGCGGTAGGTGTGGCTGGCATGGTTTTACATTGGCACAGGGGTGCGGCTAACATGGTTGGCATGCCTTGGCGCGGTAGGTGTGGATAGCATGGTTTGCCATTGGCACAGGGGTGCGGCTAGCATGGTCGGCATGCCTTGGCGCGGTAGGTGTGTCCGGCATGGTTTTCCATTGGCACAGGTGAGGCTAGCATGGTCGGCATGCCTTGGCACGGTAGGTGTGGCTGGCAGGGTTTGCCATTGGCACAGGGGTGCGGCTAACATGGTCGGAATGCCTTGGCGCGGTAGGTGTGGTTGGCATGGTTTCCATTGGCACAAGGGTGAGGCTAGCATGGTCGGCATGTCGTGGCGTGGTAGGTGTGGTTGGCATGGTTTTCCATTGGCACAGGGTGCGGCTAGCATGGTCGGCATGCCTTGGCGCGGTAGTTGTGGCTAGCATGGTTTTCCATTGGCACAGGGGTGCGGCTAGCAATGTCGGCATGCCTTGGCATGGTAGGTGTGGCTGGCATGGTTTGTCATTGGCACAGGGGTGCGGCTAGCATGGTCGGCATGCCTTGGCGCGGTAGGTGTGGATGGTATGGTTTGCCATTGGCACACGTGGGAATTAGGGTTTGGTTTGTCGTAACCCTAATTAGTATTGAAAGAAAAAAGATACCCCGGTAATTTTTTCACAGACACATTAAAGGTTTCAATAAATGCGCCTAGTAAAAGATTATTACTTAAATGCTGCGACGTCATTGTTTGACTAGGGTTTAGGGTTTTACAATTTTAACCCTAAGATAAATACCACCATCAAGATTAAGTCCCCTTCTTAGCTCGGAATAGGTGCCTTGTTGTGAGGTAAGCATATGATGGTGATAGACAAGGGCGAGATCAAGACGTAAATAATTGCAAAGATGGTCAGGAAAATCCGACTAACCTTTTCAAGAGGTGAAAATAGTTTTTGCTTCCTGTGTCGGCAGCCCTACATGAGTTATACTGGGGATGCAGACCGTGAAGTGGTGAGACAAAAGTTGCCGGCTTGGTCTAGCCATACATCACCGAGGCACAGCGGGCGTAGTCTTGGAAGGCCAAGCATAGCGGATTGGAGGGGCAAGGCATGGCGGTTGGTTTGACATGGTTGCTACTTATGGTGAGGAGAGCTCATGATCCCGCGTTTGGCAGCCTTGCATAGATTTTATTTATGTAGACCGTGAAGCGGTGAGGTGAGAGGCGATGACTTAATCTAGCTATTCACCGTCTTGGATGGGTTAGGGCACATCATGATGCTGGCTTGACGAGTTGTTGGTGTCGGTGTGGCAAGTCATGGCATGGAAAACCCGGTATGATATGGCCTGCGACAATAGAGTGGACGGCTTGGCACGGTACGTCCATGGCAAGGCGCGGTTTGCTTTGTGGTTTGTCTTCAAGGGCCATGTTACCTTTTTTCTTTACTTTAGATCAAACAGGAAGTTCTTTTCTCTTCAAAAACCCAAGAGTGTTATGCCCATGAAAAGGGGCGTTGCTCCTTCTGCTTAGGTTACGTTACCGGTTTTGCTTCTGAATCACAGTGATGGCGCAGGGAAAGCAAAAAACGAGCTAGCATCTCTCAAACAAGTTCTTTCACGTTTTCTCTCCAAACCCTAATTGTTTCGCACAGCCAGGCATGAGGCCTTCCCTTATATTGGCTGGCAGGATGATATTTAATTATGATCGGATATCATGCCTTAACTCGCGGCTAGTATAAAATCTTTCCTTTTTGGGGACTGCGTCATTCTTCTGAACATAAAAGATGATCTTGAACCCTTCTCGCATAGTTCATCCGTGCCCATCCTCTTTACAGGTATCGTCTCGTGTTTTCTTCTGATTCTTATTTTATCCTCTTTCTTATGTATGTTGTTGGTATAAATAGGGTGAGAACTTGACCATTTTCTCTGTTCTTAGTAGTGTATGATGGGATCCTCCAGAGATAGTCATACCTCTAATCCTTTGAAGAAAAATTTTGGAATCGGCAAAAACCAGTTTTCTTCTCATGAGGAGGCATTAGGTAGAATCGAATCTCTATTTCATGAAGCTGGTGGAATTATCAAGGACCTTCCTTCTATCTATCTCAGTGAAGTGTTGGCGCGTGTTCGGAATTTCCTGGGTTCGGTAAACATGGAGGAGGAATGAAAAGGTGATGAAGAACCTAGGTGTGTTGAGAAGCTCCAGTGCAGCAAAACATTTTCTCGGTCCAGTGTTAGGGCGGGTCGGACTGATTCTAGGTTGAAATAACGGAAAACTGAGCCTGTGGAACTTTTAGTGGAAGGCCAACGTAAGTTCCTTGTTCAGGATGATGTTATGATTCTCGATTCTAATGCAGGTGAATCAAGGAATCTTCCCCGAAAGGTCGTTAAGAGGACCTTTGAGGAGGACGATGTGTTTGACAGGACTAGATCAGCCTTTGGGGTTGACGTCGTAGATGTCGTCGGCGACATTGGGGGGTCATGGTAGAATATGATGGACCAGTTGTTGAAGTGGGTACCCGAAAATAGATGGACGCTATTGCTGCTGAGGTTGCTTCGGGATGGGATGTTGAGGTTGCTGCTGCTAATGTCGTCGAATGGAATCTTTACTGGACGAGAGATTGTTGGGGAAAGTGCTTGAAAATAGCCTTGACCGAGGGGACTCGTGTTCCCTCTTTTGATGACTAGTTTCTCCCTTTTATCGTTCATGTTTGTCGCTTGGTCATCCTGATGTTTTTTTGTTTTTTTTTTTTGAATAATTGAATGAGATATTTCTGGTTGTGATATGATGGTCAATGTATTTTCAATGGTTTTGGGTTAGTTTGATGTATTTCTCTAAGATTAGGAAAACCCATTCAGAAAAAGATGTATATTTTTTTGTTTTTGAAAGTGAAATTCCGGAGAAGAATATAAATGGTGTATTCATCTTAGGGAAATACATATATCAAGAGAAACTGTCGAAGGAAATACTAAAGGGAGAATGGCTAGAAAAGTACAGCATTTTAGGGATGGGAAAGCTTGAGCCATCGCGAGTGGACTACCACGCCTTCCGGCTTGTATGTGTTGATAAGCTTGCAGTATCCTCCTAAAAGAATGTTTGCCACCAGATACGGCTCGTCTTCTCTTTCATCAGGAGAACCAATTCGAACAACTATTTTTACCGTCATCTTCCCAACTTGGAACGAGTTTACCTTAACCACTATATATTCAATTGAAAACGGGTTCATGCATTGTGTAACCGTTTGAATCTTGGCCTCTTCGGTCTCGGTGGCTGCTTCTAAGTTTCTTGCAAAGTGTTTGAATGGCCCAGCACTCTATTCACATCTCTTGACAGTGTTTGTGCCATTAATTGCGCCGAGTCCCCATGACGGAATAGGGGAAGAAATGACTGGCCGTAGATAAGATCGTTCGTCCAGACTTACTTGGGTTTGGAATCCGTGAGTTAGTGCCAACATGTATTCTCTTGGCTTCCGGGTTCCTTCGGTAACTCATCGATGCATCAGTAAGTGGGACCGTTTGTTGGAGATTCTTTCGTGCGTTGACATTGGTAGAGGGGATGTTCCAAATTTTTCCTTGTTGTCGAGCACTCATAAATGCTCCAATATCATGTCGTAACCCATCTTTTTGACAATGTGGAATCTTCTATGCATTATAGCATCTCCTATCTTGACCTCGAGGTTGATATAGCCATGCGCGTTCAAGGATTCTCCTCCCAGGTTCTCAATTACATATGGGGAATGGGCAGCGTCTTGTTTCATAAATCCCGCAGCTTTCAATGTCTTGAAAGTAATAATGTTGAAGTTCGAGGCCATATCGATGAGCGTGTTGTCGAATTCAATATCTCTTAAATGGGATGTGGTCAGCAGTCCCCAGTTTCCCCTTTCGATTCCGCCCGTTGGGAAAGTTAGGGCTCTTGTCTCGGTTTCCATGAAGGGAAAAAGTCGTTTTCCTGACACAACGCGATTGAGAGCCGCGAAAATATCTTGGCGCTACACCTTGGAAAGGTAGAAAATTTTGCATACATGTTGCATCATGGATTATACAGTCTTGTGCACGGAGTCCCCAGAGGCCCCACTATTCCTTACTGTAAATGGGTCTCGATGTACTCCCTCGTTTCCTAGTTGGAGCTCCCCTGCTTCTATCTTCTCTTTGAATATATGCTTCAGTCTGTTGCAATCACTGGTTGGGTGGTGAACAAATCTGTGGTAGTGGAAGTATTTGGGGTTTGCCATTTCAGCCTCAGTCGGTGGGCGTCTGGGAGGCGGCAGTATGATAACATCATCTTGAATCCATGCTTCTAAGAGATCAATCACCTCCTCGATGGGAAACGGGAAATCCGGGATATTCCTTTCGGTTTCGTGATGACACATGGGAGCTTTAGTGGCGGCCTTCCGTGGTAGAAATGCCCGTTATGCCGGTGCTTCACGTTTAGGCTGATGATCTGTAGATGGGGCCTTCCTTTTGCCTCTCTCGTTTACTACGTTCACAGAGGAGGGGATATCGTTAAATTGCTTACTGACGAGGTGCCTATTCTCGCGAGTTTCGCGCATGTCTTCGGTTCGAGTCGGTCTAGCTCTCTCCAATAATGTTGGTGCTGTCGTTGCGGATTATCTGACATCTGCATGTAGTTCAGAGAATTATGGAAACGCAAGTTCTCTAGTAGGGCGCGGTAAATAGGAGCCATACCATTGATGCACGTGTTCACCAGCTGTTTTTCGATCATGTTTGGGTCATGACAGACCAGTGCTTGAACCCTGAATCTCTTAACAAAATCATTCGTATGTTCGTTGTCCCGCAGGTACATTCTTCCTAGGTCTAAGAAAGTAACTTGTTCAGAGACGAAGAAGTACTTCCTGTAAAATGCGGTAACCATACTACTCCAATTGTGGATACTGTTTGGCGGAATGTTGTTGTACCATGTATACGCCCTTCCGGTAAGTGATTTTGAAAACTCCTTTAGACGAAGAATGTGATTGTATTAATGCTCGCCTAGGGACTCCAAAAAGAGTGAGACATGCTCACGTGTGTTTCCGGTGCCATCGTACATGGTGAATTGATGAGAGGAGTACCCTCTTGGAAGAGGGATTCTTTGTATTTCGGATGGGTAAGGAGGTTGATGCTGATACATGTCTATCTCATCATCCTTGACTCGGTTGTGGAGAAATTTCTCCACATCCTCTCGCATAACGAAGTTGGACGGATGGCTTCTTTCCAATGGGGTTCTAGCGTGAATTTCCTCGTTCGCAGAGACGTGTTCCACCGAGGTGCTAGCGTCGGGGGTGTTGGAGGCGTTTCTAAACGTCTCTGGGGGGCGTGACTCACGTGGTAACTGCTCTGTTAGGGCCTTGAGAAAGGTGAGTACTTCTTTATATGTTGAAACCATATCGGTCTAGCGAGAACTTCTTGTCATTCCATCAAATCAGCGATGGTGACATAGGGTCGGCTTCCTATGGTTCCTCCGGTTTCTCGTCCCGTCGGTGGGGTAATTGGAGTATTAGTGGTGGTTGGAGGTGCCATGCTTGACAAAGCGTTAGGAGCAGTAGCGGCGGCTCTGGCTCTGGTGTCCGGTGGCGTAACGCCTGAAGGGGTGGTTTCGGCGCTGCCGCAATTAGTAGGTTGTTCAGGGACATTAGAGGAGGAGGCAGCTCTGGCCCTGGTGATTGGTGGTGCTACACTAGAATGAGTGTTTTCGGTGTTACCGTGGTCAGTAGGTGACTCAGCGACGTTGTTGGAAGTAACGTTAACACCAGGGATGTGTTCTGTACTGGTGTTCTCGGCAGCTGATCCGGATCTGAGTTCTACCATGTTGGGATCAGAGTTTGAAAAATGGAATCAGAAATCGAAAGCTGATATAGTAACCGATAAATCAATCTCCCACTGTGGTCGCCAATTGTCTGAGGGTGAAAACAGTTTCTGCTGATTTCCGTAATTTCGGGTGTGTGGGTGAGAAATAATTTAAACCCTAAACAATATACTATAAGGGATTACTTTTAGATTCGAGAGATCAATCTGTACAAATCCATCCTAAACCAAGAAATGGCCGTTCCGGACTTGCTTCAGTCACAAAGTGGAGGAGAATGTGTTGGTTTTGGGGAGGGAAGCAAGGAAAGTGATGAGACCAGAATAGTTGATTCTGGAAGAATAGTTGTGTTACTACGACTTGTATCAGAAAAGTGGGAAGGATAACAAGTGGTAAGCTAGCAAGTATTTTATGAGTATTGTATATTCCCGAATGAACTTGTTGTTCTGTGGAAATAGGTAAGACCTATTTATACAAGTCGGAGTGAAACGTACCCTGGTCTCATTAAGGAATGAAAAAATAGGTAAGTAAATTGGAGGAGGTGGTAACCGTATTCAAGGAATTGATGTTCCATAAAACCATTAACGCGTGGAATTGATGTTCCATAAAACCATTAACGCATGGAATTGGTGCTCCATATAATCGTTAACGCATGGAATTGATGTCCCAGAGCGTTTCACCATTAACTCCCTGTATTTACTAACCATCTCACCCTTATGACACTTCCTTATGATGGGCGTAGTATACACCGCACGCTGTAAACCGCCAAACCAATACCCAAAGAGGATCCCCCAGTTAGTGATATGTGTTTGATGTCTCGAATATTTTTGTGGAAAACATGTAGCATATTGTTGTTGCCTGGAAAGTCGAGTTTGGAAGACTTGGTAGCTTGGTGACCTTCAACGGTCGAGATTTTGCATCTTAAGAGGAAAGGTAGCCGTTGATCGTCGCACGCCTTTGTTCGTTGGTGGACGCATAGGGAAGGCCAGCATGGTGGCGCGGCTAGGTTGGCATGCCAGTGGCATGGCATGGTGGCGCGGCTAGGTTGGCATGCCAGTGGCATGTCATGGTGGCGTGCTAGTCGATTTATATTTGGATTATACATTATTCCAATTAACATCATTGTATCCTTTTAAATAACGGGATATCTTTGATAATGCAAACCATAATCAATGGTTCCCTTCAAGTAAGCCAACACTCTTGAAACTGATCGCCAGTGTTCAATTACTTGGGTTACTTGAGAAACGACATAACACTCCAACAGCTTGGGCTATGTCCGGTCTTGTGCAATGCATAGCATACATAAGACTTCCAATAACACTAGAATACTCAAGTTGCTTATGAGCACGTCCAATATTCTTCATTAATTTTACATTAGGATCCAAAGGAGTGACGGCTGGGATGTCATCAAAATGACCATACTTCTTGAGAAATATCTCAATATAATGAGATTGGGTTAAAGCCAACTCATTCCCCTTTCTTAGAATTTTAATTCCTAAGATCACATCAGCCTCTCCTAAATCCTTCATGTCAAAGTTAGAACTAAGAAACTTCTTTGTTTCTTCAATACGAGATATGTCAGATCCAAAAATAAGCATATCATCAACATACAAGCAGAGAATTACACATCTAGAACTTGTAGTTGCAGGAATTCCCACACTACACCCTACTCAAGAATTTATCAATATTTATGACACAATTTGAAGATTAATGACCTTTTTTATTAATATGATCTTAAAAGAATTACAGAAATCAAGAACACAATTCACTTAATAAGATTTTCTCTCTCCTAAAAACTTTCTTAGCACTCAAAAATTCATCCCTCTCTTTGGAACTCTTCATTTCCTTTATATAGGCATTTACATAGTGGATTACAGCTCATGACAGCTCATTTACAGCTAAGATCCCCTCTAATTTCGGACTTTGGTTCTTGCGATAAATCGCAGTTAGCACCGCCTTAATCATTCGCATATTTTATTGATTCATCACAGAAATGTCACACTCTTCTCATGTTTCTGTCGTTTTCATCTGATATGTCATTCCTTACGTCACTTTGAGGAATATCGCAGAATATCATTGATGTATCGCAGAACTGCTATTTATTTCGCCGGAATATTGTTGTGACAATATTCTGATCCTACATCTTGCCTCTTCTCATATCTTTTCTGCGAAGAAGATAAAGATCATGAGAATTTAAGTTTCTTGATTTGCTGCAACTCCTTGTCTTTTACCCAACAAAATTCCCTACTTTACGTTTTTACCATTGACGCGTGTCATTCCTTACTTCTTTACCGATTAGCCCGGTTACCCATTCTTCATCTATAAATAGATGTCCTACTCGAGGATATGTCTTCTTTTACCTTCTCTCTTTTCTTCAACTTCTTCCTTTTTTCGTCTGCAACTTTTTCTTTCCTGTTATCCTTCCTGCTGCTGCTCTAATGGAAACTCAAAGGTAGGTTCTTATCTTGAATCTTATTTTGTTCATGTTACATCATTTCTATCGCCCGATTTTCTTTATAATCCCCATACTTTATTATCTTTTTCAGTAACACTACTTCTCAGACTAAGATTACTATCAAAAACCTTAACCCTAAGGGTCCTCAGAAAAAGCGTGTTGGGAAGGAGAAGAGATCTGAGAATGATAAGGTAGTAAGAAACATCTATTTATTTAAATTAACAATATTGTTGCCTCTGTTTCTTATCTACGTTATTATTCGCAGAGTGAAGAAAATATTTCTAGACCTCTTAAGCGTTCTCGTCAAGTTAAAGTTCTTTCAGATGAAGTGGATATTCTTGATTTTTTAACTGCATACCCTGTTCCGCCGCAAGATAAATCTTCTCCTTCTCCTTGCGTGAATTCCAATATTAACACCCATACTACTTCTTCATCAATTCCAAGTGAAGTTATTGATGCTAATATTTCCATCTCTAATAATCCCAATATTTTAAAAGTTTCGATAGATGAGTCTTTGATGGTTGGAACTATGATGAATGAATCAGCAGTAAATAAACCTGCGATGAATGAATCCGTGGTGAATGAAACTAAGGTAAATGAAACTACGGTGAATGATGTTGCGGTAAATGAGACTACGGTAAGTGAAACTGCGGTGAATGATGTGGCGGTAAATGAGACTGTAACTGCGACTAATCAAGTTTCTTTTTCCACTCTTACTATCACGAATGATTCTAATCAAGTTCCTGCGATGAATGATGTTGCCAAAACCTCTTCCTCTACTTCTCTTCCTTCTTCCCAAGAAATAGCAACAAGGGTTGAAGCTGCTTTTCAAGTATTATCTGAAGTTTTGAACGATGATGTGAAATCTTCTACAGATCCTGTGAGAAATGATGTTTATATGATTCTAAGCAAGCATCTCGGATCTTTCGGTTCTTCATCTTATCTAACTGCTTTAGAAAGTGAGGTTGAAACCTTGAAGAAGAACCTTCAAGCAAAAACTTTAGAATGTGAACTTCTCGATCATAAGCTTCGCAATTCTGAATTGGATTGCGAAAATCTTCGCAGCAGAAATGATGATCTGAAAGGTATAACTTTCTTTCCTCTGCTTTTGCCTCAGTAAATCTTTGTTTTCTATGTACTCAATTTTTTTTTTTTTTTTGTTGACACATATTTAGCTTCAAAACATAACCAATTAATGAAGATACTTGAATGGGAAACCATCTCCGATGAAGCCCGCATTGGGAAAGAGTCTTGGAAAAATCAATTTGATAGATTGAATATTCTTCACACATATTCAATTGACGAGATAAATAATCTTAAGAATGAGAATAACCAACTAATTTGCGAACGAGATTGCCTCAGTAATGAAGCCACTCAACTTTTATATTCGCTAAATCAGACTAATTTGAAGGTGGAATCTTTATCAGATGAAAACCAAACTTTGTCTCAAGAGAAACGTAGCTTTGTGAATAAAACAATGGTTTATTCGCAGCAATTGGGCAATCTTCAAAAGTTGTGTGACAGCCAAGAGCAATCTCTTCGTGTATTGAAAGATGACATTAAAAAGATAACCGAATCATCTTCCGCAGAACAAGAGAAACTTATAAAAGGTAGATTAGCTCTAAGCGTAAAAGTCAACAATATCAAAGATGACTACACTCAACTGAAGAAATCCCATTCCTCCTTAAAAGAAGAAAATTCTTATCTTCTTTCTAAAGAGAAAAGTATAAAATCTCGTTTGAAAGGTAAAGTTGGTGATACTTTCGATGATACCACGAATCAATGGAAGAATTGCTTTCTTAACATAATTCAAACTTTATCCTCGCAAAAGGAAGGTAGTCATTTTGACTGCCTCATCTATTAATTATTTCATTGTATTTTCCCATCTTATTTCCTGCGAGAATTCCATCTAATATGCAACTTTTCTTCCGCAGAATCTGAGAAGAATCTTCAAGCTTCAATCTCTGATATGTCTAGGAAGTTGGCCAAACTTCGCAAAAAGAATATCGCGCTTTATAACTATCGCAACAGAGCATTGAGAAGATTTGACTAACTTGAATACTTCAAGGATATATAGATCAGAAACCGGGAAAAGAATTTCCTCCGCAAGGCTCATTTAGGCGCTGAGGTTCTCGTAAACAATGTTCTATTCTCTCATTATTTACCTCCTATAAAGATCAAACCCTTGGAGATAAATAATAATGAAGTTCCTCGTCTCATTGATGAAGATCTAAATTATTCAAGTGATGAAGAAGATTTTTCCGAAGATGAACAAAACCCAACTAAAGAAATAGATGAAGAAGAAAACCTTCCCAATGAAGCAGAAGAACAAAATCCTCCTCAAAGGGCAATCGCTAATGATGGAGAAATAGAAGAAGAAGAAAACCCTCATAATGAAGTAGAAGAACAAAATCCTCCTCAAAAATCAATCGCTGGTGATGGAGAAACTCAAACTGAAAAAGATAATGCTGATGAAGATAATAGTAGCAAACAAGAATGATGAAATTAAAGAAGAATACTCTTTTGAAGTTTTAAATCTTGTTTTATCATGTCTTTCTGCGAAATATCTTGTTCTTTTCCCTGTCCTGCAATTGATTGTAATTTCTGAATCTTTCTTCTTCCTGCTTCTTTTGCGAAACATTGCAATTTTTGTAACACAATTATCTTCTTCTGATTATATATTTTTATTAACCTGAATCTCCTATCGCAAATTCTTGTAACTTGATTGTCCTCTTTCTATTATCTTGATTCTTCTCAAGGAAGATAATGAAATATTGTTTTATAATCCCCATACTTGACCTTCATAATATTCCTTATGAAGTACTAATATATTACTATTGTAAGGAATCCTAAACTTGCCTCTTGTTGTTAATATGCAATATGATAAATGAAGTATCGCAAATAATTCTGCGAAAAATCTGTTATATGCTTCGCAGGTATAACCTCTCTTGTGGTCTTATTTCGCCTTCCTAGTTAAAGGTCTTATTATGCCACCTTTATGCAACAAGATCGCAGGACATTCTTACTTTCACATGTAATAATCCATTGATCTTGCCTTATCATTTATTTTGATCTCTACGACAATATGATAATTCTAAGCCATCTTGTGAGATTAATCTCTTTTTGCTTTTTAAGACTTATGACATTGCCGTCTTTGCGATGAAATCGCAGGACGTCTTTGCGATTTATATCCTCTTATCATTGATTTCATTTATCTCATCTTTTGATCTTATCGAAAAAACCCATTGATCTCATCTTAACATTTCTTTTTAGGCTTTTTGGCCTATCATGCGGCAATATGACGGGCCTAAATATTCTTGCGAATATAAAGTCCCATGACATTGATGTCTGTGTCACGCGAAAATATGACGGGCCTAAATATTCTTGCGAATATAAAGTCATATGACATTGCCATCTTTTTTGATACACAGCTCCCTAATGGAGGGTATCGCCCTTATCTCTCCCCCCGGTTGCCCCTTCAAGGAGACGTACTTTTGCCATACAAGACTAGCTCCTCCCATCCGGTTCTAGAAACAACCAGTTGTTTTCGTAGCCTCTTATTCTTTATGCCTATATGGCTTATATTTACGATACTACACCCTAGTGGAGTTTTCTTCGGGCCGAACACATCGTAAGCCAAGACTTTCCATGGATGGCCAGGGTAGGTTCATCCGTCCCGGGAACCCACAGCTCAACCGTGTACCTTGGAGCCTTGATCATACTTTGTATTCCTTAGGAGAAACTCTCGGGCGCCCAACCAGGGTATAACCTTATATAGTTGGGAATCCAAGTTATCTCTCCCGAATGGATTTTCTATAATCCCAAATCTCCATGACTAGGTTCCAGCAGCAGTATAGCCTTTCCCATAGTCATGCAAAGAGATACCCCCCTTATGACGTACTTTAAGGACATTGCCTCTTACGGAATAGAATCCGCGAACTAGGGTGTGCGCCACAAAGGTTCGTCCCATTCTTATATGTTTTTAGGCGATTTGCACCCGTCTTATGCATTTGCATTAAAATTCTTAATTATCTCGCAAATTGTTGCGAAAAATTGCTTTGTATTTAGACAAATTTATTCTTATGAAACATCTCTTTTATTCTCTTGCAATTTCTTGCGTATAATCCAATCATCCTAGTCTTTCAAACCTTTATTGATAATATTTTCTTAGATATTGTCTATTCCATGGTCTGCCAAGTCTTTGACCCATGTCTCTTCCTTATGGATCCATTAACTTATATGCTCCAGTTCCAATTATTTCTTTGATGATATATGGTCCGTCCCATTTTTTCGCTAATTTTCCTCCATTTTCTCGCTGATATTCTGGTGTTTCTCGTAGAACTAGATCTCCAACTTGGAACTCTCGTTTCTTCACTCGCTTATTATACTCGCGAGATAATCTGCGATGGTAGTTCTCCATATGTTGTAATGCTTTTTCTCTCTTCTCTTTTACTTCATCAAGTTTGTCTAGAATCATACCAGCGCTAAGATTCTTTTCCCAAGCTTCTCTTTTTGTCGTAGGAATAGCTACTTCTGTTGGTAATACTGCCTCAACTCCATATGTTAAACAAAAAGGTGATACCCCAGTTGCTTCTCTTCGTGTTGTATTATAAGCCCAAACTGCATTATGGACTTGTTGACACCATGTTCTATGATGCCCTTCTAACTTCTTCTTGAGGATATCTGCGATTGTTTTGTTAGTTGCCTCAGCTTGACCATTAGCTTGTGGGTATAAAGGAGTCGATTTTCCGCACTTTATCTTGAATGCATTAAGTAACATCTCTATATTTTGTCCTTCAAATTGTTTTCCATTATCTGACACCAACTGCAGCAGAATTCGAATCTGCAAATGATGTTTTCAAATATAAATGTAAAAATGTCCTTATCACGAATATGCTGTACTGCTTTAACTTCTGCCCATTTTTTGAAGTAATCTGTGGCGACAATTAAATATCTCTTTTGCCCTGTTCCTGGTACAAATGGTCCCACAATGTCTAAACCCCACTTTCCAAATGGCCAAACATTTTTTGAGGATGTTAATGTTTCACCAGGTGCATGAATTCTTTTTGCAAATCGCTGACATTCCTCGCATATTCTTGATAAATTCTTTGCATCTTCATGCATATATGGCCAATAATAACCTTGCATTTTAGTTCTGTATGATAAAGATCTTCCACCGCTGTGATTACCAGCATCCCCACTATGTAATATTTTTAATATTTGTTTTCCTTCTTCTTGTGTCAAACATCAGAGAGAAGGCCCATTTAAAGATTTTCGATACAATATTCCATCTCTTAACTCATAATTTGTTGATCTACTTTTTAATTTATATGCTTCCAATCTATTTCTTGGTACCTCTCCCCTTGCTAGATATGCGTGAATTTCCGCACGCCAATCTGCGATAATTCTACTTGATTCTTCGCCATTATTTTCTACTATCATTGCCTCGGCCTCCTCTTCCTCTTCTTTATTAATTGAAGGTGCTATGAGTGTTTGTATTTTTATATTTCTCACAGTCGGGTCTACCATCATACTTGATATAAACGCAAAAGCATCTGCAAGCCTATTATCTCTTCTTGAAATATGCCTCCATTTGAGTTTTGGAATTTTCGCAGATAGTTCTTCTACAAGTTTCTTATATTTTTTCAAAAATATATCATTAGTTGCATATTACCCTTCAATTTGGCGAATAATCAATTGCGAATCACTGGTAATTCTTGCATTCTCCACCTTCATCTCTATCGCAAATCTTAGAGCATGTACTACAGCCTCATATTCTGTCTCATTATTAGTAGATTCAAATTCTAGTCGGAATGCAAATGCCATTTTTGCACCTTCTGGCGAAATAAAAACGACTCCCACTCCATTTCCTTCTCCGTTGGATGACCCATCTACCAATATCTCCCACCTATTTGGTTATGTTAAAAGATCTCTAGGATCCCCATATTCTTCTTCTATATCCATCATGTCTTCTACAGCTTCATCATCCTCCAAAGGAAATTCTGCGAGAAAATCTGTGACAATTTGAGATTTTGGCGAGGATAAAATTGCATACTGGATCTCAAAATGCCCCACTTGTGCGTTCCATATTTCAACTATGCCTGATCTTTTTAAATTTTTCATTACTGATTCAATTGGTACTTTTGTTAGTACTTTGATTTTATGAGCTTGTAAATATATATGAAGTTCAGATGACGCATAAACTAACGCCAGAATTAGCTTTTCAATCTTTGAATAGTTTTTCTCCGCAGCATTGAATGTTTTGATGATGTAGTAAATTGGTTTTTCAACCCCTACGTCATTTCGCAAAAGTACTGCGCTTAAAGCATGTTGAGTTGTCGCAAGGTACACCAGCAATTCTTCCCCTGGTTCAGCCTTCTGTAAAATGGATATGTTCATCAAATATTCCTTAATTCCTTGAAAAGATTTTTCACATTCATCTGTCCATTTAAATTTTGTTCCCTTATTTAGTATGTTGAAGAAATGTTTGCATTTATCTGATGATCGCGAAATAAATCTTCCTAGTGAGGTTAAAAGTCCATTCAATTTTTGCACATCTTTTACTGTTGCTGGAGTTGGCATATCTCGAACTGCTTGCACCTTTTCAGGATCAACTTGTATTCCTTCTTTTGATACAATATACCCCAAGAATTTCCCAGATGATACTCTGAAAGTACATTTCTCAGGATTTACTTTGATATTAAAAAGCCGCATCTGATCAAAAATTTCCCTTAAGTCCTGCACATGATTTTTAGCTTCTTTGCTTTTTACCAACATATCATCCACATATACCTCTAAAGTTTTATGTATCCATTTTGTGAACACCTTTTCCACCATTCTTTGGTAAGTTGCTCCTGCATTTCGTAACCCAAAAGGCATCTTTGTGTAGCAATATAATCCTCTGGGAGCAAAGAATGCAGTATGTTCTTGATCTTCTTCCGCAAGTGGGATTTGATTATAGCCCTTGTATCCATCTAACGAAGATATTCGATCATTTCCTGCGGAAGATTCCACCAGCTGCGGGATATCGGGTAAGGGAAAACTATCTTTGGGACATGCTTTATTTAGATCAGTAAAATCGATGCAAATTCTTATCCCCTTATTTTTCTTGGAAACGACTACCATGTTGGCGATCCATTCTGGATATTTTTCTTGCCTTATAATTCCTGCGTCAAGCATCTTCTGCAATTCTTCTTCTATCTTAGCATGATAAGTGGTCGCAATCTTTCTTATTCTTTGTTTGAATGGTCTCACATTTTTGTTAATCTCCAATCTATGGCACGCAACAGATGGATCTATTCCAGGCATCTCATCCATATTCCACGCAAAAATATCTTTGTATTCTCGCAGAAGGTTTACAGTTTGTTCTTCCTCCTCCACACCCATCTTAGTTCCAATTTTCAGCATTTTTGGGTCTTCTTCACTTCCAAAATTTACTTCTTTTGTTGGTTCTGCTGCAGTATAACTGGCTTCATGTTCTCCCATTGGTTTTGGTGTTTTTATTACCTCCGCTGGTTCATCACTTTCTTGCGATACATCGTCAAATATTCCTTTTCCTTCTTCTGATCTTATCATGTAAATATTGAATTCTCTTCTTTCCTTTCTTCTCTCCTCATTTTTCTGCGCTGTTTTCGGAACTGAATTTGATTTTCACAATTCCTTACTTCATTCTGGAAACACAACGCTGCATAATCTGTATCTCCTCTAATCTCGCCAATTCCGCTAGGCATAGGAAACTTTATGCACTGATGTAGAGTTGATGATACAGCCTTGATTGCATGTATCCATGGTCTTCCCAACAACATATTATATGGTGATTTCACATCCACCACGCACAAAGTTATCTGTGTCTCTATTTCCCCCAATGGAATTCGCACTACAATTTCACCTTTAGGTTTTGTTAGAGATTTTCCAAATCCATGAATATGATAGGTTGGACTAAGCATTTCTTCATCTTTGTATCCTATTTTCTTGAATGTGTGGTAAAACATTATATCCACGGAACTTACTGCGTCCACCAGAGTCCTATTCAAAGCCCACTCTTCTGTAGATCTTACTGATTTCTTTTTTCTTGTTGGTACAACAGACACTGTGATCACCAATGGAGATGTATGACTTAAATTCTCTTTCGGAATTTCTTCTGCCGTGAATGTGATCTTCTATTTTTCCCAATCTTTTAGCGGTGATGCCTCATCTACCGTTATGATTTTATTTCCTTCGAAATCTCGCTTGTGTATTCTTCCTATAATATCTTCATGGAACTTATCTATCATCCTCTTTGTTATTACATCACACTCCAATTTCTTTTGATTATCTTTGACTTCAACCATCTTTTCTTCCACCAATTTTCTTGATATTCTTCTAATTCTTGAATAATTTCTTTCTTTTACCTAACTTCTGCTATGATTTTCATCTATTCCTCCCTGTTTCTGGGCGCCAAAATATAGTTGCAGGAATTCCCACACTACACCCTACTCAAGAATTTATCAATATTTATGACACAATTTGAAGATTAAGGACCTTTTTTATTAATATGATCTTAAAATAATTACAGAAATCAAGAACACAATTCACTTAATAAGATTTTCTCTCTCCTAAAAACTTTCTTAGCACTCAAAAATTCATCCCTCTCTCTGGAACTATTCATTTCCTTTATATAGGCATTTACATAGTGGATTACAGCTCATGACATCTCATTTACAGCTAAGATCCCCTCTAATTTCGGACTTGGGTTCTTGCGATAAATCGCAGTTAGCATCGCCTTAATTATTCGCAGATTTTATTGATTCATCGCAGAAATGTTACACTCTTCTCATGTTTCTATCGTTTTCATCTGATATGTCATTCCTTACGTCACTTTGAGATATATCGCAGAATATCATTGATGTATTGCAGAACTGCTGTTTATTTCGCCGGAATATTGTTGTGACAATATTCTGATCCTACATCTTGCCTCTTCTCATATCTTTTCTGCGAAGAAGATAAAGATCATGAGAATTTAAGTTTCTTGATTTGCTGCAACTCCTTGTCTTTTACTCGACAAAATTCCCTACTTTACGTTTTTACCGTTGACGCGTGTCATTCCTTACTTCTTTACCGATTATCCTGGTTACCCATTCTTCATCTATAAATAGATGTCCTACTCGAGGATATGTATTCTTTTACCTTCTCTCTTTTCTTCAACTTCTTCCTTTTTTCGTCTGCAACTTTTTCTTTCCTGTTATCCTTCCTGCTGCTTCTCTAATGGAAACTCAAAGGTAGGTTCTTATCTTGAATCTTATTTTGTTCATGTTACATCATTTCTATCGCCCGATTTTCTTTATAATCCCCATACTTTATTATCTTTTTCAGTAACACTACTTCTCAGACTAAGATTACTATCAAAAACCCTAACCCTAAGGGTCCTCTGAAAAAGCGTGTTGGGAAGGCGAAGAGATCTGAGAATAATAAGGTAGTAAGAAACATCTATTTCTTTAAAATAACAATATTGTTGCCTCTGTTTCTTATCTACGTTATTATTCGCAGAGTGAAGAAAATATTTCTAGACCTCTTAAGCGTTCTCGTCAAGTTAAAGTTCTTTTAGATGAAGTGGATATTCTTGATTTTTTACCTGCAGACCCTGTTCCACCACAAGATAAATCTTCTCCTTCTCCTTGCGTGAATTCCAATATTAACACCCATACTACTTCTTCATCAATTCCAAGTGAAGTTATTGATGCTAATATTTCCATCTCTAATAATCCCAATATTTTAAAATTTTCGATAGATGAGTCTTTGATGGTTGGAACTATGATGAATGAATCAGTAGTAAATAAACATGCGATGAATGAAGTCGTGGTGAATGAAACTACGGTAAATGAAACTGCGGTGAATGATTTTGCGGTAAATGAGACTACGGTAAGTGAAACTGCGGTGAATGATGTGGCGGTAAATGAGACTGTAACTGCGACTAATCAAGTTTCTTTTTCCACTCTTACTATCACGAATGATTCTAATCAAGTTCCTGCGATGAATGATGTTGCCAAAACCTCTTCCTCTACTTCTCTTCTTTCTTCCCAAGAAATAGAAACAGGGGTTGAAGCTGTTTTTCAAGTATTATATGAAGTTTTGAACGATGCTATGAAATCTTCTACAGATCATGCGATACAAGATGTTTTAAACTTATCAATGGAACCACCGGCATTCAACTTTCTTTTGAATATCCATTTACATCCAATAGGCTTTACGCCTGGAGGTAAATCACAATATATTTAAGTACCGTTAGTCAAACTTGAATTCTTATCATTATTGATAGATTTTTTCCAGAAACTAGCATATCTGGACCTCATAGCCTCAGCATAAGTTTTAGGGTCATCATCAACATGCATAACATATTTAGTAACACTAAGAATTTCATTCTTACTACCTTCTACAAGATATTGTACAAGTCTGGACCAAAGCTTGTCGCTTTTCTTGCTCCCTTACTCCTTCTAGGTTCAATATCTTCTATGATTTCAGAAGTATCTTCTATGTCTCGAGTAGGAGCAGATTGTTCATCATTGTTATTAGTCTCTACAGATTCTTGACTAGGCAACAATGGGTTTTCTATGGGTTGTCTTTGGGAACTATTCCTATTCAAGTTCTCAAAAAATTCCACATCTACAGATTCTATAATCTCAAAAATGTCAAGGATTAAAAATCTGTAAGTAATACTGTTAAGTGAATAACCTACAAAAGCACATTTATACGCCCTATTTCCTAACTTAGGTCTTTTAGGATCAGGCTTCCTAACATATTCTAAACAACCCCAAACTTTAAGTCTTCTCAAAATTTGGTTTCCTATTAAACCACAATTCATAAGGAGAAACATTCTTGTTTTTCAAAGGAACTCTATTCAAAATATAACATGCGGATAACATTGCTTCACCCCACAAAGAATTAGGCAAATCAGAACTAATGAGCAAAGCATTAACCATCACTACCAAAGTTCTATTTTTCCTTTCAGCCACACCATTTTTTTGAGGTGTATAAGGTGCAGTAAATTGATGAATTAAACCATGCTCTTGACAAAATAATTTAAATTCATTAGGAAAATACTCACCACCACGATTAGAACGTAAAATCTTAATTTTAAATCACACAAAATTGAAAAATTAAAAAACACACAAAAAACAAAGTAAAAAAAAACTTTTAAATCAGAGTGGATGCATCACCAAAGTGACTGCCTACGTACCCGAGTAGGATCAAGCCAACGTAGTTCACGCTTAGTTGGGAAATAAGCATCTTCGTAGAAATCAACACATAAATTATAGGTATCTTTTGGATTTGAACCTTCACTTAGTGTAAGAAATTCAAAGCCTTATCGGGGTTCAGTGGTGAAACCAGTCTTGAACCAAGTACCCCATGCGATAAAACCGGAATCTCCACACATATTGATTTATGTGATAGTGTGTTATGTAGCTAGCACATTTTAATGGGCCTGTGCTTATCCTGAATTCATGAGTCACTTAGAGAGTGGTCTTTTTCTCTTAGGAAACGGCCTGATTTCCATACTCATATAGGTAAGTCTCAAAGGTGTTTCTGCGAGACACCTTTTGATAAAAAAAAGTTAGACTTATTAAGGATTTTCATCCATCCTTTTTTCTTGCAGAACCATAGCACTAATTTGAAATGGAAAGTTTATTATTAGTGCTCCATGACCACTTCCATAACTTGTTGGTACCACATTGAACCTTGTTAAGTTTTTTCAAAATATAGGTTGGGTTTCTGCTATAGGTGATCAAATTTCCATCACAGACCGTAGTCCCATTTCCTCACATTTTATTGAAAACATTGCATTTGGTAGACTCTTTGTGAATGGGTCTTCCAAGTTCTTCTTTGATTCAATAAAGCTAACCGAAACTACTCTTCTCTTGAGTAGTTGTCTCACAATCTGATGTCTAAGACTTGCATGTCTTGACTTCCCATTATATGTCTTGTTAGTAACATTAAAAATCGTATCCTGATTATCACAATTAATCAAGACTGCTGGAGTTGGCTTCTTCAAAAATGGGATCTCCTCAAGTAAGTTTCTAAGCCATTATGCCTCCTTATATGCATCTGTAAGCGCTATCAATTCTGACAACATTGTTGAATCAGATATACAGGTTTGCTTCTTGGAACTCCAAAACACAGCAATACCTCCTAATGTAAATATCCATCCACTAGTCGACTTAGATTTGGATTCTACATTATTCCTTTGCATACGAAATACTTCGATGGGCATTGTAAACACTAGTTCCCAGGGCATTCAAGATATGACCACAACACATAAAATCATCTTCCTGACGCTTCTTTCTTCTGGCTTTAAATTCATCAGTGTCTTTGTCTGATGGTGCAGGAATTTCATCCAAACCGTCTTCAATTATGTACCACAACTTGAAGGTGATCAGGAAAAACTTCACTTACTCTTGCCAACGAGTAAGATTATCACCATCAAAACATTCCAATCGAGTTAGAGTTTGGTTCATCACTTGCAGAGATTGACCAGTAACATTTGAATTTGAAGATTCACCCTCCATTGACAGAAAATAATTACTGAAAACTATTGGAAATCTGTTGGAAATTCAGGATAATAAAGGATAAAAACAAAGAATGAAAAGAATGTTGTATCACTGGAGCTTCATGGCCTTGCGATTCGTTTCAGCAATTATTTTGACCCTTCCCAATAAATTGGCGAGTACAATCGGTCAGCGAAATATTGCTGTCAGGATACAATGAAGCCCTAACAACGTTGTTGGATTCAAAGGTTGTACTTCCTTTACCCAACCAAGAACACACTGTAATTGATTCTGAAAATGCTTTGAGAGAAAGAGTTTTTGATGATTGATAATTGATAATGGGAAGAATCCTTCACTTTTTATAGAGGATTTCATGCCTTTTGGAGATGTCGTTTCATCTTCAAAAGACGCTATCAAAGGTCGTCATCCATTAATGGGAAGAGACGCTTCTGTAGAAAATTCTAGAAACTGAAATAGGTTTTGAATTTCAAAACTAGGAAAAAAATTCTAATCCGGAAGGGGCTACGCCCCACCGGAAAGCGGCAAGCAATATTGAAAATATCCAACATTCTCCCCCTATTTTCAAAATTGAAAAACATACAAAAAACAAAGTAAAAAAATAAAGAACTCAGAGTGGCTGCATCACCAAAGTGACTGCCTACGTACTCGAGTGGGATCAAGCCAACGTAGTTCATGCTTAGTTGGGAAAAAAGCATCTTAGTAGAAATCAACACATAAATGATAGGTATCTTTTGGATTTGAACCTACACTTAGTGTAAGAAATTCAAAGCCTTATCGGGGTTCAGTGGTGAAACCAGTCTTGAACCAAGTACCCCATGCGATAAAACTGAAATCTCCACACATATTGATTTCTGTGATAGGGTGTTATGTAGCCAGCATATTAATGGGCATGTGCTTATCCTGAATTCATGAGTCACTTAGAGAGCGGTCTTTTTATCTTAGGAAACGGCCTGATTTCCATACTCATATAGGTAAGTCTCAAAGGTGTTTCTGCGAGACACCTTTTGATAAAAAATTTAGACTTACTAAGGATTTTTATCCATCCTTTTTTCTTGCAGAACCATAGCACTAATTTGAAATGGGAAGTTTATTATTAGTGTACCATGACCACTTCCAAAACTTGTTGGTACCACATTGAACCTTGTTTATTTTTTTCAAAATATAGGTTGGATTTATGTTATAGGTGATCAACTTTCCTTCACAGACCTTAGTCTCATTTTCTCAAATTTTATTGAAAACATTGCATTTGGTAGACTCTTTGTGAATGGGTCTGCCAAGTTCTTCTTTGATTCAATAAAGCTAACCGAAACTACTCCTCTCTTGAGTAGTTGTCTCACAATCTGATGTCTAAGACTTGCATGTCTTGACTTCCCATTATATGTCTTGTTAGTGACATGAAATGTCATAGCCTGGTTATCACAATTAATCAAGACTGCTGGAGTTGGCTTCTTCCAAAATGGGATCTCCTCAAGTAAGTTTCTAAGTCATTCTGCCTCCTTACACGCATCTGTAAACGCTATCAATTCTGACAACATTGTTGAATCAGATATACATGTTTTCTTCTTGGAACTCCAACACACAGCAGCACCTCCTAATGTAAATATCCATCCACTAGTCGACTTAGATTTGGATTCTACATTATTCCTTTGCATACGAAATACTTCGATGGGCATTGTAAACACTGGTTCCCAGGGCATTCAATATATGACCACGACACATAAAATCATCTTCCTGACGCTTATTTCTTATGGCTTTCAATTCATCAGTGTCTTTGTCTGATGGTGCAGGAATTTCATCCAAACCGTCTTCAAGTATGTACCACAACTTGATGGTGATCAGGAAAAACTTCAATGTCTCTTGCCAACGAGTAAAATTATCACCATCAAAACGTTCCAATCGAGTTAGAGTTTGGTTCATCACTTGCTGAGATTGAGCAGTAACATTTGAATTTGAAGATTCACCCTCCATTGACAGAAAATAATTGCTGAAAACTGTTGGAAATTCAGGGTAATAGAGGATGAAAACAAAGAATGAAAAGAATGTTGTATCATTGGAGCTTCAAGGCCTTGCGATTCTTTTCAGCAATTATTTTTACCCTTCCCAATAAATTGGCGAGTACAATCGGTCAGCGAAATATTGCTGTCAGGATACAATGAAGCCCTAACAACGTTGTTGGATTCAAAGGTTGTACTCCCTTGACCCAACCAAGAACACACTATAATTGATTCTGAAGATGCTTTGAGATAAAGAGTTTTTGATGATTGATAATGGGAAGAATCCTTCGCTATTTATAGAGGGTTTCATTCCTTTTGGAGATGTCGTTTCATCTTCAAAAGACGCTATCATAGGTCGTCATCCATTAATGGGAAGAGACGCGTCTGTAGAAAATTCTGGAAACCGAATTAGGTTTTGAATTTCAAAACCAGAAAAAAAAAATATAAGCCAGGAGGGGTTACGCCCCCCCGGACCCCCCCGGACAGCGGCAAGCAATATTGAAAATATCCAACATTCTCCCCCTAATTTCAAAATTGAAAAACACACAAAAAACAAAGTAAAAAAACTTTTAAATCAGAGTGGCTGCATCACCAAAGTGACTGCCTTTGTACCCGAGTGGGATCAAGCCAACGTAGTTCACGCTTAGTTTGGAAATAAGCATCTTCATAGAAATCAACACATAAATGATAGGTATCTTTTGGATTTGAACCTTCACTTAGTGTAAGAAATTCAAAGCCTTATCGGGGTTCAGTGGTGAAACCAGTCTTGAACCAAGTACCCCATGCGATAAAACCGGAATCTTCACACATATTGATTTCTGTGATAGTGTGTTCTGTAGCCAGCACATTAATGGGCATGTGCTTATCCTGAATTCATGAGTCACTCAGAGAGCGGTCTTTTTCTCTTAGGAAACGACCTGATTTCCATACTCATATAGGTAAGTCTCAAAGGTGTTTCTACGAGGTGTTTCCATACCCCCGGACAGCGGCAAGCAATATTTAAAATATCCAACATATCTTGGGTATACATTTTTTTTCAAATGGGTACGTAATCTTTACAGCCTCATCAGACATCTCTGTTCTCTATTGCACGTTGTATACTTTCTCGTAATTGTTCTTTTTTTCACGTGTTGTGAGTAAGAGTTTGGAATCTCCCTTTCTACTATCATGCTTGAGTTCATATTAGAAGAATTAATATCACGAGTTAATAAATTGCATGATTTGCATACGCCCCTGAATCTTGCGATAGTACTTACTGGTAAACGTAAGAGAATTTCGATGATTAAATATTCTGAGAAGCTGGCCAAGAATGTTTTACTTTTCGATCTCTTTTCCATCGGAAAGTTGGCCACTGATTTACTGCTCGATCGATCTCTTTCTTCTCTTTTCCATCGTTGGGATGCTTAGGGTTTTCTTTTGCCACAATATTCTGCTGATATTGGGCCATTTTCGGCCGCTTATTTTGGGCCCACCAGGCAGCCGAAAATGTGTTAGAACGCAGAAATCATGGGTGATGAGATGACTAAATTTAGATTGTAAGCAGAACGCAGAAACATTTTAGGGCAGGCATGTGTACTTTGTTTCGGTTATGAAGTTTACCACCTCACTTCAAGTAAACTGCAATCGTTGCCTTTCTTGGCAAGAATCATCATGAGACCCGGCTAGAAATGCATGTTAGTGGCTTGTTTTAATACTTGCATTTTCTTTGTTGGGAAGCAGCTGGTATACTCTTCTTTCCACTTGCTTGATTACGAGGAACGTAGTACATTAATGTTAATTTGAAACTACCTTAGCTTGATAAATTTCGAGAAAGTATTTTTGGTTAGTTAACACTAGCAACCTTTTGGGATTTTTTCAGGATGTTGTAAATTCATATCCTGCTTCATAATTTGTAAAATTAAATTATACTCCTTTGATAGCGATGCTCATAAACGCTTGTGAGAAGTTGTTAATGGATGTAGCGTAGCAGGCTAGCAGTTCATAGGAGTCAAAGACTTACAGGTCCCTTTCTTCTCTTTTCCATCTCAGAGTCTTGGAGAAAGATGTTTATGGTTTCACAAGCAATCAATCATCTAAGGATCTGACTATATATATATATATATGTACACGCCCCGCCAGTTTTTGGCAGCTGCAAAATTTCTGGAAATCGCGTTAAAAGCTGGGTGCACAATCTTATGGCTCTCTCGCCCAAAATATAGTTCAGGGAATTCGTTTGGGGTTTTTCCAGTAACGATTGGACATGATTTTGCAAGAAAATCAACTGCTTGTTCGCACCAACAGAACTTGTTGGTACGGAATTTCAATCCTTGGGTAAGTAAAGTAAATATATGTCTCTCTTTGTTTGCATCATGGATTTGCAGAAATCTAAAAGTTCGCCGGATTTGTGCCCGTGGCACCATGCGTGGTTTAATAGATTATGGTGGTTATTGCATCCAATATGGAGACTTAGGGCATTGGTATGATGCTTTTGGTACTGCAATCGGAACTGGAGTAGCCGAGAAAATAACCATTCAAATGAAGAGATCTTGTCCCTGTGGTTCTGGACTTTGCGTAATATTATTACTGCTAATGGTAAAAAATATCCTGGTCGTGCATAGTACTTTTACAGGTGCCCTGTTAGGAGGGAAAATGGTGGCTTTGGATTTTTTTTTAGCCGGTGTGAGAGAAGGTAGAAGATGGATCGAGAAAGGATTACAGTCGTCCCGCGTCTGGATTTTACGATTTCATTTTTTTTAATTTTTCTGTTGGTTTGAAATATTTGTTTATCAAGTCGAATAATGTTCAAAGAATTAGCAGCCAAAATCGTGCAACCAGATGAGTAAATTACCCACATGTGACATACAAGGTAGACCGTTATGATCATTATGAATGGAGTTATTATTATACCAGAGTTTGAACACTAGAAGAGACTTCTTTCTTCTTCTCCGTCACGGCTGGAGTATGTGTACCAGCTTTTCTGGTACATGCTTTTTTCTTCTTCTTCTCCGTCACAGTTGAAGTATTTGCATCAACTTCACGATCTTTTCCTTTCTTAATAATGTCCGCCACTGTTGAAGTATTAGTATCAGCACAACCTTTTCTCTTCTTCGTCCCCGTGACTGTTGAGGTACTAGTCGTATCACGCACCATCTTTTCGTTTCTTCATCTCCATCGCAGTTGACGTATTAGTTGTATTGTTAGAGTTAGCCATGGCACACGGTGAAGCTTAAACGATTACATTGTATTAGATTGGATATATCAAATGAAATAGATTACAAACACTTATATAGACAGACTCTTATCAACATGAATAAACAATACAGCCGAAAGTAGAGTGAGTGTGGGAGACAGCACATGATGCCGAAAGTAGAGTGAGTGTGGGAGACAGCACATGATGGTGAAGCTCGTGGGAGAATTGTCGAGGGATACATTAAGGCGTGCATCTTGAGGACGGAGGGTATGGGAGAGTACGGGTGAGCTTGAGGAGACAAACGTGTGATGGGCAGTTTCATCACAGACGTGGGCAAGGCATGGGTGACTGCAGGATGGGTATGGGCGACAAGATAGTATGGCATGGGTATATTTCAACACCCCCCCTCAAGTTGAACACGGAGAGAAATGTAGTGTACAACTTGAACTGCTGCGGATGAAGGTGAAACTATAGCATGGCGGATTTGGATTGTAGCACACGGATTGCGGCACGCCATTTCTTGCACACGGATTGTGGCCTACGGATTGCTGCACTCTGGACCTGAAGCATGGCAGACGGATTGTAGCACACGGATTGCGGCACGCCACTTGCTGCACGCGGATTGTGGCCTACGGATTGCTGCCCATGAAGCTGTAGACGACGAAATGGTGGAGCTGGTGATGAGATTGAGCTCGGGAGAATCGATGGTGTTGCTGCCATGGACGGAACTCGGGATGATGTTCACGGCACCTGGACCTGAAGCATGGCAGGCGGATTGTAACACATGGATTGCGGCCCGTCAACTGTGGCTGCACGCGGATTGTTGCCTACGGATTGCTGCCCATGCCGAAACACTGAATGAGTGGCACGAAAGCCACGGATGCACACTGACGAATACTTGAGGAGACCGAGCTGACTTGTAAGATGACACGGTGACTGGGAGATTAGGAGACATTGAAGGTACAATCCCCGTAACAAGTGGGGTGATGAGGCTGACTTATCGTACAGCGATTGGAGGAACAAGAGGGCACCGATTTGACGGAGTTGGCTGTCAGGTGGCGATCTCGAGCATGGAAGAAAATGGATGACGGGAGATGAACCATAACAGGGATATTGAATGAGTGTTCGAATGGATGAAGAATAACGAAGTTGTGTTGTTGATGGATTTGAAAGGGTGGTAGCTTGCTGGTCGATGGAGCTTGGCATAGGTGATCGTAATGGTTGATTGGACGGAATAAGAGAGTGGTAACTGCAGTTGGAGCTCGAGTCTGCAGTGTTGAAAGTTTTGGTTCGATGAATGTGAAGCTCAAGCTTTGGGAACATAGCAAAGCAAGAGACATTGTTGTCATTGGCGGAAAACAGAAATGACGAGTTCATGTAACGGTGACGGAGCTTGAGTTCGATCTGGGGTATGCCATTGATGGCAGCTCAGTGAGATGGAATTTGCAGCTGTGATGGATGACTTCGAGAGATGGCAACAGCAGAAACAGGGAGAACACGAATTGAAGGTGCTGCCATGTGAATGAAGGATTACAATGCTGCTGTATTAGTAATGGCAGAGTGGGAGAACTCGAGTTCACAGGGCATGGCATGCATGCCCTAAGGAAGACGTTGGAGATGCATGGTCGGAAGGAGACGATGAGACTGCATGCATGGTCGAAGCTGTAATGGTGACTTCCAGCAGTGGGTGATCGATATTGAACGGAAAGAGGATGGGCAGTCGATGGCTTGCTGTTCGGTGATGTTCAGCGCAAGCTAAGGATGAGCTCGGTGACAGTTATGGTTCTGCCATGATTTGACACAGAGTGGTGATGGAACTGTGAAGATATGAGCATGGGTTGCCGGGAATGATGAGAACGGAGCTGCAGCGTTGCTGCCATTAACGGAAATGGAGAAGGGAGATATCACTGGAGATGGAGAGAGATCGAGTTGGTAGTTCAGCTGTGGTTTGCAGGAGAACGTGAAGGTGATGATGGCTGTTGCACGTGAAGATATGGGAGTGATGGCAGAAGAGAACGTGACACAGCATGGTTTGCTGTTTGTGTTTTCTGTTGTTGGTTTCATGGCAGCCTCGAACGTGACAATAATGATGATGGCCGATAACTAGCTCGAGCATGGAGCTGAGAGACGAGGTTGGAGCTCGACAGAGAAGCAATGCTCGAGCATGGCCGGATGAGAATGATAACGTCGGTGATGGCTTGCTGCCATTGATGAGCTCGACGGTCGATGGTGATTCATGGCCGTGAGCGATGAAGACGTCAGTGATGGAACTCAAACTGGTTATTGAGTTTGGTTGTTTCTCGAGCTGGTGGTTCTTTCCAATAACGATGGAGTGTAACGATGAGCAAGTCCAGTAACGATGGAGTGGAACGATGGTTACACTTGAGATCTGCTGAATGTAGCTCGAGTTTCGGCAGTTGCGATGAGATGGCCGGGCTTGGTGATGGCATGTATGACCGGAGGATGATGATGAGTACGTACTCGAGCTGGGATTAAGACCAACTGAGACTTAACGGAGGAGGAGTTGGTTGGTTCATGGACGATATAGCTCGGGTTGTGAACCAAGACAGGGAATGAAGGAATGATGATAAATGGTTTGTTGCTGCCATTGATGGAGCTCGGGTTTGTTGCTCGACAAAGAATTGTCGATAGGCGTTGAGTCGATCTCAACAATGGGTTTGGATATCTTCACGAGACATAATCGAAAGCAGGATTTCTAAACTGGGTTATGTAAGAAGAAAGCAAGATCAATATGAAAGAGGATACTTCTTAACTCGGGATTTGATTTGCAGCGGAAATGGATTTCTGATCGATTTTGGCTCTGATACCATGTTAGAGTTAGCCATGGCACACGGTGAAGCTTAAACGATTACATTGTATTAGATTGGATATATCAAATGAAATAGATTACAAACACTTATATAGACAGACTCTTATCAACATGAATAAACAATACACCAAAGTAGAGTGAGTGTGGGAGACAAGACATGATGCCGAAAGTAGAGTGAGTGTGGGAGACAAAGACATGATGGTGAAGCTCGTGGGCAACACAGTTCGTGGGAGAACTGTCGAGGGATACATTAAGGCGTGCATCTTGAGGACGGAGGGTATGGGAGAGTACGGGTGAGCTTGAGGAGACAAACGTGTGATGGGCAGTTTCATCACAGACGTGGGCAAGGCATGGGTGACTGCAGGATGGGTATGGGCGACAAGATAGTATGGCATGGGTATATTTCAACAGTTGAAGTATTTGCATCAACTTCACGATCTTTTCCTTTCTTAATAATGTCCGCCACTGTTGAAGTATTAGTATCAGCACAACCTTTTCTCTTCTTCGTCCCCGTGACTGTTGAGGTACTAGTCGTATCACGCACCATCTTTTCGTTTCTTCATCTCCATCGCAGTTGACGTATTAGTTGTATCACCTCCACAATCTCTTCTCCTACATGCTCTTTTCTTCGTCTCCGCGACTGTTGAGGTATTTGTTGTATCACCTCCACAATCTCTTCTTCTACATGCTCTTTTCTTCGTCTCCGTGACTGTTGAGGTATTTGTTGTATCACCTCCACAATCTCTTATTCTACATGCTCTTTTCCTCTTCTCCATCATCGCAATTTGGTGGCGGGGAGGCATGACTCTCATGGTCCTCATAACTTGAAGAAATAATTGGTTACTCCTACAGCGCATGTAATTTGGTGTGATGTGCTAGTATTTATAATGCAAAGCAGCTCAACATGGAGGGGATGCCAAAATTAATAAGAGCTTATAAAAGGAAATACTACTGAAATTGGAATACCAATAACGGAAATCGGTTCTTTCTTTGACACTTCCAGAGAATTCAAATCAGCAATATAAGATGAACCAGCATTGATTATTAGAAACTGAAATATACAGCATCAGCCATAATGGAAGAAAATCTTAATATCCTGTCAACATAGACACTCTTTTGTTCTTGAGACTGCTTGGCAGTTTCAAGCGCAAGATATATTGATACACCCAGAGTAAACTGGCACCAATCTACAAAAATGAAAACAAGTTTTCTCATGTTTTCTTCAATGACTAAACTGCAGCAAGTCGCTGAGAATCAATTGACTTTAACACTTCTTCACCCATCTCCTTGCACCCCACCAATTTCTGAAGAGAGACAAAAATTGGAAAATATTCAGTGCTCTATCAAACCATGAAAACTTATAAAGTTCAACTAGCATTTGAAATGCAAAGATGCCAAATTTTGCACATAATTATTCAACACAAACTCCATTCTCTAAATATAATAGATGGATGAAATTTAAAATTAGTCACAGTTAAACAAAACGTGAAACGTGCTAGTATGTCTAGAGACATTATGAAGATTTTCTGTACATCATCACATTGACTATTTGCTCTTATGATGGTTACTCCGGGAGGATTGGTATGGCTTGTAGATAGCATGTCGGGCAGTTTTACTTAACTACTTGATGAATCTTCAGCAAGGGGATAGAGTAATATTTATGACTCTTCTTGATTCACAGTTAGGTATGTGAGAGCAACTAAGAGCATCGCCTACCAAGTATTGACTATTATGAATTTGTAAAAAAGCAAGAGCCACTAAATCAGTGTCATGATGTAACAAGCACATATTAGGTCCAAACTAACTAGCAGATTATTTCCTACTTCAGCACAGGGCAGCCCATTGGAAATGGATCTGATTACGGAGTCCTCCCTATCAAAGATGCCTTATATATTAGTTTATTAGGCTTATGTGTAATATCTATAAGCTACAAAAAACTATTTGGTTTGTCACTTGTCAAACACATTTTATGAGTAAGTTATTCCTATTGCTTCTCAATGAATAGAAAAAGTCTTTTTCTTTTCTTTACTTCCCTACTAGTAATTTGGAGGATTCAGCTAAGTTTTTTTGAGAAAACAGAATACGCTTAGTTATTTGGAGGATTCACATGATCAGAAGACCAGCTAATTCTGACTAGCATCAATAAGTTTCTTTCTCTTAATCACAACTTTCATTTATTATAGTCAGGAAATTGTTTTACTCTTCTATTGTATTCTACTTTTTAACATAATGTAATACATTGCTCCAATTAAGATAGGATACATACCATTCCCGTTGAGAATAAATCACCAGTTCGAAACCCTTTATCCAGAGTCTCCAATACTGCATTCTCGATTCTTTTTGCAGCAGCTTCTTCTTGTAATCCATATTTTAAAAGCATCGCAACACTCAGCACTGTAGCTAGAGGATTTGCCTTGTCCTGTGAAGAGGAAAGAAGAACTGGTCTAAATAACTAAGTTTACAATTTACATCAACATAAAGTAAGAAACAAAAACTATACAAGTGCCTGAAACTATTGGGGCTTATCATTATAAAAAAAAAAAAAAAAATCAAACGGAGTGATCCATTTCATAGTCAACAACGCATTAGCTTGCAGAAATATCAGTTACTGTTGCATTGCATTAAAGCTTTCTAAATTAAGAGAGTGAAAAATCTAATGTGTTTTAATCTTTACCTGTCCAGCAATATCAGGAGCAGAACCGTGGATAGGTTCATACAGTCCTGGTCCCTGAAGGAAAAAAAGAGTAAATAAAAGTTATAAAACAGTTGTAGAAAAAACATAGACACTACTCACGTTACTTTAGAGGAAAAATAGTTTAGGGATTTGCCTGTCTTTTTTCAGTTCGCAAACCAAAATACACACGATTTGTTGCGAGATATATGACTTACCGAGTCACCGATTGAAGCCGACGGAAGCATTCCTATACTTCCAGTAAGCATTGAAGCCTCATCGGACAGAATATCGCCAAAGATGTTGTTTGTCACAATAGTATCAAACTGTGTCATGCAAAATTTCAAAAATCAGTAAAACATTAACGAGCAACAAAATAGTGAGATATGCAGATCACGTAAGCAGAAAACAAATTAACTTCCCCCAAAATAGTTGACATAAGTTACTAACGGTCAATATCAAAGGTAAAGACATTGCAAGGCCATTTATGATGAATGTCGCATTACTTAAAATGTACGGAGTACTATACTTTACCAAAGTAACAAGCATAAAGTAATTAGGATTTTGAAGGAGAGACAGGACTCACCTGCTTTGGATCACGAATAAGTTGCATTGCTGCATTGTCAACATACATGTGAGTGAGCTCGACATCAGGATACTCTGAAGCCATCATTGTAACTCTTTTTCTCCATAACATTGATGCCTGCAAAATTTACAGATGGATAATAGAATTACATTATAAGGTTTTGGATGGAAAAGAACGAGCTGACCAAGTCCACGTGACAAGGACCAAGAATTACCCAGGAATAGGATGCCACAAGCACTATTGTTATGTTAAGCTATTACTTAAAAACCATGACTAAAGAACAGCAAAAACACTAACACAGTATAAAGTGTGCAGAACAGAGGATTTTCATATCACCTGCATTGTTAAATTTAAATTAATGTCCTATAGCATGTTAATATCTACTCTGCAACTCAGCATACGCGACATCACAATGTTTAATATGTGAAGGTTTAACACTTTTCCATAATTGAACTTGAAGATATCCAAATAAATTAAGAAAAAAACAAGAGTATCTCCAGTATTGAGTAGGTACCTCTAACACATTTGCTTTGTCTACGGAACATAGTTTGCCACGACGTTTCCGAGCAGTCTCAAAAGCAACACGAGCAATACGGTCTATCTGAAAACGGTGTCAATCAATGAATGGAAAAATAACGAAAACGTAACCAGAGATACACAAGGTATTTGCTAAATATAAAAATCAGCAGAACAATGGAATGACAGAACATCCAAATTTGCGTGTTTTGAGGCTGCAAAAGAAAAAAAATCCAGCTTTTTTTTTTTTTTTTGTTGATGTGGACGGGGAAGGTAAAGGGGATAACTAACATATAATCTGCTAAAAACTAAGGTAAATCATGGTTACAGACCCTCCATGAAACACTATAGTAGAAAATTTTAAGACTCTTTACAATCCTAGAGATTTAACGAAAAACATACAAGAGAAAGGGCTTTGAACTTCTTCAAGTTTTCGTGCCACGTGCATTTCTAACCAAGCCTCTCGTGATGGGTTCTGATTCAGAATTAAGTCAAGTTTTAGAGGACTTCATTTCTGATATGAGATTTGGTTACTTGGGACTGAAGCTGTCTCAGTTTCAAGGGTACCATACAGTAAATTTGGCACTCTACATCAGTTAATCTGTATCTTATACTAAAGAGAAGTACAGCCTTTTATATCCGACTTTTTCTAGTCTAAGCAATGGCTGCTAGTGTTTTACACCCATTTTTGAGAACTCAGCAGCCTCACTGAATTGCTAAGTTATTAGGGTTTCTATAAATCAAACCAAAGATTCCTCAAGGAAATAGATTAAACCGAAATATGTATCTGCTATAGATGCTCGGTAATAATTTTGAAGGCATCAATTATAAGGAACTTATCCCAAGCAAAAGCTCAAATATCTACTGATGATTGATTTCAATCTCTTTCGATGTGCAATTAGCTTCATCTCACTCCTGTAGGCCATTTCAACCGAGCATGGCAGTATATGAGTAACATACAACCACAACGGGGTCATAGAAAGATTGTTCATGAATTGGGTGTCACAGTGTGGCCACAAATTCCATGCGTATGCTAATCTGTCAGAAAGTTGAGAGACAGAAGTTGTATTACCTCATATGTAGCATACACCTCGGTGTTAAAACCAATCTCATCACCATTTTCATTCTTACCAAATCCTCTTGGCTTTCCAAAATAAATACCTGATCATTATAATCAAAAGATGGAATATCAAGTACAGAACCAGCAAGTACGAAAATGAAAACTACTTATGTCTTGCTCTATCAAGGCAATGAATAAGAAACCTAACCTCCGGTAAGTTCCCTTACAACCATGAGGTCAACCCCTTGAGCAACTTCTCTTTTTAAAGTAGAGGAATCAATTAACTGGTAACAGAAAACAAGCAGAAAAAATTACAATCTCATCATAATCTTATATCGACTTTGCTAAAAAAAAATAAACTAAATGCAATGGAATTGGCAACTCTTATCTCCGGCTACTGTTAAATTCAACTCTATCCAACCAAATGGGTAAGTTCATTACCTGTGGCAAAACAGTAGCTGGTCTTAAATTGGCAAATACTCCAAGCCCTTCCCTAAGCTGAAGCAACCCAGTTTCCGGCTTCAAATGTTTCTCATTAGCATCCCATTTGTATCCTCCAATGGCTCCAAGAAGAATTGCATCAGATTGTTTAGCAACTGAAAGGGTTTCTTCAGGTAAGGGAACCCCAGTTAAATCCAATGCAGATCCACCAACAGGCATCTCTTGATACTTGAATTCAATACCTAAACAGTCAAAAAAAAAATCAAAAAAACTGGGATAAAAATCATAAACGCAAAATCCCTAAAAATCTATCAATAAACAGTACAAAACCCTAAATTTCAAGTGAAAAAAGGAACAAACTTTTAAAAAGGGGGTTTCTGGAAATGTTTGGTTTTTTTTTTTTTTACCTTCAAGGGAGGCTGTTAAATTAAGAACTTGTTTGGCAACAGAGACAACTTCAGGACCAATGCCATCGCCAGGAAGCAGGGTAATGTTATAACTTTTTTTTGGGTTGGAAGTTGCAGAACATTGAATTTTTCCCCATTTTGGAGTACCAGAAGAAGAACAAGAAGTGTAATTGAAAGGGGTTAGAATTTTGAAGGGTTTTAAGTTGAGTTGGAGAGAAGCCATTGTTGTGTGTGTTGCAGAGAGACGAAGGTTGAAGTTTTTTCAACAGACGTTTGGGTCTTTTTAAGTCGTGTGTTTTCGTCAACTTTGACTATGTTGACCTAAATATTGACCATTTTAATGGTAAAGTGCACTAATTTGGAAACAAATCTTTGGTTATAAATACAAAACATTACCAAGGAGTTTCCCAAGTTAATGCATAGATTCCATCAGTAACTAGAGAATCATCCTAGATGACCGTTGTCACAGTGGGACGGCCGACCGAAGAAATCGACGCAATATTATCATTTTTCCTAACACAACGCGAAAGTATCATTTTTCCTGATACAACGCAAAAATATTATTTTTATTGACACGACGCAAAAGTGTCATTTTTTCTGACATGGAGACATGGAGTGAAAGTATCATTTTTCGTGACACGGAGTGAAATGTTCATTTTTCTTGACACAGCGCGAAAGTATCATATTTCCTGACACGGCGTGAAAGTATTATTTTCTTAAACATGGAGTGAAAGTCATTTTTCCTGACACAGAGTGAAAGTATAGTTTTCTGACACGGAGTTAAAGTATCATTTTTCCTGACACGGAATTAAAGTATCATTATTCCTGGCACGGAGTGAAAATATCATTTTTTTCCTGGCACAGAGTGAAACTATCATTTTTCCTGATACGGAGTGAAATCATTTTTCCTGACACAAAATGAAAGTATCATTTTTTCCTGATATGGAGTGAAAATCATTTTCCCTAACATAGAGTGAAAGTATCATTTTTTTTAACACGGAGTGAAAGGATTAGGGGTGGCAAACGGGCGAGTCGGGCCTCGCTTGGTACGGGTTACACGGGTTCGGGTTAACACGGGCTGAAACCTGCGGGTTGATATTATGCACGGGTTGTCATTTATTCAACCCGCGCCCGTAACGGGTAAAGCTTGCGGGTTACGGGTTAGCCCGTAATGATTCTGATGTGGCACCAAAATTTAAAAACTTAGTGAAAGTGTTAGATTTGTTCTTACAAGTTACAATGAAAGTATCAAGATAATTCAAAAACTTAACAATAAATTGAGCCAAGTCAACTGACAATAGTTTTGCATAATAAAAGGCACACAAAAGAATCTGAAATTTCAAGCAAAAATAAATCACACAAAAGAAAATATTTGCATAATAAAAGGCACACACAGCACACAATACGTATTACCTTAGTTCATCAGTTCATGATATGATATCTTGAACAAAGTAAAATAACCTTTGAGTTGCTCCAACTATTCAATAAGAATCTGTAATTTCAAGCAAAAATATATCAAACAAAAGAAGATATTCAAGTCAAATACATGAAATTTCAATAACTACCCCGCTTTATATTGAAGAAGTACGCATACTAATTAGACGCATAAGAACTTACTTCCCCATCCTCCACTCGCATCATCCTCGATCGCACCAAGTTCAAATCCTAAAACATCTTCTCTTATAATCCCATTGTCCTCATCCAAATCTTCTTTTCCTACATGGATAAAAACAATCAAAATTATATATGAAATATAGACATTCAACTAAACAAAATATAACGAACTTATGCGGCGCCACTTAAGCGCACTTACCAACTCCAAGGTCCCAATCACGAGTGGTTATAATCGCCTCAGCATTTTCAGGTAATAAGGAACTGCGAAATCGATCAATCACCCTTCCACCAATGCTAAAAGCAGATTCTGAAGCGACGGTTGAAATAGGAATTGACAAAATATCCCCCGCCATTCTTGTAAGTACTGGAAACCGTTGTTCCTGGGCTTTCCAATACATAAGGATATCGAATGGTTGATTTAAAGAACATCTATATTTCTCGCTAAGATATTGATCCAACTCTGACAAGTCAGATTGCAATTCACCACCAATTTCTTGTCGCAAAGATATTCCTACATGAAACAAGCAAGAAGTGAGTTCAAGGTACTAGTCATATTCTATGAGAACATACAATACAAGTTATACAACCTCACAACATGCATGAAGTTGATTACTGGATCCACTCACTTCCTTGATGAATCCCACCAGTTGAGTACCAAAATTCTGAGTTCCTCTGTCAGAAGCTCTTGAACTTGACAATGTGTAATATTGATTATAAAGCTTTTTCATATCTTCACGCACATCATCAACTTTACTTTCTAATTGTCTTACATCAGGATACAACTTGGACATTACAAAGTTTAGATACTTCAGTTTCAATCTAGGATCTAACACAACTTCCATAGCCAATATAGGACTCAAGTTCGTCCAATAACTATCAAATTTTTCTTGCATCTCTTTTACCATCTCCCTAATGTATTCAATTTCATTTGTGCTTTCTTTTTTTAATAACACCCGAACTTGACAAACACCATCAAAATACAGATTGGAAGTAGGATACTTACTACCAGAAAATACAGTTGTAAGATCATAAAACGTCTTGAGAAACTTTGTGACAACTTCAATTTGCTCCCATTCTACATCAGTTGGACAGTCTATGTAGTCTAGATCCACCTCCTTCAAATGAGCGAAAACACTTTTATAAACAAGACAACTGTCTAACATAAGATAAGTTGAATTCCACCTGTATAAAACAAACATTCGGTGAGCATCAACAATGTCAAGTTCATTTAACACAAAAAGAAGGAATAATAGGAAACCGAAATAGAAGTGTAAACCCACCTTGTCTTGACATCTTGGCGAATACCCCTTCTTATTCCAGACATTCCTAAAGTATCAACTATGTCCAAGAACTTTTGTTTTCTTACTTGGGACTTTTTAAGGGACTTCACTGACTTTCTTATCTTAAGCACAGTTGGATCAATCTTCACAAGTCCATCTTTTACAATCAGAGCTAAGATGTGAGCACAACAACGCACATGAAAATATTTTTCCTTGTTAAACAGAATCTTCTTTGCAAAAAGTCTACTCTGCATAATTCTAGCACAAGCTCCGTTATTTGCAGCATTATCCAAGGTGATGTTGGATACTTTGGCTTCAATTCCCCAATCTTATATCATTGCAAATAGCTTGGCAGAAAGGTTTTCACCTGCATGAGACAGTAAAATTAGTACATTACTCACATACACGTAAAGTAAAATATCTCAAGTAAGTTGCTTCACCTGTATGAGGTGGTGGAAGTTCACAAAAATTCAGAAGATACTTCTTCAACTCCCAATTTTGATCAAGAAAGTGCACAGTTAAGCTAATGTACCATGTAGTCGTAACGGAAGTCCACATATCTGATGTTAGACACACCCTACCTGTAAGGATAAGTCATACACATCAACACATCTTATCATAATCAATTACTCATACATAAATAAGCACATATGAACTGAATCGTACCTGGAGCAAGTTTCAATCTGTTTTGAATACCTTCTTTTCGTGCTTTATGTTTTTTGACAACATCGGCTTTCCCAGTATTCCTTGATATTGGCTTAGCATCCTCATTTAAATAAGAACATATGTTCCTAAATTCTTTCCACTCCACCAAAGCAAATGGGACATTTCTTGCAATGATTAATGCTGAAAAAAGATCTCGCAATTTCATTTGATCAATTTTGCGTACGACGGGGATGACAGGCCATTCTTTGCAGTTAACATCATCTGCCCTATGTCCTGAGAATGACGCTTCATGCACTTATGCCTTATCATAGATGAGGTTCCACCATTCTTGCTATCATATTTATATCCAATATTACAAGCCTTGCACACTCCCTTCTTCGTTCCATCTTCATATTTCACGAGTTTAAAATATTCCCAAACATCAGACCTAAGTTTATGATCATTCTCACCTGAAACGGGTGCAGCTGCAGTCTCACAACCAACAGTTGCAGAGTCATTCACAGAATCTAGCATCTCAACATCATCACCGTCATTAGATTCATTACTCATAACATCATTATAATGGCCTTGTTCTTGTACACTTGACATCCTGGAACCTGGATAGAGCCACAAGAATAGGAAAATTACTCACAAATTAGTACATTACTAACTTGCATCCCACTTAATTGATAATCACAGACTCACAGTATCATTGATAGTTGGATACTCAACAAAGAAACAACAATCAAGGAATCTCATAAATATACAGATGAATACAGAATCACAGTATCATTGATAGTTGGATACCAACATTTTCATTAAATCATGGCTACTGGATAGTCTAGATTTGAGACAATTGCTTGCACAAAACAAAATCACATAAATAAGCAAATCCCTAATTAAAACCACATAGTTAGAGCCTGTTGCATATAAAATCTCAACAAAATCACACAAATCAGTCAAGCGCAAATCAAACATCCATCCAAATCAAAACCCATCCTTTAATTCTTCTATTCATAATCCATTTTACAGTAATCAATTATTAAATCAAAGAACCCTAAATCAAAGAACCCTAAATTAAAAGTAAGATACAATAGCACTTGCAAACAAAATAATCATAAAAAGTACCCATCCAAATCAGAGTAACCATCCAAATCAGTCAGTTACTATATGATACAAACAAAAAAATCATAAAAATTAAGAGAAAATATAATATACGTACAGCTTGTGAATGAAACTTAACAGCAGTAGAAACTTGATCAACATCGGGACTGCAAGAGGAGGAGTGATTGATGGTGATACTAGGGAGTCTGAACTCTGAAGACGGAGGAGGGGGAGGTGCTCAGGTGCAGCTGCAGAAGATTGTGGAGAAAAATAAAATTAGGAGGAAGAAGAAATGAAAAGATTCATTCGACTGTCTCTAGGGTTAGTGTTTTTATATGTTAAATGTAGGGCTATGATTAAGTTATCTCTATATCCAACGGTGAGTATTAAATTTATTTTACTGTACACGGGTTTACCCATATACCCGCGGGTTTACGGGACGGGCACGGGTTAACCCGTTTACTAACGGGTCATCATTTCTTTAACCCGCGCCCGGCCTGTTTATAACCAAGTCAAGCCGGGTTCGGGTTTTCACGGGCCGGGTTCGGGTTTATCCGCGGGTTTCGTCTTGATTGCCACCTCTAGAAAGGATCATTTTCCCGACACGGAGTGAAAGTATCTATTTTCCTGACATGGAGTGAAAGTATCATTTTTCCTGTAGCGAAGGGAGTACATCGTTTTATTAGTTGCAACAGAAAATTAATTGATATATAAACCAAACTATGGGTGGTTTTGGTTAGAAACATTTTTTTGTGTTAAGGATGTGGTGGTTTGCATAATGGATATATATTTAATTTTCGAAAATTGTGTCTAAAATATACCTTCGAACTTTTCGTAAAAACTCTAAATTTGATATTGTTGTTTGTACTCATTGCGTAGATTTTTTTAAAACCCATTCTAATGAGATAGAATTTGTAAAATTTCAAGGCATGTATTTTAAGATATGTTATATTAAATTTTGGTTGCCAATTATACCCCTAAAAAATAGGATATATACTAATTTGACTAAAAGGGATGAGCAATATCGTCCTTTCATCATTGAACCAAATACAATCTTTTTTTGTTAAATCGGAAAGAAAAAAAAGTCATGCTTCACATTGGCACAAAATTACCATATATATGGAATCCTCACTCGCTTTGCTCAGTCGGTCTAATTATTGGGTTGCACTAGGATTCGGGGGCTTAATATGATAGTTATAAACAAGATGTGAATACAGAGACCTAATCTGTGTAAAGTTTAAAGATACCCTCAACAAATTTAACTTATTCCACTTTTGATCTTACATTAACTAATTAATGTAATTAAAAATCAAAAAATAAAAACTGAAAATCATTAGAAAAAAGAATTGAGAGAGAGAATCAATTTCTTCTCCTCCTTTTCTCCTCTCTTTCTTCTCTTTTTCTTCTTCTTCTTTTCTTCGTCAAATGATTAATCGTCGATTCAACAACAAAAAAATCATTGTTGATAAGATTCATTGTATAAAACATGGTGAACCAGCCACCGAGACTCCTGATATGACTACAATAAGGTATGAATTGAAAAACCCACTCTTTATTTCAGCATTTTAATGAATATTCAGTTGGTTTCAAAAAAAATTAGGTCTGAAAAACAGTTTCAGTAACTGTTTACGGCTTGGAGTTCTTGTTTTCCAATACCGGTTACAATTGGTGTTAAAGCACTGCTCGGTCGAACTCGCAAGCGTTGCTATCTCAAGCTTGTTTGTCAATGTTAGTGATCAAAACTATAAGTCTTTATTTCTAGTCTACTTAAAGTAATGTATCGAACTAGGATAGATTGTGTAGTTGAGCATTTGACTTCACGACGGTCATTAATTAAAAACGAAGAACTACTAAGGCGAGCTTGTGGAACTTCATCAACAAAAGGTATGTGGAGACTAAAACTTATCTATCACTTGGAAAGTCTATTTCTATTTTATCTCCTATATTGAGACAAAAGTCGTATTACGATAGTTTTCGATTATACACATTTGAGACTTCGAGATGAGATTAACTCGCTTACATATTTCTCGAAATATGTGTTGGTAAGCTTTCGCTTCAACCAAGTTCATCTTATATTCTTGACGAAAGTCAAAAGATGATCATGTGAAAATCGCCGAGTAACATCTTACATGGTTTGTGTGATATAATCATTTGTTGTAGACTTGGAATGTTTCGTTATGATTATTTCAATAACTTGAAAATTGCTTTGATGCTAATAGTGTGTGAAAATAGTTATTGTCATCCTCTAAGAAAGTTTCAATAATTGAAATAAGAGTTTAGAAAACTTAACCAACATTGGATTATAAACATGTTGTGCACTCTTGCATATATGTGATTCATGTCCGGGAACCATACTATGCATACCCGTATACGTACATGTTCGTTTGAGAAGTCCGGGAACCTAAGTGCGTGTACCCGTACGCATACTAGCGTAGGTTTGTGACCGGAATTTTCTGCTGGGTTTGGAGATATGCGTACCCATTCGCATACTGGCAAAAACCAAACTTGGTCCAGCTATTTCAAGTATGCGTACCCATTTGCATACTTGCATTGTTAACGTTCTAAAATCGGTTGTGACATGAACAAATACATTTATATAACAAGGAATGCATTCTTTTCAAACCGTGGATATAATGTTCATGAATTGATTCGAGTGAATCAAACCGATTTTGCTTCAATTGAGTCCTTGTATACTTCTATGAGAATATAGCAATTGAACAACTCTTTAACTAGTTTCATTTGAGTCATTTGAACTAGTTATGGTTAAGATGAATAAGGTTGATATGAGAGTGTTCATATAGCTAACCTCGGTTAACTACTGTTGAGCCAATATGGTGTACACGTTTAGGTACGATTACATAAACCTAAATGAGGGTACATTTCATTTGTGTATAACAAGCTAAGTTCGATCAAACATTTGAAATATATTAGCTTGGGTTTAATCAGGTTTTCATCTAATGGTGAATATTGAATGCTTTGTTACCAAGCTAACTTAGATTGCAAACCCTGATTTGAAAACTATATAAAGGAGAACTCTAGCAACTGGGAAACCTAATCCCCACACCTCATGTGTGTTACTAGTTGAGACTAGAGTCGATTCTCCTTTAACCTTAGGTTTTCCACGAAACCCTATAGGTTAACGACTTGAAGACTTCATTGGGATTGTGAAGCCAGCCCCAACTATTTTCTTTGTAGTTGCGTTTTCTGATCTTTCCATGTTCTATCGTATTGAGTATTATCTTCTCTAAGATTTGCTTGAGATTGATACTCCGATAGGCAAGATCGATATAAGTAGTCACAAACATCTTCGTCTCATCGTTTGTGATTCCACAATATCTTGTTTCGCTACCATACGATTAAGATTATTGTGAGGTGATTGATAATAATAAGTTGTTCTTCGGGAATATAAGTCCATGTTATCATTTGGTTCATGTTCACCTTGATTTATCAAAAGACGGAACAAAACTTGTATGTATTTCTGTGGGAGACACATTTATCTATTCCAATAGATTTTTCTGTGTGAGACAGATTTGTTTATCAAGTCTTCGAATTTGGGTCGTTGAAACTCTTAGTTGTGGGTGATATCAGCTAAGGGAATCAAGTGCGTAGTATCCTACTGGGATCAGAGGCGTAAGGAACACGAATCTACCTTGAATCGGTGTGACATTGATTTGGGTTCAACTACATTCCAGTCCGAAGTTCATTGGTTGTAGGCTAGTGTCTGTAGCGGCTTAATACAGTATGGCATTCAAAACTGGACTAGGTCCCGAGGTTTTTCTGCATTTGCGGTTTCCTCGTTAACAAAACTTCTGGTGTCTGTGTTATTTCTTTTCCGCATTATATTTTGTTATATAATTGAAATATCACAGGTTATGCGTTGAATCGATCAATTGGGAAATCCAACCTTTGGTTGTTGATTGAAATTGATTAATCCTTGAACATTGGTCTTTGGTACCCGTTCAAGTTATTCCTCTTATATTCAATCGGTCTCGCAAATTCCTATTTTCTGATTGCGGATTGAATTAAGAGATGGAGATATATAAATCTTTGATATACTTTTCTCTAGATTGAGTCTGACTGTCTAGATGATTCTCTTGAAAGTATATTGGAGTTTGTCTATTCAGATTGCCGAACGAAATATTGGGTGTGGTTGTTGTACCCCGCTTTTTTAATTGGTATCAGAGCAGGCAAACACTATAATTAAGCCTAATAAGTTTGTATGTTGACTAATCCTTAAAGTTTTCTCCCATGGGAATTTTTTTTAGGAAACTTGCTCTTGGCATCTGTAATGCATGCCATAACTCCTTAAATATTGTTTAGAGATTATTATGCATGAGACCTTTAGTCTCTCGTGAAGATCTTGTTCCATCTAAGACTTTGGAAAACTTAGATGGTGAGAAACAATCTAAAGGAAAAATTGAAAGTTCTTCTAAGAAAGGAAGCCTGAGAAAACGTGGTCAACGCTCAAAGATATGGAATCTCACTAGATTAACTCTTAATCTTTTTGAGGAATACTATCGTGATAGATCAATTGACAAAGATCTATTTAGAGCATTTGAAAATGTTTTTAGATTCTTAGAAAAGCTAATTCGATTAAGAATAAGAATTATTCTGATAAAAGTTTTGTACCTTTCAAATCATGTATTCGTGATGTACGAACTAGCCTTACTACCAACTCATTTGAAATTGATAAAAAGATGTTTGGTGAGTTCGGTATAGGTTCCAATTGTCGGAAAAAGTCTTTTCTTGGTCATAAGAAAAGGGATTCAAAAAATTTCATTAACCCTGAGTATCATCATTGCTATGATTATACAACTGATACATTTCACAAATATCAACCAGAAAAGTTGCATGAGAATCTCTCTGCATTGGTCGCCTCTTGGTAACAAGCTTGGATCCAACCCATTTGTATATAACTTGAGATGGGGCAAGTAACGGTTGAATTTTCTTTGTGTTTGGGTTAATTTATTTCTTCTTTTTCCTTTATTTCCAAGGTAATTTAAGGTGTTGTTGTGCCCCCCCCCCCCTTTTTTACTACACCGTACTGATCCCTTCAGTATGCGAACCTTGGAATAAGAAATATTTCCTTTCTTTTGCGGGTCACGGCTCAAGAACGGGTCCAAGCCCATCAGTTAGGTTATAAAGGTAGTGGTACGCACGTACTCTTTTTCTACCTCCCTTCTTGACCTCGTACATGAACTTTTTAGGGTTCATGATTTTTCCTCCATTAAATCCTTTTGGAGATCAAAAACTGAAAGGGTTTTCAAGAACATATCAAGTAAGTATTCTCTTCCTCTAATCTCTCTCAATTTTTAGATCTCATGAGGAATTTCAAGGTTTCAAAAGAGGTTTCAAAAAACTTGGGTTCTTCATCTTCTTCTAGCATGAACTTACCTATAGATATCAAAATTCTATTAGGAATAGAATTGTCAATGATTCTTGTGGCAAGGTGTTTGAAAGGATTTCATCTAATGGGTTTATTCTAGAAAAGAAATTGGATTTTGTTAGTGGACATAAAGAAGATTTGGTATGTTTTGAAAAATTTAATCTTGGGAATATCTTTGATGGTCTTGGTGAAGGTTTTTACACTCTTACAAGAATCTTCTATGCTAACATCCATGAAGTTAATGATGATAACATGGAATTCAAGACCATGGTAAATAGAGAAATGATTCTTGTTAATAGAGAGTTAATTTCAAGGATTACCAAAATTCCCTTGGGGATTTATCGCCCTCCAAGACATAATCGTGAAAGACCATCCTATGAAACCATTTCTAATGATCTTTGTGGTAAGAATTTTAATTGGAATGAGGGAAAATTTCCTACTAACTATCTTAGTCTTCCTTTGATGTCTTTTGGAAAACTTGGTATATCTAATCTTTGTCCCTCCACGGTTGAGAAATCTCGTTGGAGTCGTGAGTTTGCGGAGTTGGTCTATTTTCTTGAGTTAGGAACTCAAAGTCTCAATATTTGTGGGTTCATCATTTATCAAATGTTGTCAATGACGGCTTCCAATAAGAAGTTAGGCTTTCCATGTTTGATTAAGAAAATTTTTCACACCTTCTCCATTGCTCCCATTGGAAACTCTATTGGAACTCCCAAGCTTGTTCGCCCTTGTACATTCAAACATATGAAGGAGAATGCTTGCAAAATACAAAGATGTGACACTCTTGTTGACTCGTGTGATTCTTCCTCCATGAAGCTTCTTCTCCAAATTCACAAGGGTGTTTGTAAAATTGATGCCAAGGTAAAGTGTGTGCAAGAACAATTACTTGTGATTGTTATTAAGTTTCCAGAAATCAATGGGGACATGGAGAAGATTCGTTCCACATTTATGGTATCAAGTGATGAAGATGATAATTAGTTTTTCAGATCTATCCATATTATCTAGGAAACTTATTATGAGAATTTTATTCTTGTGTTTTTAAGAAGGATAACTAGGGTTTGGAATAGCCATTATTGTAAGTACAAATAGCTATTGCCAACGTTTTCGTCTTGCAATGTTTTTAGATTTATTTGTTTAAATTATAAAGTTTATTTGGAAGATGATATTTGTAGTATTAATCTTCATGGTTTTATATATTGCAAATTGTTATGGGATATGTTGTTTACGTCCGTGAACCTTGACTGTCCCATATTTGTTCAAAAGTTAACTCTATTATATGTCGATATGAAAGTATTGATAAAAGATAGAATGAACTTTTGATTACAAAAGTTATGCCTTTTATGTCATTATGCAAATATTGATGGAAAAAATGATGAACTTTTGTTTACAAAGATTAAGTCTATTATATGTTATTGTGCAAATAGTGATGAAAAATAGAATGAATCTTTGATTATTCCGCAGTATTGGTCTTTCCCTGATCCACATCTTTGTGTATGTACTATGTTGCTCTGTAAGTTCTCTTATGTTGAACATGACTAATTGAATTGATCATTTTCCTTGTGGTTAATTCAATTGAGATTATTGGATACAAATTCATGTTTCATGTGATTTGTTAATGTCCAAAGAAATTCTTCTTTTCTTGTAAAAGTAAGGTCACTCTTGTTGTTCTCTCGGGAATGACATTATATGGGAGAGATTTCTTAATTGAACTTGTGATTAATTGTCAAATATTTCTGGGAGTGCGGTTGTGGAATATTGTAGGGGTTATCTTGTATATTTATAAACTCCTTGATGAATGCATTTAGTTTCGACTATTTGATGGCATCTAAATAAGTTGGTATGTTGTTCTCTTTTGGTCATGAAGTATCTCTATGAAAATTTCATGAGGATCCCACTAGTTTTCGTACCTTTGCTAATTTTATTGACAAAAATGAGGAGAATTAATGTATAGTTCACACTTCAAATACATATAGTTTACGGATCATTATGTAAGGGGGTGGTTTTTATATTGAGATGAAGTATTGACTAAGGGGGAGTGATACACATAGTATTGTTGTCAAAGTTGTGATACAATTGGACTTTGATATTGTATAATGATACTATGACACTGTATAACAATGATTGAGAGCAACAATGATGATATTGTGTTGAATACATTTGGAATCATTGGAGTACTTGGAAGTGACGCCAATTTCGAATAATGTTGAAGAACCAAAGAGAGCAAGAATTTGAGTGAGAAGCTACAAATTTTGTTTTTTGTAATCCATATGTATTGATAGTTTTATCACTAAAATTGACAAAGAGGGAGATTGTTAGAGCACTGCTCAGTCGAACTCGCAAACGTTGCTATCTCAAGCTTGTTTGTCAATCTTAGTGATCAAAACTATAAGTCTTGATTTCTAGTCTACTTAAAGTAATGTCTCGGACAAGGATAGATTGTGTAGCTAAACATTAGACTTCAAGGAGGTCATTAATTGAAGATGAAGAACTACTAAGGCGAGCTTGTGGAACTTCATCAACAAAAGGTATGTAAAGACTATAACTCATCTATCACTTGGAAAGTCTATTTCTACTCTATCTCCTATATTGAGACAAAAGTCGTATTACGATAGTTTTCGATTATTCACATTTGATTTTTCGAGATGAGATTAACTCGCTTACATATTTCTCAAAATATGTGTTGGTAAGCTTTGGCTTCAACCAAGTTCATCTTATATTCTTGACGAAAGTCAAAAGATGATCATGTGAAAATCGTCGAGTAATATCTTACATGGTTTGTGTGATACAATCATTTGATGTAGACTTGGAATGTTTCTTTATGATTATTTCCATAAATTGAAAATTGCTTTGATGCTAATAGTATGTAAAAACGGCTATTGTCATCCTCTAAGAAAGTTTCAATGATTCAAATAAGAGTTTAGAACACTTAACCAACATTGGATTATAAACATGTTGTGCACTCTTGCATATGTGTGATCCATGTCCGGGAACCATAGTATGCATACCCGTATGCGTGCCTGTTGGTTCAAGAAGTCTGGGAACCTAAGTGCGCGTACCCGTACGCATACTGGCGTAGGTTTGTGACCAAATTTTTCTGCTAGGTTTGGAGGTATGCGTACCAGTTCGCATACTGGTGAAACCCAAACTTGGTCCGACTATTTCAAGTATGCATACCCGTTTGCATACTTGAATGGTTAACGTTCTAAAACCGACTGTGACATGAACAAATACATTTATATGATAGGAATGCATTTTTTGCAAACTGTGGCTATAGTGTTCATGAATTTATTCGAGTGAATCAAACCGATTTTGCTTCAATTGTGTTCTTGTATACTTCTATGAGAATATATCAATTTAATAACTCTTTAACTAGTTTTATTTGAGTCATTTGAACTAGTTATGGTTAAGATGATTAAGGTTGATATGAGAGTGTTCATATAGTTAACCTAGGCTAACTACTATTGAGACAACATGAGTACATGTTTAGGTACGGCTACATAAACCTAAATGAGGGTATATTTCATTTGTGTATAACAAGCTAAGTTCGATCTAGCGGTTGAAAGATATTAGCTTGGGTTTAATCAGGTTTTCATCTGACGGTGAATATTGAATGATTTGTTACCAAGGTAACTTAGATTGCAAACCCTGATTTGAAAACTATATAAAGGGGAACTCTAGCAACTGGGAAACCTAATACCCACACCTCATGTGTGTTATTAGTTGCGACTAGAGTCGATTCTCCTTTAACCTTAAGTTTTTCACGAAACCCTGTAGGTTAACGACTTGAATATTTCATTGGGATTGTGAAGCCATGCCCAACTATTTTATCTTTAATTGCGGGTTCTGATCTTTCCCTGTTCTATATATTGAGTACTATCTTCTCTAATATTTTCTCGAGATTGATTCTCCGATAGGCAAGATAAAAAATAATCACAAACATCTTAGTCTCATTGTTTGTGATTCCACAATATCTTGTTTCGCTACCATATGATTAAGATTATTATGAGGTAATTGATAATACTAGGCTGTTCTTCGGGAATATAAGTCTGGGTTATCAATTGGTTCATGTGCACCTTGATTTATCAAAAGACAGAACAAAACTTGTAGGTATTTCTGTGGGAGACAGATTTATCTGTTCAAATATAGTTTTCCGTGCGAGACAAATTTGTTTATCAAGTCTTCGACTTTGGGTCATAAGAATTCTTAGTTGTGGGTAAGATAAGCTAAGGGAATCAAGTGCGTAGTATCCTGCTAGGATCAGAGGTGTAAGGAGCACGAATGTACCTTGAATCAGTGTGAGATTGATTAGGGTTCAACTACATTCCAGTCTGAAGTTCATTGGTAGTAGGCTAGTGTCTGTAGCGGCTTAATACAGTGTGGTGTTCAAAACTAGACTAGGTCTCGGATTTTTTTTTCGTTTGCGGTTTCCTCGTTAACAAAACTTTTGGTGTCCGTTTTATTTCTTTTCCGCATTATATTTTGTTATATAATTGAAATATCACAGGTTGTGCGTTGAATCGATCGATTGGGAAATCTAACCTTTGGTTGTTGATTGAAATTGATTGATCCTTGAACATTGGTATTTGGTACCGTTAAAATTATGTATCTTATATTCCATCAGGCTCGTGAATTTCTATTTGCTGATTGCAGATTTAATTAAGAGAATATGTGGTACCGTTCAAGTTAAATAACTCAGGTGACTAGAAGAATCTCCGGTCAACTAACTTTCAAAGTTCAACATCAAGTCTAGGGTTCAAATCCATGTCCACTAAGTCAGATCGGGTTCAATACCTAGTCAGTGAGTCGACTCAAACCGGGTCAAATCCTTATTACATAGTTAACTCAATCAGAAGACTAATTCAGGTAAATCAGATTCAGTCAGACATCTGACTAAGCTGAAAGGTTCAAGGAAAATCAATGGCACAAGCCATTAATAAAAATTCAACTCAAAAACCCTTTAATTCTCAACTTCACTAACCTGATTCTATTAACTTGATCAATACACAAACTCTTCATTCTAACATAATTCAATAGTCCAATACAACTGTAATTTAAGCCCACCTTGATCTGCAGTTGCAGGCTTCTACTAAGGATACTGCCATAACAATATTTCAACCAACTTCAGCTTATACATCCTATAAGCACATTCAAATTCTAAGAGTTATAACCAAATCCTATGTTGCTCCGACTACAACCCAAACACGATAAAAACAATGACTCATCTCCATCTCCGTTACCGTGCTTCTTGGATCAGAACTTTTACATTTCAATCAACTATTTTATGCACATTTATTTTCTTTCCACAACATCAACCAACCCATGAGTTATCTTCAATTCATTTCGCTTTAGCACTATCAAGTGTAGCTCAACATAATACTTAGAACAATCATGCATTCTTTGCAAACCGTGGCTATAATGTTCATGAATTGATTTGAGTGAATCTAACCGATATTGATTCAATTGTGTTCTTGTATACTTCTATGAGAATATAGCAATTGAACAACTCTTTAACTAGTTTCATTTGAGTCATTTGAACTAGTTATGGTTAATATGAATAAGGTTGATATGAGAGTTTTTATATAGCTAACCTCAGTTGACTACTGTTGAGCCAACATGGTGTACACGTTTAGTTACGATTACATAAACCTAAATGATGGTACATTTCATTTGTGTATAACAAGCTAATTTCGATCTAACAGTTGAAAGATATTAGCTTGGGTTTAATCAGGTTTTCATTTAACGGTGAATATTGAATGCTTTATTACCAATTTAACTTAGATTGCAAACCCTGATTTGAAAACTATATAAAGGAGAATGCTAGCAACTGGGAAACCTAATCCACATACCTCTTGTGTGATACTAGTTGCGATTAGAGTCGATTATCCTTTAACCTTAGGTTTTTCACGAAACCTTGTAGGTTAACAACTTAAATACTTCATTGGGATTGTGAAGCCAGACCCAACTATTTTCTCTGTAGTTAAGTATTCTTATCTTTCCATGTTCTATCGTATTGAGTACTATCTTCTCTAAGATTTGCTCGAGATTAATTCTCCAATAGGCAAGATAAAAAGTAGTCACAAACATCTTCATCTCATCGTTTGTGATTCCACAATATCTTGTTTCGCTACCATATGACTAAGATTATTGTGAGGTGATTGATAATACTAGGATGTTCTTCGGGAATATAAGTCAGGGTTATCAATTGGTTCATGTGCACCTTGATTTATCAAAAGACAGAGTAAAACTGATAAGCACATAAGTGTTATATTTTATACCCATATTTATATTAGCTAGGACTCGATATTTGGCTAACGATACTATTTTAGTGCTTTTGTAGAAAGTACAACCGTATTTCGATCATACGTAGAAAGAACGACTAAATAAAGAGTTATATGGCGTTTGCGACTCAAAACAAATTTTACAGTCCATGGCACCAAAGGAGACTGAGCTCAACTTGTGAGTTGTCCTGTAATTCGTTTGTGTTTGTCGTACCCGCTAAACAGTCTCATGAACAGAAAGATAAGTGTTTGTTGAATCAGGACATGACTGGTTCAAAAAATGTTGAACCAGATGGAATTGGGTTTGCAGTATGGATCCATGTTGGCTAAATAAATTAAAAGAACAATAGGACTTGGTGCTGTGAAACAAACAGGTGAAGAGTTAAAAGAAAATGAAGGACGTGGCCTACGTACTCCACTACTACATGTCCTAGTATACGTTAGAGAGCATCGTCAACATTTCATGTTCTTTATGCAGAGAAGAAAGTCTCATTTCTTTGTTAAGCAGAGAGATATATAGAAAGAGATGTAGCCGAGACTTAGCTGGACAGTATTGAGATAGACTTCAGCAGTTGCCGTGTTATGGTCTGACATTTTAAAAGAGAGATAGTGTTGTTGGGAGAGAAGTACGTTGGCTGCTTTAGTGGTCAGACTAAAGGATAAAAATTGTTATTGTGGTCAGTGTGACCGAGCTTTGGGAAGCTTAGAAAATGGAAGTCAGGTTTGCTGGTAGAGATTGAATGGCAATAGCGAGATGGAGAGCAGTAACTGAAGACGAGAACTGAGCAGAGTTGATGGTTGGTGATGATTGAGACGCAACACGGAGAATGGGAGTTGTGTTAGAGCTCAATTTCCACATCTCGAACTAGGGTTTTTCAAGTTTCTAAAGTCAAATTTTGTTTATTAATTTGGTGAATGCATCGGTCATTGAGAACAAGAGTTATCCCCAAATTTGGGAGAAGTGCTGGTGGAAGTGTTGTTTTTACGTATTTTGAATAGTTTGTGGCATTGTGGCCTAACTTTGGCATGGTCTGAAATTAACGTGAAGAGATGTCGCTGCTGGCTCTCGAGTTGGCTGTGGCTACTGGTGGAAGAAAATGGAAGCTGTGAGAGAATGTGTGCAGGTAGTTTGGTATGGAATGATCTTGAATAAATGTTGAATGTAGAATATCATGGAGGACAGTTATGGAATGGGGTTGAATTTGAGAGGTTGGAGTTGAATTTGTTGTTGTTCTCGAATCAAGAACAAGTGGGTGTACGAGAATCAAGACCGAAGATGGTAACTCACAACCAAGGTACAAAGCACGCTTAGTTGTGAAGGGTTATGAGCGGAGAAAGGGTGTTGACTTTGACGAGATTTTCTCACCGGTGGTGAGATTTTCTTCTATTCGGGTTGTCTTGGTAGAGATCTTGAGATAGAACAACTAGATGTCAAGGCAAGTCAAAGGCAAAGAGCACATGGTGTGCAAGCTAAAGTCTTTATGGTTTGAAGCAAGCTCCAAGAAGATGGTACAAGAAGTTTGAATCGTTCATGAAGGAACATGGGTACAAGAGGAGAATCATTGTGATGGTGATTTTCTTACTCTTTTGCTATATGTTGATGACATGCTTATTGTTGGCAAAGATAAGAAAAAGATTGGTTGAAGTGATGATTGAGACGCAACACGTGATAGGAAGGCGAGAAGTTGGGAGTACATTGAGAAGGTGTTGCAAAGATTCAATATTAGAGTTGTCCACTTGCAAACCATTTTAAGTTAACTCGTGAACCGTGAATGATGTTGAGAAACGGAAGATGGAGAAAATTCCTTATTTCAAGAGATTTGATGGAGCATTGCGGTGAAATGGATACTACGGTATTTAAGGGGTCTAATATGTGTTTGTCTATGGAGGTGACAAGTTAGTTGGGAAGAAGGACATACGATATGATGGAGCTTAGCCTGGGGGGGGAGCTGGACCTTGTTAGAAAATGGCATTTTGTTTGGAAGAAAGAGAAAGAGAGAGAGCTAGAGAGAAAGAGGTGTAGCCACCATTAGAGTTGATCTTTGGTGATGATTTTGGTGTTATCTTGAAGAGAAGGAGAAAGGGTTCTTGTGTAAGGATCTTTTTGGTTGTTGTGGGGAAGATTGAGCTATGAATCTCTTCAAAGGGGAAAAAGGGTTTGTTTAGTAAGTTTCTAAATCTCTTACTATTGTAGCTTTGAGCTTCTATATCGTCATAGTTTGTGTATTTGACTGAAAGTTGGAAGAAAATGGAAGCTGTGAGAGAATGTGTGCAAGTAGTTTGGTATGGAATGATCTTGAATAAATGTTGAATGTAGAATATCCTGAGAGGTTGGACACATAATTGGCCTAGCTTTGAGATGACTGAAAGTTTCTAACAGCAACAGCAAATCCAGGAGATGGTTGATATAGGGTCTGTGGTAGTAATGGATTCTCGAACTGGTGATATATGGATTTATCAGATGGGTCCATTTTGGGGTTTATTAGATGAGCTTAATTGTCACGGTAAGAGTAGACAGACAAGAGATGAAGTACTTGGCCTGCTTAGTCGCTGGTGTTGTTTACATGGCATGATGGCAAGGAGACTTGTGCTGATGGAGGAAAACCAAGAAACATCAGTTTCCGGTGATTACTTGGAGTTTGCTGTGGTGACTATGGAATGAGTCTGTATTGTGATTAACTGGAAGTGGTTGTGGTGGACTGAGTTTGAGAAGAAAGCAGTTGTGGCCAATCTTGGTTCATCTATTGTGATCGATGGATAGCTAAATTGGTTGGTTCGAGAAGATGTTGAGAGTACTGCGATAACAACGGAATTCAGATATGGAATTTATATTGCAGTCGCTGGTGTTGGCTGAGTGTTTGAGAAAATCTGCAGAAGAGAAGACCGGAGGAAGGAAAGCTGGTACTGTGGCCGGAAGAGAAAGGTGATGAGTGTGATGATCTGTACTGAATGGGTTGTGTCTAGAATGTGAAAAATACTAGAATCCCCCTGTTATATGGGTTCAACATTTACAAGCCCCACAAAATGGATCTTCCACCTTGAACTCCATACTTTCAAATTTTCATATTTCTAGGCCCAGAACTTTTATTTTTGGGGCCAGGTTTTAAAAATTCCCGGATTGCTGACGTCATCAATATTTTTAATAAATCAGAAAATACCCAAAATAACCTCCAGTATTTATAAACGTTTTATACCTAACAGAAACTGAAAATCAAATCAAATTTTTTCTCCAGCTCTCTCTTCTTTCTGCTCTCGTTCTGAAACAGCATTGGAGATTTTTTGTGGGACGAATCTTTTCATTGAAGTTAGTTTAATAGTGAAGAAAACGAGAAGAAGAACAACAATTCGTTAATTTCGTCTCAATTTTGTTCATCTTAATTCACTAGTTTTCAGATCTGACGAGTTTCTGAAGATGCATTGATGAACATCAAATAGGTTTGTTCTGTTTTATCTTTTCTGTTTCTATCAAATACGTTTGATTCAATAGTTTTTTGATCGATTTTTTGTTTTCGATCTTCTACTCATTTCCGTTTTTTTATTTTTTTTATTTTGTTGAATATGAGAAGAGGTTGAAGACAGGTTGGAATAGAAGAAGCTCAAATATAGGTATGAATCTGATGTTGGTTGAGCTTATTGATTTCGATTTGTCTTATTATTTTTTTCTTCAGATTTTATTATTTTGATCTTACTGATTTTTGGATTTCGAGTTGATTATTAGAAGAGGAAGTATAACCAACATTTGTTTCTGAAGAAGAAGATCAACAATCTAGGTATGAATTTTGTTGTTTGTTTGATTTCAATTTTGTTTTCAATTTTTTCAATTTTGCATGTCCGATCTGGGAATATAGTTAGCATTTGCTGAGAATCTGTTGTTGACATTGAGAAGACGATGATGAAAAAACATTGTTTCAGAAGATCAACTACAATTTTAGGTAGAGATGCTGTTTTTTTTTTAATGTGTAATTTAAGGTTACACAGTAAAATGTGTAACTTGAAGTTACACATATATGTCATGTAGCATGTGTATTTGTAAACAGTTATAGCAGTTGCATCTTTTAAGACACATTGTATCTCTTGTTTTCCTTTTTGTTGAGTATGTTGATTGCTCCTTTGATTTTTAGCTTGCCGCATAGAATATACTTCTCACGAGGGGGCAACGCCCCCGAGTGAATTGCGTTCGTTTAAAATTTTCATATTGTTATCATGTGTTTGTTAATTGCGTTCGTTTAAAATTTTCATATTGTTATTATGTGTTTGTTAATTGCGTTCGTTTAAAATTTTCATATTGTTATTATGTGTTTGTTCGTTAGGTTGATAGGAAGAAAATAAGAAGAAGAACAACATATTGTTAATTTTCTCTCAATTCGTTGAGTTGTATTCATCTGTTTTCCAAATCTGACGAGATTGTGAAGGTGCATTGACGAACAACAAATAGGTTTGTTCAATTTTATCTTTTCTGTTGCTTGATTCACTAGTTTTCTAATCGATTTTTTGATTTTGATCTTCTATTGATTTGTATTTTTGTTCTGTTTCGAATTTGTTGAGTCTGAGAAGAGGAAGAAGACAGTTGGGAATACAGAAATCAACGTAGGCACGAATTGCGATTTCGATTTAGTTTTCAATTCAATTGATTTTGATTCTTACCTTCGATCTAGTTTTTTCACTTTTTTTATTTGGTTTTGATACTGAATATGTTTTTGTTGATGCTTACACATGTTTGTTTGATACTGAGAAAAGGAACAGAAGAAACATTGCTTCAGAAGAAATAAAACAACAAATTTAGGTAAGAATGTTATGTTGTTTTGATTTCAGATCTGTTTTTAATTTTTTTTTGAATTATTTGTTGTTCTTTCATGTCCGATCTGTTTAATTTGTTGTTTTAATTTTTGTTCATACTGAGAGGAGTATGAAGAAACAATTTTGTTTCAGTAGAACAAAATTCAATTTGATTTGTTGGACATGCTGTTTTTTTGTTACATGATGTGTAACTTTAGGTTACACATATATATCTTGTTGTATTTTTAAGCATGTGTAAGGAAAATGCAGATGTTTTTTAGTTGTAGCATGTGTAATTTTAGTTTACACATATGTATCCTGTTGATTTTAAGCATGTGTAAGTTGAAGTTACACATATATGTCATGTAACATGTTTATGTGTAAATAGTTGTATCATCTGTATCTTTTACTCATATTTAGCTTGCCGCATAGAATATACTTCTCACAAGGGGGAAACGCCCCCGAGTGAATTGTGTTCGTTTTAAAATTTTGATATTGTTATTGTGTGTTTTGATATTTTTCAGGTTGTCATGGATTCTGTTAGTTGCGCTGTTGTTAGTTGCATTGCTGTTGTTCGCTACTTTTCAGATTTTATTACCCTGCGTGTTAATACTGATATCAGACTTGAAGAGTTTAAGGAACAAGTTTGCAGGGAATGGAAGCAGTTTACTCCTCTTGGTATTACTTTCTTCTTTCGAGAAAGTGGGAAACATTTCCCGCTTGACTGTGATTTTTCGTTGGAAGCTCTTATATCCATCACAAATAGTAAACAAAAGACCAGTGTTGATATTTTCTTGCAAAATGTTCCTCGTGTGGCCTCTTCCTCCATCTCTAGGGAAGATTTTTTTATTTCTAATGAGTCTAGTAGTATGTCTTCGTCCAGAAACAATGTTACTATTGCAATGTATTTGGAAGATAAAATCAAGTCTGCGAAACCTTTGTTATCGGATGGTTGGCCCAAGGTTCTTGGTGAGATTGGGCATGTGTTTGTTAAAGGAGTTAAGCAAGTCAGGTTGCTTTCACCAAGTATCGTCTTCGCACTAGTTTTCAAATGATTGTAACTCACAATGAGCGTTCTAGGTCCACGGCTAAGTGTGCAGATGAAAAATGCGGCTGGAAATTCCATGCAGCTTCTATCGATGAAAGGAACGAAATGTTTCAGGTAGGTTTTACGTGTTCTGTCATCTAATGCTTAGCATATGTTATGTTGTGTAACTTTGGTTTACACATGATGTTTTTTGCACCATATTGTTTTCTGGTTGAATTTTTCACTTTATATTTTGTATGAACCTCTTCAAGTCAGGTCTTATAACCCTGAGCACATTTGTGGTGCTGGTGGGCGCAACTTGAACCAAACTTACTCCACTAGCTTTTCATCTACTTTGATTGAGGAAGAAGTTCGCAAAAATCCTCACAAGAAGCCCAAGAAAATTTCTGCTGATTTCCAGACCAACTAAGGGATTAAGATGGAGTACTATCAGGCCTATAATGATAGGGAAAAGGTTTATGAGACGATTTACGGCGACGATGTCAAGTCCTACTCGCACTTGGTATGGTATATTGATGCTATAAGGGAAACCAACCCTGGTAGCATGATAAAGTTTGAACGTGAAAATAAACAGTTCCAACGGATTTTCATCGCATTTGATGCATGCATCAAAGGGTACCGGTTTTGTCGTCCAATGGTATACTTGGATACTACTTTCCTTACGGGTACATTCAAAGGTTGCTTGATGGCATCTACTGGGATCAATGGTGGTAAAGATATGTTTTTTTTTTCTTTTTTTTAACAACTTCAGTTGACAAAATAACTGAGAGTTACACATGTGTAACTCTCAGTTACACATTACTTTACTCAGTGTGTAACTAAGAAAATAGCATCTGTAACCTTAAGTTACACATTTGTTTTAGCATGTGTAACTTGTATTTACACATTATTTTCTGTTTGTGTTAAACTTATTATTCTTTCGATTCTGCACAATTTTTTTTGTAGGATTTTCCCCCTTTGCTTTTGCACTAGTCGATTCTGAGACTGTTGACAACTGGGAGTGGTTTTTGAGGAATTTGACTGAAGTTGTTGGTGATGGGAGGCCAATCACCTTCCTTTCGGATCGCCATGAAGGACTCTTGCAGGGTGTTCCACTTGTCTATCCAGATGGGTTCCACAGCTTCTGCTACTATCATTTGACAAAAAATATACCCATCACTGCAACAGATCCTAGGTACTCTCTTGTGATGGACCATTTCCGAGAGGCGACATACGCACTCTCACTTGAAAACCATGCGAAAGCCATACAGAAGATTAGAGACTTGAACTGAGATTGGGTGGATGATTACATCGAGACCATCCCACCTAAAGCATATGTGAATGCCTATTTCAAAGGTTGTCAGTATGGACGAACATCTAGTACTCTAGCAGAATCAGTCAATAGCTGGGTTCTTGTTCACAAGAATATGCATGCATCTGCTCTTCTTGATCAGGTTAATTGAGTGTTGTGTTTTTAGTTGTTTTGTTGTCTTTTTATTTCTTGTTTTGTCACTTTATGTATTCATAAGGTTTTTTTCCTTTTCAGATTAGGAGGAAAATAATGTGTTTGATGGCAAAACGTCGTGAAATTGGCGCTAATATGATGACTCCATTAACCCTTGAGTACGAGAAAAAGCTTGCGGCTCTTCAAGATGAAGGTTTGGCTTGGGAAGTATTGGTTGCTAGTCATACCGTGTTTGAAGTTATTAGCGAAAGGTCTCACATGGTGGACCTTGAACACGAGACTTGCACCTGTCAAAGGTTTGGGTTCTTATGCTTTTTCTTCTCTCTGTATGCTCTTTTTTTCCTTTTCTGATTAGATATATGCATGTGTAAATACTAGTTACACATCTATTTTGCAAGTGTAACTTAAAGATACACATCCTGTATATGCACCTGTAACTAGCTAATTTTGAGTGTTTTATGATTTGTATGTGCAACTAACTGATTTTTTGCTTGTTTTTATTTTTTTCAAGGTGGCGCGTATATGGTTTTCCTTGTGCTCATGCTCTTGCATCCATATGGAAGATTAAACGTGAGGCTATTGTTTTCATTTCACCATATTTTACAAGCGACTATTTTAGGAAGACTTATATGCATGCCATCCAGCCGATTCCCAACTACAACAGGCATGCTGAATATCATCCAGACGACATCGTCATCCCGCCTACCGTGAAGAAGCAACCAGGTAGACCCCCAGGAAAGAGGATTATAAGTAAACGTGAGAAAAAGGTAAAGAGAAAAGTTCATTGTAGCAACTACAAGGAAACAGGTCACAACAAGGCAGGTTGCAGGAATCCTCGGAAGTTCACACCTCACTAGCTTGAGCCTACCAAAGTTCATTTCTGCAAGTAATGATCTGATGTGTGGATTCTTATTTGTCTTTGATTATTTGTTTTTTATTTTTCTTCATGTTGGTTTTCATGGACCAAATGTTTTTATTTTTCTGCAACGTTGATTATGTGCAGGGATCATTCATTCATATTTTATAATATTAAGTTTTTATATTTTTGTGTGTTCATAGGTGAAATGTGTTTCTATTTAGAAGGGGAATGCATGTGTAACTTTGGTCTACACTTATAAAATATGGATGTGTAACTATTGCTTACACATTGTTATTTTTACATTTTTTTGATTTAGCTTTGTCTTAATTGCATGTGTAACTATGATTTACTTAACCTATGTTTCAGTATTTGACCCTGTTATACATTCTACTATATAATGTCTTTACATGTTGTCTAGAAACAGTTATTTTTAAACATGTGTATTAGTTTACACTCAAATATATGGATGTGTAACCTTAAGTTACACTGCTGTGAATGCATGTGTAATATTAGGTTACACATGATAAATGCATATGTAGCTTTATTTTGATTTAATGGGAAAGTCCTATCAATAGCTTGTGTAACTTCAGTTTACACTCAAATATATGCATGTGTAACCAGAAGTTACACTTCCGTGAATGCATGTGTAATATTAGGTTACACATGATAAATGCATGTGTAAACTCTGGTTACACATTCTGCATAAAGTTAAGATGTATAGTTACTTAACCTGTTGCATACTTTCTGAAACCTGTACACAGAAATAAAAGTTCTAACAAGATAAAAGTTTTAAATTCAAAGAATTTCAATCCAAAAATATTTTCAAAACCAAGAACTGCTAAAATCTACTAACTGATGAAATTTAAAAGTTTCTAACAACATATTTTCCAAGTCTAACATCTGCTTGTGGCTAACAACATATTTGCGTGTATAGATTTTTTTCTAATCCTAAAGAGTGCTTTATACATCTCTGGATGGATCCGAAAGAATCTTGTATAGCATGCTTCCTCTCATGCGGTTCAGCTTGTCAGTCTACCATAACATCATACTTGAGGTTAATTTTTTGTCAAGTGGTTTATTCTTCATCCTGATCTTCATGTAAGCGCATACACATGGAAGACAGTCAGGAATTGTACCTTGTGAGGGAGAACCGATATACTTGGCCTTATCATTCATCCCAAGAGCATAAGGACACAAGAGTCATAGTTCTGTAGTAATTGCAAACACATATTTCTGGGCTTGAAAAAGGTGATCCTTCCTGAGTTCCTTGAATCTTGACGAGTTCATGTAGGACCAAGCATTAGAGCTCTTCAAGTCATTCTCCAGCAGTATGTAGTGTGTGTTGTTGTTGCACATTGGGGCGAAGAGTCTGACTGCATCGTTCTTGTACTTGGCATACTCCTTCGCAAGCTTTGGAATCCAAAATTTCTTGAATTCTGGGTAATCCTTCACGTATGATCTCTGTAAAAACCATTTGGAATGTCAAACTCACATTTTTGATCAAAAGTTTACAAATGAACAAGTGATTATGTAAACATAAGTTACACATAGGGCCTGGGGGTTTACACTGGAAAAATAAGAATGTGTAACTTCAGATTACACATTATAAATGGTTGTGTAACTTCAGATTACAAATTATAACTGCATTTCAAACTTCAGATTACACATTATAACTGTTTTCCGACATAAAAAAAATCATAATCTTACAACACACTACACTTTATAAATGCAATAAGATTTCAAATGTATTCGAAGTACTTACGTATGCTTGTGGCGACATGAATATCGATTTGTCATACTTGCTGTTAGAGTTTATCTTTGTCCTCAATATGCTAATGTAGAAGTCGATGAATTCTGACTCCAAGAAGGATTCTTTCTTGGTAAGCTGTAGCATCAGTTCTTCAGATATATTAAACAACTACCTATCATTTTCGTCTTTTTCAATCCAAGTAATGTATCTGCATTACAAAGAAGTAAACTATTATTAATAAGCATATCAGAATCAAGTAGTAATATATAACAATCAATAACAGAATCAATCCTACTTGGAGTCAAGATACTTACGTTTTCGTATGAGTATTGAAATATTCAAGCACTTTCTCCTTTTTCTCTCCTTCTAGCCTTTCAATAACTTCAGAACCTTCCACATCCTTTCTCATTGTTCCGTCATCTTTTTCAGCAACCTTATTTATTCTTTTTTCTTCTACTCCTGGAACTGCGTCCATTCTTTCTTTTTCCACTTCTGGGACTGCGGCCATTCTTTCTTCGTTAACAGTCTTCTTAATCTTCTTTGACCTATTTTCATACTTCTTCAGATCTTGTGTTGGAACTCGCAACTTCTTTCAGCAACTCTTGATGAGCACGAAAGTGCGATGCATTTTCACCCATAAATACATTAACTAGGACTCATTTTATCACTAATAATCTTCTTTGTTGGAATTTTTCTATTCCTCAGCACACGTTGTTGTATTAATGATGGTTGGTTTTCTCTTATTGTATTCGCAACTTCTTTCGATTCAAGAACTCTCTGTTAAAATTGGCTGTAAAATCACTGGTTGATGAAAACAGCAAGAAGGTTTTGGAGTTTTATCAATTCCAAGGCTAAAAAGTTCTCATGTGTTGTAGAATTGGCTAGTTAATTAACGGGTTGGAAACATGAGAGTATGTGGGAAGTTGAAACAAATAAGTGCATGGAATCTCAGTAAAATTAGCACATGTATGTAACTTAAAGTTACACAAGAAAAAATAGTAATGTAATGTATGTAATCTCAAGCTACACATGCCTTTTTACAATGTGTAACTTGAAGTTACACTTGCATTCAAACAAAACAAGCTATAGTAATAATGAACTATATGTAACCTCAAGCTACACATGCCTTTTACAATGTGTAACTTGAAGTTACACTTACATTACAAACAAAACATAAAGGAAAAATTAAACGGAAGAGTGGTTACCACTTGATCTAGGTTCTGCATTCTCCATCACTGCAGGTCCAGGTAATTCACTTTTGTTAATGTCACCGACAATCTCATCTAGCATTTCACTCACTGCAGCATCCGTCATATCAGTAGGGTTAGCTTCTAGTTGCACCAACCTGTAGGTTTGAGCATTGTCAGGCTGGGTTTGCGGTGTTGTATCAGTTATCACCATGGAGTCCTCAAACTGTGTTGAAGCAAAACTGTCGTCAATAGTTTCGGATGTTGGCTGAGTTGGAGCATTCGGAACCAAACCGTCACCAACAGTTGCAGGTGTCTCTTCAATGACTTTTGCATCATCACATGTGGCTTTCTCACGTGGCTCAACCACAACACCGCCTTCTGTATATTTCTTTTGTGCCTCATCAGCAGCATGCGTCTCTTCATCAGATTTCTTCTGCGCCTCATCAACAACATCTGCATTAGTGCGCTTTTTCTTTCCAGTGGGTTTTTTCTTTTGATGAGCCTTGCGCCCCTCTGCAAAAGTTTGAGCTTGAAAAAATTTGGCGTATTTCCAGCTGCAAGGCTCATACATGGAACTGCACAAGCATTGAAATGAGAATTAAGATGATGATTATGATGTTAATTTTTTTTAATAAATATGGCATGGATAACTAGCATGTGTAACTTCATGTTATACATGAATATGGCATGGATACCTAGTGTAACATGCAGTTACACATGCATCTAACTAGTGTAACCAGAAGTTTCACATGCATTTAGCATGTGTAACTAGGGATTACACATCCATGTGATTAGTTTACTCAACAATAATCAAGTTAAACAAGCATATTAAAACTAATTGGGTACCTCTATCAAGTTAAAGAAGCATATTAAAAATGAACAACTACTTCCATTCTTCATGGAAGGATTTTTCCGTGTCAGCTTTCTCTTTCTCTTGCTCAGTCTCTTTCTCGGACTCTTCATCTTCATGTCCACTAGATCCATGCTCAGTAGCTCCATCTCCTTGTTGATCAGTTCCTCCATGTTGTAACTCTACTACTTCATGCTCATTAGCTCCACGATCAGTACCTCCATGTCCAGCATCTTCATGTTGCATAAACTCTTCTTGGGTCACTTTGTAAGGATCAATACCTATTGCTTGCATAATTTGGCAACTAAAATTGTGAATCTTGAATTTTGGTGTTCCTGAAAGGTCCCCTTCTGATATCCCTTCTCTGGCAATTGCATACACTGCTTTAAACATTGCTTGGTTTGCTTGCAGTTGCTCTTTAAGTTGGCCATTCTCAATGGTTTGCGCTTTCAGCCAGCTTTGCAGGTCGTCCTTTTTGGGTACCACGGTTGATATACCTAGCTGCTTCTCAAGCTGTGAAAACTCAGCCACAAAGCTAGTAGTTGGCTGCAATTAACAAATGGAGAGGTTAAAAAGAGATAGCAAAAACAGTTGAACATTCTAAATATACAAATTTTCAGTTGTATGTGTAACTTAAAGTTACATAAGCACATTTTATATGTGTAACCTATAGTTACACATATAAATTGAATTCACTGGTGTTATGTTTGCATGTGTAAATATAGGTTACACAAGCACATTTAAATGTGTAACTTATAGCTACACATGAAAATTCTGATTACATCAAAGTTATATCTAAATTATGTTGATATATATTACCTTAAATTTACAAAACATAAACCAACAAACACGTACCAAAAATTGTGTCATGTCTGTTATAGAAATGTAATCCGAAATCTGGTATAGATCCCACCTTCTAACACGCGGGATATCTTCTTCGTGATTTGCTACTTTCGGAATTGAGCCTTCTGGTGCATGTTCAGCAAACAATATCTACAACCATATATAAATTTTAATTATTCAAGCAATTAATATTAAAATATCATGAACGTAACACTAAAAGTGTTGGAATAGAAATTACACACGCAATTTACCAGTAAGTATTGCACACAAGCCTTCATATTTGCCAAGCAATCAATATTATCATGAATTTCTTCAAATAAGTGCTCGTGTATTAAGTCAGGCCAAGACACATTGAGTACCATCCCATATGTTTTAACGATACTAAGATATTTCACGTTCACTCCATTAGCATTTATGTCTGCCAAAAAATAATACACATCAAAGATAAAAAACCTATCAAACAAACTAGATCCTTCTCATTAATTTTCTTTCTTTTCCCACTTTTGCTCCTTTTGGTCATAAGTTGTTCTATCTTCTCTAAATTTTTTGTCTTAGTCACTGTTGTCTGATGTGTTGTAGACTTAATGTCGGTGAAGAACTTGCTGTACAAAACATTGTCATTCAAATACTTATGAGAAAAGTTCTTTAGAGCAACCACAGTCATGGGACTAAAGACCAAATACTATCGAAAGAGCAGACACTATCAAGCGACTAAAGATCAAACCAAAGACCAAAGACCAAATACCAGACCAAATTTGGTCTTTAGTCTAGTCTTTAGTCGGGCGTAGATTCCAGTTACGCCTGATGGGGCGCAAGTTCAAGTTACGCCCGATCCAAAAAAAAAACAAAAAAAAATTTGGGGCGCGATTCACAGTTACGCCATAAAAAAAATTGAAATGGGGCGGAACTCATAAGTTCCACCCAAAAAAAAATTAAAAAATAAAATAAGTTGGGGCGCAAGTATTAGTTGCACCCCATTCAGGCGCAATCATAAGTTGCGCCTGACCAAATTTGGTCTTCCCACCCGTAGTGTCGCACACGGAGTAAACCCAAAATTTTCAAATTTTTTTGGTCTTTACTCTTTAATTATAGTCGTATGACTGCAGTTGCTCTTAATAGCTTTTGACCCTTTCTACTGCCAATCCTTTGCATGTAAAATAAACCAGCTAGCTTTGCGGGTGTAGACTCTATAAAATTATCATCACCAAATTTGAAAGAACAAGGTGTGTCACAATCCAGATCAAAGCAGTTCAAAAGCTTCAAGACGCAACTTTTTTTGTTGATAGTGATTTGTTTTGTTTTACTTGGTACGGCTGGATCATACTCATCGTAATACATCATTACTAGCTTACCGTAAGCAACTCTCAAAATATATTGTTGAGCCCTATCACTTAGTCCTATAGGTTTTATCACCTTTACCAAATCCTTAAAGGCATTTAAGGATTGCCTTAATTTTCCTGTACACATCACACACAAAAATAGCATGAGTCAGTATTTTGTGTACTTATCAAATACACTCCTTTATAACTGCAAAATCAAAATCATGTCACAAACTATGTATATTTTCCAAGTACACAAACTGAGCCATTCTATTATGTGTTGTGTAACCTCAAGTTACACATGCATATGAATCTGTATTTTTTGTGTAACTATAAGTTAATCACACCAAAAGGCACACCACAAGGTAACCATTGTAGAGTCATTGGTGAGATTTTTTTAAAGTGTAACTTATAGTTATACATGCCCTTAGCAAGTCATTGGTGAGATTGTTTAAAGTGTAACTTATAGTTACACATGCCCTTAGCAAGTCGGTGGTGAGATTTTTTATGTGTAACTTATAGTTACAAATCTAGGCTCATTTCTATAAGATTTTTAATGTGTAACTATAAGTTACACAATCAATATACAAACCATGCTCTATTTCTATAAGATTTTGAATGTGTAACTCTTATTTACACACTCTCTATTTCTATGAAAATTTACAAGCATATCATGAGATCAAATTTAGTTCATGACATAATCACAAGCAAAATTCAGAATCAAATTTAGTTCATGACGAGATTTTCCATGTGTAATTTATAGTTACACAGTCAATTGGAAAGTTATTTTTGAGATTTTCAATGTGTAAATTATAGTTACACATACACAGGCATTACATATGATCAAAACATGAGATACCAAATGTGTAAATTATAGTTACACAGCTCCTTGGCAACTCAGTGGCGACATCTTCAATGTGTAACTTACAGTTATATAGGCTCATTTGTATGTGTAACTTCAAGTTACACACTCAATATACATACCACAATACAGTCAGTGGTTAGATTTTGAATGTGTAACTTAAAGTTACACAGGGCCTTGTTTGTATAGTTTAACATTCAAAGGCATTTTCACTAGCATGATATTATAACAACACATATACTCTAATAATTTCACATCTAAGTACCTCTTAAAGCATCTGCTTCAGGGGGATTCCTTCTTCCTTGCGCCATTTTAGTTCACAAATGAAAATTGATTCTGAATCTGCAGTTGATGTAGTAATAAAATCGAGTTAGTTCTAGGGTTTTCAAACAGTAACATCTCAGAAATGAAATCCACTAAATCAAATTACAATCATTTATATCACATCCATGACTTACCTTTATTTCTATTCAGTCAGTTATTTCATAGATTCTATGCACTAACGTTTGTTCTCCTTCTCCGATCTGTAATATTATCAGTAAGAATGAGTTATGTTCGTTGTAATCTCATTACAAACCCTAGTTCAGAAATTTTTGACACACGAATTAGTAACAACAGGAATCAAAACTAACAAATTCAAATCAAACCATACCTAATGATTCATCGTCGGAGTATTTCAGTAACAATGGCGATTTAGGTTTTGAATCCGAAACTGAAACTGTTTATGTGATTTTTTTGGGTTTTGAATATGAAACTGTTTCCAAAACTAAATCTGAGGAAAAGGAGAAGATCGAAGATAGATTCAAGCCTCTTTTTCTTCGGTTTCTTCTTCTTTCTTCGTCTTCTTCTTCTTTCTAGGGTTTTTGGATCTGAATTTTTTTTTCTCTCTGCAACTCTCTCTCTCTCTCTCTCTCTCTCTATCTAAAACTATCGAATGTAGTGGTTGGGAGGAAAAAGGTAGGTCTGGTCATATAAATACGAAAGTTTATTCTGGTCATTTCGACCTGTATTAAAATTTATTTTTAATTCGGGGCCTTGTTTTAAAACTCTTTTAACTAGGGGCCTCATATTATGGGTTATCCATGGGTGGGGCCTTAGCCTAATTTTCCCGTATAGAATTGGTGGGTGACGGTTTGGAGCTTGGTAATGGACCTGAATGGATGGGCCTACGCAGATTTGATAGGTCTAATTTTTAGACTCTCGCAACATCAATAAAGAGGAAGACATACAGAGTTTTGTCGGGAGGTCGAACGCGGCCACAGGCCAGAAAAGGAGAAAGAAGTGTTGGAAGTTTGGTTTTGAATTCCGTTTTTGGGTTTGATTTTCTTGTGATTCTCCTTGATATTTTTATGGATTTTGAGAAAGACATGTTTTGTTAGATTTCTTTGTAACTAGGGTTATGATGGAAACCATTTTGGATATTAGGATAGTCTACTATTAATTGAATGATATAGCAATAAGACCATTATGATTTTGTTAGGGTACCGACCCTAAACTCGTCATAAGCCCATGGGTGGAACTCAAGTCGAAAACCGGTTGACTAGATAAGGGAACCCATTGACTTATAAACTACCAATTAAGCCTCCCCATCTAACCAATGTGGGACTACGATCCCAACATCCCACCACGCTTCCAGACCCAACATCCCGAAGGTATCCCTTTCTCTTATGGCGGCTTCACTCCCCTATCAGTATTCAATACGGGTGACAACTACGCCCATACATAGGTGCCCCAACACTTTAATCTAGCCTATAGGTCACCCCTTTTGTGGAGCGGGCATGGGTCGTGGTGATTGGCTCTGATACCAAATGTTAGAGTACCGACCCTAAGCCCATGGGTAGAAATCAACTCGAAAACTCGTTGACTAGATGAGGGAACCCATTGACTTATAAAATACCAATTAAGACCAATCTAACTAATGTGGGACTAGGATCCTAACAGATTTGAATAGGTTTTATTTTCGAATATTATTTATCGATTTATTGAAAATGAGTTGTTATTTCACCGGTTTTAAAAACCAACGTGCGTAACTAATAGATTTACAAATGTTTATCTCATTATTTGATACTCCATGCTTGGGTTAATTTCTTTGATGGGTTATGCTTAGAAGAGCCAGATAATATTTGTGAATCAATATTTTATCTGCGTATAATTTACTCACTAATACAACTTGATAGTGCATATTTGGATAATTACTTTGATGTGCTATACTTTTGGTATACTAGTGATATTTGCGATTTTATGCTTATAATAGGTGATGCTAATAGAACGGACGATAAACACATATTCAGAATTATGTTTCATTTCAGTGATTAAAAAGAAATAGTGGTGGATATCTTAAAACCCTGGTTACTGATTCTCACATCTTTGATTACGTCTTTAATATTTTGTTTTCGTAGTTCTATAAATTTCCAAAATATTCAATTTGATTTGTTGATTATTGGTATTAGTTAGTAGTAATATTTTCACACTCCATGTGGGAACGACCTGTACTTTCCATTGTCTACTAGTTATACGTTGTGCACTTGCAGTATTTTATTGTAGGTTTTGGAGCCTACCAAAAGCTCATAGGTATTTTTGTGGGAGACATATCTATCTATTCCAATAGACTTTTCTGTGTGAGACAGATTTATTTATCAAGTTTTTGACTTTGGTTCGTACCAACTCTTAGTTGTGGGTGAGATCAGCTAAGTGAATCAAGTGCGTAGTATCCTGCTTGGATCAGAGGCATAAGGAGCACGACTGTACCTTAAATCAGTGTGAGATTGATTAAGGTTCAACTACATTTCAGTCTAAAGTTTATTGGTAGTAGGTTAGTGTATCTAGCGGCTTAATACAGTGTGGTGTTCAAAACTGGACTAGGTCCTAGGGTTTTTCTGCATTTGCGGTTTCCGAGTTAACAAAACTTCTGGTGTCTGTGTTATATCTTTTCCGCATTATATTTTGTTATATATGAAAAAGCGGGGGTCTAAAAACCTAACCCAATATTTCTCTTAGCAATTTGTATGGACTAACTCCAATATACTTTCAAGAGAATCAACTAGACAGTTAGACTCAATCTTAAGAAAAGTATATCAAAGAGTTATATCTCAATTTCTCAATTCAATCCGCAATCGAATAAATAAGGATTTGCGAGCCCGATTGAATATAAGAGAAATAACTTGAACGGTACCAAAGACCAATGTTCAAGGATCAATTAATTTCAATCAACAACCAAAGGTTGGATTTACCAATTGATCGATTCAAACGCACAACCTGTGATATTTCAATTATATAACAAAATATAATGCGGAAAAGAAATAACACAGACACCAGAAGTTTTGTTAATGAGGAAACCACAAATGCAGAAAACCCTCGGGACCTAATCCAGATTTGAACACCACACTGTATTAAGCCGCTACAGACACTAGCCTACTACAAATCTAACTTCGGTCTGGAATGTAGTTAAACCCTAATCAATCTCACACTGATTAATTTAAGGCATAGTCGTGCTCCTTACGCCTCTGATCCCAGCAGGATACTGCACACTTAATTCCCTTAGATGATCTCACCCACAACTAAAAGTTCCTACGACCCAAAGTCAAAAACTTGATAAACAAATCTGTCTCACACAGAAAAGTCTATTGGAATAGATAATCTTGTCTCCTACAGGATTACCTATGAGTTTTTGTTTTATCTTTTGATAAATCAAGGTGAACAGGAACCAATTGATAACCCGGACTTATATTCCCGAAGAACATCCTAGTATTATCAATCACCTCACAATAGCCTTACTCGATTAACGAAACAAGATATTGTGGAATCACAAACGATGAGACTAAGGTGTTTGTGACTACTTTTAAATCTTGCCTATCAGAGATATAAATCTCAATCCAATCTTACGATTATACTAAATCACGATAGAAAACAGCAAGATCATATCACTCAACTATAGAAAAAATAGTTGGGTCTGGCTTCACAATCCCAATGAAGTCTTTAAGTCGTTAACCTACAAGGTTTCGTGAAAAATCTAAGGTTTAAGAAGAATCGACTATATATTACACAACTAGTATCACACAGGAGGTGTGGGGATTTTGTTTCTCTGTTGCTAGAGTTCTCCTTTATAGAGATTTCAAATTAGGGTTTGCAATCTAAGTTACCTCGGTTACAAAGCATTCAATATTCACCGTTAGATGAAAACCTGATTATATTCAAGATAATATCTTTCAACCGTTAGATCGAACTTAGCTTGTTATACACAAATAAAATGTATCTTCATTTAGGTTTGAGTAACCTAAACGTGTACACTTAGTCGGTTCAACATCAGTTGACCAATGGTTATCCATATGAGCAGTTTCATATCAAGCTTATTCTTCTTTACCATAACAAGTTCAGTGACTCAAATGGACTAGTTAGAGAGTTGTTCAATTGCTTAGATTTTATAGAAGTATACAAGACACAATCGAAGCAAAATCGATTTTGATTCACTGAATCAATTCATGAACATTATAGCCACGGTTCGCAAAGATTGCATTCCTTATTATAAAAATGTTTTAGTTCATGAACAAACCGATTTTAGAAAGTAACCTGATTAAATAAGCAAACGGGCATGCATACTTAAGTATGCGGATCGAGTTTGTTTTTTACTTTCAAACTCCAGCAGAAATTCACGGACGTGAATCTTCCGCCAGTATGCGTACGGGTACGCATACTTACCCGGATTTCCAACAACCGCCAGTACGCGTACGGGTACGCATACTTTAGGTTCCCATTTTTGGACTTTTACACAAATGTGAGAACACATTAAGTTTATATCCAAGCATGGTTACTAGTTCTAAACTCTCATTTCCATTGTTGAAACTTTCTTAGAGGATGTTAAATAGTTGTTATTCACAAACTATTAACATCAAAGCGATTTTCAAGTTATTGAAACAATATGACTTTCGTCACGAGTAAAGATAAACTTAGCTAAAGAAAAAGCTTACCAACACATATTTCGAGAAATAGGTAAGCGAGATAAACTTAGCTAAAGAAAAAGCTTACCAACACATATTTCGAGAAATAGGTAAGCGAGATAAACTCAACTCAAAATAGCAAATGTGTATAATTGAAGTCTATATAGCAATACGACTTTTTCTCAAATAGGAGATGGAGTAGATAAACTTTTGAGTGATAGATAAGCTCAAGTCTCCACATACCTTTTTGTTGATGAAGTTCCACAAGTTCCCTTGAGTAGTTCTTCGTCTTCATTCGATGAACGTCATTGAGTCTAAAGCTCAACTACACTTATTATCCTAGTCCGAGACTTGGCTATAAGTAGACTAGAAATCAAGACTTATAGTTTTGGCAACTAAACTTTACAAACAATCTTGAGATAGAAATACTTGAGAGTTCGACCGAGCAATGCTCTAACAATATAATTGAAATATCACAGGTTGTGCGTTGATCGATCAATTGGGAAATCCAACCTTTGGTTGTTGATTGAAATTGATTGATCCTTGAACATTGATCTTTGGTACCGTTCAAGTTATTCCTCTTATATTCAATCGGGCTCGCAAATTCTTATTTGCTGATTGCAGATTGTATTAAGAGATAGAGATATAAAACTCTTTGATATACTTTTCTCTAGATTGAGTCTGACTGTCTAGTTGATTCTCTTGAAAGTATATTGGAGTTTGTCTATTCATATTTCCAAACGAAATATTAGGTGTGGTTGTTAGGCCCCCTCTTTTTCAGTAACCAAAATTGAAAAAATTCTTAATCCTTTGGTACTCTAAATAATGTGAACAACACTCTGAAACATCATCAAAAACAATATTGTATAAGAACGATCTAGAATTTCGAGACTGATGTTGTTGTTTTTTTTTATAGGAGAAAAAATATTTATTATTGCAAAAAAGTAACCACAAAATTCAAAGAAAAAAAAAAGAATGAACTAAAAAACAGTTGAAAAACAGAACAAAACAATTGATTGATTATGAAAAGAGGAAAAAAAAACAAGTTGCAATAGAACCAAAATTAATTAATAATAGTGTCTTTTTTCCCTTTTTACTGAATCAAAGATTTCTAAAAGTGGATCCGAGGGAAAAAAATGGTCAAAAATTAACTGAGAAAGATAGATCCGAATAACAACTAGTCCTAGAAAACAATAGAGTCTTCTTATCTTCTACCACTAAAAGTAAAAGAAAAGAAAAGAAAAAGAAAAATGAAAACCTTACTTGACCGGTGGTAAACACCCAGTATGTTTACTGCGTTGATTGCAGGCATGATAGTCGCCTACTATAACTGATCAATAAAAGGTGGTAACTAGAATTTAATTAAAAAATTCACAATCCTTTGGTACTTAAAAGAAGGTGAACAACACTCTAAAACAACATCGACAACTATATTCTATAAGAACAATATAGAATTTCGAGTGATGTTTTCTTTTCTTTTTTTGATAGAGGAAAAAATAGTTTTTATTTCAAAAAAGTAACTAGAAAATTTAAAGAAAAAAATAAGAATGAACTTAAGAACAACTGAACAATTGATTGAGTCTAAAAAAAGAGAAAGTAACAAGTTTCCATAGAACCAAAATTAATTTCTAATAAAGTCTTTTTTCTTTTTTACTGAGTAAAAGAGTTCTTAAAGTGGATCCGAGAGAAAAAATAAGGTCAAAAAATAACTGAGAAAGATAGATCCGAAGAACAACTAGTCCTAGAAAATAGCAGAGACTTTTTATCTTCTACTACTAAAAGTAAAAGAAAAGAAAAAGGAAAAACTTACTTGACCGGTGGTAAACACCCACGTATGTTTACTGCATTGATGACCCGCATTATAGTCACCCACTATCACGGGTCAATAAAAGGTGGTAACCAGAATTGAAAAATTCACAATCCTTTGGTTCTCCAAAGAAGGTGAACAACACTATGAAACAGCATCGAAAAAAATATTCTATAAGAACGATCTATAATTTCGAGACTGATGTTTTTATTTTGTTTTTTTATAGGATAAAAAATAGTTATTATTGCAAAAAAGTTACCAAAAAATTGAAATAAAAAAATAAGAATGAACTCTCGAACAATTGAAAAATAGAACAGAATAATTGATTGATTCTGCAAGTTGCCATATAACCAAACTTAATTAATAATAAAGTATTTTATCTTCTTTTACAGAGTAAAAGAGTTATGAAAGTGGATCCGAGAGCAAAAAATGGTCAACAATTAATTAAGAAAGATAGATCCGGATAACAACTAGTCCTAGAAAACAACAGAGTCTTCTTATCTTCTACTACTAAAAGTAAAAGAAAATAAAAAGAAAAAATGGAAAATTTACTTGAACAGTGGTAAACACCCAGTATGTTTACTGCATTGATTGCTGACATGATAGTCACCCATAATCACAAGTCAATAAAAGGTGGTAACCAAAATTTAAAAATTCTCAATCATTTGGAACTTGCATTTGGGGGATATGGGAATTAATTGGGGGATATGAAACAGTAATTTACTGTTCATACCGGCATGGTTTTTCAAGAACAAATTTTGTTTTCGACCATGCCGGTATGAACAGTAACATGTACTATTCATATCCCCCAATTAATTGTTCATCCTTTGGTACTCCAAAGAAGGTGAACAAAACTCTGAAACAACATCGAAAACTATAAGAACAATTTAAAATTTCAAGTGATGTTTTCTTTTTGTTTTTTGATAGGGGAAAAATGGTTTTTATTTCAAAAAAGTAACCAGAAAATTTAAAGAAAAAAAAAAAAAGAACTCAAGAACAATTAAAAAACAGAACAAAACAATTGATTGATTTTGCAAAAGAGGGAGAAAAAACAAGTTTCCCTTGAACAAAAATAATTAATGATAAGGGAAATCATCGTTTGGTCCATTTATATTTAGGAAATCAACAGTTTGGTCCTGCGGGAAAAACGCTTCCTGTTTGGTCCATAATTATTTAAAAATATTAAATGGACGAAACTACCCTTTTGTGTTAATTCCTACTTATTTTTTGTTGTAGTTCATTCTGTTTGATGAACTATCAGGCTTTTTATTTTTTGTAGCAGTTTATCTGTCTGATGAACTGTCAGGATTTTTGTAGATTTGAGTTCATTCTGTTTCTTGAAAATTGTACACTTCATTATATGAAAACAGAACTCCTAATAAAAAACCATAAATCAGAGGTCATTCGTTTAAGTGAACACCTATCAAAAACTAAGCAACAGATTTGAGTTCATTATGTTCGATGAACTTCATCGTCTTCATCTTCAACAACAGCAGAACTTCATCTTTAAACACGAGCATCAAACAAAGATCATCATCAACACAAAAAACATAAAAAAATCAAGATCTTCAGCACGAGAAACAAACAAAGATCATCGTTTTCATTTTTAACACGAGCAGCACCGACAACAGTACTAAGAAACATAGTTGTTGAAGATCCATAACTATAACAATGAGAAAACAGTTGCTCTCAATCATTGTTATACAATGTCATAGTATTATTACACAGTATCAAAGTTCAATTGTCACAACTTTGACAACAATACTATGGTGATATGTATCACTCACCCTTAGTAAATACTTTCATCTCACATGAAAAACACTCCCCCTTACATAATGATCCGTAAACCATATGTATTTGTAGTGTGAACTACATATTAATTCTCCCCCTTTTTGTCAATATAAACTGGCAAAGGTACGAAAACTAGTGGGATCCTAATGAAATTTTCATAGAGATACTTCATGGCCAAGATAGAACGTATCATCTTGTTTCGATGATTTCACATAGTCGAAACTAGTGTATTCATCAAGGAGTTTATAAAGATACAAGAAAACTCCTATATTATTCCACAGTCGCACTCCCCAAAAAGATTTGGCAATTAAGCACAGGTTCAAAAAGAACTCCCACCCATAAAATGTCATTCCCGAAAGAACAACAAGAGGGACCTTACTTTCACAAGAAAATAAGGATTTCTTTGGACATTAACAAATAATCATGAAATATAAATTTGTATCCAAAATACTCAATTAAATTAACCACAAGATAACCCATGATTAATTTAATCGGAAATGCTCAACATAAGAGAACTTACGGAGCCACATAGTACATACACAAATATGTGGATCGGGGAAAGACCAATACTGTGGAATATTCAAAGATTCATTCTATTTTTCATCGATATTTGCATAGAGACATGTAATAGACTTAATCTTTGTAAACAAAAGTTCATCATGTCCTCCATCAATATTTGCATAATGACATAATAGGTTTGTTTAACTTTTGTTGTCAAAATTTCATTATATCTTTTATCAATAAACACGTACGATAGATGTAGCCCCCCATAAGATAGCAGCTGACTAATCCAAGAAATTAACTAAAAATAGAGGCACTAAGAATCCAAATTAAACACTTAAACTTTCAATTAATAAATCTGCTACAAAAACTTAACCCCAAGCTAACCCCACTCAGAAATATATATACAAGAACTCCTCTCCAATGATATATATAAAATAGTAATTTGGTTTACAAATAGAATATACAACATAATAAACATATCAGAATATAATCAACTAACGAAGTTAACTTCTCGGAGCTTTCGCTGCGCAACTCTGATTTGTCACTGAAACTGGAAGTGGGAATAATTAACATTTAACTTCTAAGTAATCATATGCAAGAGTTGGAAAACAGTACATGTTTTTCCGAAACATTAAACAGTGACTAAGTCACTGAAATAATCATACATGTATATGGAACATACTCCTTCTTTCAAACAATGTACTAATATGTTGTAAATTCCTAACCGGCAATTAATTCACACCTATTTAGCTATGGATGCCACCAAGACCATGGTGACCAACTCTAAACAATAAAAGCTGAATTAAAGTATGTATAAATGTGAAGGAGCGTATCCTATATACCACAAGTGGAAATTCTCATTTCCCATAACAATTCATATTGACAACACATTACAAGTCCTTTCCAAATCATGGAAAGATTCACAGAATTAACAGAATAATCGTAATGCAATTTAAACAAAGTATGGAATGCACGGACAGACAATGCATGAGTTTGTTAAGCATAAACTTTTATAAAACAACAATAATGATTACAAAAGTGTCAAATGCATTCCCACACCTTTTTATGACAAGCCACGCCTACCTCGCGATCCACGATCCACTGGTTCGTCCTTTGAATTGATCGTTGTTAATAGCTAACTGTTAATCATACAAGTATTCTAAGAGTTTAGCCAAAAGGCTCACACAAGGATCATAACATAATTTCATATGATTCTATAGTTATAAGTTTAGTGGCTATCTAATGGTTCTAAGCCCATTATGTTTCTACACCTTTCCATTCTCTTACTTTAGCATAGCTAGTCTTAAGCCCAAGTCAACTAGACCAGCCCATTAGCCTAAGGCCCAGTCCATTTGAGTCACTAACAGTCTTTAACGGTCAAAGGGTCAAGTAACAGTTAACGTCAGTTAAATGGTCAACAGTCAGGGTCAATGGTCAACGATTCAACTCAGGTCAAGATAAGGGAAAACTCAGTAAGTTAACTCAGTCTACAAGACTGATTCAGGTGAGTCAGGTTCAGAGACTCAGTCAGATTAACTGAGTCAGCTAAGAACTAGTCAGACATATGACTGGCAGGACAAACTCAAGGCCAAAGCCTATGCAAAGGCCAAAAACTGAACTGCACCATAATGATGCATCACAAGACTCAACACTCTAAATTAACAGAACTTCACAAGCCAAGTACAATACAATTATTTTTAAATGAACTTCAAACTTCAATTACAATCTTAGTTTTACCTGCAAATGTAGTTGCAAGTTTCCTCTGAGGAGATTCAATTCAACATAAACTAATATAGATTCCTCTTCTTATCTACACTTCAACAAGCATTATTATTAGTTAAACAAATAATTACTAAACTCATTAACTGCAACTCACCTACACTTATCCATTTCATACTCAGCCCTGTGATTCCCATCACTCACCCATAATAGATCAGCTAATTCTCAACACAGATAACACACACACTCACTGCAACATCACATTTACCCCATAAACTTTGCAATTCAACTCCCAGCCACTCCATGACACTGCACTTATCAAACCAACAACCCTGCATCTCTATTTCAGTATAACCTGCTTCACCACTTGTAATCTAAACTGCAATTACAACCCACAACCATCTGGAATCACAATTACACCCACATCAGACTATAATACATCTCCACCTTCAAATCCAGCTACACAGACCACACCAACAACATCACCTTTTCATTCCACCTGCAACTCAGTTTCTTAGCCAACATCAATACTAATTCTAAAACCCAATTCTGTTACATTCTCAACAAATACCAATCTCTGTGAATTATCACAACCCCAAACCACAACTTTTGAAGCACCTTACTCCTACTCCCAATTCAAACACATTTATACTCAGCTCAAAATCTCTACATCTCAATAACAAAATCTCAGCTGAAACAGAACAAACCTTCATATACAATTCTTATTTTAGTTCACCACTAATTTAACCCTTAACATACAAACAACACCACCATTCCTTAGAACTAAAACTTCAAACACAACATATACTTTAAAGCATCAACATAGCAACACCCAATTCGTCACAACCTCAGTTCCAAACACAAACATAACAATACAACTTCAATTTCATCACATATTCATCAACAATCATAACTTAAATCTCATTAATTGAAATCAATAACTTTACTAAGTTACTGAGAAAACAATTACCTTAATACAGCTTCACATAAACCCTAAATTTCATTCATTGCAGAGAACCATCACCTGCAACTCCATTTCAGTATCAACAACACTTCCAACTTCTCATCCTTGCATTATCAGTTTGACAAACTCAACCAACTCCACTTCAAACATCTCTGCAAAACTGTAACATTCAACTAACTCTTTACCATCTCTACTTCTATTTCATTTCACAGTAACCCAATTAATAGCCTCCTGCTCTGGGTCTATCATCAACAACCCTCTTTAATTCTTCAAACAACAACTCAGACAAACCCTGGTTCATCATCATCCACAATCCATCAGTATGTAACCTCAAAACAACTTCAAATCACAAACCCTAACTCACGACTCTTCACTAACACAACTCTGTCAGATCAATTATACAACCCCTCTCGATCTCCAAACCCTAATTTTTAATTTGGGGAAGAACAGAACACGACCCTGATTCTCAAATCGTCTTCAAAACCACTTCAAACTTTAATTAAACTTGAAACCTTATTTCTTCATCTAAAAACAACCATAAACATCATCTTCCATGTCTTTAAACATTAATCAATTCTGCAAACCATAATTTCGATTCTCTGTGATTCAAACCCTAATCGTTCTGCTTCATAATTGACAACCATACCATCTCCTTCATCATTAACACATCTTCTAATTCATCTACTCTAACTTATAGATTGTCTCTCTCTCTCTCAAAACAACTCTCAATCACACGCAGAGAAAGAACAGGGGAAGAAAAGAAATAAAAGAAAGAGAAGAAGAAGGAAGAAGAATAAGAAATAAGAATGATTCTTCTCGGTTCGGTTAGGGATAAGGATGAAGGAATGTTAAAGGAACCCAAGAATCTGATAAGGGAAATCCACAACATGTCCTTGTTGCATCAAAAGTGTTTATCCGAAAATAACGATTTTACCCTTCATATTGTCTTGATGTTTTCTTCTTCATCTGATATCTGATTCACACGTTCGAGTATTCCATTTCGCATAACTTTCCGATCTCTAACCAATGGTACTAGTTTCGTATCTAGATCGTTGTTAGATTAATTTATATTAATTAATGTTCTTATTAAACTAATCTAGTTATTATCAGCTAATACGTCTCTTGACCGGTCTAACACCGTTGACGATCTTGAGGGTCCTTACAATAGATTTAAATTTTAATCAAGTATGGGACAGTCATAGTTCATGGATGCAAACACACATATCCCATAACAAGTTGCAATATATAAAACCATAAAGATTAATACTGCAAAATCATCTTCCAAATAAACTTTAGAATTTAAATAAATAAATCTAAAAACATTGCAAGATGAAAATCGTTGGAAATAGCTATGTGTACTCACAATAATTGTGAAAAATCGGGGGTCTAACAACCACATCAAATATTTCGATTAGCAATCTGTATGGGCAACTCCGAGTTACTTTCTAGAGAATCAACTAGATAGTTAGTTAGACTCAATCAATAGAAAATATCTCAAGGAGTTTTTTATCTCTATCTCTCAATTTGATTTACTCAAGCAAATACAATATGCGAGTCTTAATCAAAGAGAGATAACTTGGATGGTACCAAAGACCAATATCCAAGTGTCAATCAATTTAAATCAACAACCAATAAGGTCGGATATTCTAATTGATTGAACAACGCATAACCTTTATTATTTCAATTATATAACAAAATATAATGCGGAAAAATAATAATACAGACACTAGAATTTTGTTAACGAGGAAACCACAAATGCAGAAAAACCCAGGGACCTAGTACAGATTAAACATACATTGTATTAAGCAGCTACAGACACTAGCCTACTCCAAATTAACTTCGGTTTGGACTGTAGTTGAACCCCAACCAATCTCACACTGATCCAAGGTACAGTTATGCTCCTATGCCTCTGATCCCAGCAGGATACTGCGCACTTGATTCCCTTAGCTGATCTCACCCACAACCAAGAGTTGCTACAACCCAAAGTCGAAGACTTTAATAAACAAATCTGTCTCACACAGAAAAGTCTACAAGATAGATAAATTCGTCTCCCACGAATAAACCTATTGAGTTTTTTTGCCGTCTTTTGATAAATCAAGGTGAACAAGAACCAATCTATTAGAGCATTGCTCGATTGAACCCACCAAGCGTTGGTATATCAAGTTTGGTTGTCATATTTTAGTGAGCCAAAACTCATTTAAGAGTCGCTTGATTTAAATGTACTAGAGTCAACTTCGTATAGGTTAGCTTGAAAGTATTAGGGTGAGACATTACAAGTATAGTGAAGACTTGAAGAAGTGAAGAAGAACGGAGCTACAACCACAACATCATCCTTCCACTTGAGGTTAGTGATATTTGACTTGAATTGTTTCATTCCCTAACGTATCTTTCAAGTCGTGCATATTGAAAACATAAAACCGCGAAGCATGAACACTCTAGATAGACATAGTATTAAGGAATACAATATGAAGTTTCTTGTTTAACTATTAAACTTTGTATATAAGACATCGACATAATCATATGAATGTTATTGTGATTATGTATGGGTATGAGGTGAGGATTTCATCCTAGGGAACAATGTATACATGTGTTCTAAGGAAGTAAGTTTATGATATATGTTGTGAACCGAAAAGGAAATCGCTAGGCGTTATTAGGTATGTTCTTCATTGCATATCTTATGAACGACCAATATGTGTGATTAGTATAACCACTCATGACTTGTTTGTGTTCTTGGTAAAACTATTCACATGAGGCCTGACTTATGTATTGGTATGACTTTTATTAGTGAAACCGATCTTAAGTAATCACTTGGGGTATGATCGGGTTGTGAGTGTCTGAACTTATTACTGGGAGAAGGGGAACCGATCCTAGTAAGAGGTGCAGTGCATCACAAGGGGAAACGATCCTTGTATGAGGTGCAACAAGGTTTATGGAAGAAAGGGGAACCGATCCTATGAACATGTGCAACACATTTTTGGTAAGGGGGAACCGATCCTATGGACATGTGCAGTGCATACAATGGGTTTCGACATACAAATGTCAGTTACACCTTTGAGAATTAAGCCTAAGGTATGTTGAAGTTGAACAAGAGAATTTTTATTCAACTTAGAGTTTCTGTTTTGTCTAACAGAACCTTTTGCTTCGCAAAAGAGACATACTTTCTGTTCACATGAGTGATTAGGCAGTTTAGTCTTAACATTCTCATAAGGATATTTCTTCCTTCCATATGGTGTGAAATTTCCTTGATCAGAGGAGACTAACACATCTTTCTTAATCACAAGGGACTCTATTTTTACTTCTGGTACTAGAGCATTTTCAGTTGTAGCAGAAGTAATTGGTATATTGGACCGCTTAGAGCATCCTTGAATATAGAGCTTACTCAAGTGATGTTCTATTTCCAATGCATCCTTTTTAAGGTTTGCCTCAAGAGTCATACTCGAAGAATGATCTTCAGTATTTTCTTTGGATTTGTAATCTCTTATCATACCAAGAAGAACAATGACGTGTTATTTCATATGATTAAGTCTATCACCTTGGATTCTAACAAGATTTAGAATCAACTTACTCTCTTCAGCTGTTTCCTATTTATTTTGAGAGATAGACTCTTTTGATATGTAATCGGGACAACACATGTCATATTCTGTCTGTCTAGTTTGAACAAAAGGTTCATCTATGTTTGAGATTGAAGAATCTTTCTCTTTAATAGAAATAGACGAGACATAATTTTTATTTCTGGTGATGCATTTTTCAGAGATACTACTCTTGTCCATAGAGTCAGATCGCTACAAACACAGACTTGTAAGGTCTTAAACGTGTTTGCCTGCTCTGATACCAATTGAAAAATCAGGGGTCTAACAACCACACCCAATATTTTGATTACCAATCTGTATGGACAAACTCCGAGTTACTTTCTAGAGAATCAACTAGACATTCAGACTCAATCAATAGAAAATATTTCAAGAAGTGATTATCTCAATCTCTCAATTTGATCTATACGCAAATACAATATGCGAGTCTTTATCAAAGAGAGATAAATTGGATAATACCAAAGACCAATATCCAAGTGTCAATCAATTTAAATCAACAACCAAAATGGTCGAATTCTAATTGATTGAACAACGCACAACCTGTATGATTTCAATTATGTAACAAAATATAATTCGGAAAAGAAATAACATAGACACCAGAATTTTGTTAACGAGGAAACCGCATATGCAGGAAAAACCCCGGGACCTAGTCCAGATTAAACATACACTGTATTAAGCCGCTACAAACACTAGCCTTCTCCAAGCTAAATTCGGTATGGAGTGTAGTTGAACCCCAATCAATCTCACACTGATCCAAGGTACAATTATGCTCTTACGCCTATGATCCTAGCAGGATACTGCGCAATTGATTCCCTTAGCTGATCTCACCCACAACCAAGATTTGCTACGACCCAAAGTCAAAGACATTAATAAACAAATATGTATCACACAAAAAAGTTTACAAGGATAGATAAATTCGTCTCCCATGAATAAACCTATGAGTTTTGTTGCGTCTTTTGATAAATCAAGGTGAAAAGGAACCAATTGATAAAACCAGACTTATATTCCCGAAGAACAGCTTAGCTTTATCAATCACCTCATAATAAAATTAATCGACGCAGCGAAGAAGATTATTAAGGAATCACAAATGATGAGACGAAGTGTTTGTGACTACTTTTATATCTTGCCTATCGGAGATGGAAATCTCAAGCCAATTATTACATTTGTAGTCATACGATAGAAACAACAAGATCAGATCACACAACTACGATAAAAGTATTATCGGTCTGGCTTCACAATCCCAATGAAGTCTTTAAGTCATTAACCTAGTTTTAGAAGAAGAAAACCAAAGGTTAAAGGAGAAACGAATCTATATTTAGCAAACTAGTATCACACAGAATATGTGAGGATTAAGTTTCCCAGTTGCTAGGGTTCTCCCTTATATAGTCTCTCAAATCAAGGTTTGCAATCAATGTTATATTACTAACAAAGCATTCAATATCCACCGTTAGATGAAAACCTGATTAGATGCAAGATAATATTTATCAACCGTTAGATCGAAAACATAGCTTGTTACACACACATGAAATGCACGTTTGTAGGCTTGTGTAACCGTACCCAAACTTGTACATTAGTTGGTTCAACAATAGTTAACCAAATGGTTAGTCATATGATAACTTTCATATCAACCATATTTTTCTTCACCATAACTAGTCCAAATGACTCAAATGAACTAGTTAGAGAGTTGTTCAATTGCTTAGATATTTATGTACTACATAAGACACAATCGAAGCAAAAACGATGTGATTCACTCGAATCGATTCATGAACTATAAAGCCACGGTTTGCAATAGCATTCCTTATTTTATTAAGATAAGTTCACAAACATCGTTTTTAGACATAACCTACTCAAGTTCGCGGACTGTGTTCGCAGATAAGTTCCCGGACGGAGTTCACAAACTTTAATAGAAATTCTCAGGTTCGAGAACTACACCAGTTCGTGGACTGGGTTCGCGGAATGAACTTGTATGCTGAGTTCGCGGACTGAGATCACGCACTACTCCGGTTTCACTTGATCAACAAAGTTCGCAAACTTCGGTTCAAGTAATAAGGACTTATACATATATGTGCTACCACAACAATGCTTATATCCTCCAATGGTTATATTGTCTAAACTCTCATTTCAATCATTGAAACATTCTCAGAGGGCGTTATTGTAGGTACCGAATATCACAAGGCATTAACTTACGAACATCGTGACAAATATAAGAGGAAAGAGTTACAAAACAATACGAAGATAGAGGAAGCACAGGGAAGTATGAAGATTTGCGAAGATATAATAATCGTACGAAGATGTGTTGCGATATTTCGCAACACATATACAGCTGTACATAGTTCACTATAAATAGGAGTTCAAATGTAAAATTCAGGAGGTTCTTTTAGTGAGTATTAGAAATTATCTTAGGAAAGAGAACAGAGAAAGTTGTAACTATTCTAGTTCCATTTAGATACTTCTTTGTAATCAATTGAGAGAATTAATAAGAAAATTGTCATTCAACATCAAGAACTTCTCAAGTTTTACTAATTCTACTGAGGGTGTAGTTATAGGTTATTCTGCAACTACATAATTGGCGCTAGAAACAGGGAACAAGAGGATTGTGATAGCCAAAATTTGAAGGAATTGTGGAAAATTTGAAGATCAAATGGATTCAGTGGATGGAGATTGCAAAAAAGAAAAATGTAATATGATCACAAAGACAATGATTGATGAATTTCATAATAACATGAAAGGAAAGATATACAAGCGAGATTGTAGAGGAAGAAAGATCATGGAGGAGAAGAAAATAACAACTTTAGAAGAATGGGAAAAACAGAAAATCACATTTTCAGTAGCAGAAATTCCAAATGAAGACTTGAACCACACTTCACCATTGGTGATCATAGTTCCAGTCATGCGAGAAGAGAAGCAAGCTATAAAAAAATGGAAATTAAACCGAATCTTGGTTGATACAGGGATTTCTTTTAATATCATATTCTATCATGCACTTAAAGGGATGGGAATTAAAGATGAAGAAATCACAAATTCAAAATGTCTCATTCATGGATTAGGAAAATCTACAACAAAATCTAAAGGGGAAATAGCACTGCGAATATTGCTAGGAGAAATCGAAACACAGGTAGTCTTATGTGTGATAGATATGGAATCTCCATATAATATGCTGATAGGAAGGTCGTGGATTCATGCGATCAAAGTTGTTGCTTCAACATTACATCATAAAATCAAATTTCCTACACCAAATGGAATACAGGAAATAAAAGGAGATCTTGATAGTGCAAAATTTTGTTATCAGGTTGAAGTAAAATAGTGTGGGGGAAATCAAGAAAGAAACAGTTTCGTAGAAAACTTGCGAAGGAGGTAAAAAAGGAAGAAGAATTCAGAGTGTATACAATAAGAGCAAAGGAAGGAAGGGGAATACCAAGTGAGATTCCAGAAAAAGAAGGGGAACCAGCAAAAATAATCAAAGAACCAACACCAATGAGGGAGCAAAATCCAAGCTATATTGCAGCTGAACCAACTAAAGAAGTAAATATTGGAAGTAAAGAAGAGCCTTTATTCTTGCGAATTGGAACTAAAATGGATGAAGAAGAAGAAAAGATAACTATTGATCTCTTACGAGAATATAAAGATATATTCGCAGGAAGTGTAGATGAGATACCAGGAATTGATCCATCAGTGGTGTGTCATAGATTGAACATCGATAAAAACGTAAGACCATTCAAACAAAGAATAAGGAAGATATCACAAAATTATCATGCACAGATAGAAGAAGAATTACAAAAGATGCTGGATGCAGGAATCATAAGGGAAGAAAAATACCCAGAATGGATTGCGAATATGTTCATTGTTCCGAAAAAGAATAAAGGGATAAGAATTTGTATAGATTTCACTGATCTAAACAAAGCCTTCCCCAAAGATAGCGTTCCATTACCAGACATACCACAAATGGTGGAATCAGCTGCAGGACATGATAGAGTCACTTCACTTGATGGATATAAAGGGTATAATCAAATATCACTCGCAGAAGAAGATCAAGAACATACTGCCTTTTTTGCTCCAAAAGGTTTGTATTGTTATGTGAAGATGCCATTTGGTTTGCGAAATGCGGGTGCTACATATCAACGAATGGTTGAAAAAGTGTTCGCAAAGTGGATACATAAAACTTTGGAAGTATATGTAGATGATATGTTGATAAAAAGCAAAGAAGCCAAAGATCATGTGCAAGATTTGAAGGAAATATTTGAACAAATGAGAAAGTTCAACATCAAGTTAAATCCTGAGAAATGTATAATTGGAGTCGCGTCTGGAAAATTCTTGGGATATATAGTATCAAAGGAGGGAATACAAGTTGATCCAGAAAAAGTACAAGCAGTTCTTGACATGCCAACACCCGCAACAGTAAAGGAAGTACAAAAGCTAAATGGACTTTTGGCTTCACTCGGAAGATTTATTTCGCGAATGTCAGATAAGTGCAAACATTTTTTCAACATACTTAAGAAGGGAGCAAAATTCAAGTGGACTGATGAATGTGAAAGAGCTTTTCAAGGAATCAAAGAATATCTCACAAATACATCCATATTACAGAAACCAGAGAAAAACGAAGAATTATTGATATACCTCGCAACAACTCCATATGCTCTAAGTGCAGTTCTGTTGCGAACAGACGTAGGAATAGAAAGGCCCATTTACTACATCAGTAAAACTTTTAACGCAGCAGAGAGAAATTATTCTAAAATGGAGAAGTTAATCTTAGCCCTGGTGTATGCATCATTCAAGTTACGAATATACTTCCAAGCACATGTGATAAAACTGGTAACCAAGGTGCCAATTGAATCAGTTATGAAGAACACCAAAAGGTCAGGGAGAATAGAAAGGTGGAATGCACAAGTAAACCATTACAAGATAAAATACGAAGTATTATCATCGCAAAAGTCACAAGTCATCGCAGATTTCTTGGCATAATTTACTTTGGAAGAAGATGAAGCTGTAGAAGAAATGATGGATATTGAAGAAGAGTTTGGGAATCCAAAAGACTTGTTAACAGAACCAAATAGATGGGAAATTTTAGTAGATGGATCATCCAACAGTGAGGGGAATGGAATTGGAGTTGTGTTGATCTCACAAGAAGGAAAAAGAACAACATTCTCATTCAGACTAGAATTTGCATCCACGAACAATGAAACAGAATACGAAGCTGTAGTGCACGCATTAAAGACCGCAATAGAAAAGAAGCTTGAAAGTGTAAGGATAACAAGTGATTCACAGCTGGTAATTTGTCAAATTAAAGGGTAATATACCACAAATGAGTCTTCCTTGAAGAAATACAAGAAACTTGTTGCTGAATTATCTGCGAAGATACCAAAATTAAAGTGGAGGCATATAACAAGGAAATATAATCGAATCGCAGATGCTTTTGCATTCATTCCAAGTATGATGACAAATCCTAATACAAGAAATATCAAAATTCATACGATTCAACACCCATCAGTGAACAAAGAAGAAGAAATTGAGGAGGCAGTTGCGATGGAAGTAGAAAGAGAATTACCAAATAACATCGCAGATTGGAGAAAAGAAATTCATGCATATCTCGCAACAGGAGAAATATCCAGGAACAGACTAGAAGCACATAAATTAAAGAGTCGTGCAACAAACTATGAGCTACGAGAAGGAATTTTATCTGAGAAAATCTTTCAGTGGACCACCTCTCAGGTGCTTAACTCGTGAAGAAGGAGAAAAAATATTTAAGATGTTACATGGAGGAGAAGCTGGAAATCATAGTGGGGGAAGATCTCTAGCGTACAGAGCAAAGATACAAGGATATTACTGGCCTTATATGCATACAGACGCAAAATTGTTCGTTCGAAGATGCAAGGAATGTCAACGACATGGTAAAAGAATTCATGCACCAGGGGCAACATTAACTTCTTCAAAAAGCTGCTGGCCTTTTGGGAAATGGGGGTTGGATATTGTTGGACCATTTCTGCCTGGATCCGGACAAAGGCAATATTTGATAGTCGCAACAGATTATTTCACGAAGCTCGCGAAGTAAAAGCAAGACAAAGCATATTCGTGATAAAGATGTTTTAACGTTCATATTTGAGAACATCATTTGCAGATATGGAGTTCCAGCACAGTTAGTATCTGATAATGGAAAACAATTTGAAGGGAAGAATATAGAGATGTTACTAAGTGATTTTAGGATAAAATGTGGGAAATCAACTCCGTTATATCCACAAGCTAATGGACAGGCAAAGGCAACAAATAAAACAATCGCAGATACAATCAAAAAGAAATTAGAAGGACATCTCAAAGGGTGGTGCGAGTAAGTACCTAGTGCAGTCTGGGCATAAAATACAACTAGAAGAGAGGCAACTGGAATGTCTCCTTATTTCTTAACATATGGAGTAGAAGCAGTATTACCAATAGAGGTTGTAATTCCGACAACAAAGAAAGAAGCTTGGGAAAGAAATTTAAGTGCAGGGGTAATATTAAGTGAACTGGATGATTTGGAAGAAAAAAGAGAAAAGGTGTTGCACCATATGAAGATTTATCAGGAACGATTAGCTCGAGAAAACAACAAGAGAGTCATTGAACGTGAATATCAACCAGGTGATTTGGTCATGCGAGAAACACCTCCATATCAGAAAGAAAATGGAGGAAAATTAGCACCAAAATGGGATGGACCATATGTTATCAAAGAGGTTGTGGGAAGCAGAGCTTATCGGCTGATGGATCCAGAAGGGAGAGACATGGGTTTGAGACTTGGTAGACCTTGGAATAGACTATATTTGAAAAGGTATTATCCATAAAACTCATGATAAATTTTACGAATATTGTTTGCTCGTAGGAAATATGCAAAAATTACGAATTTCAAAATTTTTATTGCGATTAACTTTCATTAAAGAAAGACGCACACATTAATTTGTGAATAAAAGACCGCAATCTGTGATCAGCTTTCAAAAAAGAAAGAAAGCCGCAGAAATATTACACAGGCAAACCTTTGTGGCGTACAACCTAGTTCGCGAAGCAACATTTAGTAAGAGGCAAATTCCTAAAGTACGTCATTTAAGGGGGTACCTATAAGCATGGCTCAGGGACACCGGAACACCACCAAGGCACCTGAGTACATGGAACTTTACGGGGTACAACCCAATAACGGGGTACCTATCCGGGTTAGACACCTTGGATTCTCACCTAATCTTGCGACATTACGCAATATTATGCGGTGTAACATGATTTAGGTTGGGAGACTAAGGCATACTGTCTTTCCCAAGAAGTGCAGAAAACGATCAAGGCGCCGAGGTACACGGTTGAGTCAAGAGTTCTGGGTGAGCTTGAAGCACATCTGCCATTTTTGACAAGTCTTGGCAAATGATGCACTTGGTCCAAAGATACCCCATAGGGTGCAACCTCGTAACTATAAGCCCTATAGGCAAAAAGGATAAGAGGTTGCGATCAAAATATGGTTGTTTGCAGAACCGGATGGGAAGAGCTAACCTTGTATGGTCGATGTACGCTTCCTTGAAGGGGAAACCAAGGGGAAGATAAAGGGCAGCACCCTCCATTAGGGAGATGATACGTGCTATAAGACGCAAATGTCACGAGGCTTCTTGTTTGCAAAAACATAAAGGCTTGTCATATTTGTGAAACAACTGAATTTCTGCGAGCATTCTAAAAAAAAAAAAAAAAAAGAAAGAAAGAAAATATCCAAAGAGAACTCGCAGAACATAACAAAGAAGTTAAGATGAGATCAATGGGTTATTACATGAAAGTGTAAAAACGTCCTGCGATTTCATCGCAAGACGATAATGTCACGAAGTTGCATATTCGCAAGAATGTTCAAACTTGTCATATTATCGCAAATAAAAAAATATTATCACAAAAGAGGTGGCAAAATAAGACCTTTACTTAGGAAGGCATGATAAGACCACAACAATTAATGAAATTTATTCCATCAATATCATTGAAGAATTTTTACGAGAATATATATCATGAAGTTCTGACAAAGAAGACAGCTCCATCAATATCATTGAAGAATTTTTACAAGAAATCCTAACAAAGAAGACAACCCCATTGAAGAATTTTCACGAAGACATAACAGAAGATGCGATTTTGCTCGCAATCAAAAACAGATAGTGAAGAATTCATTAAATTTTACGAGAATTACATACTTCTTCATATACTGAATATTTCTCCACAACTTGAATACTTCTTAATTCTTCAAGAACGTCTCATATTTATTATACTTCTTAAATGGATACTTCATTTTGCGAAGGTTAAAGTACTTATTATACTTCTTCATACATTGAGTAATTCTTCAAAGATTGAATAATTCTTATACTTCTTCATACATTGGATAATTCTTTACGGATTAAATACTTCTAATACTTCTTCAAAGATATTTTATACTTCTTAAGGATATTTCATAAGAATCTATTCTTATATTTCAAAGGGAGGATTTCTTATTCACAATCGTAACAAACAGAAGCTTCGTAGGTTAAATTGGAGAAGATATTTTAAAACTTCCAACAATGTTTAATCATCTGAAGAGCAATAATAGGGGGAAAGGAGATACTAAGCTAAGTCTTTAAGTTATATTATTTCTCTTCATATGATCAAATGATGCAAAGAAGGAAAATATTTAATTTAAGAAAGGCCAAATCATCTTCGCAAAATATCAAATGTACTTCTTAAAAGAACAAAAACAGTGGGCAGAATTGTTTGCAAAAGGAGAACCAACAGTAGCTAAGAGAAAAAATTCAAAAGAAAGGAAAACAAGAGAATCAACGATAATTTGAGAAAGAATATTATTATTCTTCATCAACACTCTGTGCTGGGTCTTTAAGATGAGCAGGGTCATTAGCAGCATTCGACTTTTGCGAAATATCATCCTTTGTAGAGTCTGCAACAAGAACATCTCTTTGAGGAACAGATTCCTTTTCACCATCAAATCCTTCATCATCACTCTCATAATCAAAATCACTATCAGGATCACGAACAACTTCATCATCAGATATTTCCAGAGGAGTAATCTTCACAGGAGGCAAGGATCTTGATAAGAGAATGTTATTCACAAAGACTTGAGCTTTCAGATGACTTTCACGAAGTATAGCTTTCTGATGGTTGGTATCTTCGATATCTTTGGAATAAGCAAGATAGTTGAATCTCCGAGTAGCACGATCACGAGAGTTGATTAAGCGAGTATAAAGCAAAGCATTTTTCTTACGAAGCTCAGAACAGGAGGCTTCTAATCCAGCCTTAGTATTGCGAAGGTTGTTCTCAGATTCTGCGAGTAAAACAAAATTTAAAGGGTCAAAATTGCGAATATAACAAAATTTAAAGATACATCAGAGGCAGTCAAATTTTAATGACTACCTTCTCTTTGAGAAATAAGAGATTGAGCTAAAGATAGACAAAAATTCTTCATTTGATCCATCGCATTATCAAAACCATCACCAACTAATCCTTTAAGTCTAGATTGAAGCTTCTGATCTTTAGAAAGAAGAAAATTTTTATCCTTCGCAAGTTTGGTATTAAGACTTTTTAGTTCAGAATAATCTTCTTCAAGTTTATTCTTCTTAGTACTTAAGATTATATTCTTATTAATAAGAGACTTCTTCTCAACGGAAAAAGAGCTTCTCTCTGCATCTGAAGACTTCTTTAATTCCTCAAGTTCACCTTTTAACAAAGAAAGAAGATTTTCTTGATCGCAACATTTATTCTGAAGAGTATCTAATTTTTGCGAAGAAACGATCATTGTATTCAAATACGAGCATTTCTCTTCTGATAAGGTTTTGTTCTCTTCTAATAAGGTTTCTACTCTCAAGCAGGCTTTAGTTAAAGAAGAAGTAAGTTGAGATATGTCATCATTCAAAAAAAATTCGGTCGTAAATCAGTTGGGTATTCTCTTGAAAAAGGGCATCAAAATTATCAAGAGTACACGAATAAAGATTAGATAAATGGGAGAATTGGTTCAAGAGGCTTTCATGCTTGGCTTGATATTCTGTTGCATCTGATTCATGGCGAAGTACCAATCTTCTACATTTCTGGATGGATTCTATAAAGGGGAATGGGTTTTAATGGGTGTTTCAAACATATGAAGAACAAAAGTAAACAAAAGGGGAAAATATGAAGATAGTAATCATACCTTTCAATTCATCATTCCTTTTGCGAAGGATCGCACAATCAAGAGAATCATTATGAAGCTGATAATTCTCTTTACGGAGATTCTCAAATTCTGATCTTGAAGACTTCAGAGATTGGCGAAGCAATTCAACTTCTTTTTCCAAGGATTGGCGTGAATTAGAAATATCAGGATTGATGAAACTATTTAGTGCTTCGCAAAACTCATATTGCGAACGAACATTAGTAGACTTTGTAGTATTATTCAAAACCTCAGATAACATTCGAAAAGTTGAGTAAATTCCATCTCGAATTTCTTGAGGAAGAGAAGAAGAATTTGAAGGAATAAGAGCAAGTTGTAAATTGTCTGGAGCAATAGCACTCAAAGGATTAGGAGTCAAGATAGGCTTTTCAAGAGAAGATGTTGAAGAAGTATTTTGCGAGGGTTGATCTTGAAGAAGTGTTGATAAATTGACATTGGTGGGAGATTGAAAACTGGGTAATGGAGTAGAGGCAGGAGTTTGCGAAGAAGTATTTTCACGAGGAGGAGAAGGAAATTCCTTATCCATCTCAGGAAGGAAGTCATCAATTGAAATTATTGGTGTAGGTTTAATCACTCGAGATCTCTTGTTGGGATTGGGTTTTTCACCAGCCTACGAATCAAAATGTAGATTAAAAACTGAGGCAACAATATATTATTCAAGAAAGAAGACAAAGTATTTTAACTACCTTTTGATTCTAGGATTTTCTTCTTCGAAGATTAGGGCTTGAAATTCTGGGTGGAGATTTCACCTGAGGAATAGTTTTGCTGAAATAAACCAAAATCAAACAATAAATTATATAGAAATCAAAGAGGAAAACAAGTGAAAAACGTGAAGATAGAAGAAAATTACCTTGGAGAACTCATGATGATATGAACAGGAGGAAAAAATGGTAATGAAGAGTGTGATGAGAAGACAAAATTGCAGAAGTAAAAAGAGAAAATAAGAAGAAGAAAAGGAAGAGAATATAAAAGAGTTTATATAAGGGAATAACTAGAAAAGAACGGTTACAAAAGACGTGTCCAAATTCTAAAAGACTAAGTAACGGTTATGTTCTCACGATCATTTCTTCTTCGCAGAATTGACATGAGAAGAGGCAAGATGTAGGTACCGAATATCACAAGGCATTAACTTACGAACATCGTGACAAATATAAGAGGAAAGAGTTACAAAACAATACGAAGATAGAGGAAGCACAGGGAAGTATGAAGATTTGCGAAGATATAATAATCGTACGAAGATGTGTTGCGATATTTCGTAACACATATATAGCTGTACATAGTTCACTATAAATAGGAGTTCAAATGTAAAATTCAGGAGGTTCTTTTAGTGAGTATTAGAAATTATCTTAGGAAAGAGAACAGAGAAAGTTGTAACTATTCTAGTTCCATTTAGATACTTCTTTGTAATCAATTGAGAGAATTAATAAGAAAATTGTCATTCAACATCAAGAACTTCTCAAGTTTTACTAATTCTACTGAGGGTGTAGTTGTAGGTTATTCTGCAACTACAGTTATATAGTTGTTATTCACAAACTATTTTTCATCAGAGCGATTTCCAAATGATTGAAACATATCACGACTTTCGTCACTAGGTAAAGATGAACTTGGCTAAAGCGAAAGCTTTACCAAAACACATTTCGAGAAATAAATAAGCAATATATACTCAGCTCGAAATATCACATGTGTATAGTCTTAGTCTATATAGGAATACGACTTTTGTCTCAAGATAGGAGATAAAGTAGATAAACTTTTGAGTGATAGATAAGTTCAAGTCTCCACATACCTTTTAGTCGATGAAGATCCACTGGTTCCTTGAGTAGTCCTTCTTCTTGTATGATGATTTTCATGGAGTTCTTGAGCTCAACTACACTTTTTATCCTAGTCCGAGACCATAGATATAGTAGACTAGAAATCAAGACTATATAGTTTTGATCACTAACATTGACAAACATGCTTGAGATAGCAACGCATGCAAGTTCGACCGAGCAGTGCTCTAACACAACTTAGTTGCATTGAAATTGTGCACCCACATCCTTTTCGTGCTCATAACTGAGGATGGGAAAAGCACAATAAAACAAGAGCACAAGTTCGTGTTAGTTTCTGTGTTCGATAAATAAGGGATATTATTCCTTAATAAAAAGAGAAGTTGCAAAAAATTCTTTTATATATTCGGAAACCCTACTTTCTGAACCGAATATATTCTTCTCAAGAGGAAGAAAATCTTCTCTTAAGAATAATTCTTCCCTGACAAGTATTTTTGAGCTAAATCATGTCTCCTATAACTCAAAGTGTTGCAAGGAGTAACAAAAGGGAATCTAGAAAGATTAGAAACTGTTAAGGTTTCATCTCAAAATGAAGAATCAAAAAGATTATCTCGAGAATCGTGTCTAATCCTAACTCTGGTAGTTCTCAAGAAGAAATAAGTCTCTTTGCAATTGATGATTCAGATTCCACCAAGTGGTTTTCCACAGATGATATGCATGAAGCTATGCATGAGTTTGAAGATCTCATAGGAAATCTTTTTTCCTTGATACAAGTTCGAAATGGACTAAAAGAAAGATTAGAAGAGACAAAAAGTGAGCTTGCTGAATTGAAACTTCAATTTGGAGTTATTGGAAAACAAAAAATGGTTGCCAACAAAATTATTGAGACATACTTTAATAGTAAAAATGCTGATGAAACTTCAGCAAACAACAAGAGCACCACTAGAGATTAAGTTATATATTGTAATACTTAATCTAGAAAAATATACATCAATTTTTGATTTCTTTCATTGATTGTATAAGTCTATTATGAATAAAGTTATTTGATTTATAATTTTTCTTGTGATAGTTTTTGATTTACATAGACTGTGCTTGAATGCTTTATTATTTGCTATGGATGATTATGGGATGTTTGATTTCTTATTACCTTGATATTCGATCTCATAATGTGTTGTGAACCCTTATGGTTTGGGTGACTTTTTGATTTAGCAGGATTAAGTTCTAGACAATGTTGGTAGGCTTATCAAAGGATCATGAGGGGTTCCTATAGAAACAATATGTGAAAAAGTCACAATATGTTGAATCGATGCATAAGAGCATATGTGTTTCGACGGTTTTCAACTTTTGCTTGCAATTGTTAAAACCGATTTTCAACCTTTCTCTGGTAAAGGTTGGTTGTTGTTATTCTTGTATAAGGATGACAACATAATGGTATTTCGATATCAATTCTCCCTGGAAGAAGAGGATGCGATCATATTGGAGAAGTTGGATACGAAATTGAGGTAACAATCTTGTTAGTTTATTGTTTTCCTGTTTAATAAAAGCATGTTTTTATTTGATATATATATTTATTTTTCTTAAACAAAATTGTCGGTGCAATTGATGTGTTTATTCCATAATGAGTGCATGGATGTATGTGTATTTCAATTGTTTCCGGTTAAGTAAAACTATTGTTATCTTGCTTCGTTGTGTGATATCAATTGTTTAGGCTTACAAAATTTTGGTGCAATTGCGGTGCTTTAATGTCCATGTTATTTCAATTGCTTCCGGTTAAGTAAAACAATTGTTATTTTGCTTTATTGTGTGGTATCAATTGTTTAGGCTTACAAAATTTCGGTGCAATAATGGAACTTTTATATGTTGTTTCAATTGCTTCCGGTTGAGGTAAATAATTATGCAAGTTGATTTATTGGTTTGTATGAATTATTTATGGCTTAACGAATGAATATATTGACGGGATGAGTTGTTTAGTCCAATTCGATTCCGGATAAGATAAACTAAGTTAATTATGATCTTAGTTAGACTTATCAAAGTGGAGGTTTCGGTTATTCAAGTCTAGCCAAATTCCTAAACAAGGAAACGCTAGTTAACTAACCTAGTATTTGGCTTGTTTAAAATCTAAAGGTCTAAGTTATATGGATAATTAGAACCTGATGAGAAAAATGGAGTTTATATTTATTTTGGTCTTATCGAATGAAGCGGTTGTATTTATACAATCGGTTTAGCAAAGGAACTAAGGTGCTTAGTTGATTTTTGGATTACTAAACTAGTTGGGAAAATTGCTTCGGGAAATTATTTCCATGATAACATATCAAAACATAATTATTTTGTAGTTTCGGTTTTGATATTGGTTATCAAAAATGGTATGTGGAACCCTCGTACTTGACTCAGCAGGTTGCAAGTCTATTTTGAGATTTGTAAGATCCTTTTCGTGTTGTCCTTTATTTTTTCGTTTCTTTGTCATTTTTGTGACAAAAAGGGGGAGAAATATATGGAGTAAACAGGTGATGCTAGTATCAATTTTATGTTGATTGGTGTCACTAGGGAAGAGTATTATGGTGCTTGAAACGTTTATCTAACGAATGAGGAAAAGAACAAACTAAGGGGGAGTGACATATCATATGAATGGGATAACAAAGATGTGCGGATTAAAAATCTACCTATCTCACCTTTAGGTGGAGTATGAGCTTTGTTATTATAATGTCAACAACGACATTTTAAGGATTGAATTAATGCAGATTATGTGCTATTGAATTCGGGAATCAAGCGTATGTGTAATGAATTCTTGTAATTTGTTTATACATATGATTGTAAGAGTTTTGTCACTAAAATTGACAAAAGGGGAGATTGTTAGAGCATATCTCGGTTGAACCCACCAAGCGTTGGTATGTCAAGTTTGGTTATCATATTTTAGTGAACCATTCATATAAGATTAACTCAAACTAGTTCAAGGTTTAGACATGGATCTTTAGACTGTTGTTAGATCTAAAGACGATCTTGTGATAATCCATTGTTAACAGACTCCGTTATGTGTGTGATTGATCACAAGAGATTCAAGTAGTTGTGTGCAGGTGTTTATTGAAGATCTAAGAAGATTGGAAGACAAAGAAGAGATAGAAGATTTCTGACTTGGTTATATAAATCTTTGGTGTGCACAATACTTGTTTCGGTAATAGAGGATCCAACTATAATCTATTTATCCTTGTGGTATTTTGATAAGATAGTTGTGTAGATCGGCATCAATACATTTCCTTGGGATTAAAGGTATTGATTGCAAAATCTTAACAATTACCTTTTGGTGATTGAACATAAGATAGATCTTGGAACATGGAAAAGGAGTTTATGTTAAGATAAACAGAAGAGCTTTTGTCCAACTCATATCACTTGGTTGAAGAGAGTTGATACCAAACAGATTTGTTGTTCCTTTACTGTTTGGAATACTAACCAAAGGAATTGGTCCAAGTACGTAACTTGTTTACATGTCGGAGGCATGGGAATACAGACGGAACTAGGTGAACTATAGGTTTAGTTGCTTGGTCTCAGCTATACGAAGTTGGTTTATTTTGTATAGCGGCTTAATCCTGAGAGTATTCAATTCTGGACTAGGTCCCGAGGTTTTTCTGCATTTGCAGTTTTCCTCGTTAGGAAAATCTTGCTGTGTCATTTACTTTATATTTCCGATTTATAATTGTTTTATTATAATTAAAGTAAATTGCACAAACGTTAATTCCTATTTACTTAATACACAATCCTATTGAGTTTGGTTAAGTCCGAACCTTTGTATCAAGTAAACACACTTTGTTGTTGTATTGTCTCTATCTCGTATCCATAGACAATCACATAAAGTGTGAACCGATTTGTTGTATTGTCTCGACTCACTCTATAGACAATCACTTTCGGAGAAAGGACTTATAGGAAGGAAAATTTATAGCTTGAGGTATATTTGGGTACCCTTGCCTTTTCAATGATCAAATATATCAAAGATAAATTACATCTAAGTTGAATCCCATCCGATCAAAATGTTTGCACAAATCACGAGATACGAAAACCAATAAGAAAAATCTTTCTGTCTTCAAATCTTCAATTGCATTCTATTATACATTCACAACACAAATTTGATTCCACTTACGATCGATCATACACAGAACATAGCTTGTTAACAATGGATGATCACAAGTTGTCTTTAGATCTAAAAACAGTTCTGAAAATCCCGTCAATACTTTGATCTAGTTTGAGTGACCTTATATCAGAAGAGAAGGCTCTCAAGAATAATCAAACTAGGTGCAATCAAAGTATCAACAACCATTAGTCAATCAAAATCAATAATCGAAAACTAAATAACTATGCAATTATCTAGTTTCCCAACAACGGTACTCGTAGAGCTTCTTGATCCCACATAAGTCTTTAAACGAGTGTTCGTAAGAGATTTCACCTAATTAGGGTAATTTCCTCTCCAGATAGACGACTCCAAGGGAAATAACACGAAAATAATTTGCAAGAAATGAAAACTTAACTATTATAGACCAAGGTTGTTTGGACAACAAAGAAATTCCAAAACCGAAAATATTCTCAAGATATGCAATAACTACCTAATTTCGGTTTTCATATATCCAACCTATAATTTTGAAATCTCTCTTTAGAAATATCTAATATTAGTTTAGAAGTCGATTTTGCTCTTGGGACCTGTTCTACCATGACTCCTAACATAGGTTAAGATTGGTTCTACCAAGTCTCCAAATATAGGTAGGGATCGGTTCTACCATGACTCCCAAAATAGCTAGGATTAGTTCTACCATGACTCCTAATATAGGTAAAAATCGGCTCTACCAAGACTCCCAACAAAAGATAGGATCAGTTCTACCATGTATCCCAATGTAGGTAAGAATTGGTTCCACCAAGACTCCCAACAAAAGCAAGGATCGATTCTACCGTGTATCCCAAACTAGGTAAGGATCAGTTCAACCATAAATCTCAACATAAGTTAAGATCACCTCTACCAAAGTTCTCACCTTAGGTTAGAATTGGTTCATAAAAAACCGAACCAAAACACCTATTGATTTCTTTTCGATTACGAAACAAGTTTCATTTATGTACTTACTTTAAACATATGTAATAAAACGTAGTTTCCTAGGATGGAATCACACCTATATCCAATACACAATCAAGTAACAAGTTATATTGATTATGTCGATGTCGCATTTACGAAGTTCAAAAGATAAACCTTATACTTCGTAATTAAATATTATTCCTTGACACTTTGATCATAATAAAATGACCAAGTCTAATACTAGAGTGAAAAGACGAGGGTCCCAAATACACCACATTTTTTTTTCAACCTATAAGTCCTCTACCGAATGTGATCGTCTATGGACAGAGTCGAGACAATACGACGATTCGGTTCACACTTTGTGTGATTGTTTATGGATATGAGATAATACAACAACAAGATAACTTGTGTGATTTACTATAGATACAAGATCGACACAATACTACAACAAAGTGTGATACTTGATGATAGGTTCGGTAATAACCAAAATCTATAGGATCACTATCAAGTATTGCGGAGTTAACATATATTTGTATTTTATTTTATCATAATAAACAATTGTAATGCGGAAATTAAAGTAAAAGACACAACAAGATTTTGTTAACGAGGAAACCGCAAATGCAGGACCTAGTCCAGTTTTGAATACTCTCAGAATTAAGCCGTTATACAAAATCTAATACCAACTTCGTATAGTTGAGACCAAGCAGACTACCCCTAGATACTTAGTTCCCCCAGTATCCTTGCACCTTCGACTTCTAGAGTCACACACGTGAATAATAAGTCCTTTGGATCATATTCCAAACAACAAAGGAAGAATCTGTTTGGTAACCACTCTAATTAATTTTGCTACAAGATTTAGATGAGTCGTTGACAAAGGCTATTCCGTTTGATCTAATAAACTCCTCTGTCTGGTTAGGTCAATCTAACTTTAACTTCCGAAATAGTCAAGTATAGATTTACACTCAATTAATATAAATCTCAAATATAAATATAGAGAATATCGATCTCACACAACTAATCAATCAGATCTATCAAAGATAAACTGATTCTAGTTGGATCCCAGTCGATAAAGGTTTGTGTACACAATTCATAAGATACGAAAACTAATAAGAAATCTTGTTCGTCTTCAAATGTTCTTTTATCTTCAAAACCTGCATAACATCAGTTGAATCTCTCGTAATCAATCACGCACAGAACGGGGTCTGTTAACAATGGATTATCACAACATGTCTTTAGATTTAACAACAGTTCTAAAGATCCCTTCGATACTCTGATTTAGTTTGAGTGAATCTTATATCAGAAGAGAAGATTCACTACACCATTTTAGCTGATTAGCAACTAAGATTAGCAACAACACTAGAGCCGTTGCAAATTTTCTGTTGCTAATTATTCGCAACGGCGAACTTTGATTGCGAATTTCCCAACGGGAAAATTCTATTGCGAATAGCAACTGATGAGTTTTTACGTGTGTGGTTAGGCTGTGTGGTGGTAACACCTTAGTTTGACATGTTGACTTGACTTGACATGTGTAAAATACGCGTGCGGGATCCTTCTAACCCTAGATTCTAAGGCTTAGTTTGGTATTGCTGCAGCTTTATAAAAGCACTTTTCTACTGTGCGTTGATGTGTTGTTGTGAGAAAAAAGCAGTTAGACGTTTGGTAAAAAATTAATTAAAGTTAAAGCTGATTAAAAAAGCGATCAAAGTGTGTTTGGTAAAATATGAGATTCAACCATTGTTGTTATAACAAATGACAAAAACAGACATATCTCTGAACATAGTTTTACTCAATTTTATTGGGTTAAAAATAAATAATTTTTTACTATTAATTATAAATAAATAAATAAATATATAATATTAAATTTACTAATTGTCATTATTGTTATGATTGTTAAAAAAATTATTTTACTTAGTCACTTTTTAATATACATATACATATATAATTTTCAAACAAAAAATCAAACTAAAATAAAGTAACTATTTTAATATTTGTTTTATTTTTATTATTATTGATTGACAAATTAAATGAAATGATATATAAAATAGGTTGAAAATAAAGTAATAATATTTAAAGAACAAAATATAAGAAATAAAAAATCAATTGTATTTAAATTTAAGGGTAACTTTTTGTTATTTATAAAATTTAATCGGGATAAAAAAGATAAATCAATCATTAAATTTAGGTGGGGCCAAAGCTTATGCTTTTGTAGCAAGCTCCTCTATCCCATTTTTTCAAAATTGAAAAATTTGGGAAGTGTTTTGGGTAAAAAAATGCTTTAATTTTTTTTTATCAAATATTAATTTCAAAAATTATTAAGTTTTGAAAATGGTTTTGGAAAAATAAAAGCATTAACCAAACAAAAAACGAAGCATTAAGTTTGGATACACATCCAGAAGTAACTTTTTGACTTCTGGAAGTCAAAAAGCAAGAAGTTAGTTTGGGTGTAGAATTTCAGAATGACTTCCAGAAGCAGAAAAGTTGACTTTTTGTGAAGTAAAAAATCTGGACTTCTGACTTCTGCTTCTGGAGAAGTACTTCTGACTTCTACATCCAAACAGGCTATAACACTTACCTTTATCTGTATCTCGTCTTCTCACTCTTTCTCAATCCCTGCCGCTGTTTCTCTTTCTTCTACTGCTACTGTATCTTTTCTTCGAACAAAAAACGAAGATTCATTAACGAAATCCATCAAACACATCAGATCTCCTCTATTCTCTTCATCAACACCAGCTGAAAATGAGATTCACCAACAAAATCCATCAACAACGTCATTTCTCGTAGATTTGTTTTCTAAATCGATGAAGAATAGTCGTTGAGGATCATCAACAATAATCGAGAGTAATTTATGTTATCTAAAGCAATTGGTAATTATACTGAAATTCATATTACGTCTCTTCTTTGGTATTCTGTTTGTAAGAGAAACCCTTCTGCTTTGATTGATGCTGGTGGTGATGTGAATTTTAGGTATTTATCAAATGGGAATATCAGGGATTTATCTTTCAGCTTGAAGAAGCTGTTGTTACGATAGGTGAAGAAACATTTATCTAAATCTCACTGATTTTGTTTTCCAAATCAGTTAAATTGATTTCAGTGCATATTGATTTTATTTTATTTTTTTCGTTGATTCTGTGTAGAAAAAAAAAACCAGCTGAACTTATGTTTTCAATTAGCTCATTGCCGAAGCAGGGGATACATGCGATCTTTATCAAATTGGGAAATCTCCTCACTGGGGTATTTGGTCAGATTGGAATGGGAAGGTCAGTCCACATTCCCCAGATTCACTGATTTGAAAATGTGTTTTTGTTCACAAGAAGAAGGTAGAGTTACATATTAGAGTACAGTACGCAGTTGTACCATGGGAGTTAACATCCTCTCATGAAGTGTTGACATATTAATCATCTTGCAGTTACATTTTTTATTTGATGATTGTAGCATAGTGCCGCTTTTCTTGAGCTTTTAAATGTGTTTGTTTTGTTATCATTTGCAGTAAGACCGTTTATTAAGGGAACCGATGCATTTTCTGGGGCTTTTGCTGAATGTCTATGTGGAAGTCCAAATCTGTACCAGGTCATTATTCAAATTTTTCTTAGGTCCATTATTACCAGTTCTTTATGGAAGCATTTTCACATTTTAACTAACTTTTCTGGCCATGTTTAAACACCATAGGAAGGGATAAAACCTTGGAACAGTATCAGTTTCATATATGCACATAATGGGATTTACTTTGGGGGATCTTGTGACCTACAACGAAAATCATAACTTGGCAAACGGAGATGACAACGACGAAGAGAATCATGAACTGTGGGCAGGTGAATTTCAGTGTTTTAACTTTTCGTTATGTGTTTGGATTCTATGTTTTGTCAATTATTGGTATACACAAAAGGCGGCAATAACAACACGTATTGCCATGATAATTACGTAATCTTCAATATCCTTCTTTATTTGATTTGGCTGTAGTGGCATAGACATGCACCTGCGGAGCCAAACTGGTCAAAAACAAGCTGGTTTGTGGCGTTCTCATTGGTATGTTGTGTTTTATCACTTAACTAATGTGCAGCAGCCCGACTTTTTTTCTTTTTCTTGCTTTAGCTTGAAAAATCGTCGAAGTAATGATGACTTCAGGCCTCTGGCCCATTCATCATGTCTTTGAGTGATGGGAAAATGCACTAACTAGTTAGATGGACCGTCGCTTGAAAGATTTCCGATTTCTGATGTGTTTGTTGTGGATGTATTTTAGCTTGAGTTACTGCGTTCAGGCTGGAAAATGGTTATGGAGGTTTCCAAGATATTTTGCACTAACATTTGGTATGTTACTCCATACCCCTGATAATGAGTTGGTTTTAATGTTTGTTTTTTGCAGGTGTATATTAACACGCATTCCATCCCATTGCATCAGTGTCTTGAGACACTAAGGCCAGAGCAGTCCAAAATAATGATCTGAAAGTTGGTGAAGCAATCAGCTTCGGAGCGGATTTAATGGAATCAACTGATTCCCACAGCAAGGTAACTCAACATACTTATGCTTCAATAGGTCCATGACTATCTACATGGTCAAAAATTGTATGCTTATTTTTCATTACTTAGTTTGCAGTTTTGATTACACAAGTATGTTTAGTTACAAATAATTATGATCCGACTATACTCCCAATATGTTTTTTTTTTAATGCTCTTGTTTCGGCAGACAATTGGTGAGTATGAATCTTTTGTATGGCTTTACATGATTCTTTTGTTGCTGATTCATTTCTTTTATTTATGATTTGTTACAGGTTGTGGCTTCACCAAGTTTGTCGGTTAGGTATGTTAAATTATAGGGGTTTCTTCTCATTTCACGGATGTTAAATGTAAATTTCATCTTTACACGATTTATAGGTGTAATATTAAGATAATAGATGTATACAGAATGACAATTTTTTAATCCCATATGATCTTTTTTTTCTGTTGTGTTTCTTACTTGGAGTTCATTACGGTATGTCACGTTCATTTCGAGCTGTGTCTCAGAATGAAGTCATGGCTTAAAATGAAGTCTTGGTTCTAATTTTGAGCCGTGGCTTCACTCTGAGCCATTTTTTGGCTGTTGCTAAAATAATTAGCAACGGTATATACTTGTTGCTAATAAAAAACTTAGCAACGGTAGCGCCCTTGCGAATGACCGTTGCTGACCGAGATTCGCAACAGAGCTTATCCGTTGCTAAAATTTGCGACATGGTGTTTTGCAACGGAAAAAACCTATTGCGACCCCGGTAGGTCACCAACGGTACTCGTAGAGCTTCTTGATCCCACAAAAGTCTTTAAACGAGCGATCTTAAGATATTTCACCTAATTAGGATACTTTCCTCTCCGAATAGACGGATCAACCAGAAACAATAAGAAATGAATTTTACCCGGCTCTTAGCATAGTTTGCTAGAAATGCTAACTTAGGTATTTATAGACCAAGGATGTTTGGACACCAAGGAATTTCCAAAACTGAAGATATTCTCAAGATATGCAATGAATGGCAAAATTCGGTTTTCCTAATTCCAATAAATGATTGTCCAATATTTTCGAAATCTCTCAATAAAAAATCTCCAATTAGTAAATGCACATTACTAATTTTTATTATTCTCTAGAGCTATGTATTAATTGCTGGTAATTAAAGCATATAAAACCAAAACCTTAATTAAAAGATTCTTAATTTATTTCGGTACAGGATCACCTTGAGTACCAAGGAATATCTTTGAACAATAAATGATAAGAGTTACTACTCGTGTTCAAAGTATGTTGACATCTTTTCACTGCAAATCCTTATTTCATATTTACATGGATTTGCATTATTGGAATTGGTTATACCACACTTCCAAACAAATTTATTATTGGTTTCCTTGTATTCCAAGACTACCATGTGATTGATTATATCAAATCACATACATGGTTTCAATCGGTTATACCAATCACTAGGATAGGTTACACCAGTTACAAGGATCGGTTACACCAGTTACTAGTGATCGGTCATACCAGTCACTAGGATCGGTTACACTAGTTATATGGATCGGTTCCATCTACACATGGTATCTACTTGTGACCGGTCACACCAGTTACCAAGACCGGTTACACCAATTAAAGTATCGGTCACACAACACTTATGATCGGTCACACCAATTACTAGGATCGGTCACACCAATTACAAGGATCGATCATACCATCACATGGTGATTACTTAGGATCGGTTACACCAATTATCAAAACCGGTCATACCAAATCATAAGTCTAGGCATTTTTATTAGTTATATACATAACCTGAGTTAATATCGGTTCTACCATCTCACACATATTGGTTATCCAAAGATTTGCAATGAATAGCCGGACCAATAAGCCTATTGATTTCCCTTTCGATTCACAAAACAAGTTCATGAATGTACTTACTTTAAACAAATGTAAAACATTGTTTCCTAAGATGAAATATTCACCGTAACCCATTTACATAATCATAACACTATATACAAGATTATGTCGATGTCATATATACGAAGTTCAAAAGATAAGCGTTATACTTCGTAGTCTAATTCCTTAATACTATGATCATACTATTCTGATCACATCACATCACTAGAGTATCATATACAATATGTACAGTATATACAGCTTCGCAGTTATGTTTTTAATATAGCACGACTTAAAAAGATAAGTTAGGAATGAAACAGTTCAAGTCAATATTACTAACCTCAAGTGGAAGAATGATGTCGTCATTGTAGTTCGTTACTTCTTCACATTTTTTAGGTCTTCGGAGTAATACTTTTATGTCTCAACATTCCTAGACTTTCTAGTCTAACCTAAACGAAGTTGACTCTAGTATTTAATCAAGCGACTCTAGATGAGTTTTGATACTAAATATGACAACCAAACTTGACATACCAATGCTTGGTGAGTTTAACCAATCTATGCTCTAATAATACCCCCCTTCGTCAATTTTAGTGACAAAACTCTTATTACATACGGATTTAAACGAATTTCAGAATAACTCATTCTTCATACGCTTGATTCCAAGTTTCAACAACACAATAACCGGCATATATTCAATCAATAAATGATGTTGTTGACATTTGAATAACAAAAACTTTTACCCCCCCTAAAGGTAAGCTAGGTAAATATTCAATCCGAACATCTTTGTTATTCCCCTTTTGTAGTTAGAAATACTACACAAAAATATGATATGTTTCTCCCCCTTAGTCAATACTTTACTCTTTCGTTAGATATAACGTTTAAGCACAATTGTCCTTTCCTAGTGATTAAAAATCACTTGTTTATGTTGTGAAATAGAAGAAAGAGAACAAGAAATACAAAATAGAGGGGAAGAAGATAGAGATAAATTCTATTAATGCATGTATATAATACAATATTTAAGCCTTTATTTATATAGATAGAAGACTTGGTGTCCAAGATATGTAAACCCTAAACTTAGACACGAAGGGAATCTTAGTAAATAAACAACAGTTTATAACACTCCCCCTGATGACCACTGTGGCTAAGTCAATACAAAGATAACATGAAAACTCAAAAGAGAAAAACCTGAAATTGCATAAGCATGTAAAGACTCGAAACAATGTTGGACACACAAATGTTGCCTCATTAAAACCTTGACAAGGAAAAACCCAGCGGGACAAAACCTTGACGAAGAAAAAAGAGTACAACGCGATAAATTCCAGTGAATGCACATTAATTTGATGATGGCGCTCCCCCTGATAAATACTTCAGTCAAATCTTGGCATGCAAATATTTGAGTCGAGACTTTCCAATTTTGAAGAACGAATTTCTTGAATGCAAAAGAGGACTGTGCTTTCATGAAGATGTCATATAGTTATGAAGTTTTCATTTGTGTTGCACAAGCATTAATTCCTTCGATAATACTTTTGCGGAGTCTACGTTCTTCTTCAACACATTGAGAACTTGTGTCATGGATTGCTAGCTTCCCGAGATGATTTGCAGAAGTTGTCGATGTAGTTTCTTCAACATAGAGCAAGATGTAGACAAATTACCATAAGTGAACAAAACTGAATTTGTGGTCATACCTTATGTGAATCGGAAAGACATCCAAATTACTAAAGGATTGTTATGTTGATTTGGCCTAACAAAATGACCTAGTTAATGGTGGGAATCCACCTAATAACAGAAATTATATAACTCCCCCTTGGATGAACACCATGTTGAATAAATTTCCTTACTAAAACCTTGCCAATAAAACCCAATGGGAAAAAATTTGGACGAAGGGAAAAGCGAACAATATCAACATTATGAATAAAAATTCATCGTCTGCGAGATGTTGCCTCGTTAAAACCTTGTCAGGAAAACCACATGGGACAAAACCTGAAACGAAGGGAAAAGAGTACAACTTGTAGATGCAGGAAATCCAATAATACATCCCTCACAAGAATTCATAACAATCAACACATTTCTTAAGATCAATAACGACACTTTTTATTAATTGAATCTAGAAATTTTACAAGAAGGAAGTGAAATCAAAAATACAACACTGTTTTAGAATTTCTCTCTCCTCAAAACTTTCTCAACACTCCAAAAATTATCTCTCCCCTCCTTACGCCTGATCGGCTCCTTATATAGTGTATTACATAGTGGATGACAACTAATTTATCCTTTATTTTCGGATCTATCTTGCGGTATTTTCGCAAGTATAAAAATAAAGAAATTCGCAAACATCCTAAATTTCGCTAGATCATCACGCTTTTCTCATGTTTACGCCGCCGTCATATGTTACGTCATTCCTATAATTAACCTTCGACGGTTTCACAATGTACTTTTGATGGTAGCTTCGCAAGGTCACTACTGTGGCGATATTCTGATCCTACATCTTGCCTCTTCTCATGTCTTCTCTGCGAAGGGGAGAATTTCATGAGAATTTGTACTTCAGAATGCCACAGCTGTTCATCTTTCTATGTATTTCTGTATTGATATGGTTCTGTATTTTTCACAAAATTTTCTACACGTATCTCTTCTTCCATCCATTTCTTGACACATCTTTTTCAACCGTTACTTCTCATCCGTTCACGTATACTCTTCGCATTAAATGTGTTTATCTTCTCGATAATTCTTTTCCATATACATGTTCTTCTCATTCTTCTCTTCTCTTTTTTTTTTTACTTATTTCTCAACTTCTCTGCAACCTTACTGTTCTTCTGTAAATTCCGTATCTGCTACTGCTGTAACTTTTCCCGTTTCTTTATTTTCAAGCTTTAACTTCTCCTTCATTCCCATACTTAAATGCCTCCAAGTGGTCATAAGGCTAAAACTTCTCTTGAAGGAATTCAGAAAGATCTTAAAGAGAAAGGTTTTACATTATCCACCATTCCCAATCAAGAATCTACCTCCATTCTGTCTACTAAATTATTTTCTGATCATCATTGTGATGATAAAGAGATCATAGTTTCGCTGGGTCAGATTCTCGCTGGCCTTCCTATCCCTATTTATGATCCTAACCTTCCTTTATTCTATGAAATACTCTCCCATGCGAAGTTCTCGCGGGAAATATATCAATTAAGTGGGGATTGCATTCGCTTAATGCTTGAATTCGCCTACCGTGGTGCTGGCAAACTCTTTATTCAAAAGATGTTAGGGTTCCTGAATTTAAGGAATTAGAAATTCTTCTCGAAAAATACACCACAGAAAGCTTCTTTGATAATTATGAACTAATATCTATGAAGAACGTCAAAACTCGCTGGGGTATTCGCTTGAAGAGGAAGGAAAATGTCGATGACGATAAAAAGATTATGCATGACATTTATTGGCATTCTAGCAAGAAGAAAACTCCTCGCTAATCCAAAGATGAAAAGTGGTGCATCTTTCCACTGATTCTGAGAGGCCCTTATGTTTATGGTTCAATTGTGCTTCCTGCGAATCTCGCTACTTACCAACCAACCTTGGGTATTTAATTGGCTTGAGAAAGAGAAAGAGGTATGTTTCTTTCGTTCAGTCTATTATCTTCATTCTTCTTTATACTTATTAACTTTGCGAAAACTTCAGATTGACAAGTTAAGAAGAATCTACAAGAGAACTAGCAAGGAAAGCACCCAAGCAGCACTTCGCTCGATCACGGATAAAGTAATAAATACTTTCTTTTACCATTTTTAACAATATTGTTGCCTCTGTTTCTCATCTTCATCCGTGTACGTAGATTGGCGTTGTAGTTATGGAAGAAGAAGGGTCTAATGCTGCAAAGACCAAAGGCAAGGATAAAAGTGCTCTTCGCAAGGAAAAATCCGCTGCCCCATCTTCAAAGAAAAGAAAAGTTCACTCTCCCTCTCCTTCAAGTTCCCACTCTGTGAGAGTACATATGATGATGCCGTATTCGCAAAGGAATGTTCCTCTTCTAAGTCTTCAATGGCACAATTATCTAGCATCTTTTTTGATTCCATGCAAGGGATTGGTGATGAAAATATCACCAATACATGCAAAGCTCTTGCGAATATCTGTGACTCCACTCTATTGGATGATGATAGTTCTCTTCACGGAGTTTCTAGATCAGTGACTCCTGACTTTCTGAACTCACTTGGTATTCTGGTATGCTTTCATTTCTTTGTTTCTTCTTCATACTTATGATTCAAAATTATATCTATCTTGATAATTTTTTATTTTTTTCGCAGGTTGGAAGAGCTTCTTTCTCTATTGCCTCAGATTTTTAAAAAAGACATGGGGCTCTTGAAAAGAAGAATCTTCTACTTCGCCAGAGAAATGAAGAACTGGAGGCTGAAGCTGCTGATCTTCGCGAAAATAATAAGCAGTTGAATTCTGAAAATTCCACTCAGAAGAACAAAATATCTAGTCTTCAAGATGCCAATAAGCAACTCTATGGTATAGAGATTTTCTTCCTTTTCTTCATTTCGTTTTATCATTATCTTTCCTCATATGATTTACCATTTTCGCAGACGTTTATGGTCTTTCTGATGAAGCTACCATTCTTCTTTCTTTTCCCGAACCCATAGATAATGATACCCTGCTTGAACTTCTTAATAATTCTTCAAATAGTTTTTCAAACGACAAGATTAAGTCCCTTTCCATAGATGAACTCAGATCCAAATTTAGCCTCTTAGAGATTGATCATAGATCCAGCTTGGGCTTAGCCAATAAATTTAAACGTTTCTATCTTAACTCTAAAGAGGAAATTAATAGTTTAAGGACCAAGAATAGTAGTCTCATAGATGAAAAAGATCGTATTGCTCTCCAAGGTTCTCAAACTTTAGCGAAATTCCATGAAACTCTTCTTGAGATTCAAATTGAACGAGATGAAGCTATTCGCCAAAACGCTATACTTAGCGAAAAAGAGAGTCAAGTTCGCTCACGTCTTCTAATACATAATGATGATGAATTTGCTTGGGATGCGAAAGTTCTAGATAATGCCAGAAATAATCTAGGTGTAGATGTTAGTCTTCATACTGAGCACTCAGCCTTAGTTAGAGATATGATTACTGACAGAGAAGGTTGTTAACTGTTCTTCCTTATTTAATTGTGTGTTTTTCATAAATTACCACCAAGTTGCTAATTCATTGTTATATTTTCGCAGAAGTTGAAGAGAGATTTTGCAAAAGAATTGAAGAACTTGAGGATGAAAAAGAGCAGTTCGCAAAGAATCTTTCTTCTCGCAATGATAAGTGTTCGAGATTGAAGAATCAGTTAAGGATTATTGTTGCGAACTTTAAGAATGATGCTATTCTTTTCCGCAACCAAACTATTAAGATGGTTTGTGATGATAACCACTACAGGAAAAATATACATCTACAACTGGAGATTTACAACGTTTCGCTAAGTATTGTAGAAAGTCCTATGTTTTACAACTGGTTTCAAAGGAAGAGTTGTCATATATCATCACTTCCAACACTTAAGAAACAGTTGTGACAACATTTAGCAAAACAAACGACAACTCCTTAAGCAAAATAGTTGTGACAACATTTAGCTATAACAACGTTGTTCCATATATGTAGTAACTTAGCCTATCACAATACTCACAAGTGTTGTTAAAGAACACAAAAATATGATAATGAAAAATATGTTAGAGGGGAGATTTGAACATAAACGTCCTATATGGAAGTCTAACTCATCAACCACCCTTTCAGTTCACAAGTTTTGATTTCTTTTTTCTTTTTTTAAATAGAAAGCTACAACAACACTTATAAGTGTTGTTGAAGTAAAAATATATAATGTTGGAAAAAATAAGGTTGGGGGATTCAATCCTGAGCCTCAAGCGTGGAAGTCTACACCACTAACCATCCTACACTATAACATGTTCTGTTAAGTTTGTGGTTCTTTAATACACTAATTATACACTAACTTTATGACAACCCTTCATAAGTGTTGTAAAACAAAATATAATGCTCAAAAAGTAATGCTCAAGTGACTGAGCCGCAAACAGTGTGAAACCTTCTCTGAAAATTACTTATTTCCAATTAGGGTAGTCTGGTCATTTTCACCATAATATTTATTGCACTTTTTCCCAATAAGGGAAATATGGTCATTTTCACAGTCTGTAACATTTACTTTACTTATTTTCGATAAGGGTAGTATGGTCATTTTCACAGTCTCCATAATATTTATTCCACTTTTTTTCCAATAAGGGTAATATGGTCATTTTCACAGTCTGTAAGAATTACTTTACTTATTTTTGATAAGGGTAGTATGGTAATTTTCACAGTCTCCACCATATTTATTGCACTTTTTTTTCAATAAGGGTAATATGGTCATTTTCAAAGTATTTACTTTACTTATTTTCGAAAAGGGTAGTTTGGTCATTTTCACAGTCTCCATAATATTTATTGCACTTTTTTCTATTAAGGGTAATATGGTAATTTTTACAGTCTGTAAGAATTACTTTACTTATTTCCAATAAGGGTAGTATGGTCATTTTTACACTCTCAGTATTACTTATTGCACTTTTTCCAAAGGGTAACATGGTCATATTCACAGTCTGTAAGAATTACTTTACTTAATTCTTATAAGGGTAGTATGGTCATTTTCATAGTCTCCATAATATTTATTCCACTTTTTCCCAAAAAGGGTAATATGGTCAATTTCACGGTCCCTATAATATTTATTGCACTTTTTCCGATAAGGGTAGTATGGTCATTTTTACAGTCTCCATAAATTTTATTGCACTTTTTCCCAATAAGGGTAATATGGTCATTTTCACAATTTGTAACTTTTACTTTACTTATTTCCGATAAGGGTAGTATGGTCATTTTCACTGTCTACATAATATTTATTCCACTTTTTTCCAATAAGGGTAATATGGTCATTTTCACAGTCGGTAAGAATTACTTAACTTATTTCCGATAAGGGTAGTATGGTCATTTTCACCGTCTCAGTAATAGTTATTGCACTTTTTTCCAATAAGGGTAATATGGTCATTTTCACAGTCTATAAGAATTACTTAACTTATGTCCGATAAGGGTAGTTTGGTCATTTTCACAGTCTCCATAATATTTAAGTTCATCCGAATCAAAAACTCAAGTCTAACTAACTCTAGTAATCTTCAAACCCGGGATGTTCAAATATGATAAATTTCATCTTCCGTTCATCCGAATGGGAAACTCAGGTCTAACTCTAGTAAAATATTTGAACCTGTGATGTTCAATTCTCATATATTTCGTCTTCCGTTCATCCAAAAGAGAAACTAAGGTCCAACTCTAGTAATCTTTGAACCCGTGATGTTCAATTCTGATATATTTCTTCTTCAGTTCATCCAAAAGAGAAACTAAGGTCCAACTCTAGTAATCTGTGATCCCGTGATGTTCAATTATGATATATTTCTTCTCCAATTCATCCATAAGAGAAACTAAGGTCCAACTCTAGTAATCTTTGAACCCGTGAAGTTCAATTCTGATATATTTCGTCTTCAGTTCATCCGGACGAGAAAATCGGGTCCAACTCTAGTAATCTTTGAACTTGGGATGTTCAATTCTGATATATTTCGTCTTCAGATCATCCGGACGAGAAACTCTGGTCTGACTCTAGTAATCTTTGAACCCGTGATGTTCAATTCTGATATATTTCGTCTTCAGATCATCCGGACGAGAAACTTAGGTTTAACTCTAGTAATCTTTGAACTGTGATGTTCAATTCTGATATATTTCATCTCCAGTTCATCCGGAAGAGAAATTCAGGTCCAACTCTGGTAATCTTTGAACCTGGGATGTTCAATTCTGATATATTTCATCTCCAGTTCACCCAAACGAGAAACACAGGTCTAACTCTGGTAATCTTTGAACCTGTGATGTTCAATTCTGATATATTTCATCTCCAGCTCATCCGGAAGAGAAAATCAGGTCCAACTCTGGTAATCTTTGAACCTGGGATGTTCAATTATGATATATTTCATCTCCAGTTCACCCAAACGAGAAACTCTGGTCTAACTCTAGTAATCTTTGAACATGTGATGTTCAATTCTGATATATTTCGTCTCTAATTCATCCGGAAGAGAAACACATATCTAACTCTAGTAATCTTTCAACCTGTGATGTTCAATTCTGATATATTTCATCTTCAGTTCACCCGGATGAGAAACTCAGGTCCAACTATGGTAATCTTTGAACTTGAGATGTTCAATTCTGATATATTTCATTTCCAGTTCATCCGGAAGAGAAACTCAGGTTCAAAACTGGTAATATTTGAACCTGGGATGTTCAATTCTGATATATTTCATATCCAGCTCACCCGAACGAGAAACTCAGGTCTAACTCTAGTAATCTTTGAACCTGTGATGTTCAATTCTGATATATTTCGTCTCCAATTCATCCGGAAGAGAAACTCAGATCTAACTCTAGTAATCTTTGAACCTGTGATGTTCAATTCTGATATATTTCATCCTCAGTTCATCCGAAAGAGAAACTCAGGTCTAACTCTGGTAATATTTGACCCTGTGATGTTCAATTCTGATATATTTTGTCCACAGTTCATCCGAAAGAGAAACCCAGGTCTAACTCTGGTAATCTTTGAAAATGTGATGTTCAATTCTGATATATTTCATCTCCAGTTCATCCGAATCAGAAACTAATGGCTAACTCTGGTAATCTTTGAACCTGTGATGTTCAATTCTGATATATTTCCTCTCCAGTTCATCCGAATCAGAAACTAAGGTCTAACTCTGGTAATCTTTGAACCTGTGATTGTCAATTCTGATATATTTCCTCTCCACTTCATCCGAATCAGAAACTCAGGTCTAACTATGGTAATCTTTGAACATGTGATGTTCAATTCTGATATATTTCGTCTCCAGTTCATCCGATTCAGAAATTCAGGTCTAACTCTGGTAATCTTTGAACCTGTGATGTTCAATTCTGATATATTTCGTCTCCAGTTCATCCGAATCGAAATAAGGTCTAACTCGGTAATCTTTGAACTGTGATGTTCAATTCGATATATTTCCTCTCCAGTTCATCCGAATCGTAAACTAAGGTCTAACTCGGTAATCTTTGAACCTGTGATGTTCAATTCGATATATTTCCTCTCCAGTTCATCCGAATCGAAACTAAGGTCTAACCGGTAATCTTTGAACATGTGATGTTCAATTCGATATATTTCGTCTCAGTTCATCTTTGAAATCAGAAACTAAGGTCTAACTCGGTAATCTTTGAACCTGTGATGTTTGAATTCGATATATTTCGTCTCCAGTTCATCCGAATCGAAACTCGGGTCTAACTCGGTAATCTTTGAACTGTGATGTTCAATTCGATATATTTCCTCTCCAGTTCATCCGTATAAAACTCGAGGTCTAACTCTGGTAATCTTTGAACTGTGATGTTCAATCCGATATATTTGTCTGTTCATGTTCTAATTAATCTTTGAACCTGTGATGTTCAATTCGATATATTTCGTCTCCAGTTCATCCGAATCGGAACTAAGGGTCTAACTCCATCCCAAGAATCTTTGAACTCGTGATGTTCAATTTCGATATATTTCGTCTCCAGTTCATTGGTAATGTCTTTGAATCAGAAACGTAATCTTTGAACTGTGATGTTCAATTATGATATATTTCGTCTCAGTTCATCCAAATCGAAACTCAGTCTAACTTTGGTAATCTTTGAACATGTGATGTTCAATTTTGATATATTTCGTCTCAGTTCATCCGAAAAAGAAGCTCAGGTCTAATTCTACTAATCTTTGAACCTGTGATGTTCAAATATGATAAATTTCATCTTCAGTTCATCCGAATGAGAAACTTAGGTCGAACTCTTAATCTACCACCGTGAACTCCGACTCTTAATCTACCATCATGAACTCAGACTCTTAATCTACTCGGTCATAATGAAGGTTGTTAATATGCTGAATGCGCAATTGAGTTTAGCAAACAAACACAAACTTCTCACATACTGTGGTTGATCCGTATGATAATCCTTAGTTAGAAAATCTGATATTTTACATATCTAGTTCATCGAGAATCCATTCTCGATTCTCTAGTAATCTCTTAACCTGATGTTAGATTCTACATTATGACCTCTGGATAATCAAAATCTATTCCTGATTCTGTAATGGTTATTCAGAATTATACACGTATGTATGCCGTTTCGTATTACTGCCGAATCACGAATCGTTGACCGAATTTAACTTTTACGAATCCCTATAATACTCGTACGTATCCTGTTCCAAATGTATCCCGTACCAAGAATTGCTAACTAGGATCATGACCTCCTACAAATCGTAAAAGAAGCACAAAGAGAAGCACACTTATGTTGATCCGTATGATAACCCCAAACGAAAACTCTACCATCCGATTATTTCTGACAGTGTCTAATCACCGTTCAAAGCCTTTCTTAAATAATAAAAATGAATTTCTCTCACTTCATTGCCTCCTCACTTTCATCTCATCTTTATCTAATCTTCTCCGCCTGCCTCTCTACAGAAGAAAACCAGAACCCAGAAAAATCCATTTTCTTTTTCACTATCTCTGTGCAAAAGCTAGTAGATCGGTTAGATCTCTATACAAAAACGCTAAATCTGTTATTGATGATGTTTTTGTGTCCCAAAGAAGTTGCTGATTTTGTAGATATAGGGTTTCAGATCCATTTTGTGCATCTACGGGGTTGGTTTTTTGTGGATGAGTATGAAACCCTAAATCTCTCTCTGCATTCTCACCAATCAATACTCTTCTTTATATTGATTCTTTTTATCTTTCTATTTCAGGTATCTTTGGAGATTCATTTGAAGGTTTGGAGGTCCGTTTTTTCTGTTTAAACTCTCAGATTTCATGTATTTTAAGATTTTCTTATGCTTTATAATTACTAATTTCAATATGTTTCTTTTTTTGTTTGTTGATTTTTCAGATGGTTAATAAGACTTATAATCCGGATGATCGAATCAGAGTTAACCCTACGGGTTCTACTATTTCTGCAACAACAATTAGTACTTCTAAGGAGATTATCAAATCAAATTTTAAAATCAGGTTTGTTCTGCTATTTCAAATTAATGTTTGAAAATTAGTATCTTGATTTTTCGGTTCTTCAACTGTGATAGCGATTCTTGAGTAGCACTTTTTGGTTTAAGTCTTATTTTGGTAAAGTCTTGTTTATTGTGGTAGCGATTTTTCATAGTCATTTTTTGGGTTTACGTCTTATTTATTTATGGATGTGATAGTGAAGGTTCACTGTGATTCACGGGGTTTCGATTTCGGTGGTAGCATAGGATTTACTAAATGAACTGGAAATCATATTTTTGTTACCTTTTTACTTGATTTCTCTTTTTACACAAGAAAAAATTGGGTGCTTATCTTTACTGCTTACTTGGTCAAAGCATTTGGTTAATTGATAATGTTCTTGGGTTTAAAGTGTTGGCTTCAAATCTTAAATTTTGATGTTCATATAGGAAGTTAACTCTTTACTGTGTTATCTAAGAATGGGTTTGTTATGTTTTAGCCTGTTTTTGGGTTGGAGTTGAGGTTTGAGCTTCAGCGGTGTGTGTGGGTTATGCTTAGTTGATGATTATGAATGAAGAAGGGTCTACAATTTGGAGGTTAAATTGATTGAATAATTTGTTGTTTCATTTGTACGGTTGTTCTTAATGCATGATCAAATACTGCAACCTTCCTTTGCTTGCTTCCTAATACGCTGTTATGTTATGTGTTATATGCATATACTTGGGGTGCTTTAAAGAGAGTTTTGAGACACATCTGGGGACTAAGATATGAACATCTTCTGTGTTCTTACACTATTGCCTTTTTGTCATTGATAGGCCATCCCAACAGATTTGAATCATAAGATCCAATTTTGGAATGGTTGCGCACTTGAGCATCCAGCACCTGCTGTCTTGAATCATTAGCTTAACTGATACAAGGGTTCAAGTTCACTGAGAAGAGAGGTAGGAATCAAAGCTAATTGCTACATTTTCTATTTATCTTGCATCTGGTTTGATATGTTTTCTTAAAATAACTGCTTCAAACTAAATATGGTAATTCCGATTAAAAATAATACATGATTATGTTGATTCTCATGCCGTGGAAGATGATGGAGGTTATAACGTAGAGTTAAGTCTCGTCATATTGAAACCCTTTTAGGAATTTCATACATCAGCGTTTGGTGTGTGTTTTTGTTTTGAAACTACTTCTTATGCTCTCTATGACTCAGGTGATGGACTCGGTGAAGGATATGATATGCTTGGTCAAGATGGAAATGGCAAGTTGGGTGTATCAGTTGGCCAGAGAAAACTTGTTGGAAAAGTTGCTTAGAAATATGTTCCTTCCTTTTATGTTTTGATAGTTTCTTTGGCCTTTATATGACTGTTATCTTGTGTTGTGAACTTATGTGCAAACCTTGTTCTTTTAGGTCCAAGATTAAAAGTTACGGAAGCGTTAGTGGTACTACCTCAGGCCTAACCTCAAGTCTAGCATTCACACCTGTACAAGTAAGTATATGGATTATACTATTATGTTCTAACTTCTAATTCTTAACTAGCTACTCTGGTTGAGAGTAATAGTCTTGGTTTTAAGTTTGTTTCTCCTCCTAGTTATGCGTTTTTCCTGTTTATTCTCTGCATCGAAGATTCACCAATCTAACTTTGTTATGTGATTTTATAATCCAAGGGTGCTTCTTAGGGTTTATTCTCTGGTTGCACTTTGTATGTTTTACCCGGGCTTGTATGCTTGTATTTTTTTGATGTCATCTATGAATCTGTGATTATCTAACTAATTAGGCAAATTAGTTAATGGGAATTTGATGTTATGCGTGTTAGCGTTGATTGATTTAGAATTTTGAAATGAATCCAAAGATAGCACAGACTTTGTAATGGTTCATGAATACTTGTGACTTGTCACCAGGATGTTGGGAATAAAAGTTATGAGGTGAATGTTTCTCCATTCTCCATTCTCCATCAGTAATCATTTTTTTGATTGTTTTTCAATTTTTTCTTTTAGGGATTTCCCAAATGTGCGTTTCTATAATATGATTCTAGTAGAAAAAAAGAATCAATTCTCACTTGTGTGCATCCAATTTGTATTTCGAATTGAATTCTTAAGCATAGTCTTGTTTAGTTTATTGTGCTGTGGTAAACTTGAGATGTCTTGATAATGGATAACACAAATGCTACATGTTGGTTGCTTAGAGTAAGAATGTCTCGTTTTTAGTACTTCCATGATTAGCGTAAGAGTTCTCTGTATTTTCCATTGCTGACCAAATATAAATTTATATGTTTCTTATAGGAAAAGAAGAGACTTGCTGAAGTTGATAACAAGAATCCCAATCTTGGACAAAATTTTTAAAGTAGAAACTCCTTAGAAGTCGCGTGCAAATCTTTTTCATTTGGCTTGATTTGTTGGATTGTTATGTTGCTGCCATTTTCTTATTTGTTCTAATTTTTTGTAACTGTCCACGTTTTTGCAGGTGCTGATGGAAAGAAAGGTGGTGTTGTTCGTCAAGGTACTCCTTGCCCCAAGGGAGGAAAGACCCCTGCAAGTGGAGGCAAGTCGAACAAATCTCTAAAATCCAGTTTCATGCGATTCTTGTACAAAGTAAGATACTATCTTTAAATTTAATTTTTTACTTAAATCTTTGTGATGTCCATATATTGGTTGTCCGCTAATTGGTCAGTTGTTTCTGCATTTGTTCTCATACGGATTTGGTTATTTTATTTATCTGTATAGGGAATTAGGTACAGATTTGGTTATTTTATTTATCTCTGTTTGTTTTCGCATTTGTTCTCATACTTTTTTTTGAAGCATATTTGTTCTCATACTTTGATTTGGATATTTTATTTATCTGATAGGGCATTGCAGTACATGACTCTTCTCTCCAGGCACACTTAAATGTGTTTAAACACAACAAACTCAATGTTATTCCACAACATAACAAACTCGCACAAATTGAATCCAAACACAACATGTGATCGTTGGCATCCAGATTGGTAAATATGCACCTAAATTGGTGAACTTATTAAATTGTAGTATATACTTCAATTGGTATATGATAACTTTAAATTGGCCCTTAAATTGCACGAGTTAGAATAAGAATTTGAGTTTTATACTTGAAATTATAGGTATCTGGCCTGAGTCAGAGTGATTTAATGAGGAAGGATTAGATCGTTTTCACAAGAGGACTGCAATAGGTTGCTGGTGATTTTGTTCAGACTTATTTTTGGGTGCCTAGGAAGTTTGTTTTCTTACTTGCTATCATATTTGTTTGTTTGTTCATAATGAATAGAATGATTCTTTTGTAAATGTGTATGTATGAATGAATAGAATGATTCTTCTGTGAATGTGTATGTATGAATTGTAAATGGCAGATAGTTTTCAAATTGAGAATGTACAGAAAAAAAAACCAAATTGCAGGCCTGTGTTTCAGGTTTAATTGTGCAGGCTTGTAAACTGGAAGGCCAAGTCCATGTGAACGACCCGGACTATCCATTTTTTTAATTGTAATGGAAAGAATTGTCACAGATATAACTGTGACCAAAACTGTGAAGAAAAACAACACGTGTCATCATCTTAATGCTGTTACAAATGAGAGTAACTATTTAAACGCTACAATAATAGTGACAAAAAGATGACAGGTGTCCATAGGTAATTTGTTGCAAAAAATATGCAACACTTATATGTGTTACTGTAATCGTAAGAAAAAGTGACACGCGGCAAAAAGAAATTGTTGCCTACGTGGCGGCGAAAAACACGTGTCATTACGAATTGTTGCAAAGTGAGAATAACAATTAAAACTGTTATAATTACTGTGCCACGCGTCTCTTTTTTAAAATTAGGTTAACTGTTACTATTAAATAATGTAACAGTTTATAACTGTGACTGTAACCAAAGTTTGTCACAGTTAAAACTGTTGCAAAAAAAAAAACAAAAAATATCACAGCGTTACTGTAACGGCGTATATGTGTTACAAAGTTTTTTAGTAACGGATATACCTTGTGACAAAATCCGGGATTTGGTGTAGTGTAAAGGTATTATTTTGCCACCTCTTGTCATTGCGACAAAATCGCAGGACGTTCTTATATTTTCATGTAAGAACCCATTGATCTTTCCTTAACTCTCTTTTTTTTTATTTAAATTTTTTGTTGCGACAATATGAAAGGCCTAAAGTTCTTGCGAAACTAAAGCCCCATGACATTGTCGTCTTGCGACGAAATCGCAGGACGTCCTTACACTTTCATGTACTGACTCATTGATCTCGTCTTATCTTTCTCTTTTGTATTATTACCTCTTCAGGATTGTTGCACAAATATGACAAGCCTAAATATTCTTGCGAAAATAAAGCCTCATGGCATTTGCGTCTTAAGACACTTATCATCTCCCTAATGGAGGGTGCCGCCCTTATCTTCCCCATGATTTCCCCTTCAAGGAGACGTACTTCTGCCATACAAGTCTAGATCCTCCCATACAGTCTTGACAACAACCAGTTGTTTTCACAGCCTCTTATCCCTTTTTCCTATATGGCTTATGGTTACGAGACTGCACCCTAAGTGGGGTTTTCTTCAGGCCGAGTGCATCATAGCCAAGACTTGTCAAGAATGGAAAGGTACGCTCCAAACGCCCTGGGCACTCTTGATTCAATCATGTACCTCAGTGCCTTGGTCATATTTTGCACCCTTTAGAAGAGATCCTTAGTCGTCCAACCTAAATCATAAGTCTAGGTTTAAAATCCAAGGTATCTCAACTGGATGGGTTTTTATTGACCCCACATCTCCATGACTCAGGTTCCAATAGCGGTGTAACCTTTTCTCCGAGCCATGCAACAAATACCCCCTTCTATGACGCACTTTAGGTCTTACATTTGCCTCTTGTGAAATTTTAATTTCGCGAACTAGGGTGCACGCCATAGTAGGTTCGCCCCATTCTGATTGTTCTGATTATTTTGTTTTTGCATTTCATCTCTTATTGTACTTTCTCAATTATCGTCTTTGTCATTCCATAAAATATATTTTTTGAATTTTTTTATAACAAATCAGTCATACATTTTTCTTTCTTTTCCAAATTTTATTATGATATCAAATTCTAAGTTTCTTACCTTTGCTACTTTCTGCCTCTTCATCATTGGTATTTTCTGCGACTTTCTTGCTTTCTGTGATCGTTTCGCCACTTCCTGTTTTCAGCAAACATTTACTTCGCAACATTTCTTCTTTTCTCTTCTAAACTGCATCAACTATCAATCTCTCACTTATCTGCTTTCCTTTTATGTTACGTTTCCAATTCTCTTTCTATGTAGTTCGTTCTTCGCATGACTCAACATCAATTTCATAACACTTCTTCCCCTCAATAAAGTCTCCTTTTATAATGCCAACTCTACTCGGATGAGGGAACTTGATGCACTGATTAAATGTCGATGCTACGCCTAGAATCCCATGTATCCAAGGTCTTCCAATTAAGGCGTTGTATGGTGACTCCACGTCGACAACACAGAACAGAATTTTAGAAGATATTCATTTTAACGGAATTTTCATAGTGACTTCACCTTTAGGTTTATTAGCAGTTCCATTGAAACCATAGATTTTGTAAGTTGAAGGTATCAAATCTTCATCTTTTCCAACCATAGTTTTATAAGCATGATATAATAGGATATCCACAGAACTTCCAGTATAAATTAAAACTCTATTGATTGCCCATGAGTCCTCAGCTTCACCATCTTCATCATCATTTGGTTTTGGATTAATCTCTAATCTCACCACCAATGGTTTTCATGCATTTCTATACCTTCAGGTACTTCTTATGCGGTGAAGGAAATAGTCTGATTTTGCCAGTCTTTGAACGGCGAGTCCTTCGCAATGTTTATTATTTCTCTCCCATCATCATCTCTTGCGAAAACTCTGCTCAGAACATTATCGTGAAAGTCTTCAATCGCTTTGTATGAATGTACAATAGAGTGACAAAATAGATTCTTCGCCTTTGCTCCAACTTCTATTACAAATGTTTCTCCTCCCTTTATTGTATTAACTCTGTGAATTCCTGGTGGAGGTGGTAACGGTTGAGATTGAGGTTGTCCCATGAGAAAATGATTTAATTTTCCCTGATCTATCATTATGAGAATGATTCTATTTATATTTCTATAGTCATTTGTTGAATGTCCATGAAAATGATGGTAAGAACAAATTTTTTGACTTCGGTGATTTGGAGGTGGCTCTTTTCCCATATTCCAGGGTGCTGGTATATTCTCCATCAAGATTATAGCTTCCCATATTTTTTCTACACTAGCACTCAGAGGTGGCATCTTGATCTCTTCCCATATTATCTTATGATTTCCTTGACCTCTGTGATAATTTTTCTTTTGACCTCCATATGTTTCTTGCGGCTGATCAAGTCTTGGAATCTTATTATTTCTACCTCGGCTATAGAAGTTTCTTTCTATTTCAAATTCCTCTTGATCACGACTCCCCATAGATACTAGCTTATGTTGACTATTCTCCATCATGTTTTCTTATGGTGTCTGCTGTAGGACCAGAATATCACTACAACACTATTCCTGCGATATTAACAACATTTCTGCGAGCGTCACTACCAGTTCTTTAACAACATTTCACGAGCGTCACAGAATATCCAAAGGAAACTGACGATGGAAGAAATACAAGAAGAATATGTTTATCCTGCGATGGTCATCATTCTCGCGAGAGAGAATATTGTAGCGATCGCGATGAGATCGTAGAGTAGATCCAAAATAGGAGGAAAACTTAGATGTCATCCACCATGTAAATCCCTATATAAAGGGTTCGTTAGGTTCAAAAAGGATGATGTCTTTTGGAGAGTTGATAAGGTCTTGAGGAGAGAGAAACTCTAGAAAGAAATTTGTACTTCTTAGTTCTTATATCTTTTGTAAAGAATTCTAAAATTAGAATGATAAAAAGTGTCGTTATTCATCTTCAAATGTAATTCAATTTCTACAGATTCCTATCAAGGGTGTAGTATATGAATTCCTGCAACTACATTTTGGCGCCCAAAAACAGGGAGAATCAAGCTAAGAAATCTCTAATTACAACTTGAAAATTTGAGGAAATTGTTAGAGTTGAAGAAATGGTTAGAAGAAGAAGTAACACATCAGAGCCACCAACAACTGTGAGGAGGAGTAAAAGACTTGCAGGTGAAGGAACAAGTGAATTAGAAGAATCTTCAAGGATATGAACAAGAAGAAATAAAACAAGGATTGAAGGAGAAAATAAAATTCCACAACTCAATCAACAAACATTAATACAAAATAAAAATATGGATTATGATAGAGTGAGTGTGCATACTTGGAGGTCAGATTCGATAGAAGAAACAGAAGATCGACGATTAAGAAACGAAGAAGGAGAAGAAAGAAATCAAGAAATAGTTGGAAGAATAATTCATGAAGGAGGAGAAAATGAAATAGCAGACGATTTGAGACAAAGAATACAAGAAGAAAGGAGATTAGAGGCAGAAGAGCGTGCAAACTTAACAAGACAAAATCATGAGTTAAGAATGGAGAATTTGAGATTACAAAGAAGGAGATCAACAGGTACTGTTAGATCAAATTCAAGGTCATTCAGAGAAGAATCAAGGCAAAATTCCCCTATGAGAAATGTTAGAGAGAATATTCGAGGAGAAGTGAAAAATCTAAATGGAGAGCAACGTCATAGAGAAGAAGAGATAATTGGTGATCGCTATAATCCGCGTGACAATAGAAATCAAGAGGGAATAAACAACCAAAATGAGGAAGAAAATCCAGAAGAAGGTAGGAGGATATTACATGGGCGAGAAAATCAAAGAATAATTGAAGAAGAAATTGAGAGACATTACGCCGAAAAAGCACGCTTGGCTTGCGAGAGAAAAAAATTAAGGGCAGAAGTAGAAGAACAAGAATTTCGAGAAGCAGTACGACAAAATAACCATGAAAATCGAGAAAGGAGACGTACACAAAATCGCTACAATGATAATATTCAGGAGGAGTATGATAGGATACAGAGGAGAATAGAGAGACAACGAAGAGAAATGAGGAGAAATGAAGAAATCCACAGAGAAGAAGATAGGAAGTTGCGATTCCAAGAGGAAGATGAAAGAGAAAATCGCAGAGAAAGACGCAATGACGATGAAGAAGAAGACACACAAAATCTCGCAAGACAAGAAAGGCAAGAACGCAGAAGAAGGGAAACAACATTAAAGAGGCCAGTAGAGCAAAACTCCGCTGAGAATGAGCAAATATTAAGAGAATTAGCAGAAATGCGAGGAATGATAAACAATAGAAGAGAAAGAGGTAGAAGGAAAATTGATGAAGCTATTGAAGAAGCTGCGAGAACTCCATTTACTTAATAAGTACAGTTAAGAGGAATACCTCCAAAATGCAATCTACCAGCATTAACCAGCATCTTTGATGGGACGACTTGTGTTGTTCAACATGTCAAGGCTTATGTTAGATGTATGCTACAATGGGAAAACCATGATGCTGTACTATGCAAATATTTTGCATCTAGCTTAATTGGCGAGGAATTAAAATGGTTCGAGGGATTTCCAAAGAATACCATAACTTCTTTTGATCATTTACAAGCTACATTTATAGGAGCATATATTAACAACAATTCATCGCGGCAGGGTATTGAAGATGTATTTGGGTTAAAACAGAGAGTTGGCGAGAGTCTGAAGCACTTAACCATAAGGTGGAAATCAATGTGCAGCGAGATGGCTGGAAGAGTAGATGAAAGATACCTAATTTTATCCTTCATTAATGCAATGTTCGCGACCAATCTGTTGTACATACAAGTTTTCAGAATCAAAAATACAATCACCATGACAGAGTTGCGAGAGTTACAAGAAGAATACATTGCTTTGGAGGAGAAACAAAATGAGATGGAATCATACCCAATCGCGAACACCAGCTCGCTGACATCAAGTGGAAGCTTACTCCCTAAAATGATAAATAACGTGGCGAGCACCTCGCAGGCACAACAAGAGAAAGTAGTAATTTATAACCAGCAAAAATTGGTAGCGATGGGCAGTCGAGATCAAGAAGAGTATGAAAGAGAGAATAATTACTACAATCGCGGTGGAAATAATAAGATTCAAAGACTTGATCAACCGCAAGAAACTTATGGTGGAAAAAAGCAGAACAGCTTTAGAGGGCAAGGAAATTAGAAGATAATATGGGAAGAAATTAAAATGTCACCTCTCAATGCTAGTATAGAAAAAATTTGGGAAGCTATCATTCTGATGGAAAATATACCATCGCCATGGAACATGGGAAAAGAACCACATCCAAACAATCGAAGTCAAGAATTTTGTCCTTACCATCACTTTCATGGCCATTCAATAAATGATTGTAGGAATGTAAAGAGGATAATTTTGAGGATGATTGATCAGGGGAAGTTAAATCACTTTCTAGTAGGACATCCACAACCTCATCAACTTCCGCCAGCACCAGAAACTCGCAGAGTAAATGCTGTAAAAGGAGCAAAAACATTTGTGATAGAAGTTGGAGCTAAAGCAAAGAATTTGATTTGTAATTCCAGTGTGCACTCATACAAAATTGTGGAGGATTTCCATGATAATATTTTAAGCAGAGTCTTCGCGAGAGATACAGATGGAAGAGAGATAATGAATATAGCGAGAGCCTCACCATTAGAAGAATGGCAGAAACAAACTCTATCTTTCACCGCGCAAGATGTACCAGAGCTTGGCGAGCAGCATGATAACTCATTGGTGGTACGATTAGAGATAAATACAAAACAAATGCAAGAAGAGGATGAAGAAAATGACAGTAAAACTGAAGACTCTTGGGCCATCAACAGAGTCTTAATAGACACCGAGAGTTCAGTTGACATCTTATTCTATCATACCTACAGAACCATGGGTGGAAGAGATGAAGATTTGATACCATCAACGTATAAAATCTATGGATTTAACGGTACAGCTAACAAACAAAATGGGGAAATTGAAATGCAAATACCGTTAAAAGGAATATCTTCAAAAATATTATTATGTGTTATGGACATCGAATCACCTTACAATGCTCTGATTGGACGACCTTGGTTACATGGGATATTGGGTGTAGCATATACTTATCACCAGTGTATCAAATTTCCTCATCCTAAAGGCGTTGGAGTTATTAAAGGAGATTGGGGAGAAAGCAAGAAATGTTATGAAATCGATATGAAGTCTTGCGAAGAAAGAACTGAGATGAATAGCAATTGGAAGTACAAAATCAAACAACGATAGAGATGTGAAAGGTTAATGATTGATACAATAGAATGGAAAGAGGAAATTGATGGCGAGCGTCTCGCAGATAAAGAAACAACAATAAAACGTAGCAGAAAAGCAGAATCAGAAAATAGTAAGTAGAGAGGTAAAGTGATGAACTTTAGAGAATTCTATGAATGATTTGTTTGAAGAATATGTAATTGAACAGAGTTGAAAAATTTTACAAAAATAAATAAGATCAAAAGTTGTGAAATTTTATCAGAGTTACAATACTCGCGAGAAGCGCGAATTAAATTTCGCAGAGATTAAAGAATGGGAAAAACTTTATGGCGTGCACCTTAGTTCACGAATAAAATTTCGCAAGAGGCAAATGTAAGACCTTTGTGAATGTCCCAAGACAACATTTCATTTCCGCGTCATAGGAGGGGGTATCTCTTGACATGATTGAGTATATAAAGTTGATATTGACTTTTTATCATACAGGAAGATGCCGGATCTTTTAGTGAGTCAGCATTGTGATGGTTGATGTTGGGGTTAAAGAAAACCTATCCATATATATATATCATTTTTATGGAGAGAGATCTTGGATTTCCAACTATATATGGTTATACCTTAGGTTGGATGACCGAGAATCTCTTCCAAGAAGTGAAAAGTATGACCAAGGCGCTGTTGTTTGTGGAAACAAAGGCTCTTAGATAAAAACATGAAAAATAACAGCTGAGCCAAGAGTGAAATAACCAGGTTCATATCTTACCACCACGAAGTCCGCCATAAATGAAAACAAGGTCCTCAATAGCAGCGTTGCATCAGCACTATATCTGCCAGTTTTGGTGGTTGTTGCAAAGGCTTTTGTGTCACACCAGACTCCAGCGGCAATCTCCTTCCATAAAACTTGCATAACAAACAACTAATAGTCGAATACAAAAGACACCATACTACCCTGGCTTCCCTTACAATAGAACATAAACTCCCTTGCCATTCTTGCAAAACAATTTGGTATGATTGTAAGTTTTGGCTAAGGTCAATGATGCACTTGGCATACAAAATCATATAAAACAAACAAATGTAGAAACTAAACTAAAAAACCAAGTGTAATAAAAAAAAAAAAAATTAGGAAAAAAATAAAACTCACCCATACAACATAATCCACTCCTGGGTTGTTGATGCTGATGATGATACATATAAACCCACAAATCTTACCTGAAAACAATAATCACAGACCATTAAATTAGTTTCAAAAATAAACACCAAATCAGTAACAAAATGTAAGATTTAACAAGAACCTTAAAAAATATCGAGAAGAAAACCCCATCCGGATATGGACCAAAACAAAGCTTTTAAGGCAGTATATAAAAAGCCCACGCGGACCATATTTGCCGCTCACAAAGTCAAATTTTGCCGCTCACTTTGCCGCTCACTATTTCACCAAAAGTTAAACTTTGCCTCTCATGTTTTGGCAAGTATATTTTTTTGCCCGCTCATGTTTTTTTACATGGGTTATTTAGGGGCGACCCCAACACAATTAGGGGCGACACAAAACGACAAAATAGGTCATAATCGGTAGGTTATTTCCGGGGTTTTTTTTTTTAATGGCCAAACTACCCTTTACAATCGGTAGGTTATTTCACAATCGGGAGTAAATTTAGTTTGTATAACTTCCGAATATAAAGTATCCCAAAATAAAATCCTATATCTTTTGAATTTTGATTATCCTATAATCGGTAGTAAATAAAGTTATCTTAACTACCGATTATACGAGACCTAGTGCGGCGGATATATTGAGAAGAAAGAAAAGGGATAGTTTGTTGAGACCCGAATTATTCCTAGGAATAAGGACTATGAACGAAGATAATTATTTAGACCTCGGTTTCCACTATAAATAAGAATCAGAATTAAACTTGAAGAAGTTCAATAAAAATAATTTGTATTAATCAAATTCAAACTGTCTAAACAAAAAAATAGAAGATCCTTAAATAGACGTGGGAAAAAACCTAACTTGTACGCCCGAGACAATGGAATATGGCTAAATTTAGAAGACCAAGGCAGTCGTGAGACACCCGCCGATCATTTCTAACAATCCGGGTCTTTTGCCTCAAATAGGCGATGGCAAGCATCAAGACCTTTGATAAAAATGCTACCATAATGAGAGAATTTTTAGGTTATTTAACTTCCGAATATAGAGTAGCCCCAAAATGAAATTTTGCAAAAATCCTCTTTTTTTTGAATTTTGGTTGAGCCTATAATCGGTAAGAATGGAAGGTCAAGATAGCCAAATGAGATTTTGCAAAATCCTTTTTTGGAATTTTGGTTGAGCCTTGTAAGTAGACAAAAAATTTGACAATGCACTTTAAACGTTGTGAAAATATAGGATCAACAACGTTTTGATGCTGTTGTTTGGTTATAAGTTTTGGCTATGATGCACTTGGCCTGAAGAAAACCCCACTTAGGGTGCAGTCTTGTAACTATAAGCCATATAGGCATAAAGGACAAGAGGCTGCGAAAATAGCTGGTTGTTGGTTAATCCGGATGGGAGGAGCTAGTCTTGTATGGCCGATGTGCCCTACTTGAAGGGGAAACCAGGGGGAAGATAAGGGAGGCACCCTCCATTAGGGAGCTGATAAGTGTCTTAAGACGGCAATGTCATGGGGCTTTATGATCGCAAGAACATTTAGGCCTGTCATATTGTTGCGTGACGTAAATTATACAGAGGCAACAAGGCACAAGAGAAATGTTAAGATGAGATCAATGGGTTTTTACATGAAAGTGTAAAGACGTCCTGAGATTTCATCGCAAGACGGCAATGTCATGAGGCTTTGATCCCGCAAGGGAGTTTAGACTTGTCATATTATCACAATACCATCAAAAGAATAAAGATAAGGCAAGATAAATGTGTGGCATAGTAAGACCTTTAATTAGGAAGTCATAATAAGACCACAAGATTACTGCGATAATACTCGCAGATATTATAAGAATTGCGATTTTACGCAATGATTTCTAGCGATAACATCGCCAACATCGGGGCAAATTTTATTTAATTTACAACTGATATCTAATCTCTACTCAATTTTTTTTCATATTGCAGATGAATAATAAAGGCAAGTATGGGAATGCATAAGAACGATGAAATTATTATTCATCCATCATATAAAAATTGCATAGAGATTATTAAATAATATATTTGAACAGATAATTAAAGGATATGAATTATATTGATTGATTAATTTGCAGAAAAAGAATTGTTTTCTAATTCATATAGATAGAAGCAAAACAAGTTTACAGAATTGGAGAAACTCACAACAATGTTACAGAAAGAAGAAAATAAATATACAAAGAAGATAAATGGAAGAAGAAGAACTAGCTAGATCCATCGCCATCCTCTTTGTCAGACTTCTCTTCATATCCAAATTTCTCCCTTTCATCATTATCATCACTATCTTCATTCTTATCAGATTATTCTCCTCCACCAGATTTTTCTCCTTCGTCATTATCATTATTTTCTTCATCCTTGCCAGAATCCTCAGCCTCGCTTTCAAAGATGTCAAGATTTGGGATTGTTGCGGGGACTTCCTTTGCAAGATCAGGATATATAGAAGGGGAAATTCCATGATCATTGCAAACCAACCTAACATAATCATTATGAACAACAATGAGAGATCTATTGAAATTCGCGGTAGTAATGTCAAACTGCTCTTTCAATCGTGAATATTTCTTATTGCGAGCAACAAGAGTATTTGCGAGTTGATTCTTCTCATTTTCAAGTTCCCCAATTCTTTCAAGATATCTTTTTTCAGCTCCTGCGAGAGTATGACAACAAGTTAGAAATTTTGTAAAGAATAATAATAAAAACAAGAAACTAGCAAGAAGAAGAACAATTAACAACCTTCTCTTTAAGAAATCATATCCCTAATTAAAGCCGCTTGTTCAACTTGAAGGCTAACATTTAAACCTAAATCATTCCTAGCATTGTCAAGAATCTTCGCAGCCCAAGAAAACTCATCATCACTATTTATAAGGAGACGAGATCGAACTTGAGTTTCCCTCGCAAGAAGATCTTCATTCTCGCGGACAAGTTTATCTCTTTCCATTTGAATGTTAAGAAGAGTCTTATGGAAGTTGGCTAGAGTCTTGGAACCATTTTTAATAGCAAGATCTTTCTCGTCAATAAGATCACTATTCCTATTTATTAATCTATTTATTTCTTTCTTTGAATCAAGATAAAAGCGCTTATATTTGTCGGTCAAACCTAAATTGAATCTGTGTTCAATTTTTAAGAGATTAAATTTGGATCTAAGTTCATCTATGGAGAGGGATTTAATCTTATCATCTTAGAAATTACTTAAAGAATTATTAAGGCGAGCAAGGAGAATATTATCATCTATAGGTTCAGGGAAAGATTGAAAGAGTGTAGCCTCGTCAGTAAGACCATAAATATCTACAAGTTGAAAGTGGGTGCTTGAATAATCCGCGATAGAGTAAGAAGAATTAAGAGAAAAGGGAAATAAGTCATACCATAAAGTTGCTGATTAGCTTTATCAAGATCATAGATTTTTTGCTTATCAACTGAAGCTTCAGTCTCCAACTATTTATTCTTCTTGCGAAGCTCAGCAACTTCAAATTCTATTTTTTTCTTTATCTTGGCGAAATTTAGCAGCCTTCTTTTCAGATTTGGCACGTCTTTTATCTAAATCAGAAGCAACAACAAAGGAAGCTCTTCCAACCTGCGAGAGAATAATATAAGTTGAGATCTAGTGATGGAGTAAATACATAAACAAATTGAAGAAATGAAAACATACCAGGGTACCAAGAGAATTTAAGAGACCGGGAGTTAGCGATCGCGAGACTCCTTGGAGAGAATCATTGTCCACCAGTATGGGAGCATCGCAGACACTGGCAAGATCTTGGGATGTCTTGTTAATAACTTCATCCTCGTCATTACAAGTTATGCTGTGGGAAATATCGCCAAAAATCCTAGATAAATGGGCCATTGAATAATCAGATGAAGAGGAGTTCTTTATGGAAGGGAATCTGTTATCATTATTATTAAAATCTTCATCATTATTATCCTTATCAAATTTAACGCTTGGGTTTTCTGGAATGGGTTGAGGAGTTGAAGAAGAAGAGGGTCGGGTTTTCCTTTTCTTCAAAGGAGGATCGCCAAAATCTTCACCGCGAGGGGCAGAAGGTTTCCCTTTGGGAGGAACTAGATTTGTCCTGATCACCAGATTCTCCACTACGAGGGGCAGAAGATTTTCCTTTAGGAGGAACAATAGATTTATCCTTTGAAGGCTTCTCCTTAGTTCTCATGGGTTTTATTGGCTCTAGTTCTTCAATTTCCTGCGAGCACAGATGAAGATAAGAAATAGGGGCAACAATATATTGTTAAAACTTGCGAGAAGATATTTCTTACTTCACCCGTGAGAGATTTAAGGGCTAAGAAAGTGATGGGCTTCCTCAAGTTTTGATAACTAAGTTTCATTCTGTCAATCTGAAAAAGATAGAAGTCATTTAGTGAGAATGTGAAAACAGAAAGAGAGTAATGGATCATAATTATACAAAAGATCAGAGGGATCATACCTCTTTAGTTTTTTCAGGCCAATTGAATACCCAAGGTTGATATTCTGCAAGATTCGCGGGAAGTTCGCGAGAACCAGAAATATAAGGACCTTCGAGACATAATGGAAAAATGAACCACTTATCATCGCTAGAATGGCTAGGGCCTTGGTTGGTAGATGTATGCCAATCAATATCCAGCATAAGAGCTTTGTCATCAGCGACCTTTTCTTTTTTCAAATGAACACCCCAACAGGTATTATCCCTCTTCATAGGGACTATTTTATAATTTACAAAGAAGTTGTCCACAGTATAATCTGCAGAAACAATATGGACATCTTTAAATTTTGGATTCTTCGCATCCTCAAGGTAGCGAGATCCTTTACCATCTCCGCGAGAGGCATATTCAAGCAACAATCAGATACAATCTCCACCCAATTGATATATCGCTCGCGAAAACCTTTTGTCAGAAATTATTTGATAAAATAGCGGAAGTTCTGGGTCATAGAGAGGAATGGGAAGACCGGTTTCAAGTTGTCCTAGCGATAGTATAATTTTCTCGCGAGAACATTGATCATCAGTAAATAATTTAAGAGTAAGTTCAGATCTAGAATCCTGATTTGGAATTTTAGATAGAGTAAAACCTTTGTTTTTGAGCTTTTCTTGCATTTCACCAAAAGCAATCAAGTTTTTAGCACCAGCGATAACCATTTTTCAAGTATGGGAATGAATAAAAAGATTGAAAGATAAGAAAGAAATCACAGCGATAACAAAGGTGCAATTCACGGAAGAACAATAAATTTGCAGAGAGGTTATGGAGAGAAAGAAGAAGAAAGTAAAATAGAAAAAGAAAGGAATGAGAGAAGTATTTATAGAAGAAGAAATTTCTCGAAGAAGATGAAGACAATTAATGTGGGTGGTCAGATCGCAGCGGTTAGAAGGGATGTGTCAAAAATTTATTAGAAGAAAGAATGTGTGAAAACAGTTGGCGAAGGACACAGAAACGTGTCAGAACAGAGAAGTCTGAAAAGATAAGTAGTTATGGCATTCTAAAAGTTCTCATGATCTTCTCTTCTTCGCAGAAAATACATGAGAAGAGGCAAGATGTAGGACCAGAATATCATTACAACACTATTCCTGCGATATTAACAACATTTCTGCGAGCGTCACTACCAGTTCTTTAATAACATTTCACGAGCATCACAGAATATCCAAAGGAAACTGACGATGGAAGAAATACAAGAAGAATATGTTTATCCTGCGATGGTCATCATTCTCGCGAGAGAGAATATTGTAGCGATCGCGATGAGATCGCAGAGTAGATCCGAAATAGGAGGAAAACTTAGCTGTCATCCACCATGTAAATCCCTATATAAAGGGTTCGTTAGGTTCAGAAAAGGATGATGTCTTTTGGAGAGTTGATAAGGTCTTGAGGAGAGAGAAACTCTAGAAAGAAATTTGTACTTCTGAGTTCTTATATCTTTTGTAAAGAATTCTAAAATTAGAATAATAAAAAGTGTCGTTATTCATCTTTAAATGTAATTCAATTTCTACAGATTCCTATCAAGGGTGTAGTGTAGGAAATCCTGCAACTACATTTTCGAAGTGCTCGCCACTGTGTTTATCAATTTCAGCAATAAGCTTACATTCGTTGCTTTTGAACTTGTGTTCACAACTGGGTATGATTCCATCTCATTTTGTTTTTCCTCAAGAGCAATATACTCTTCCTGAAGCTCTCGCAATTCAGTCACTGTGATCGCGTTCTTGACTCTAAAAATTTGAATATACAGCAGGTTGGTTGCGAATATTGCATTAATAAATGATAAAATGAGATATCTCTCATCCACACGACCAGCCATATCACTACACATTGTCTTCCACCTCATGGTTAAATGCTTCAAACTTTCGCCAACCCTTTGTTTTAACCCAAATACATCTTCAATACCAGGTCGCGAGGAGTTATTACTTATATACGCCCCTAAGAACGTAGTCTGCAAATGGTTGAAAGATGTTACGGTATTCTTTGGTAAACCTTCAAACCACTTTAAGGCCTCTCATATTAGACTTGAAGCAAAATATTTGCACAATACAACATCATGATTTTCCCACTGTAGCATACATCTCACATAAGATTTAATGTGTTGAATTGCACAAATTGTCCCATCAAAGATGCTAGTTCTTTTATAGCTTCATCCAATTGTCTTCTGCCTCCTTATTCTCTGTTATTTAGCATTCCTCTCATCTCCGCTAGCTCTTTTAAGATTTGATCATTTATTCCAGGATTTTGGTCCATTGGTCTATTTAATTATGCTTCTCTTCTTCTACGTTCATGTCTGTCTTGTATTGCGAAATTTTGATCTTCTTTTTCATTATTTTCTTCTTGTATTTCCCTGCGATCTCCTCTTTCACCTCCTTCATGAATTCGCACATGATTGTACCTCTCATTTTATCCTCTGCGATTTTGGTCATTCCTTATCAATTCTCTTTGTTGCCTTTCAGCTCTCATTTGTATTCTATCATATTCCTCATTGATATTTCCATTATTGCGATTTTGTTCACGCCTTCTTTCTCGATTATCATGATTGTTCTGGCGTATTGCCTCTTGGAGCTCTTGTCCCTCCACTTCTGCTCTCAACCTTTCCATTTAGCAAGCTAGACGTGCTTGTTCGGCATAATGTCTCTCGATTTCTTCTTCAATTACTTGTTGATTGTTTTGAATTTCTCTCCCATGTAATATTCTCCTTTTTTCTTCCTAATTTTCTTCGCCATCTTGATTATTTCGTTCCTGACGTTGCCCATTCTCCTGATTCCTGTTGTTTTGTCCATTTTGGAGAATTTCGCCTTATGGGATGTAACGATCTTCAATTATTTCTCTCCTTTCACGACGTTCTTCATTTGGATTTTGTATTTCTTCTCGATTTCCTTCTCCAATATTTACCATAGGAGAATTTCGTATCACTTCACTTCTAATTGATCTTGAGCTCGATCTTGTAGTACTTCTTGACCTTCTATTTTGTAATCTCATGTTTTCCATTCTCAGCTCATGGTTTTTCCTTGTCAAATTTGCGCGTTCTTCTTCTTCTAAACTTCTCTCTTCATGTATTCTTTGTCTCAATGCCTCTAATGCTTCAATTCTTTCATCTCCATGAATTATTCCTCCAACTGCTTCCTGGCCTCTCTCTTCTTGTCTACCATTTCTTAATTGTTGCTCTTCTTCCACTTCTTTTGATGAATCTAACCACCAAGTGTGTATACTCACTCTATCATAATCCACAGTTCTATTTTATATTGGCATACACTGAGTTGGTTGTTGAACCTGATTTTCTTCATTGTTTCTTGCATTCATTCTAGATGATTCCCCAATTTCATTTTTGCCTTCTCCAACAAGCCTCTTACTCCTTCTAACAGTTGTTGGTTGTCTTGAAGCATTTCTTCTTCTAGCCATCTTTTCAATCTTAATGAATTTTTGAAAATTATATGAAATTCTTCACCAATTACTCCAAATTCCTTCAAACCACCATTCAATCAGAATTCCTTCAACCAGTCCCTGTTTCTTGCGCCATTATGTAGTTGCAGGAAATCCTACAATACATCCCTCACAAGAATTCATAACAATCAACACATTTCTTAAGATCAATAACAACACTATTTATTAATTGAATCTAGAAATTTTACAAGAAGGAAGTGAAATCAAAAATACAACACTGTTTTGGACTTTCTCTCTCCTCAAAACTTTCTCAACACTCCAAAAATTATCTCTCCCTTTCTTAAGCCTGATCGGCTCCTTATATAGTGTATTACATAGTGGATGACAGCTAATCTATCCTTTATTTTCGGATCTGTCTTGCGGTATTTTCGCAAGTATACAAATGAAGAAATTCGCAAACATCCAAAATTTCACTAGATCATCACACTTTTCTCATGTTTACGCCTACGTCATCTGTTACGTCATTCCTATGATGGTTTCGAAATGTACTTTTGATGGTAGCTTCGCAAGGTCACTACTGTGGTGATATTCTGATCCTACACAACTTTTGATGATTTATGGATGCTAACTCATCTATATGAGTATTACAGAAAACAAGCATCAAAATAATAACTTTAGTCTATCTGAAAGATGAGTTTATGCTAGTATAATTCTAACTGCAGATTTAATAAAGAAAAGAAAATATAACTTATGCTGCAAAAGCGTGGATTTTGGTGTTTTTAAGGACTCCTCAAAAGACCAATAAATTTGATATCATCAATCAACTAATCCGGATTTCTGGTTTTGTACTTAAAAAAAAAAAAAGGGGACTTTGCTCTCCAAACAGAAGACTCATAGTGAAGAAAATGATCCAGTTAACTATGGATCCAATTATTCTCTTATAGGAAACTAAGATGATGTCATGTACAGATTATGACATATTGAAAATTTGTGGGAATGCAAATTTTGTTTGGACTTTTCAACAGTCCTTTGGTAATTCTGGTGGGATGATCATATTATGGAACAAGGATTTGGTTGAGGTAACTGATTCCCTTGTTGGTGATTACACTTTATTTATCTTGTGTAAAAACAACAATGATGGTTTTGAATGGGTCCTAACAAATGTTTATGGACCAAACAAACCTCATGAAAGGAATTTTTTTTGGGAAGAACTTGATAACTGTTGTAGAATGTGGAATTTACCATGGTGTTTAGGGGGAGATTTCAACATAATTTCAAAATGTGAAGAAAAGAAAGGTTGCACTAGAATCTCAAAAAGCATGAAAAGCTTCAATGAATTCATCTCAAGTCATGATCTTATTGACCTTCCTCTTAAGGGTGCAAGATTCACATGGTCTAATGGTCAAGTAAATCCAGTAATGTCTAGACTTGACAGATTTTTACTCTCTCCCTACTTTGAAACCAATTACCCTTTTGTCTCCTAGTTAGCCAAAGACAGACCTACCTCAGATCATATTCATATCCTTCTTGACATTTCTGATCCTTCTTGGGGACCTAGCCCTTTTAGATTTGAAATTATGTGGTTCTTGGAGAATGGATTCATTAACATGTTAGAGGAGTGGTGGTCTTGTTTTTGTTTTGCAGTTAGTCCAAGTACCATACTTTGGTGCAAGCTTAAGGCTCTCAAAGACAAACTAATGGAGCGGAACAAGGATACTTTTGGGCACACTGACAGTTTAGCTGAGGAAGATGAGTTGTCTGCTGAATAACTGAATTAGAAGTTACTTCACACTATTGATTGTGAGAAGGTTTATCAAATGGAAGAGGTATCATGGAAGATTAAATCAAATTCAGAATGGTTGACTGAGGGAGACAGAAATACTCATTTCTTCATGAGTAAAGCAACAACTAAAAGAAGGCATAACAAAATCAGACAGTTGTACATAGATGGAATGTTAGAAGATGATAGAAATAAGATAAAAGATCATATTATAGACTACTACACGAATCTCTTCTTGGAAGAAGAAATTATCCGGCCTGAACTTTAAGACGTTAATTTTGATAGCATCAATTCTATGGAGTCAGATATTTTAGATGCCAATTTCACAGAAGATGAAGTACTTCATGCCATTAAAGAGTTGGGCCAAGACAAAGCTCCGGGTCTAGATGGTTATCCTCTTATGTTCTTCTCAAAGTGCTAGCACTTCTTAAAGACTGACATTATGGGTACAATTCAAGAATTCTGTGAAATAGGTAGTATTGATGTTAAACATAACTCTACTTTTATTGCTCTAGTTCCTAAAAAGAATTATGTTGAATCCATTAAAGATTGCAGGCCAATTTGCTTACTCACTAGCACTTATAAGATTGTTGCTAAAGTTTTGGATATTAGATTAAAGCTGGTGATGCCTAAGCTTATCTCCCATGTACAATGTTCTCACATAGAAGGGAGGCAGATTTTTTGATGATACTTTAATTGCAAATGAGTTGGTGGACTCAAGACTAAAATCTGGTAAGCCTGGGATTGTCTGTAAGATTAATCTATAGAAGGCTTTTGATAGAGTAAACTGGAGTTATTTGGAGTTTGTTTTGAGGAAAATGGGGTTTAGTAGCAAATGGTGGAGGTGGATTAGATTTTTCTACTCTACAACTTACTTTTCTGTGTTAATCAATGGATCTGCTTTTGGTTTCTTCAAAAGTACAAGAGGAGTAAGACAAGGCTGTCCAATCTCCCCTTTTCTTTTCAATAATGCCATGGAGGGTTTTTCAAGATATTTGGATAGAGCTGCACATCTTAGTTTGTTTATTGGTTTCTCTATGAAAGAAGATGGTCTGGTGGTGAATCATTTGCATTATGCTGATGATACTATATTGTTTGTGGATCATAAAAAGAAGGAGCTGACAAACTTTTTTTCTATCCTTCACTGTTTTGAATTCATTGCAGGTCTTAAAGTTAATACTTCAAAAACAAGGCTTGTTGAAATTGGAGAGATGTCAGAACTACATCTTTGGGCTGAGGAGTTTGGCTGCAAAACTGATACATTACCATTCATGTATTTGGGTATTCCTTGGGGAGCAAAACCAAATAGCACAACAATCTGGAACCCTGTAATTGAAAGGTTTGATGCAAGGATCTCTTTTTGAAATCAAATTTCTTTCTCAAAAGGTGGCAAGTTGGCACTAATAAAACATATTCTCAGTTCACTGCCCATGTATTACTTTTCTCTCTTTAAAGCTCTCATATCCATTATAAATACTCTAGAGAAGAAGATGAGGAATTTTCTTTGGAACAAAAAAATTCTGGAAGCAAGTGTTCTAATTTGATTAACTGGAAAATGGTCATGGCCAGTAAAGAAAATAGATGTCTAGGGGTTCTTAATCTCAGATTGATGAATCAAGCTCTTCTAGCAAAATGGTGTTGGAGATTTGGGTTGAAAAGTCCCATATTTGGTACAAGCTTATTGAAGAGAAGTATGGCCCTAACTTCTCCTTTTGGACTCCAAATATGGTTATTTCTCCTCATGGAGTTTCATGCTGGAGAACTATTGTTGAATGCAGTTCCATTATTATATAGAATCGCTCTTTAACTATCCAGTCTGGTGCAAACACTTCATTCTGGCATGACATATGGATTGGGGAATCATGTTTTATGACTTATTTTAAGTCTTTGTACAAGATGGACAGATTGCAGAATGCTAGCATTGTTGAGCACATTATAGATGAAGGTTCATGGAAGTTTGACTTCAAAAGATATGCCTGACGAATGAAGAGTCTACCTTATTATGTACTCTGTTGCATTACATTGGTTCAAATCCACCTACACTGGATGCTCTTCCAGATACTAGAAGATGGCCATTAACCATGACAGGTACCTTTCCAGTCAAGTCTTTGTATGCTAACATGATCAGTACTGCTGGAGATGATAATTACCCTTATGAATTTGTCTGGTTTTCGGGTATTCCTCCAAAGGTTAACTTTCGTTTGTGGTGTGTTGTTCATGGAAAGATGAACTCTCAAGACATGCTGCAAATTAAGGGGATTGATATATATATAGATCTTATATTCTTTGTGGGGATTGTACAGAATCTCAGGACCATATTTTCATCCACTGCAAAGTGGCTCGCAAGATTTGGTGCTCCATTACACCAAATGATCGATGGGCATGGGTATTTCCAGATTCAATGATCAATTTGGCCAGAACTTGGTTTAACAATCAGCTATCACATAGTGGCAAGATAGTTTGGAATCTAATTCCAGGAGCTATTGTTTGGGTTTTATGGAGGGAAAGAAACTGTCGCACTTTTGAAGAGAAGTATACTTTCAAAACAGATGAAGAGTTATGCAATGAAACTAAAGCGCTTGTGTTAACTTGGGCAGCAATTTTTGGTAGCAAAATTCATTTGAATTGTTCACAAACTGTAAACAACTGGAGTATAGTTTTTGCTTAACTCCAGTTTTTCTGTTTGCTTTTTATTTTCTACTACTACTTGTAGTACTTTATACATTCTATATCCTTAATAAAATTCTCTCTTCTTATCAAAAAAAAAAAAAACACATCCTCCTTGATATAGATTGTACCCAACTTATGTCGACTATAGTAAGTTGACAAGAACATGTAAAATTAAACTAAGATCACTCAAAATTTTCTGCAATGGTGTTGCTATGATGCTTTGTATAGCTTGCTCAACTTGCTTGAACTTCAGGAGTTGAATTAGCTTCGCCTCCCTAGTCTTGTGAGTCTGCTAGGTAATGTTGGTCTAGGTATATCAGGTGCATGAGAACCAAACATAGAAAGGTTACTGGATCCGCGATCCCCTAACGAGGTCGACTGTCTTCCCCTTGAAGGTACACCACTTGTCGTTTCCAGATGCTAGAAACATTTGATTTGTGTGAAATCAAACATTCGGCATAGTCGACACTTTTATTACAATGCCGGTATGCTACTATCGGCATGCTCGACAGACAAAATTCAATGCCGAAAGAAGATTAGAAAAAACTAAAATTCTAGCCAATTGATAACACTTGGGGATACGACGTGTGGACTTGGAAAGAAGTTTGAAGACCCTGCTGATTTGTTTGTTGCCGACATGGTACGGTATTCATACTTTTACCATGCCTGCACACGGTTGTTTCAGGTGTAATCGTGGAGAGCACAAGGTATTATCAGCTGAAGATTCAGCATAAAAGACTTGTTTCTTTCTTGATGATGTGAAGTCCCAGAGACATCTTTGTTCCCTATCATCAATCATCTCAACCAAATCATTTTACCTTAAAACTTATCCTTCTAATCTCACCAAAATGATAATGATTTACACTAATCATTTAACAAACAATCTTATAACTTAACTAATTTTAATTAATCATTAAACCTGATTAGTGAGGGGTAGATTAGGTATTAATTAAAATACATGGATAAGGGTGACTCTGATTTACTATTTAAATCCCATTTTTGTCTTTTTCCTCTATCCCCCAATTAATATAAGTATCCCACAATCGCGTGTTCTAGATATAGGTTGGACCCAAGCTTATGCTTTTGTAGCTTTTGAAAGCTCCTCCACCCCAGCCTTTAAAAGTTGAGGAATTTGGGAAGTGTTTTGGAGAAAAGCACTTTAATTTTTTTTAACCAAACACTAGTATCAAAAATTATTGACATATATAGGTTTTGAAAGTGTTTTTGGGGAAAGAAAAATATTACCAAACCCAGCCTTATTCGTGTGAATTATCTGAAAACAGCTCTCCTTTTGAACCTAGCGAGTGGCCATTAAGCGGGTTACCATTTTTCAGTAGTATTACCCGAATTAGCTAAACACCATTCAATACAGGCACTACATATGGTAGTCAATAACCATTATACTTGTCTGGCCATGCTTCAAAAAAAATACTTGTCTGCCTTAATTTTTTGGGCACAAAGTCCAATGGAAACTGTTGCGGACCGAAAATTGATTAAGCTACCGCGGTTTATCCCGTGTGAGGAGGGGAGTGGCCCCCATTTCCCAACCTTAGACCGCTACCAACCCTAGTGTTAGAATCGCTCCCCTGCGGGATCAACCCGCGGTACTGTATCATCTCCGGTTGCGGACTAGGAAATGTGCAGGAAACAGTCTTCAAGATAAGAAAGGAGATGCCGATTTAAATAAGAAAGAAGAAGAAAAAGTACATGATCACTGCACATGTGAATCTTCTGAACCAAGATTGTTCTATCATATCAATAGTAACAGAAATGAAGGCATTGAAATGGGAAAACTCTATAACTTGGACAACTAACATAGTCCAGATATAGGACAATCAATTTAAACCTTTGATCACTCCCATCTTCACCCCACTACCAATCCCGATGCTAGAATCATTCCCCTCTTCACCATTAAGATTGTGACACGTATTGTCCAAATTTTGGACTAGCCCCTGTTGGACTAGCTGTAGCAAGGTCTATTGAAATGTCACTGTGCAAAGCAATTAGAAGTCAATGTACTGATTTTGTTGCTTACCCATCAGCCAGTCATCATTAAATGGCAGAATTTCCTTAAAAGATGCCAACAAGTAGGCTGGGTTTTAACTCGCCCATAGGATACTAATTTCTAAAAATCAATCATTGAGTGCTTAATTTTAAAAATAAAATAAACTTGGTATGTGCATGGGCAGTTAGGTAAAATTCAATCGACCTATTAATAGATTCGATCTAAAATTCCAATTCTGACCAGATGATATGATTATTACGTCCAAGACTCCCGAGTCATGTACCCCACCAGTACTGGATGATGATGCATATATACGCGTTAACCGCGTAGCTTTCTGGACTCGTCAATTTATTTATTGGAAATTGCGGTGAAAAGAAACAAGAAAATAATTCGAGTACTCCAAAATGGTGATGAGTAAATTACCCGAGGGGGACGGCTTGTCATAAATTAATTGGTTGCTGCTGGATTATTAAAGAATCCTATTATTGGGGCTCAAGGGGGATAGTTTTTGGGGGCTAATTTACTAAGTGGAGCCTAAATATTATAGGGGAGATCAGATTTTTGTAAAAGTTCTAAAATACCCTCCATAATTTTAATTTATTCCCCTTATACCCTCTCATTAAACTACCTAATCTAATCAAAAAAAAAAGGAAAAAAAAACGGACGAACATTAAAAGAACCTGGCGAATTTAGGGGCCAACCAAACGGATTTAGGGGCCAACACTAAAAGACAAAAAGGTCACCCAAACGTAAAAAGGGGTCATCCCTTAACCGATTAAGCCGTATTGGCGAAATTACCCTTATACATTCGGAAGTTAAGGACTAAAATTATCGTCCGAATGTTGTGTATTCGGGAGCATATTGTCGCCCCCTGTCTGGGGGGGCGTACCCATGTTGGTTTAATAAGAGGCCTTAATGCTTTAGTGATTCCAACATGGCTACGCCCCCCGAACCCCCCCGGACAGTGGCAGCAATATGCTCCCGAATACACAACATTCGGACGATAATTTTGGTCCTTAACTTCCGAATGTGTAAGGGTAGTTTCGCTAATACGGCTTAATCGGTTAAGGGATAACCCATTTTTACGTTTGGGTGACCTTTTTTATCTTTTAGTGTGGCCCATATATCCTTTTTCATGGCCCCTAAATTCTCCAGGTAAAAGAACCCCCCCCCCCCCTTCTTATTCTTCCATCCTCTTCTTCTTCTTATTTTCGTCTTCCATTGAATATTGTTCAATGATTAATCGTCGATTAAAAAAAATTCGTCGTCGATTAAACTCATTCTATAAAACCATGAAACCTAAGGAAAATGGTCAATCTTCGTCGAATCAACCTCCTACTGAAGCAGAGAAAGAAACTTCATAAACTGAAGATCAAGAGAAAGTGAATGAAGGAGTTCCAACAGCTGTCGTGTCTACTGATATGACAGCAATAAGGTATGAATTCAAAAACCCAGTCTTTATTTGAGATTTTCGTTGATTACTCAGTTGGTTTCGAAAAGTTTAGGTCTGAAAATGCTTAAGGCTGGGAGTTCTTCGATTCCCAGCCGTAAATAGGTATAACGGTTGGGAATTGTCGATTTCCCAGCCGTTTATAAATAACACGGTTGGGATATATAAGAACTCTCGGCCGTAACTAAATCGATGTGTACGAGATGGAGAAATCCTATCCTTAACTAGTTGTATACGGATAGGATATTCCTAGACGTATATTCTCTCGTGTTCATAATATTTTTAGTTGTTGTATTGTTACGTCTCGGTTATCCCAACCGTAACGTTATTTCTTGACCGTAATATCCAATTTCCTAGCCGTTATTACATTACGACTTGGAATTTCCTAGCCGTATTTATGCCTTGGGTTGTACTGTGAACTAGCAATATACAGTCATATAGGTTTTCCTATCCGTAATTGTTTATCGGCTTGGTCGAATACTAAGTTCTCATCCGTAATTTATTTTTCGGCTAGGTCTATTTCAATCCTCCTATACGTAATTTTTTTTGCGTCTTGGACTATCCAATTTTCTTAGCCGTATTAGGTGTTACGGTTTGGTTTTGTCAAATTTTCCTAGACATAATTATTATCTATTTTTGGTTTTTTGTCTTGTTTGTCTTGGAACAGAGGGAAAAAAGAAGAAGAAAATATCCCAAGAAGTAACACCTTGTTGTGACCCGACTCCTTAACCTTGTCACGCAAAACCATTGGGTGCAGACGCAAGGAAAGCAAGCGGAGTTGTGACTACTGGAGAAAAAGAAGGTGGTGGAGATGGAGTTGGAGTCACTGGAGGAACTGAAGTTGGAGTTGCTGGAGGAACTGAAGTTGTTGTTACTGAGGGAACTGAAGTTGATGTTACTCAAGGAACTGAAGTTGTTGTGACTGAAGTTGTGGCACTTCTAGTGATGGTGGAAATAAAGGTATACTTGTTACCGGGGGAACTGAAGTTGGCACTTCTAGTGCTGCTTCTATTGATAAAGGTAAATCCGTAGTTGAGGAGGGAAAAGAGGAGGACAAGAAGGAGGGAAACAATAAGTATAAACTTAAGACAACGCCAAGAGAAGTAATTGATGCTATGGAGGCTTTACCTCCCTAGAGGAATGTGAGACCTTGGGGTGAGCCAAGAGATAGTTCCGTCTTGATTGGCTACACGCCTTCATGGGCTGCTAGGGTTTGTGGCACAAAGGTAATAAATCAAATTACATATATGTTATATTCATTTTGTTATGGATTATTATTTTTACAACCAATTTTTTTTTTGTAGTTTCCGGATAAAGCTGTCCCTAAACTAAAGAACCAACAAGCAAAGTTTTGGCCATTGGATGATGAGCATCCAGATGTGATAGCTTTGGTAAAATCTTCGGGGTTATGGTCTGAAATCGGGGCTTTGCAGAAGACATATGATGTTGTGAGAGTTTGTGGTTTTAGAGAAAGATTTTGGCCCGAAACCATGACTTTTCACCTGCCATTCAGCGAGATGACTATCACTCCGGATGACGCAAAGCAAATCACTGGTCTAGCTTTGGAAGGAAAGGAAGTGTTTAAGGGTTTCAACAATTCCATGCCTTTTGATGAGCTTTGTGCCTTGGCGAAGAACTGTCTTGGGTGGGGTAAAGATTAAGCGGGAGAAGAGTTTGAGATATGATATGGAGCACCTCTTAGATCTAAGAGGAAATTTAGTGCACCGGGCGAACTTAGTGAAGTTGTTAATATGTTAAGGAAGATTAATTTGGGTCGTATGAGGGATAAGTTTGGGGATTCTAAATGCAAGACGGATATGGGATTGGTGGTGATGGACGCAGAAAGAGCTAGACATACATCTATATCTTACTTGTTGCATGACCTTGGGACCGTCCTTTTCCCCAATTTCTCAGGAAATAAGGTAAATGCATGTTATTTGCAGTGGTTGAAGAATCTCAGTCTCGATAAGAAAACAAATGAGGTACCTAGGTCCTCGTGGGCCACCGCCCTCCTTGCTAATGTGTTGGATTGTCTTTGCAAAGCTTCTAGATGGAACGAAACCCAAATTACGGGATGTGTTGCTCTTATCCAGGTATATTTTTGTTTTAATATAACAAATGTTTATTTGTTTTACTTTTATATACTGATTTGTGTGTAATAACTTATTTATAAATTTTTTTTTGCCGTAGTCATGGGCTTATGACCATTTTAAAAGCTTGAGGCCTACTCGGAATACAAATTGGCCTCTAGATAAACCTACAGGAGGGAGATACCCCTTTGGAGGGACCCAATACAAGGCTAAAGAGACGGAAATGGTCGACATGAGGAAAAAATTATATGCTTTGACAATTGAAGATGTAGTTTTTGATCCATATTTGAAACTTGATGAGGATGGAGAAGAGGAAGTTGATGATAGAGTATTTTCTGATGTGGCAACCTATACGGGACCTTTGTTTCATGCAACCAGGTTCGTCATTTTAGATCCTCGTAGAACGCTCCGCCAAATCGGTATTGTCCAGAAAATTGTTCCTGAAGAGACTCGTTTTACATTGAGCGTAGCAACCTCCAAATTTAAGGACAAACAGGTGAAATTGAACTATAAAAATGCACCGACGATTGGCCATTGGAATGCTCGTTCCGAAGAAGTAAACCAAATGAGTAGAAGACTCCTTGAAGCAGAACGTGGTACTTCCCAAGCGGATGCGAATTACATGGAATGGTATGGAAAGTGGGCTCATCCTTATGTGGAAAATTTGGATCCGGAGGCGCAGAGACATTACAAGAATGTAGAGAAAGAGAGTTCAAAGACATCGATTCCCACTAGGGAAGGTTGGAACCTCCATTTTCACCAATTTCCTCTATGGATAGAGCTGAGATTGGATCTTGTTGATGGGGTGGCAGTTGGATTAGCAGTGGGGCTAGTCCAGCTTGCTAGGTCTGCTCAGGGGGGTGGGCCTAGCTGTGCCGTATCAAAAAAAAAGAAGAAGATGGTGGTACGTATACTACTAATTATGTTTGTATATGATGTTTTTGTTTTTAATTATCTATGAATAATGGGAGTACGTGTGTTTGATATTAAAAAATAGGTCGACCAAGTTAATTGGGTGACCAATGACATCAATCGTATGATTAATTTGGGTGAGGATATAACGGTAGCTGAACTCAGATTAATGCGGAATCAATTTAGAGGAATAATAATCCTTGAGAAAGGAGGTTTTGATAAAGCACCAAGGAGAGCTAAAAGGGCTAGGTCTCCTTCTTCTAGCGATGACTCGGAAACTCCCTCCCTTACCAAGTTCAATCTAAGCAACAAAAAGCCGGCCAAGGTGGTAGAAGTGAAAAAGGTGGAACAAGTGTTTGAGGTGGTCGAGGTGCAAAAGGTGGAACAAGTGCTCGAGGTTGTCGAGGTGAAAAGGGTCGAGGTACTGTACCAAGTGCAAAAATTATCTGTGTTGGAACAAGTGCTCGAGGTGGACGTGGTGGAGGTAGAAAGGCTCCAACTCAAGGTGGCAGCGGTCGAGGTAAAAAATCTAGAGTTATAGGACAAGTTGTGGAACCTCAGGTAAGGGACGATTTGGATGACTTTTTGGAAGCACGTTGGAGGAGGGATCAAGTGAAAGTGAATGACTATTTACTTTTTATTATATTACTTCATGGATCTTTTATTATCTAAGACTTTGTCTATTTACTGTTTTTGTGCTTTGTTATGGATTTGGATGGAAAAACTTTTAAAACTTTGCATTTATTAATGAATTTAGTCTTTCCAATTGTCTAATCAAAGTAAACCGAGGAAATAATCAAGATTCACTAAGTGTTTGTACACTTTCGGCTAGGTCGATCCTTCACATAACCTAGCCGAAAGTGCACATAATCCTTGTCAAATATACTTGCATAGGATTGCGGTTGGAAAGTCCAAGCCGTTTTACTAAAAACGGCTAGGAAACTTAACCGTAACTATATTATGGTTAGAAAATACCTGGTAGTATATTTCACTGGATACTCAAAATTTAACTGAACCTAAGTTACGACTACGTTTCTAAGCCGTGTATTTGTTTGCGGTTGGATCTCTGAGCCGTAAAACTGACATAAATTTGCAGCTCTAGTTTACGGCTTGGTGGAAATTTGCAGTTCCCGGCCGTAAACTGATTACGTCTAAGAGATTCTTATATATCCGGGTCGTAATTCTGACAAAAAATAATAACTATTTATTACGGCTTGAACTACCGAGCCGAAATTATGACACACCACAAATCCTGCAAGTTTATATAGAATAACGGCTGGGTATCCCCTGCTATTTCCAAGTCGTAAATACTATAATTATGAATTCCACATCATATCGGCTAGTTTTTTGAATTTTGAAAAATAGATCCGTTTGAAGACTGATCTATAGAAGGTTGTAGCTGTTCAACCACTTATTTATACTTGAAACAACTCCCATCTCCATATAACCACCCACTCCAAATCAAAATCACACCTTCTACACTAATAATCTCCACTAAAACTCCTACAAACTCAATGCAATGTACTTAAAGGATAAACCCAACTTTACTTTGGAAGAAGACTTATCTCTTTGCAAAAATTTTGTACTATGCTATCCAAAGAGAGGAGAAGAACGAAGGAAAGGTGGTTTACCAAGTCAATCGTATTGGAGTAATATTTTTGAGAATTTTTGTAGTGAAATAGGTAACACTAACAACCGCGATGAGGTTGAATTGTATCTTCGATTTTCAGACATACGCAAAAAAGTGGAAGAATATATGGCTTTACGTCGTATGTGCAACCAACTTCGACTTAAAGGTGAGACTGATAGAGAAGTCGCGGCTCAAGCTAAGAAGGAATGGAGAAAATGGAAAGGTTATGATTTAAACTTGGAAGCTCAATTCGCCATCATCAAAGACTTCTTAATACATCGAAAGGGGTGTTATTAAAACCAACTTTGTAACGGGGATTTATTAAGTATGTAATGGGTTTTATTGTGGTCTAATTAATTAAAGTATTACTAATTTTCAATCGTAATATGTATTCATGTTGAAAATCAAAATTTCTCAGCTTACAGTTTAAATTACAAACGGGAAATATAAGAATTCCCAGCCGTGAAACAGATTCAGGAGATTTTCGTTGAATAACGGCTAAAAGTTCTTAATTTCCCAGCCGTTATTTGTATTTACTGCCGCGAATTCATCATATCCAAACCGTAATTGCTTATTTACGGCTTGGTCGACACAATTTTCCAGCCGTAAATGAATCAAATTCCAGATTTTTTCCAAATTTTTAACGGATTTCAATTGATGAAATTGATGTTGGGAGTTGATTATAAGGTTATCTTGAGTTTTGTAATGAATGGTTTCATCATTTTTCTTCAAAAAAATTCAAAAACAATTCACCAAAATCACCATTTTTCCTTCTTCAAAACTCAAAATAATCAAGTTTTGATTTGCAAAAGATTAAGGTTTTGATTAGTCTAATCGATTCACTAAGATTGATCAGTTAGCTTAATCAAGTTAATTAGCACTAATCAAATTAAGAGTATATTAGACATTAAAAAAAATGATGGATAAGGGGTCTTGTGGGTTGCTATTTCATGACCCCAAAAACCCATCCGTTTGTAGCCCCAAAAATAAGATTCTTATTAAAAGATGTTAAAACTTTGATAACAAATAAACCAAGTGTCATTCTCTTGATGTATGAGGATCCACCGGATGACATCCACCACGATATCTATTATTACTATATATAAAGCGAACCCACCTTAGGCACTGTAGATGAACAGTAGCTGAAGCTGCAAATTTCGATCTTCCTATTTTGCTCCTGATTTTATTTTCTCATTTGACCCTTACATAAGTAAATGGGGGTATAGAAGTAATTTAGCAGAACTAAATTTACAAATTCCGCTTACTGCCTAGAAATATAATCATAACCGTCAAATTCCACCTGTTGGCCATGCATGTGAGGTCATAGTGTCATTCTATACACTAAGGGCTAACTTAATTAACATACTCCCATTTTATAGATGGTTTTGTAGCCATTGATATAAGATAGATTGAAATGAAATTAGTGGATAGACCAGCACGTCTATAAATTTGGTTTTACCCTCTTAGTGTTATTCCCTTGAGTTGAGACCATGTGAGAGAGAAGAAGAAAAAAAAAAAAAACAACCAGCTCTTGTGGAGGTGTAAAACGTGCCGGCCCGGCACAACACAGCCCACGAAATCACGTGCTTAGCGTGCTATGTGCTGTGCTGTGCCGGAGATTATGACATGCCGTGCTGTGCCGTGCTAGAAGGCGTGCTGTGCTGTGTTGTGCCAGGAAAATAAACGTGATGTGCCGTGTTGTGCTGTGTCAGGCACATTTATTTTATATTTTCCAATATAAATGTTTTTCAAATATTTAGGTATTATGAAAATAAGTCAGCATAACGGTAGTAAAATGTCAATAATTGGCTAGAATAAGAGTTTTTTTGTGAAATAGACACAAAATATGATGTATTGTGCTATGGTTTGTAGCATTTTATACATATTATGACGTGCTTTCTTAACGTGTCGTGGTGTGCCGTGCCACGTGCTAATCCGTGCCGCGTGCTATGCTGGGCTAATGTGCCAATTAGTCAAACCCAGCACGTCCCATTTAACTAACGTGTTGTGCCGTGCTAAGTCACGTGATGTGCTGGGCTATGCTCGTGCTGGCACAGCCCAATTTACACCTCTACCTGTGGGTGTTCACTAGCACGTGCGATTTGCTTGTTTTGAAAGATAATATTAGGGTCCCTTTAAAATTAGTTAGCATTTTTTTTTAATTAAGAATGAAACATTGGTCTGGAAATATTAGTAACAGAGAAAGTTCGCCTAACACAACTTTTTTGTTTAACAAATAGTTGCTACCAAATTCATTTTAAGTCTTTTTATTGACTTCTTAAATCTTAACCAATAAAAGTTGGCTAAAAGTTTCATTTTCCATAAACAAATTCAATTAAATAAGATTATCTTTAATCTCTCATGTGATGAGTCTAATCACCCTGCCCAATTCCCTCCCATTCTTCTCTGTCTCAATGTGTCAAACTGTCTCAAAATTAAGAAACAGTGGAGCTTAATAATATTGTGTTTATTACATCATGATTGAGTGATAATTTGCCACTGATGAAGAAAAAGTCCATATTAGGATAACAGCGTTCACACTAAAACTCATGGATAAGTGTACGCGTGTTAATACGTACGAATACTAAGTTGCTAACCGCGTTTGGTCAGATCTTAAGATAACAATACGAGTAATTAATTAATCAGACAAATACTTAATAGCTTCTAGAAAGATCGTACCGCAATCGAGGAAATTAATCGAACGGTTTAGCTTAATTTTTTTTAGTTTTTATAAGAATTTGAAATGGGGATTTGTTTTGTTCTTAGAATATGGAATATCTTTCCTTAGTGGCTAAGGCTCTCCCTGAGTATGACTAGTAACCGCTTCAAACAAATTCTTACCCATTTTCGAATATTGGAATACATTCTTTGAATTGATTTAATATTGTCACTAATACAACTTTGAATCCCCCTTCATTTTCCTTGGTATTACATTAAATATCAACTGCTTTTATTTTCTTTCTCTGGTCTTGTTAAAGATTCTCTAGTATATGCGATCATTTGCTCTAAAAGGATCAGCTGCTTGTACACAAATTCAATACAGTCGGCATATGGCATGAAATGGGGGTCGGGGGTTCTCATCGTCAATGTTTGAAATGGATATTCAGTTTTACAACCGTTTTTATTGAGGATAACAAGAAACAAAATAGGACAATGTATGGTTCGTAGTATAACGGCCCCCTAATTTTGGAAGATGTTGAATGAGTTCCATCCAATTGACTAATTTTGTGGATGGGCACTTGCAACTTGCAAGTGGTTGAGTTCAACATAATCGCTAGAAAATAGATAGTTGCCGATAAGTAAACTATATTGATACTGGATTGTAGTTTTAACCATTGAACTTTACTGCATTAAGTTGGTTTCACTTCACAAGTAGTCTCCATGCATGCATAAATAAAGAGTGACCTTCGGTAATGACATACAATTTCTAATGCAATGTAAAACCTGTTTTTCTTTCCTAACTCTAAACAACAACAATAAATGCTCGTATACACATGGCCTGGCAAAGCGTTAGGTGCTTCACTCCAATGGAAATATAAAATCGATTATTCCCTTTAGAATGAGCAAACAAAATAAGGTCATTAGACTTTCTCTTGACTAAACAGCAAATATTTTATCAAGCTGCAATGTCTGACTTCAATCCGTTGAGTTTCTTCTCGCCGACCTATGATCAGAAACAAGGAAATGTCTCCCACAATAAAAGAATAGATCGATCCTACGAACGACTATCGCTCGTCAAGTTGAGAAGTTGCACATAGACTTAAGACTTGCACTAGTAGTTGGTACAGAGTTTTATTACGCAATATATACAAGTTGTTTGATATGATGTCATTATTTGATACATATAGTTATATGTTGCTATTATTGTTTTGCTGTAAAGTTAATTAATACACTATTAATCAACCTAAACTTTTCTCACACTGCTACAGTACAAGAACTATGTGTGTATTACTGTTCACGCCTTCCATCCCAGCCCGTTAATCCAGTGGATTATGTAAACCAGTACACGTTTTCTTCCTCTAAGCACACTCTACTAATTTGCTAGTCAAGCACCGGATGTCTGGGACAGTTTAGCGCACACTATTTGTGGTATCTTGTATGGGTCCTTATTCCATCATTAAATTTAACAAACTATAGTTTGGCAACACAACTTTGTATAGGTCATACTGCTGTCATGGTGGACCGATGATGGGTATGTATCCGGATAATTGCATCGGACCGCTGATAATGAAAGATATATAAAGTATTGCAAAAAAGTGATGATGCTTTAGCCTTTAAGATTAATATAACAACGTAGGGTATGACGTCAAATTAATGGTAATTCAAGTAGGGTACTGTAAAGTGTAAGGCGGTCGATAGCCCAGATTGGAATTTTGGGACAATATGATATCTGGAAGTGCCGATGAGATTAAGATGTGCAGTGATCGAAACATATCCTGTGATGAATTTACATCTTCCTTACAGTAAAAGTTGATCGGTAAGCCAAACAAGACAATTAAGAAGAAGAAATAAGGTTGTTTTGAATTGAGGCTGAGCTGAACTGATCAGCTGAATACTGAACTTACAAACCGAGTTATGTGTAGGTCCACACGGTTTTAAATTTCATTTTCTTGGTGCGAAATTCAGTCCGTGTCTTACGAGAAGTGGCGGTGATGATGATGATATCAAAAGATTTGGCAATTGTTTATCCACCTTTTATTTTAGTAATAAGAGAATGTCACTGCTTTCTCCCCAATTTAAGGTTGCGGCGGGATATCCAACTGTCTAAGATTTGTCATATCTACTCTCCCCACATGGAAAATACAATTTCTTAGAAACTTAGCGCCGACCATACTCACATGTCATGCGCCGGCGTCTCTCTGTTCGACCTGTCCAGTTGCTAAACAACTAATCAATTAAGTTTACCCCTGGCTTAGCCAAACCGACTTGACCAATAATATAAACACATGCAACCTAGTTCAGGTTTAAATTTCCGTCTTCTTGTTGGGCGCGCGCTCGTTAAACTATATCTATAGGATTCAAAATCTCAGCCACTAGCTACTTGGCATGTGTAAGTTTGGGATGATCGAAATAAGAACCCAATGACAGCACACTTGGGTGGCATTCTATCCGCAAACGTATTATGATTTTGACCACTTCCAGGGTTAAATGACCATGCAGTTTAACAGAGGAATATCTCATGGATTGTACACACTCCTCAAGTTAAAAAATTGAATATACACAGTCAGCTAAGCGTAGATCAGCTTTACCCAATCTGATGACTTGATTAATTATCTAGATTAATTTTCATTTTAATGCATTTATTTGACAATTTCATAAGTGCGGTTATATATTAAGTAACATAACTAATTCATTGTACCAAAAAAGAAAAAAACATAACTAATTCAAAACAGCTAATCAGATAGATACTAGACCACCTTCTTCTTCTTCTCATCTGAATACTTTCAATTATTAGCTGTAATTTTAATACATTGAACTTCTTCCATTATTCTTATTTTTTTTTGTACCTAGCTATAAGGAGGCGTAATAATAGTAAACTTAACATCAAATCTTAGGGTCCAGATTTATATGGACATTTTTTCCTTTGTTTCATCAGTTTTGTTGGCTTTAAATCTGAAACTGAAGGCAGAAACATGGGTCGTCATCTAAAAAACAAAAACATTTCAAAACTGCTGTATTTTTTTCTTTCTTTTCTTCATAACAGTTCACACTTTTACAACTGTTTTAGGCCAACAACACACACCAAGCGAACCACACTCTAGATGAGTAATGTACTTAACCCCTAATTAATTACCACCTTTTGACTAATGACAAAGTCACGAGTATGAAAAGATTATTAAGTATATAGAATCTAAGGAAGATTTTTTTTTTTCCTCTAATAAATGAGAAATTACATTTGTTGTTTGTATTAATGTGATAAAAAATAAATAAAAAAAAATAATAATATAATATAATAATTCTTTGAATGAATCTTCTTTAAGAAGTTCCTTGCAAAACAAGTAAACCTATCTCTATATAAACCTTTCATTCCTTTCCCATTTTTTCTTCTTAATCGGTTTCTATCTCAATTTCAATTGCTTTCTGTGTATCTTTTTTCCTTTTCATTCCATTTTATTTTCTTGTGAAAGATTGCAGCACAAAAAAGAAAAAAAAAAAAAATCTTAGTCGAAGTTTAGAGTTTCAATCCTCTTGATCAAGGTGGAAAATTCTGTAGAAATGGAAGAAGTTCCAATACTGATTAATCAAGCAGCTGAAGATTGTATTGAATTACCACCTGGTTTTAGATTTCATCCAACAGATGAAGAAATTATTACTCACTATCTCTCAAAAAAGGTTCTTAATATCAAATTCTCTGCTACAGCTATCGGTGAAGTTGATTTGAACAAGTGCGAGCCATGGGATTTACCTAGTAAGTTCTCTTTCTTCTGTATGGTCACTTAAGTGTAATTGGCCGACCTTTTGGGAAGGCCTTCTATCTATGTGATGAGAAATCTGCAAAATAACATCAATCTTTTAAAGAAAAACTTGGCATAATTAATCAAATTGATTAGAAATTTCCTTCCAGAGTATCCATTAGATTGATTGGAATTGATCAATTTCATTATCATGTTCATTCAAAATAGAAAAACAACATCAATCTTCAATTTTAATATCCTTATCAAAGAGTGAGTTACAGAAAAATCTGCTTCAATTTCATTCATAAGGAACAATTAGTTTCTCCATTTCAACGATTTGACCTTTTGGTTGGAAAATTCACAGTTAGAAAACAAAAAATTTCTGGAAAAAAAACATTACCAGTAAAACGGGTGGTGAAGACGAACTTTCGAATTTGGTTTTTCTGGAAGGCCCTATAAGCAAAAATCCGACCCACAACCAATATTAGCCCAGTGACGAGTACACATCTTCCTTTTCTTTTAATTCATCTTCCAGTTTGTTCTTTCTTTTCTTCGATCCTTTATTTTTTAATTTTACAAGACTTTGATCTTGATCTTCATCTCATGATCAGTTGTTTCCTTCATCTGTATATGTATATCTTTGGAGACATTAAATCTGAAGAAATAGAGCTGGGTAAACAATGAAAACGACCCCCACCACGTCTTCCATTAAAACTTCATAGATTCACCGATCCACTCTACAACCCTTTTTTTCCCCGCATATCATCAGAATTCAAAATTCCCATTTCTCTTCAATTTTTAATTTAGAAAATCATTTACAATTTATAAACCCCAAAATTTTCAAAGAGAAAAGTCACAAAATTTAAGCAAAACTAAACTCTCATTTCTCATTTAAAGTTTGTGTTTCACTGATTGAAATTGATGTATTTAAATATCAGTGATTACAACAGATTACAGTGAAGTATAACAACAACCAAGACGTTTTCTTAATTCGTTGTTTCTTCAGATAAGAACATGTTTTCACTGAATTACCATCAACATGTGTTGTTTTAAAAAAGAGAGAGAAAATACACGTGCAATTCATGCACAAACATTGGCCAAATTACCCATGAGTGAACAAAAAGTCATGGCCACTGACTGCTCATTGGTAAAAAAAAAAGAAACTTACGGCCAAATTACCCATGAGTGAACAAAAAGTCATGGCCACTGACTGCTCATTGGTAAAAAAAAAAGAAACTTACGGTAATCGGAAAATCAGTACATTTGTTGCCCTCCTAAAAGCAATGTAATGGATCAGCAGTGGACTTTTTTTTAGATGTTTACAATAAAAAAAAAAAAAATTGTTCCCGGTCGGCTCCCCACCGCGCCCGGTAATCTAGTTTATCAGTCACAATAACTGTACAGTTCTTTTTTATTCGGTCGACCCTCTATTTCTGTAGCAGTAATCTAGTCTATTTAATTTGATTAATATTTTCATGCATTCCGGACTTTCCGATAGTCCTACCGCAGCTCCGACTGTCCACGGGACCGGAGGAGGTGGTACTAAAACCTCTCGTAGTAGTGACCTTTGTGTTTATTTTGATTGATTGTGATTTGGATCTAATCAATTTGATTTGATTTGAAATTTACAGATAAAGCGAAAATGGGAGAAAAGGAATGGTACTTCTTTTGTCAAAGAGATAGAAAATATCCAACAGGGATGAGAACGAACAGAGCAACAGTAGCTGGTTACTGGAAAGCAACGGGAAAAGATAAGGAGATTTACAAAGGCAAAGGGTGTCTTGTTGGGATGAAGAAAACTCTAGTTTTCTATACAGGTAGAGCACCTAAAGGAGAGAAAACTAATTGGGTCATGCATGAATTCAGATTGGATGGAAAGTTCTCTCACTATAATCTTCCTAAAACTGCAAAGGTACTTTTTATTTATTTCATTCATAACTATACTCTTTTCATATGGATTCTCACAATCATTCTTTTTTCTTTTTCTTTTTTTGAATTTTGCTTGAGATTTTGTATGGGTCCTATTTCAATCTCTCTGTGTTTCTTCTCTATCTGATTACTTAAAAAATTCGTAAACTTGTTTTTGCAGGATGAATGGGTTGTATGTAGGGTTTTTCATAAGAACAGTAGTACTGGTGGGATATTAAATAAAGTTAGTCCATATTCAGGAATGCTAAGAATGAATTCATTTGGTTTTGTGGACGATTATTTGCTCGATTCTCCTTCATCATTACCACCTCTTATGGACAATTCCTCTCCTAATTACAACTCATCAAGTAGACCTAGTACTTCCAGTTACACGAACGAAGATGAATTCAAGACAACAATATCAGGTCAACTTCCTAATTACATCTCATCAAGAACCATGGATCGTCAACAACAGCAAGATAACAAGAACCTTCTTGTACCGAACTATAACTACATGATGAACCAACAAGTGATGATGATGAATCAGTCTCCATCTTCAAATGCTATACCAAACTCGTCCATGTTTTACCCCCAAACTCCTCAAAACATGAGTTGCTTGCAAAAGGAACAGCAAAGTGTCGCTGCTAACACGAATGCAATTCCAAGCTTTCCGGATTCAAGTAACTTCATACCTCAGCAAGCAAGATTGAGAGCTTTAGCTGATCAAACCAATCAAAAGTTTGACCAAGTGAAAAGGCTGAATGATTATGAGTGTAAAGTTGAACAACAATTTACATCAAACAATCATTCCATGGTCAGTCAATGCTCTCAAGATACTGGATTGAGTAATGATGTGAATGTAGAAATTTCTTCAGTGCATCACGGTATGGCAGCAGAAAACAGCGGTTATGGCGAACATCTTTCTCATCAACAAAGGCATATGTCTTCAGATGATATCAATTTGGATTACTTAATATGGAACTACCAATGATCGGCTAACAACGCTATATTATAGATATATCATCCTCATCATCAATATCACCAACAACACCACCATCACCACTACTAGCATTATCAGAATCAGTATTATAATTAGGAACCCTCGGTCGATCTGGCTTCCAAATTAACTGAAGGGGAATATAGTTTTCTTCGTTCATTCATCCCGTTGCACAGAAGAGAGAAGACCTTATAGCGGGCTTCAGATTTATTGATATTTCTGTGCTGATCTGTTTCTTATACATTCCAGACTATATATACAAATTAATTACATGCAGTTTAAAGTAGGGATTATTTGTTCTCTGTAAGGAAAATCCTTTAATCATTAATATAAACTACCACTAATTCTTTTGTTGAGTTCAAGCTAGCTAGTTATATTAATTTCTTTTCTTGATGGTTTATTCTGCTCATTAGCATATTATTCTTCTATTTGATACTGAAGTTAACTCTTCTAATCTAGTCTCTTTTTGGTTACGAAATCAAAGAGAAAAGAGTAATCGCTCTTGTTATTTTAATAGGGTGCTTTCAGTTTCAGGGCTTCATGTTCATACTTTATTTCCAGATTACTAGTAATTTCTAGTATAAGGATCAGATCATTTTCGGAGGAGATTATACTCCTCCACTCATTCCTTTAGTCAGTTGTACATGTACAGGTACCTAACAGAGGTAATGGGCTAAAGGCCACCTAGTATATACATAATTCATCTGAAGATTCTGAAGCTGTGATCATCAATATTTCATTAGTACATGTACCTCATCAACATCATTTTTGCATGTATTTTCATTCTTTCACCTTGTCATATTTATTCTCACACGGTATTTACAATAAATCCCCTGAAAGAAACTCAAATATTACTTGTTTGATAAGATTAAACAATACTTACATTCAATGTATGTTCTGTCCTCGTGGGTGCAGATATCATCATCAGTTCATCCTGGCTAGCCAAGTAATTAACAAAGTGCCGTATTAATAAGAAAATCAAAGGTGCACAAAATTCATCTGTCATGGTCAGTTAAAGGAACTAGCCGTACTAGTTAATGTATATACTATGTAGTGTTGTTGGCTGATGATTCATGAATATATTTTTGGGCGGGAATTCAGAAATGGTCGGTTATTAAATTAAAAGAGAAGCAAAATATATTTCATGTGATGTGCTAGCTTCTTATTTATTCATCAATTCAATTTCAATTACTATATGTATTCTTTTAAAGCAAAGCTTCTGTTTTATTCTTCAATTACGTATCTGGTGGGTTTTATTTTTTTTGGCTTCACTTCTATTCAAATTAGGAGCTCTATTTATTCCATTTCACTTTGAAATATTAGGCATAACCTATGAAAAAATACATATAACCCAAGGGAATATCAATATTATCATTGGAAAAAAAAAAAAAAAACTTAATTACTAGTTTTCAAAATGAACAAATTTTGATTTAGTTTTATTAAAACTCAAAAATCGAGAAACTAGCACATAAACGATGAACAGATAAGCGCCACGGTAATATAATTTTGAACTACACATTAGATCAGAAATAAATTGTTCAAGCGTACAAATTTCTCTTTTAATCATCCTCTGGTGGACTGTCTGCCAGCCACCCTTCCTAATCGACTACTAGTGTCGTGATTATTACAAAACTACCCCATTTATTCTTTTACTCCCTCCGTCCTCAATATATAGGCAGAGATTTGAATTTTGGATATCCCAATAGATAGGCGGAGATCTATTTCCAAGACGTGTTTTTCCATATATTACTCTTATTTATCATCTCTAGGAATCACCACAATTAAGCTAACGTTTCTAGTATTGGAAATTATACAAAGGGTAAAACAGGAAAGAGAAGGGATATATATAAAATCAATAAAACTTCTTATTCTAAGATAAATCCTCTTTTCCGCCTATATATTGGGGACAGAGGGAGTAATTTTTTCAGCAACTGACACTTGTTATATGTCCTACTTGGATCCAATCTTTATTCATCAGCATTATGGGCTCATTTGAAAGAAATGATCTACAAAGTATAGACTTCATGAATACCATGATAAAGTGATAGTGAATGACATGCACCAATCCAAGTCTTAAAATTTGATCATAGTAAACTGGTTGTTATTGATCAAAAAAAAAAAAAAAAAAACTGGTTGTTTGACACGTAAATGAAAAAAAACAAGCAGGTAAAGGGAAGTGAGTTTAACTCAGAAATGTAAAGATCAACAAATTTAGATAAACTTCAAATCTGACGTGTGAACGAGTAAACTCATACGGATTACGAATACAATTACAAATACATTGTACAAACCTTATCCATTATCTACTGAAATAAAGTTTTCATTTCTTCTCAAAACCCACGAGAGAAAGAGAGAAGAAGAAAAGAGAAAGAGAGTGAGGGAGAAAATTAAGCCACCATTTTTGGTGAGATTAGAGTTATCTTGAAGAGAAGGAGAAAGGGTTCTTAGCTAAGGATCTTTTTGCTGTTGTGGTGAAGATTGATTGATCAATTTCCACATCTCTTCAAGAGGGGGAAATTCTAGGGTTTGTTCAAACCCTAGTAGTAAGTTTCTAAATCTCTTGCTATTGTCAAATTGATAGTGTCTATTATCTATTTGGTGAATGAATTGTTGATCCATCCTTAGGGGTGAGTGTAATTAGGCAAATTACAAATGAAAAAAAACAAGCAGGTAAAGGGAAGTGAGTTTAACTCAGAAATGTAAAGATCAACAAATTTAGATAAACTTCAAATCTGACGTGTGAACGAGTAAACTCATACGGATTACGAATACAATTACAAATACATTGTACAAACCTTATCCATTATCTGCTGAAATAAATACAAATACCATGTTCTTCACTTATCCATAGAAAACAAAACAAGCCTTATGTTTTAAAGTTTGTTGTAAAAATCATAAACAAAACAGTTAGAGACCATGTAATATTCCGTGAAAAAAAATGTAAAGGCTAAAACTTGGGATTCCAAAGTTGGAGTGCACAATCTCATGATTTTCGATGTAAGATTTAAGCAGTTGTCCTGAAAAAATCACAAAATTCCTCCGGAGTTTCCAGGATAAATGTAGAATGACAAAACAATTTTTTTAGTGTTGTCAACTCTTTAAATTAGATCTTCCAAGTTTCATCCAAAATGCTTAGTGTCGAGCTGATGTACTAGTTCGAACAGCTTCCGCGTGGTAGAATTTGTGTCATTTCAACTTGTCCATCGGACGTCACAAATGAACCCGTAAAAACTGTTTTAAACAACCACTCGATACCGCACAATCGCATTTCATCTTAACCGTGGATGGTCAACATTCAACACGTAAGACAGAATTGTCCTATTTTTAGAAAATGCTTCTCGTACTAGGATATTAGACGAACTCAGAACCAAACTATAGCTTCAAAGTTAAAACCATCATCATTGCATGCATTACAAATATTAAACCCATTGTTCATTGTATATCACTGTTCGACTCTTCTCTTCTTGTACTTCTAAAACTCTTCTATCTTTAGTCTTCTGACCAATTACTCAATCTCGTCATCGTTATTCTTCTCCACATATCATGCATGAAAATAGGGAACTCAATCATACAAATCACTCAAATGGAAAATGAATATCAGCAGCTTCACACATTGAAACGTGGTAATCATGACGTATGTGGAGTGCCAATCAAAATCCCCTCCCATCACTGCACAGGCGCAGCAGTGTTATATAATAGTACACCACTCTTACCTTAAAAGGCAATTTCTTTTCTACGACGCCACTAGAACTAGTAGAAGTGAACGTAATTGATAATCTAGGATGCCTGAGAATAGATATAATATACTAAAAAGAAATCCCACGTGATTTATTACAGTTTTTTTGTTTCATCAAACGGCTCAAAATTTACCATATCAGCATCCACTTGGCAAAGACAACGGCAGCCACAGGGAGCGCCTTTTATTTCCAATCATCCAACTTCGCGGTATAGCTTATGGTTACATCATGTTGACGTCATACCAGGACATTCTCGTGGAAGATATTAGGTGGGTCCCGTTTACCGTTGCCAAAGTTCTGTTAGCCGAAACGGTTCCTTAAGGGATCACCCCTTATGTGTAAAATGATGGGGCGAGGAAAAAAGTCAAGCATTTTGATTTGAAATATTGACCGATAGAACTAGCACGTGTCATATAACTTCTGGATGACTATTTTTCCTCGTAATTTATTCGGTAGGATCTTGTTTATCATCATCTGTCCGAATATGCTTCGAAAAAAAAAAAAAAAAAATCTGTCCGAAAGCATGTAAAAAAGCTGCAAGTATTATCATTGCATAAGGTTTACCCAAAAAAATAAAAAAAAATAAAAAAAGACAAATACTTACATGTATGAGCAAAATCCGGGACGGTTGGCGTGAATATCTGTAGTGAGCATGATTTGCCGTATAGGATGACTTGACTGAGCGTCCATTGTATTGAATGCGTCGATAGATATTGGTACACATTTTCTGGAATGATATGGACTTGCCGTAGCAAAATATCCGGGAGACACAACGATAAAACCAACTGACATTATCACAGGAATTGGATTCCTAACCTATAAGCTGCTGGTTCAATTCCACACTGATCATGTCAAAAAAAAAAGGACATTATCCCAGGGATTGGATTCCTAACCTATAGATTGCGGGTTCAATTCCCGCACTGATCATGTCAAAAAAAAAATGTAGGTGGTTTAATTATTTTTTTATGATTGCATCCATGCACAAGATAAGAGCCAATCATTGACATGAGAAAGTGTAAAAAACTATAAAATATAAGAGAGAGAATGAATATATTAGGCACTAAAATTTGCCAATAAGTGGTAAAATTTGTCAAAGCATTGATGCACAAGATAACAAAACCCTATATATATATTAGACACTAAAATTCTCCCCAACTAAAATAATTTTTTGGCTAAATTTTTCTAACTTTACAGTTTTATCGTCATTAAAATTAGTAAAATTAAGTATTCATAAAAAAATAATTAAACCACTTGCATTATTTATTTATTTTTTTGCGGGAATTGAACCTGTATCTATATGTTTCACCTATTTGCCACATTCCCTTTTTCTATTTACCACTCTTTTCAGAATTTCTAAAGTAATTGTACTTTTTAATTATAGTTTTTCTTATTTTACCACCTAAAAGGATCAAATGGTTTTGACTATAATTGTTATTATCATTATAAAAAAAAATTAATGAGGCAAACAAAGTCGATAATTACACTGGGTGTGGTGGAAGCCTAGCAACCAGCTGGACGCCAACACCCTTTTGAATAATAATACCTAATCGATGAAAAAGAGAACTGCCTATTTTATAATTGGCGTCATCTCTAACAAGGCAGTTTCTCAAACGCTTTAAAAATAAAACGTATCTTCGCCCAGTTCTCCAAGGGTAGTGAAGGCTAGTACTTGAAATGCATAGCCATGTGCAGTGCATTGATTTAGATACTTGTGCCTTTTCCTAGTCACAGCAGCAGAAATAGCATGACCTGGAGCAAAGGAGCGAGTTCTAGCGCTAGTGAAAGGGGAGTCTCCAGTAACATCAAAGCAAACATCTTTACCGTCTTCCCATTTGTAAACAAGGATATCTGCAGGCTTTGAAGAATTGGAACTGTTGGAGAGAAAACCCAAAGAAACTTCTTTGCGTGCTGCAACACCGGCTTTGCAGCACATGTCAGCGAAGCCATCACGAGCCATGTCATGTCTAAACTTGAGACCCACCTCGCTTGCATAGTGAATTACATGGTCTCCATAAATGTTCATGGGCCTTGCACAGATAGAGCACGAGATTCCATCTTCAAAGAAAGGTATACCTAAACGGTATTGGAGCACGACGCTACACTGTCTTGGGCCAACTACTTGGTTTAAACCGACAATAGGGATGGTTTTTAAGAAATCCATGGCATGTTTCTGTTTGTTATGTTGCCACAAAATGGATACTGTATCATTCAACACAAAGCGTGATGGTAAAGAATCCTTAACACTATCAAAGTAGGTAGCTTCCAAAGACTTCATGAAATGGGGGGCAGTGTCATTGATATTGTAGTTAGAACTAGAGATACCACATGCTTGTGTGAAGATCTGTAGGGCATGATCGAAGCTGGGAATCGAACTGGATGGGGATGCAAGTCGTAGAATATTTTGTTGAAGGTGTTGGGTCTGCGCATACGAAGCTAAATAGTAATACTTCCCTGTATCACACATGGTGTAAACACAAAAACTTCCGAGTTTGATGGGTAAGGTAGCAAATCTTTGTTGTACCAGGATGAAACCAGCGCCATCACCAATGACAAGTTGTCGTAAATATTGAATGAGATGTTGGTCATAAAGAAGAGTTGCTGAATGTATGGCATCAGGTTTAGTTGTTCGAAGAGTGAAGTATAACTTAGAAACTCCAATACAGTTACGAAGTAGTAACAACTTACATTGGGTGTCATGGAGCTGTTCAACTTTACTCATCAGATTGATTATCTTCTCAACTCTGTGGACCACCATGTCGCTACAAAATTGCTGATGCAGACTTACAGGTCCCCCAAGCAACTTCACGCATAACTCAGGCTTGACGATATTGGAAGGAAAGACATCATCTTCATATATAGCTTCGAGGATCTGTGACAGGCTAAAAAACCTCATACTTACTGATATTCAGGAATAAGCCCCTTGCAGGTCCCTCTTGTTGAATGATTTTCAATGCCATGGATACTTTCATAGTATCGCCTGCAATGGTACCGTCATCAAGGCACCATGCATGGAAGTCTAAAGTGCACTGAGCAGCAATCTTGGTGGCTACGTGGTGCAGAATTAGGGAAAATAGCAAAGGGCCAAGCGGGTCTCCTTGTTGCACACCCTTGGCAGAGGAAAGTGTGAAATCGTTGTAGTACAGTCGAGCCGGTGTAGAGTAACAAAACAAAACCCATTGTAGTATGTTAGGGAAGTGTAAACTGACCTCGTTAATCATGGCAGACCTGTCGACAAGGTTGAATGCATTCGTAAAATCAATCAACATCATTTTATGTGTTGCACACTCCCCTTTCAACTCAAGTAGTCTATTGGCAGCTGTTTATGGGTAAAAATCGTTTCTGCCGATTTTGGTAAATTCAGTAGGTGAGTGAGAAACTGGTTTAAATCCTAAAAAAATGTGTTGCACGTGAGCAATTTCTAGATTCGAGAGATCAATCTGTACAAGTCCGGCTCAAACCAAGAAATGGCCGTTTCAGACTTGCTTCGGTCACAAAGTGGAGGAGAAGGGTTGATTTGGGGAGGGAAGAGAAGAAAGGTGTTGAGACCAGAATAGTTCTGGAAGAGTAGTGTGTCTTGACTTGTATCAAAAAGTGAAAGCTTCGGAAGCTTGCAAGATATGAAAGCTTTTTGGAGAGCTTGCAAAGTTTCCTTTTCTGAGAGTGTTGTATTTTTCTCCTGACCAAGACTTGTTATCTGGCGGAAATAGGTAAGACCTATTTATACATGTCAATATTGAAACGTACCCTGGCCTCATGAAGGAAGACATTAAAGGGTGAAATAATGGGAGGAGGTGGTAACCACATGGTGTTTATGGGTGAAAACGTTTTCACCATTATTTCCTCATTTATTTGACCGTTTTATTCCTATTCACGCTTTCTTAATGTGAGCGTAGTGTACGCTGCATGCTGTGACCGCCAAACCAAGACCCTGGAAAGCATCCCACAGTTTGTGTTGATGTATCGAGTGTTGGTTGCACCTTGAGTGCAAGTGACAATGCCAGGATGCAAGTGGCGCGTGTGGCATGTGCGGAATGCCTTTGTTGCGGGTTGCACCTTGAGTGCAAGTGGCAATGCCAAGCTTCAAGTGGTACGTGTGGCATGTACGGAATGCCTTGGTTGCAGGTTACACCTTGAGTGCAAGTGACAATGCTAGGCTGCAGGTGGCGCGTGTGGCATGTGCAAATGGCATTTGCGGAATGCCTTGGTTGCAGGTTGTACGGTTTGTAAGCCTAGGATACCAGCTAGCATGTTGGCATGTGCCAATGGTACGCACGTCCAAGTTGACCTAGATTGCATGGTTTGCAAACCTAGGCTACCAGCGAGCGGACTTGGCATGTGCCAATGGCACGCACGGCCAGGTTGCATGGTTTGCAAGCCTAGGCTACCAGCGAGCGGATTTGGCATATGCCAATGGAACACATGGCCAAGTTGACCTAGGTTGCACGGTTTGCAAGCCTAGGCTACCAGCGAGCGGATTTGGCATGTGCCAATGGCACGCACGACCAAGTTGACCTAGGTTGCACAGTTTGCAAACTAGGCTACCGGAAAGCATGTTGGCATGTGCCAACGGCATGCGTGGCCAATTTGGTATAGGTTGCACGGTTTGCAAGCTAGGATACCAGCGAGCATGTTGGCATGTTCCAACGGCATGCGTGGCCAATTTGGCCTAGTTTGCACGGTTTGCAAGATAGGCTACCAACGAGCATGTTGGCATGTGCCAACGGCATGCGTGGCCAATTTGGCCTAGGTTGCACGGTTTGCAAGCTAGGATACCAGCGAGCATGTTGGCACGTGGCGGCTTGGTCCCTTGGTTTTACGGTATGGCAAGCTGGGAAGAGGGCGATTTTGGCATGACGCGGCTAGCTTGGCTAGGTGCGTGATCAAGCTATGGTTTTGGGCCAAAGGCCATGAGGAGACCTTAGACGGCCAGGATTTGCTCATGGGATTGAATGGAAACCGTTGATTGTTTCACGCCTTCACCTTGGTAGCCGCAAGGGGAAGGAAAATATGGTGGCACGGCTAGTACCAAGGTAAGGGTGTTTGGGTTGGCGTGGTGTGACTAGCATAGATAGGGCCAAGGCAAAGTGTGTTTGGCATGGCGCGGCTAGATTGGGATAGGTGTGGATGGCATGATTTGTCATTGGCACAGAGGATCGGCTAGCATGGTTGGCATGCTTTGGCGTGGTTGGTGTGGCTGACATGATTTGTCATTGGCACAAAGATGCGGCTAGCATGGTTGGCATGCTTTGGCACGGTTGGTGTGGCTGACATTATTTTCCATTGGCACAGGGGTGCGGCTAGCATGGTTAGCATGCTTTGGCGCGGTTGGTGTGACTAGCATAGCTAGGGCCAAAGCAAAGTGAGTTTGGCATGGCGCGGCTAGCTTGGGATAGGTGTCGCTGGCATGATTTGTCATTGGCACAGAGGTGCGGATAGCATGGTTGGTATTCTTTGGCGCGTTTGGTGTGGATGGCATGATTTACCATTGGCACAGGGGTTAGGCTAGCATGGTTGGCATGCTTTGGCACGGTTGGTATGACTAGCATAGCTAGGGCCAAGGCAGAGTGCGTTTGGCATGGCGCGGCTAGCTTGGGCTAGGTGTGGCTGGCATGATTTTCCATTGTCACAGAGGTGCGGCTAGCATGGTTGGCATGCTTTGGCGCGTTTGGTGAGGATGGCATGATTTTCCATTGGCACAGGGGTGCGGATAGCATGGTTGGCATGCTTTTGCGCATTTGGTGTGGCTGGCATGATTTTCCATTGGCACAGGGGTGAGGCTATCATGGTTGGCATGCTTTGGTGTGGTTGGTGTGAATAGCATAGATGGGGCCAAGGTTGAGTGTGTTTGGCATGGCGCGGCTAGCTTGGGCTAGGTGTGGATGGCATGACTTGCCATTCGCATGGAGGGGAATTAGGGTTTTGCTCGTTGTAAACCTAATTTGAAAAAATACCCCCCATTAATTAATGACTACATGCATTAAATGTTCTAATAAATGTGTCACCGGTGACATTAGGTTATTCTGGGTTTTACAATTTTACCCTTTGTCTTAAAACCACCATCAACATTAAGTCCCCTGCTTAGCTCGGAACATGATCTTTGTTGCGAGGTAAGCATAAGATTGTGACAAACTATCAGAAGTAAATCATAAAGAGAATTGAGGAGGCTTGTCTGACCTTTTTCCTGAGATATAAATAGGATTTGGAATCCTTGCCTCTGGAAGTGTTGCACAAGTGGGGAGGCTGGCACAATTTAGAAGTCGGCGTCATTGAGAAACGGGAATCTAGGCGTCCTTGGGAGTTGGAGCAAGTTGTATGCTAGATTGGTGGGGCCGGATTAAACTGGGAAGCTGGTGCAAGTTGGGAGACTTACCAGGATTGGGAAGCTTGCACGTTGGGAAGCTGTCCAGGATTGGGAAGCTTACACGTATTGGGAAGATGGCCAGTATTGGGAAGCTCTTTCAAGGGAGACGCTTGCGGTTTAGGGTTTGACACGCCGAAACCCTAATTGGCGCCCTTCACTAAAGTAGCTGTAGAATCCTCGTTTAGAGTCGTATTTTCAATGTCCGCATATGTATCTTCAAGCCCATGCAATTTCCAAGCTTTAGTAAAGAATATTTTTGAATTTTGAGCATGGTTAGGGGATGAAAAACGCGAAACAGTAAACTTCCAGAAGGTTTTCAGAACTTTTCCAGGTTGCGTGTTGTCTGTTGTTCTTGTCACCTCTCCTTGATCGTTCATCCGGTTGCCATGAAATTTTGACATGTTGTAGGTAACTTCCATGGAAAGATAATGGTACATAAACTAACACTAGATTACACACCAATTCCTCCCACTTCGTAATTGAACACATGGAAGTGTAAATTTCCATCAGCTGAGTTTGTTTGGAAAACGTGTTTCATGACTTCGGTACTTCTTTCACATGTTGTAGAAGCATAATAAGGAACTTGAATTATGTTAGTTCACTTACTTTCGTAATTTTATGATCATACTGATTTTCCACGCTTGATCCATCCTAATCCCATGTAATCTTCGTATTAGGTGCTTAATAACGAAGTTGGGAATCATGGGTCCACTAGTATGAGCAACCCTGGAGTTGTTGACGATAAACCACTTGCGGCTCCAGGTTATGAATTATTGATTTCCAATGCAGTGGAAGTGGAAGAAACCCAATTGAACCTCAGATGGTGGAACCTGAATCGAGAATAGTGGAAACTGTTTCGTCGGAGGTTGCCCCCATGCGCAACCTACTCTCATTACATCTCCTTGAATTCACCGTCCACATGATTTGACATGATCCTATCATACTCTTCTGTATGTGACAGTGGGATGATCATAAATTACTTAATGAAATATTCTGATAGTGCAGGCTTGGGACCCTCCACGACCCCGTAAAGTGTTGAAAGCGTCTTCTAGACAGAGAGATGATGATATTCTTGCGAAGTACCCTTGAAGAGTAGATGACCTTGTTGTGAGTGCGGCTTTTTGGTTGACTGTGTCTTCTAATCTTTGATAGTGAAGGGATTCCATGTATATCCTCAGTCCTCAAGCATGGTTTACATGTTTCCATATTTGTAGTAATTGCTGTTGTGGTGAGGCTTTGGTTGGTGTTAACGAGTGAGCGACAACAATTCTTCGTAGGAGATGTAATCAGAAGAGAATACATTGTCGTGGTAATAAAGTAAGTTGGAAGAAATTGTATGGGCTTCCGTGTAAGTAAAAATATTGGTTGGATGTGACTATGATCCTTGACATGAAGAAGCGGCGTTGAAGTAGATTCGACTCTTGGTGAGGATGTTGATACTTAGGAATCTAAACGTTAAAGTTTTGTCTTCGGACCCTGGAGCAGCTTATGGATAGAATGTTAAAGCGGAGCGGTTGCGTTAATCATCATGTTGTCAGACCGTACATCCTTCAAGCGAACAGTGGTTAGGAATCCTTGGTTCATTCTATCAACCGTTCTTTAGTTTGGGAGCGGCTTCTCTGGTTGGAAACAGATGCTTCCCTAATGTAGTGCGGTTGAGGGATGCAGATATGTCTTGACGTTGTGCCTTGGGGAAACATAGAATCTCACATAAATGTTTCATCATGGACCGCACATTTTTGTGGGCGAAGTCCCCAGAATGCGTCCCTTGACATGAAGAGAGTCTTCGTGAACCCAGGGGGTTTGATGATTTGCTTCGATTTGGAGAAGTCGTTCCTGATCTTTACATATGATGAAATTGGATCCCTGCTTCCCTATGGGGCATTCAAGTGCAACGGTAGAAGGATGCAGGATTCCAGCGCTGGAAAGATGCAAACTGGAAGTGCAAGTGTGATGCAAGTTGTAAGTGCTGGAAAATATGCAAGCCGCCGGCGCTGGAAAGTATGCAGGATGTCGGCGCAGGGTGTGGTATTGTGGCCGGTCATGTGCGTGCTGCATGTGTGCCTGACATGTGCGTCTGGCATGTGCATCCGATAAGCGCGTCTGGTGTAGTTTTGGACGCGGACTGTTGGCGCTGGAACTTTGGCTATCAAGCTGTAATGATAGGGCGGGAGGCTTCTTTCTGTAGGATGGTGGAATCGATACCTGAAAGGCGTGCAAGGTGGATCATGGAATGATGGTGTTAGGGTAGCGTGGTAGCAACAAAGTGGGCAAGCATATTTTGTCTAAATATCTCTGGATAGCCATAGAGCCAAGAACACCGCAACATGAAGCGTACTATTCTTCTAGTTTGGATCTAACGCGTCAGGAAGCGTCTCATTCTCTTTCGGAACGAACTCCTTTGATTTCGCAACTAGAGCGACATGCATTTCTTCTTCATCAACGGACAACTTAACATCAAGGTTTACAACTACGGGAAGGTTTAGCAGTACATCCACGCTTTCCAAAGAAATGGTCATTTCACCCCACCTGCATACGGCCGTATGGGTGTCCGGACACCATCTGGAAACAAAAGCAACCAACCCTGGAATGTCTTTCCTAATCTGAAGCACTGCAGAATCCGCAACAGCACCGATAATCTGCACCCTGGTCAAATTGGTCTTTACAGGTTCCTGGTCCATCATAAATCGTGTCCATTTCTCAAAGGAACGCAACAGACTTGCAGGGATTTTAAAATCGATAGAAGAAGCACGATATTCTTTCCTCTGAAGGCAAAACCTTATTACGCCTCCTGGTTGAACCGATCGATCCTCTCCTCCGCTTTCTGAGCCAGTCAGAAGAATCAACACATAGCTGGGATGGTTTCTCCTAACCGTGGCCGGTGTGGTAAAGAATTCACCATCTACGTTTGGTTTGGAATTGTAAATGTCTTTGGGTACAGTAGAACTCTCCTCAAGTGACATCATAACGAAGGTTTTCTCAAAAAACTACAATGGAGCAATGCGAAGGGACATTATTACAGAAAGTGCACAAAAATTATTTTTCACCCAAGACACAAGCCAACTTGTTTTAAGGACGTACCTTATGGCATAGAATTCTTGTCCAACCAAGGAGGAGTAACCCACCAGGGAAACCATACATACAACCACACCAAAATGAGGAGCAAACCCTAAAAAATGGGTTTTCGTGAAAGGACAGGGTCATTACTATCAAGTGCCTTCCTTGCGCAGTGAGTAGGGGTGGTCAACATTACTGTGGTATCCATGCCTAAGTGTTACTACAATCTAGGGAAAAAATACCTAAAATCTACGCCAACATCTCTACAAAGTCATGAAAAGGTACGCCTACAACTAGGGTTTACACCAGCAAAAAAAAGGGTTAAAGAGAAGTGTTGGAAGGTGTACCTGGGATTCGCTCATCCGCTCTGCTTTACTGCTGTCGTACAGCGTGAAACAAAAGAGAAGCCGGCCCTCCTTTATATATACATGGTACGTGGGAGTTTGAACAAAGAAAGGATTTCCTATTTTGAGACAAGAATGGAAAAGAGGAAACTGGTCCCGCATAGACCAATTTCCATGTCCGAGACCCCTCCTGCCATGTCACGACCCCATCACGCCATCATTACGGTCCCGTCGCGCCTAGCCGCCCATGCATTCCATCACCGCAGCCCTAGCCAAGACCTCGCTCAATCACCACGGCCCCACCACGCCTAGTCGCCCCTGCACGTTTCACCATGTCACTGCCGCATCCAGGACCACGCCACCTCTTGGCCCTTTGAGCCAAGTCGTCCACTTGCTTTGCCTTCCACAACCACGCCCCCTTTTCCTTGGAGATGTACGACCAGACCAAGCCGGTAACTTTCTCCTCACAACTCCACGGTCTGCATTCCCAGTATAACTTATGCAGGGCCGCCAAAAACGGGAAGCCAAAACTCTCTTTACCACTCAAAAGGTTAGTCGGATTCTCCTGACCATCTCTGCAATGATTTATGCCTCGATTCCATCCTTGTCTGTCACCATCATATGCTTACCTCGCAACAAGGCACCTGTTCCGAGCTAAGTAGGGGACTTAATATTGATGGTGGTTTTTAGCTTAGGGTTAAAATTGTAAAACACTAAACCCTAGCAGATAGTAATGTCACAACATTTAAAGCAACAAGCATTTACTAGGAACATTTACTGAAACCTTTAATGCGTATCTAAAATAATTACCCAGGTATATTTTTCAAATTAGGGTTACGACGCGCCAAACCCTAATTCCCACGTGTGCCAATGGCAAATCATGCCAGCCACACCAACCGCGCCTAATCATGCCAACCATGCGAGCCGCACCTCTGTGCCAATGGAAAATCATGCCAGCCACACCAACCGCGCCAAGGAATGCCAACCATGTTAGACGCACCTCTGTGCCAATGGAAAATCATGCCAGCCACACCAACCGCGCCAAGGCATACCAACCATGCTAGCCGTAACTCTGTGCCAATATCAAATCATGCCATCCACACCAACCGCGCCAAGGCATGCCAACCATGCTAGCCGCACCTCTGTGCCAATATCAAATCATGCCAGCCACACCAACCGCGCCAAAGCATGCCAACCATGCTAGCCGCACCTCTGTGCCAATGGAAAATCATGCCAGCTACACCAACCACGCCAAGGCATGCCATGCTAGCCGTACCTCTGTGCCAATAGCAAATCATTCCATCCACACCGACTGCGCCACGCCAAACACGTCTCGCCATGGCCCCTCATGTCGCGCCACCATGCTGGCCTTCCCCATGCGGCTACCAAAGTGAAGGCGTGCAACAATCAACAGTTTCCCTTTAATCCCAGGAGAAAATCCTGACCGTCCAAGGACCCCTCATAACCTTTGTCCCAAAACCCTAGCTTGGTCACGCACCTAGCCAAAGCTATCCATGCCATGCCAAACACGTCTCTCCATGGCCCCACATGCGGCGCCACCATGCTGGCCTTCCCCATGCGGCTACCAAAGTGAAGGCGTGCAATAATCAACGGTTTCCTTTCAATCCCAAGAGCAAATCCTGGACGTCCAAGGTCCCCTCATGACCTTTGGCCCAAAAACCTAGCTTGGTCACGCACCTAGCCAAAGCTAGCCACGCCAGCCGCGCTATGCCAAACACGTCTCGCCATGGCACCTCATGTCGCGCCACCATGCTGGCCTTCCCCTTGCGGCTACCAAAGTGAAGGCGTGCAACAATCAACGGTTGCCCTTCAATCCCAGGAGAAAATCCTGGCCATCCAAAGTCCCTTCACGACCTTTGGCCCAAAACCCTATCTTGGTCACGCGCCTAGCCCAATCTAGTCACGCCATGCGCCCATTGCTACCTCTTGGCCCCACATGCCAAGCCAAACCAAACCTAGCCAAGCTAGCCGCGCCATGCTAAACGATTTTTTCCTTGGCCCTAGCCATGCTAGTCACGTCATGCCAAGCAAAGCGCCCTTGCCTTGGCCCTATCCATGCCATACGCCCATGGCTACCCCTTGGATCCATATGCCAAGTCAAACCAAACCTATCCAATCTAGCCGCGCCATGCCAAACGTACTTTGCCTTGGCCCTAGCCATGCTAGTCACGTCATGCCAAGCCAAGCGCCCTCGCCTTGGCCCTAGCCATGCCATACGCCTATGGATACCCCTTGGCCCCACATGCCAAGCCAAACCAAACCAATCCAAGCTAGACAAGACATGCCAAATGCACTTTGACATGGCCCTAGCCATGCTAGTCACATCATGCCAAGCCAACCGCCTTCTCCTTGGCCCTATCCATGCCATACGCCCATGGCGAACCCTTCGCCCCTCATGCCAAGTCTAAACACACCCTAGATGTGCCACCCTGTTGGACCTCACTACGCGGCTACCAAAATGAAGGCGTGCAACGATCAACGGTTTCCCCTCCTCTCAAGATGCAACATCTTGACCGTCGAAGGTCACCAGGCTAGCAAGTTCCCCGAGATCAACTTTCCCAATCTATAATAACGTGTTACATGTTCTCTAAAAACATTTGAGACATCAACACAAACTGGGGGATCTTTTTTGGGTATTGGTTTGGTGGTCTACAGCGTGCGACGTACACTACGCCCTTCATAAGAAAGTGTCATAAGGGTGAGGCGCCTAATAAATACGGGAGTTATGTGGGAAACGTTCATGGGACATAAAGTCGTGAGTTAACAACCTTATGGAACATAAATTCCATAACGTTAACAGTTTCATGAAAACCAGTTACATGCATTAACCACTTTATGGAAGATCGAGTCCATGCATACGGTTACCACCTCCTCCCATTTATTTCCCCACTCCTTAATGAGACCAGGGTACGTTTCTACCTCGACTTGTATAAATAGGTCTTATCTATTTCCATTTGAACAACAAGTTCATTCGGACAAGACAACACTCAGAAATACTTACTTAGCTCTCCTCGTGAGCTCTCCTACCTTTTCTGAAAACAAGTCATAAAAACCCAACTGCTCTTCCAGAATCAATTATTCTGGTCTCACCACTCTCCTTGCTTCCCACCATAAAACCAACCCATTCTCCTCCTCTTTGTGACCGAAGCAAGTCTGGAACGGCTATTTCTTGGTTTAGGGCGGACTTGTACAGATTGATCTCTCGAATGTAAAGTACTCCCTTGCAGTACATTATTTAGGGTTTAAACAGTTTCTCACCTTCACACCCGCAATTACCAAAATCAGTAGAAACTATTTTCACCTATAAACAGTAGTATTTAGGATTTATGAAAAATATATGGGTGGTAAATAGGATAAATGGGTGTCGTAATTAATGTGGGTGGCTAATAGGAAAAGTGTGGGTGGAAAATAGGTGAAACCCTAAGAATATTCTCGTATTGTAGTTGAATTGATTGATATATTCAAGACTAATTTAATAATTATATCAAATAAAAAAATACGATAATTTAGATTATTTTATTTATTTTTAAAGAAAAAGAAAATATTTTTTGAATTAGAAAGAGTTGTTACTTATATATCAATCAGTGGGTCTTTAAGGGAGTTGGTTGGGAGCCTTGCAACAAGTTGGGCTCCATCCCATTTCTGAATAACAAGCCATATTCTATGAAACAAACAATTGACTACTTTAACATTGAAGTCATGACAGGAGATGTAGTTCTTCAATCTCTTCAGAAAATCAATCATTTCATCTCCAAGTTCTCTAAGGGTGGAAAAGGCTAAAACACCAAAACCATATCCATGAGCGCTGCATTTTTCTAAGTATTTATTGCGTTTGCGGGTGATAGCATAACCAAGTTTGAAAGTAGGAATTCCTCCCCCAATGAAAGGTGAAATACCAGTAACATCGAAACAAGTGTCCTTACCACTATCCCAGTTGTATACAAGGATATCAGTTGGCCGCAAATCAACACCATTATCGGCAAGAATTCTTAAGGCCAATTCTTTTCTCGCAGGGACCCCTGCCCGAAAATAAGCATAAGCTAGTGTATAACGTACAAGGTCATGCCAAAATTTAAAACCGACATCATTGGAACAATGAAAATCATGATCACCAAAAATATATATTCCTTTGTTACAACTGGAGAATAAACTACCTTTTGTGAAAAGTGGAATACCTAGATGGTAACAAAGGACAGAACTAAACTGATGTGGTCCGATGTTTTGGTTAAGCCACTAACAGGAATAGCCAATAGATAGTATTGTTCATGCTTAATCTTTTTACATTGCCATAGGACTGAATCTCTTTCAGTCATGCGGTGTTTCATGAGTATTTCTTTCTTAACATCTTCGAAGTATGTAACTGCCATTTTACTCATAAGACGGGGGAAGTGTCGACGTCGCTGAAATTTGGTGGTAAAGACCCACATACCTGCATGTAATGGTCAAGAGAATGCTAATAGAAATGACTCAAACCTATAACTTAAGCATTGTGTTGTCTTGTAGCAGCTTAGTCCGGGCATAAGATGTAAGGAAGCAATAATGACTAGTGTCCATCATGGTATAGATGCAAAGCACACCGTCTTTGAGAGTTAGAAAAGAAATTCCTCGTTGTAAAGGACCAAAACCAGGCCCATCACCTGTGATTAATTGTTATAAGTAATGAAACATGTGATTATCGAAATGCTCATGCACTTGCTGAACCGCCCTTGGGTCTGTGGTACACATCGCGAAGTAAAATAAAAAGGGGACCACAACTCAAATAGGTGGTCGCCCCCGTATGGATTCCACGGCATGACATGGAACCTTCTTTGGACCTTCAATTAAAGCTCATCATGAGAAAATAAATGTTTTCTGAATTGAACAAAAAAACTTTTAGCCACCTCCCTACAATGATGAAGAGATCAACAACTCGGATAAAATTAGCGCAACATCAATATGCTACACGAAGTGCAAATGAATTAGATTATTGGTTACTTCAAGAAAACAACTTAGAAGTCACCACATGACCCTTCTCCAATATCATGCAACATACTCGCAATAAAGATTCAGAATTCAATGGTTCCAGTCAGGTGACAACAACACCATTTTCCTCCATATTGAAGCAACCATTTACTGGAGTAGTAATAATATACAACAATTACAAGACCGGAAAAAAAATAGGTCAATGGTAAAGATGATGTAATCCAACTCATATGACCACTATACTTTAGTAATATACAACACCAAGCATAATAATAAATAAAGAGCTATTTGTGGTAATATATCTCAGATTAACAGATAATGTTCTCTGCTTGCTGAAGAGGTAACTCCAACGGAAATCAATCAAGCGTTTTCCTATTGATTCTTAGCGTGCACCTGGAACGGATGAATGTTGTAATAGATTTTTAAGGTCTTCTGGGAAACCATGTTGATAGCTATAGTTCGTAGTTTTTTCAATTCCCTCAATGTTCATACTCTCATGAATCACACAAATCCTACACTAGTACCAAAAGTAGACTATCCATCAAAATTCATACTAATGGGGCTCTCTAATGTCACTTATAAAATCATTGCCAAAATTTTGGTCAAACGTACTCACTTTTTTATTTTTTGATCGACTCATATCAAAGTGTGTTTGTACCCAAAATTTCAATACACAATAACATATCAATAGTTGGAGAACTATTTTACTATATCAAGTTTTCAAGCCTCGCCAAGGATACGAAAATAACTCTCAATAATTGGATATTTATAAGTCATATCATAGATTTGACGGGGGATTCAGCAAAACAGCTTCGCCATACTAGGATTCTCGACCAACTTTGTGGAATATATCATGATCTATATCACTACAGTTACTTATGCGGTCAACATTAATTATATGCAACATGAGTATATTACTTCGTCTAGGGGTATTATATATAGGGACCTGCTACTTCCTATGTTTTCTTAATCTGTGCAGAAATCCTATCAATAAACTTGGGGAACCTGGAAACCCATAAGCTTATAGGAGGATTTCGCATATCGCAAAAAGCCCGCCCAATTTATTCATATTACCATTTTATCACTTATAAGGCATCTGTAGAAAGTAACAATCATCTCAAGAATCTGTTATAGTCCTACAATTCCTCAACGAGTCAGGTAATCAACACATCAAAATCCATAAATATTCATCATCCAAGACTAGAACAACATGAGGTAGATTATCTACATCAACTATTCGGCATGACGACCACTTTAACCCCCACTGTATAACTAGGGGTGCACTTCAATCAAGAAAGAACCTCTTATCACATGTTCGTACCTATACCTCAATGGACGATGTGAAAGGAAAATAGATAGATTACAAAATAACTTACGCCTGATGGGAGGTTAGTGTTCATTAAAACTTTTTTAACACATACCTCCAATAACCTTATGCAAATACAACTTATCCCAAACCATGTGCACAAACAGATAGATCGTATCGACCAAGAATTATTTTCTGGGGACATGATTCCTCCATTAGAAACTTTATCATTTAAGTTCAGAAAAATTAACCAGAACAAAATATGAAGGGAGGTAAGGCATAATGAAACAAAACAATCATAATAAAGCCTTGCTTATGAAAAGAATCTAGAAACTGCACGATCATCCTGAATCCAAACGTGTCAGCCTCTGCAATGAGAAATATCTTAAGCATCAACTTATTTTCTAGGTCATATCTCTCATTCCTTCCTCATCCATCCCAAGGGGGAAGAAAATGGCTTCTCTCATGCCTTCCTTCCTATAGCTCATATTCTATCGTATTATAAATGGTTTAGAAACCCTACCCAAGCTAAGTGGATACCACATTTTGAAAATTTTGATCATACTCAATGCTACCATATCCATACAATAGTTGATATTATTGATCAAATTATTCATAACTAGAGGCATGATAAGTTAAAAAACCCCACCCCACCCACAGTTCCCTTGCAACCCTACAAATCATAAATATCCACCTCCCCCTAAATAGCCCCCCAGACAGGATCACCTGGCTACACTCGAAATTAGGAAAATGTATCACTGCTTTTGGTTATTAATGCCCTACCCAAGTGGCTAACTAATCTTACTTATATTTTCAATCACCAAGTTTTTATGGACCTTACCATATCCACCAAAAGGTAATCTTTTTTTTTTGCAGAAACCAATCAACGAAGGCCTACCGACCTTCTTTATCCTAAACTGCATTCATCTCATAACTCCAACGTTTTTCCACGATACAATACTGCTTCGTGATTGGATGAACACATGCCCATTCATTTCCCAGTTGCAATTAACGGCCTGAACCACCCTTCTAACTCGAATTTCAATCAACCCAAGCACCAACGATATTTCTTGATACTTTTAATCCCTAAATGACTATTATGTAGACTCTGCATGGAACACCCCAACAATATTCTATTACAGCCTATTGTTTTTTCTTCTGGCCTTTATGGACATCCAAAAACAATCTCAACTTACGAAAAAAAGAAGCAACGCCTGAGGATATCCTATTGAACGCCTTAAAGAAGCAACATGAATTCGAATGGGGGAAGCAGATCACACCGCAGGTTCTTCTTGGAAACCCACCAAAAAGTACCCTATAAGGTATTACCAGAACAATAACAACCATCTTAGTAGGCTGGTCCATCCCGGATAGGGAATGGATAAAAAACAACACAGATGGCACAGCCAGGGATACACGGGAATTGTATGTGCATGTTTGATTTACAGAGATTTGGACGCAAGAACTGTGATAGGTTTGCGAAACCATTCGGAATGACCACTGTATTAATGACCTAGATTTGATCCACGTTTATGGCATCCAAAACAGCGATGAAACGTTAATGACCAAAAGTACTCTTTGAGACATATTATGGAATTTTTATGCACTTCATAAATTCTTCAGTTGGACTACCATGGTACATATCAGGAATGATTACAGAAATAAAATAGAGAATATGCTAGATCCCATATTTCATTAGCCAACAATATTATAAAGAAGGTAAAAAAGCAGCAAACGGACTAGCAATCTGTACAACGGATGGAAGACAATCAGAAAACTTCTTAACAACAATTTGGGACCAGGTAATTCCACATTTTCTTAACCAAATTTGATTGAACGACTCTATGGGTACCATGTACCCAAGTGTAATAGTCACTGGTTTTATAATAAAATCCACACTTAAAAAAATCAATGTTATATAGAAGCTTTGAAAAGGACAATATCAATTGGAACACCCTTAAGTGTCTCTAAATAAGAGCACCATAACATAAGGAAATTCTTGATTACAAAAATTAATTCATCCTTAGTTTTAGATCGACCTCAAAAATTGTTAGAGCATATATAGCTCGGTTGAACCCACCAAGCGTTGGTATTTCAAGTTTGGTTGTCATATTTTAGTGAGACAAAACTCATTTTAGAGTCGCTTGATTTAAATATACTAGAGTCAACTTCGTATAGGTTAGCTTGAAAGTATTAGGATGAGACATTACAAGTATTGCGAAGACTTGAAGAAGTGAAGAAGTATGGAGCTACAACCACAACATCATCCTTCCACTTGAGGTTAGTGATATTTGACTTGAACTGTTTCATTCCCTAACGTATCTTTCAAGTCGTGCATACTGAAAACAAAAAACTGCGAAGCATGAATACTCTAGATAGACATTGTATTAAGGAATACAATATGAGGTTTATTGCTTAACCATTAAAATTTGTATATAAGACATCAACATAATCGTATGAATGTAGGAGCAGAATCTCGAAGCATTATTATGCTTGCGAACAATTAACGACGCAACAATGATATTTCACAGAAGTGTATTATAAGTGACGCAATAGGTGACGATAACAAAATCATGAGGAAAGCGTGATCAGTTTGCGAAGGTTCAGGATATTTGCGAAGTAGATTGCGAAGCTTCGCAATGTAAATCCTCAAATCCGAAGTTGAGGGACAGTTTAGTTGTCAACATTTTGTAAGATCATATAAATAGCCATTTAGGCATGAGAAGAAGAGAGAGGTCTTTTTAGAGGGAGAGGTATATTTTAGTAAGAGAGAGAAAATTTTAGGAAGAATTATTTTTCTTTATCATCTTCTTCCCCAAAAATCTAGAGCTCCAAATATTCTTTAATGGAGTCTCAATTGTAAAATTATGTAATTACATACAATCACTAGTGAAGAACCATGGATGTAGATCACAATGATCGAACCATGTAAAAATTCTTGTGTCTCCTTTACAATTTTAGTACTTTAATCTTCATTTTCATATCAAATAAATTAGATCATCAAATCAAATTAATAGAATTCTACTGAGGGTGTAGTTGTAAGATTTCTTGCAACTACATAATTGGCGCTAGAAACAGGGAGGGGTGGATTTATTCTTCCTGTAACTTGTTGGTTCAAAAAAATTTCATGAATATTAGTTATTATCCACACTTTTTTATTTAGATCTATAAAATTTAGGTACAAAAATGGGAGTTTTAGTTGAGGAATTCTGTGTTTAGAAGAAGAAGAGAAGAAGAGCTTTTGGGAGGAAAAGTCTTCATCCTCGCAGAAAAAGTGACATTCCGATTCATTATGTGAAACAATAGCAAATTCAAACAAGGAATTTTCAATTCAGTAAAGTCCAAACACCAGCAAAATCGAAAAAATCAATGAAGCATTGAGTAGCGAGTAAAGCAAAAGGAGCAGCACAGGAAGCAGTGTTTCGAAGTTTATTCATATAAAACAACACAAGGTCGTCACAGTAACAATGAATTCACGACGTCTCCAACTGTAAGAATAGTAAAGGCAACTTCGTCACTAGACCTAGCAACGAGTGGCAGAAAAAGATGTAGTCTACAAAGTAAAACCAAATAAAATCAAGAATGAAGAAGATTCATATATTAATCCTACAAAGTTACTGATAGCTTCTTATTATACAATCTTAACAATTGTTTAATCGTTTGAATCCTGAAACACAAGAACAACAACTTATCTTGGAAATTTTTATTGAGTATCGACTAATGATGGAACTGTGAAGCAAACACCAGCCAAATAATCCTTTCGTGGTATAGAGAAAAAAACTGTCAAAGAAGCCTAAGGAATAGGTCATTGAGGTAAACAATAGGGAAATCCTGCGAACCAAGAAGCAAGATTAATGAGTTCAGCCTTGCGGCAATTTACCAGAAGCTGAAAAATTCCAAAACAAATTCACCGAAGTAACTCTCGCAAACAAAGAATAGCTACATCTTACGAACATTCTTGACGCAACTATTAAACCAGACGCAACTCTTGACGCAGCTTCAGATGTGTACCTTGCGAACACTCGCAGTGCAAAAAAATACTTCATATGGAGAGAAGCACAACAAGAATTCATTCTCATCAGTGATATATAACACATGCTACTATCGCTGCGATAAATGAAGTTGCATCAAATGGAACAAGTTTTGCGAAGAGAGAAGAAAAGACGCTGGGAAGAACACATCCAACTCAAAAAGCAAAGAAAAGATTATATGAATTGATGTTAAAGTAAAAGAAGAATATACTTCCTTCTTCTTGAATGACCAACCTAAGTTTTCATGGGACGCGTCGAAACTTCATGAACAGTTTGTTATGGATGTTACCAAATAGGAACCTGAAAAGCCGATGCAGCTAAGATTTTTGCATGCATGCCTGATGGATTCACCAGGAAACACGTTGTTGTTCACCTTAAGGATTTCCAGCTCATACGTGAAAATTATGTTAGGGAACATCCATCTATGATGCTCTGTAATGAAGTAGCAGAAACTTTGTACTCTAGGTTGAGGGTCTTTGCTGGTGTTCCCAATTTATGGCGAACGTACTATGGCAGTTATATACTTAGCGTGGTGACGAGCAGGATCCATGTTTCTGGGTGCTGGTATTAATCTTGGTTCATCAAGTTAGAAGAAGAAATTGTCCAATCCTTATATCCAAAAAGGGTAAGTTTCTGCGAAGATGAAGAAGAAACGTGACGAGGGAGAAATTCTGCGAAGCACAAATTGTCAAATTTTTTAAAGCAGCCAAGCTCAGTTAAGGAATGAATGGGAATCATCTCCAGCGAAGAAGAACACAAAAAGGTTGTACCGGAAAAAATACAATACAAGCCAAAACAAATAGACAAAGCGAATTTATAGCATAAGGAAGGAAAGCTCAGTGAAACAAACAACTGCGAATAGCAGGAGCAGTAAGTTTAAGCAATTGCATTCACTTACCAGAATTAGAGGAGGCTACATATTACCAAGATGATGCCAGTTCGTGTAGCACGAAAAAAGAAACCAAACAGAAATGAATTCAGCCACATAAAGATTCCAGTGAAGAATGAAGTACCAGTGAATAATAGAAGACAGAAGGGAGAACTCCAAAGACGCAGAGCAAAAATATATCAACCGAACTTACGATGATAAATTTAAATTCTTTGTACCATATTAATTATCTTAAGGATGTACAGATTATTCACTGACTTGGTCTATTGTTTGCATCAATCTTCTCTGGAGAAAATTATTAACAGTAAATGAAAAGAGAACATACTTTGCGACATTTACCGCAAAAACACACGTAAAAGCCAAAGAACAACATAAAGTTTCTTTGTCAGAAGAGAAGAAGACAAAGTTTGTTCACTATGTTTTCGCAGAAAATAAACTAGCGCAGATGGTTTTTAGAAAGGGAAAACAAGAGCTTAATCAATAGTACAATATTTTTCTTTTGACATCCACTTCAGAGAGTTGCCAGCCTAGTCAAAACGAATAGCACTGTATCCAAAAGAACCTCCAAGAAACTTCTGAATAATATAGGAGAGAAAATGTAGGTAGGATACTTCAAGAAACTTCTATAATTCTGATGAGAGGAACAAAGGGTGGTGATATCCAAGAAGACTACATACTCATGAAGTGGACTCAGAAAATGGATAAGAAAGGGAGGTGGCAAACTTCTGCGAAGATGAAAGACCAATTCTACTAGATTTCTACAGGCGAAGATAAAAGTGTGCGTTCATTTCGTATGATAAAAGATGTACAGATGGTTGGAAGGATTAAAGAAATAAATTACAGATAACCTTACCTCTTTATTGCGCGATATTTTCGAACAAGCCCAGTTCATCATGCAAAGACAACGCATAGGTATAACATTGTTCATGGAGAGTAATGAGAAGACATCATGCGAAGTAAAGAATATCAAAATGAATGTTCGCAAATGCAAAAGAAGTTCACAAAAACCAAAGCAAAATAACCTACAGGGAAGTTCTTAATGACGATAGCTTCAGGTTATTTAATTATTTTATGTTTGCAAGATATTTAATGTTCCATCATGCGAAGTAAAAATGGATATGCAAAAGCCAAAGCAAAATGAATGTTCGCAAATGTTTACCTTACGAATGTTCGCAAATGTTTACCTTACGAATGTTCACAGAATGAACATTTCGCAAATGTTAATTTCGCAGACATATTTCGCAAAAAATGGTTAGAATAGTTGGTATAGCGCAACATTATACAAGAGGCAGATCAAGAGTTAATTTTGCAAGACTTCATTTCTCATTTCTTCTCAATTTTCAAGCAAATCATATACTTCGCAAGAGACAACAACAAACCGAGAAAGGTAAGTACCATTTCCTTGAATATTTTATTTACAGAAGACAAAAGATTTTTGATTTTAATTACCAAAAGCGATATACTCGCAAGATTTCTACAATTTCTAAGATTTCAAAACATTTCAAAGATTTTTTAGATTGGTGAAAAACGATACAATTGCAGGATTCAAAAATGAATTCATCGCAAAAATTTAAAGATCTCAAAAATTTTCTAAGACTTCCAAGTTACAACAAACAGAGAAAATTAAATTTATATATTTCTATAGAACATTTTTGATTTAAAGACGCGATATGAATACTTCTTATATTTCATCAAGGATTGAAATTAAAAGGTAATCAGTATATTTGTTCGCAACATGAAAAATTTATGATGAGTTTTTACGAATAAAAAGAATTTTGATTCGATTTGTAAAAGGCGAAAAAATGCCGCCAAAAATCAATTGCGATCAGCTTTCATTAAAGAAAGAAGCAAAAGTTTACTTGCGATCAGCTTTCATAAAAGAAAGACACAAACTGTGATCAGCTTTCAAAAAAGAAAGAAAGCCGCAGAAATTTTACACAGACAAACCTTTGTGGCGTACACCCTAGTTCGCGAAGCAACATTTCGCAAGAGGCAAAGTCCTAAAGTACGTCATTTAAGGGGGTACCTATAAGCATGGCTCAGGGAAACCGGAACACCACCAAGGAACCTGAGTACATGGACATTACGGGGTCAATAACCCAAAAGCGGGGTACCTATCTGGGTTAGACACCTTGGATTCTCAACCTAATCTTGCGATGTAACATGATTTAGGTTGGGCGACTAAGGCATACTGTCTTTCCCAAGAAGTGCAGAAAATGATCAAGGCGCCGAGGTACACGGTTGAGTCAAGAGTGTCGGGTGGGTTTGAAGCACATCTGCCATTTTTGACAAGTCTTGGAAAATGATGCACTTGGACCAAAGATACCCCATAGGGTGCAACCTCGTAACTATAAGCCCTATAGGCAAAAAGGATAAGAGGTTGCGATCAAAAGCTGGTTTTTGGAAAAACCGGATGGGAAGAGTTAACCTTGTATGGTCGATGTACGCTTCCTTGAAGGGGCAACCAGGGGGGAGATAAAGGGCAGCACCCTCCATTAGGGAGCTGATACGTGCTATAAGACGCAAATGTCATGAGGCTTTTTGTTCGCAAGAACATAAAGGCTTGTCATATTTGTGCAACAACTGAACTTCTGCGAGCCTTCTAAAAAAAAAAAAAAAAAAAGAACTCGCAGAACATAGCAAAGAAGTTAAGATGAGATCAATGGGTTTTTGCATGAAAATGTAAAGACGTCCTGCGATTTCATCGCAAGACGACAATGTCATGGGGCTTTATGATCGCAAGAATATTTAGGCCTGTCATATTGTCACAACACTTCCTGAAGAGGCTAAAATACTATACAAAAAATTTAAGGAAAGATCAATGGGTCTCTACATGCGAATGTAAGGACATCCTGCGATTTTGTCGCAAAAAGAAAGAAACGTGGAAAAATAAGACCTTTAACTAGGAAGGCAAAATATGACCACAAGAGAATATGCAAATAAACTTGCGAAAATGATTATATGTAAGCAAACAAGCTTACGAACATATATACTGAAATGAAATTGAGATTATACATCTTTAATATTTTAATTATATTATATCATGCGAGACTAATAGTGCAGGAATGGAAGCAATTTAAAGCTACATAAATTTTACCGCGGCGAAATGAGCTAAGTAACACAAACATTAGCTAATACATTGCAATAGATAAGCATTCTCATCATACATGCATCATACTCGCATCATAAAAGCATTGCATAAGCATTTCATGGCATAAGCATCGCATACACATTTCATAACATAATCATAATTCGCAACACTATTCACAACACTATTATGAGGCAGAGGCAAGATAAGGATAAAGAAACAATTCGTTCATTCAACATTTTCTCAAGGATTATACTCTCACAGATAAAGAACAGAGGGAACTATGGGTACTAAGAAATCATTTTATTTTCTTTATCTTCTCAACGAGAATCCTAACCAAAAATGGAGTAATAATTTCATATGAACAGAGGCGAACATAGGCAATATTTATCACTCTCATTCAAGGACGAATACTTCTTATATATTTCGAGGATTAAGTACTTCTTATACTTCTTAAGGATACTTCATACTTCTTATATATTTCGAGGATTGAGTACTTCTTATACTTCTTCAAGGATATTTTATATTTCTTATACTTCATCAAGGGTATTTCATACTTCTTATACTTCAAGGGTGAGACTTCTTATTTACTTCGCAATATTCCAGAACTTCGCAAAAGAATAGAGGCAAGTATATACTTTTTGAGTTTGATATTCTTTCGCTTGTTCCTTCATCAACAAAGATCAGAGACTACTAAAACAACAAATTTTTCTTAAAGATTGCTCTTCACGCAATATCCAAGAAAAAATAGGCAAGATGTAGGAGCAGAATCTCGCAGCATTATTATGTTTGCGAACAATTAACGACGCAACAATGATATTTCACAGAAGTGTATTATAAGTGACGCAATAGGTGACGATAACAAAATCATGAGGAAAGCGTGAGCCGTTTGCGAAGGTTCAAGATATTTGCGAAGTAGATTTCAAAGCTTCGCAATGTAAATCCTCAAATCCGAAGTTGAGGGACAGTTTAGTTGTCAACATTTTGTAAGATCATATAAATAGCCATTTAGGCATGAGAAGAAGAGAGAGGTCTTTTTATAGGGAGAGGTATATTTTAGTAAGAGAGAGAAAATTTTAGGAAGGATTATTTTTCTTTATCATCTTCTTCCCCAAAAATCTAGAGCTCCAAATATTCTTTAATGGAGTCTCAATTGTAAAATTATGTAATTACATACAATCACTAGTGAAGAACCATGGATGTAGATCACAATGATCGAACCATGTAAAAATTCTTGTGTCTCCTTTACAATTTTAGTACTTTAATCTTCATTTTCATATCAAATAAATTAGATCATCAAATCAAATTAATAGAATTTTACTGAGGGTGTAGTTGTAAGATTTCTTGCAACTACAATGAATGCTATTGTGATTATGTATGGGTATGAGGTGAGGATTTCATCCTAGGGAACAATGTTTACATGTGTTCTAAGGAAGTAAGTTCATGATATGTGTTGTGAAACGAAAAGGAAATCACTAGGCGTTATTGGGGCTGTTCTTCATTGCATATTTTATGAACGACCAATATGTGTGATTATTATAACCGCTCATGACTTGTTTGTGTTCTTGGTAAAACTATTCACATGAGGCCTGACTTATGTATTGGTATGACTTTATCAGTGAAACCGATCTTAAGTAATCACCTGGGGTATGATCGGGTTTGTGTGTGTCTGACCAAATTTGGGAAAGGGGAAGTGATCCTAGTAAGAGGTGCATTACATCAAAAAGGGGAACCGATCCTTGTATGAGGTGCAGCAAGGTTTATAAAATAAAGGGGAATTGATCCTATGAATATGTGAAACATGTTTTTAGGCAAGGGACCGATCCTATGGACATGTGCAATACATACAAGTTAGATACCAAATATATGTGGGGAACCGATCCTAGTACCTAGTCAGCCGAATTTTGGTAAGCTAGTGTGACTATACACAGTACTCACATGGAGGTAGAACCGAAACTTGTTTTGGTAGAACCGTTACACCCATGGTTTGTGATTGAGTGGTACTTGATCAATCACATAGTTCTTAAAAGTCAGATGAACTAATTCTAAACTTGTTTGGAAGTATAGTAAATCGGTTTCAAGTGAGCAAGTATGAAAAAGGACTTGCAAGAGGAAATATGTCGACACACTTTGAACACGCGCATGAATGTGTATCTTTTATTTTTCAAAGATATTCCTTAAAATCTAAGAGGGAAGTAAATCCCAAGATCGAATTTAAATAAGTTAGGAATCTTTTAATTAAGGTTTTTAATTATATATGGAAAATAAGAATTAGTAATGTGCATTTGCTAGTTAAAGATTTTCCAAGGAGATTTTGATCATAAATTTGGACAGTGCATTCACAGGAATTATGAAAACCGAATCTGGGTTAATATGCAAATATCTTAAGAATATTTTAGGTTTCGGAAATTCCTTGGTATCCAAACTTCCTTGTCTACAAATACTTTGAGTTTGCATTTCTAGCAAACTAATCATTCGTCATAGTAAACTTCTTATGTTGTACTGTTACTGGTGAAGTCGCCTATTCGGATAGGAGAGTGACCTAATTAGGCAAAATCTCTTACGACCGCTCAGTTTAAAGTCCTCTTTGGTATTGAGAAGCTATAGTGCGTACCGTTGGTGGGAAACTAGATAATTTCGGTTTATATTTAGTTTTCATATTGATTTGATTGACTAACGGTGGTTGAACTTTGATTGCACCTAGTTTTTTTATGCTTGAGAATCTTCTCTTCTGATATAAGATTCACTCAAACTAGTTCAAGGTTTCGACATGGATCTTTATACTGTTGTTAGATCTAAAGACGATCTTGTGATAATCCATTGTTAACAGACTCCGTTCTGTGTGTGATTGATCACAAGAGATTCAAGTAGTTGTGTGCAGGTGTTTATTGAAGATCTAAGAAGATTTGAAGACAAAGAAGAGATAGAAGATTTCATACATGGTTTTATAATCTTTGGTGTACACAATACTTGTTTCGGTAATAGAGGATCCAATTAATAATCGGTCTATCCTTGTGGTAGATTGGATTGATTAATTGAGAGGATCGGCATCAACACAATTCTTTGGATTAAGAGTGTTATTGACTTAATCTTAACGATTACCTTTTGGTGATTGAACATAAGATAGATCTTGGATCCTGGAGAAGGAGTTTATGTTAAGATAAATAGAAGAGCCTTTACACAACTCATATCACTTGGTTGAAGAGAGTTGATACCAAACATATTTGTTGTTCCTTTACTATTTGGAATACAAACCAAAGGAATTGGTCAAAGTACGTGACTTGTTTACAGGATGGAGGCGTGGGAATACAGACGGAACTAGGCGAACCATAGGTTTATTTTCTTGGTCTCAACTATACGAAGTTGGTATAATTTTGTATAACGGATTAATCCAGAGAGTATTCAATTCTGGACTAGGTCCCGGGGTTTTTCTGCATTTGCGGTTTCCTCGTTAACAAAATCTTGCTGTGTCATTTACTTTATATTTCCACATTATAATTTTTTTATTATAATTAACATAAATTGCATAAACATTAATTCCTATTTACTTGATTCGTGAATCCTATTGAGTTTGGTTAAGTCCGAACCTTTGTATCAAGTAAATATACTTCGTTGTTGTATTGTCTCGATCTCATATCCGTAGACGATCACACGAAGTGTGAATCGATTAGTTGCATTGTCTCGACTCAGTCCATAGACAATCATTTTCGGAAAAAAGGACTTATATGAAGCAAAAGATTTAGCTTGAGGTATATTTGGGTACCCTCACCTTTTCAATTGGTATCAGAGCAGGCAAACACGAAAATATCTAACAATCTGTGTTTGATGCGATCCATCCTATAAGAAAAATGAATCTTATGAGTGATTCAATTAACGTCTTTAAGATTTTAAATGATCTGAAAAAAATGCTCTGAGGAATATTCCTCTACTATTGTTAAAAAGCTTGATAAAAGGATTGAACAGAACTAGTTATGTACTGATGATATCGCAAATATTATGATTGATAGAAAACTGGTAAAAATTATTGATGAATCTAAATTACGAAATTCTCATGAATGCTCAATTATCTCACCAGACAAGTTAAACAGGCTAGTAATAATCCATTCAGGAACTCCTTTAAAAGAGGGTGGAATTGTTTAAATTAGAAAAAAAAATTTACAAAACATCTGATTAATCGTGTTAAGAAACTTTTCAAGAACTTAACAAACCATCCTAAGTCTGGTGAACATTGCCTTGGAGCTTTTGCTCTAAAAATAACCTCACCATTTCAATAGTTTCTGGATAGTGGATGTAGTAGACATATGACAGGTGACCTCTCTTGGTTCATAAAAACATAAGACTACAAAGGAGGATCATTGATATTCGGAGATGGAAGCAGTTGTCTTATTAGCAAAAAGGGGACCATTAATCTTCCAAGTATACCTGAAATTCATGATGTAGTTTATGTTAAAGGTATGAAGGCTAATCTTCTGTCTGTCAGCCAAATTTGTGATAAAGGTCACAAGGTTATCTTCAACATGAAAGGTTGTGATATTGAAGATAAGTTTGGAAAAATAATTTTTTGAGGACGAAGAAGTATGAATAATTTTTATCTTCGGGATATACAATCCAATTAATATTGTAACTTAACTAAGGTTGAGTCAACTCATTTATGGCATGAACGGTTTGGCCATATCAATTACCGAATGCTAGGTAAACTCATTAATCATGAACTTGTCAAAGGAGTTCCAAAAATCAACACTAAAGTAGAAGGTGTTTGTGGTGCATGCCAAAAGGATAAGCAAGCAAAAATTCCACACAAACTTTCTTGAGATATAGCCACTTGTTCTCCTCTCGATCTTATTCATATGGATCTTGAAAACGCGAGGGTACCCAAATATTCCTCAAGCTAACACTTTTCCTTCCTATAAGTCTTTTCCCCGAACTTCCTATAAGTCTTTTCCCCGAAAGTGATTGTCTATGGACTGAGTCGAGACAATACAAATAATTGGTTCACACTTCGTGTGATCGTCTATGGATACTAGATCGAGACAATACAACAACGAATTATGTTTACTTGATACAAAGGTTCGGACTTAACCAAACACAATAGGATTCATGTCTCAAGTAAATATGAATTAAAGTTTGTTCAATTTACTTTAATTATAATAAAATAATAATAATACGAAAATATAAAGTAAATGACACATCAAGATTTTGTTAACGATGAAACCGCAAATGCAGAAGAAAAAAACCCAGGACCTTGTCCAGAATTGAATACTCCCAGTATTAAGCCACTATACAAAATAAACCAACTTCGTATAGTTGAGACCAATCAACTAAACCTATAGTTTACCTAGTTCTGTTTGTATTCCTACACCTCCAACCTATAAACAAGTCACGTACTTGGACCAATTACTTTGGTTCATATTCCAAACAGTAAAGGAACAACAAATCTGTTTGGTATCAACTCTCTTCAACCAAGTGATATGAGTTGTGCAAAGGATCTTCTATTTATCTTAACATAAACTCCTTTGTCAGGATCCAAGATCTATCTTATGTTCAATCACCAAAAGGTAATCGTTAAAATTAAGCCAACAACACTCTTAATCCAAATAATTGTGTTGATGATGATCTTCTCAGTTAATCAATCCAATCTACCACAAGGATAAACCGAGTATTAATTGGATCCTCTTTTACCAAAACAAGTATTATGCACACCAAAGATTATAAAAACCAAGTCTGAAATCTTCAATATCTTCTTTGTCTACAAATCTTCTTAGATCTTCAATAAACACCTGCACACAACTACGTGAATCTCTTGTGATCAATCACACACAGAACGGAGTCTGTTAACAATGGATTATCACAAGATCGTCTTTAGATCTAACAACAGTCTAAAGGTCCATGTTGAAACGTTGAACTAGTTTGAGTGAATCTTATATCAGAAGAGAAGATTCCCAAGCATAAACAAACTAGGTGCAATCAAGATTCAACCACCCTTAGTCAATCAAATCAATATGAAAACTAAACATAAACTGCAATATCTATATTCCCACCAACGGTTCGTGCTAGAGCTTCTCAATCCAAAAGAAGACTTTAAATTGAGCGGCCATAAAAGATTTCACTTAATTAGATTACTCTCATCTCCGATAGGCGGCTACACCAGTAACAAAGACAAAAGAGGAAGTCTATTGTTACGAGGATTAGTTTGCTAGAAATTCAAACTCAAAGTATTTATAGACAAGAAAGTTTGGACACCAAGGAATTTCCAAAACCGAAAATATTCTAAAGATATTTTTCCATATTTAGCCAAATTCGGTTTTCATAATTCCTGTGAATGCACTGTCCAAATATAATGATCGAAATCTCCTTGGAATATCTTTAACTAGAAAATGCACATTATTAATTCTTATTTTCCATATATAATTAAAAACCTTAATTAAAAGATTCTTAACTTATTTAAATTCGATCTTGGGATTTACTTTCTTCTTAGATTTTAAGGAATATCTTTGAACAAATAAAGAATAAGCATTAATGCAACGTGTTCAAAGTGTGTCGACATATTTTCTCTTGCAAGTCCTTTTTTATACTTGCTCACTTGAACCGATTTACCACACTTCACACTTCCAAACAAGCTTAAAATTGGTTCATCTGACTTTCAAGAACTATGTGATTGATCAAGTGACTCTCAATAAAAAACCATGGGTGTAACGGTTCTACCAAAACAAGTTTCGGTTCTACCTTCATGTGAGTATTGTGCATAGTTACACTAGCTTACCAAAGATACGGTTGACTAGTTACTAGGATCGGTTCCCCACATATATTTGGTATCTAACTTGTATGTACTGCACATGTCCATAGGATCAGTTCCCCCTTTCCTAAAACCGTGTTGCACATGTTCATAGGATCGGTTCTCCTTTCTTCTATAAACCTTGTTGCACCTCATACAAGGATCGATTCCCCCTTGTGATGTACTTTACCCCTTCCCCTTTCCCAAATTTGGTTAGACACTCACAAACCCGATCATACCCCAGGTGATTACTTAAGATCGGCTTCACTAATAAAAGTCATACCAATACATAAGTCAGGCCTCATGTGAATAGTTTTACCAAGAACACAAACAAGTCATGAGCGGTTATACTAATCACACATATTGGTCGTTCATAAGATTTGTAATGATGAACAACCCCAATAACGCCTGGCGATTTCCTTTTCGGTTCACAAAACATATCATGAACTTACTTCCTTAGAACACATGTAAACATTGTTCCCTAGGATAAAATCCTCACCTCATACCCATACATAATCACAACAGCATTCATACGATTATGTTGATGTCTTATATACAAAGTTTAATGGTTAAGAAAGAAACTTCATATTGTATTCCTTAATACTATGTGTATCTAGAGTGTTCATGCTTCGCAGTTTTATGTTCTCAATATGCACGACTTGAAAGATATGTTAGGGAGTGAAACGGTTCAAGTAAAATATCACTAACCTCAAGTGGAGGGATGATGTTGTGGTTGTAGCTCTGTACTTCTTCAAGTCTTCGCAATAATTGTAATGTATCATCCTAATACTTTCAAGCCAACCTATACGAAGTTGACTCTAGTACATTTAAATCAAGCGTCTCTTAAATGAGTTTTGGCTCACTAAAATATGACAACCAAACTTGATATACCAACGCTTGGTGGGTTCAACCGAGCTATGCTCTAACAATCTCTCCATTTGTCAATTTTAGTGACAAAACTCTTACAATCATATGGATAAACAAATTACAATAATTCATTACACATACGCTTGATTCCCGAATTCAACAGCACATAACCTGCATTAATTCAATCCTTAAAATGTCGTTGTTGACATTATAATAACAAAGCTCATACTCCCCTTAAAGGTGAGATAGGTAGATTTTTAATCCGCACATCTTTGTTATCCCATTCATATGATATGTTACTCCCCCTTAGTCTGTGCTTTTCCTCATTCGTTAGATAAACGTTTCAAGCACCATTGTCCTCTTCCCTAGTGACACCAATCAACATAAAATTGATACCAGCATCATCTGTTTACTCCATATATTTCTCCCCCTTTTTGTTACAAAAATGACAAAGAAGCGAAAAAATAAAGGACAACACGAAAAGGATCTTACAAATCTCAAAATAGACTTGCAACCTGTTTAGACAAGCACGAGGGTTCCACATACCATTTTTGATAACCAATATCAAAACCGAAACTACAAAGTAATTATGTTTTGATATGTTATCATGAAAATAATTGCCCGAAGCAATTTTCCCAACTAGTTTAGCAAACCAAAAATCAACTAAGCAACTTAGTTCCTTTGCTAAACCGACTGTATGAATACAACCACTTCATTCGATAAGACCAAAACAAATATAAATCTCCATTGTTCTCATCAGGTTATAATTATCCATATAACTTAGACCTTTAGATTTCAAACAAGCGGTTAGTTAACTAGCATTTCCTTGTTTAGGCATTCGGTTAGACTTGAATAACCGAAACCTCCACTTTGATAAGTCTAACTAAGATCATAATTAACTTAGTTTAGCTTATCCGGAATCGAATTGGACTAAACAAATCATCCCGTCAATATATTCATTCATTAAGCCATAAATAATTCATACAAATCAATAAATCAACTTGCATAATTATTCACTTCAACTGAAAGCAATTGAAACATCATATATCATTGAAGTTCCACTATTGCACCGAAATTTTGTAAGCCTAAACAATTGATACCATATAATAAAGCAAAATAACAATTGTTTTAATTAACTGGAAGCAATTGAAATAACATAAACATTAAAGCACCGCAATTGCACCAAACTTTCGTAAGCCTAAACGATTGATATCACACAACAAAGCAAGATAACAATAGTTTTACATAACCGGAACCAATTACATCCACGCATATACAATGGAATAAACACATCAATTATACCGATAATTTTGTTTAAGCAAAAGCAATATATATCCAATAAAAATAGGCTTTTCTTAAAATAGGAAAACAATTAACTAACAAGATTGTTACCTCAATTTCGCATCCATCTTCTCCAATATGATTTCATCTTCTTCTTCCAGGGAGAATTGATATTGAAATACCATCATGTTGTCATCCTTATGCCAAAAACAAAATAATAGCAACAACCAACCTTTACCAGAGAAAGGTTGAAAATAGGTTTTAACAATTGCAAGCAAAAGTTGAAAACCGTCGAAACACATATGCTTTTATGCTAAACCAAAACCGATTCAACATATTGTGAATTTTTCACATATTGTTTCTATAGGAACCCCTGATGATCCTTTGATAAAGCCTACCAACATGGGCTAGAACTTAATCCTGCTAAATCAAAAAGTCACCCAAACCATAAGGGTTAACACCATATTATGAGATCGAATATCAAGGTAATAAAACCGAAATCAAATATCCCATAATCATTCATAGCAAATAAATAAAGCATTACAACACCGGCTATGTAATTCAAAAACTATCACAAGGAAAATTATAAAAATAACTTTATTTATAATAGTTTTTATTCATAATAGACTTAACAATCAATGAAAGAAATCAAAAATTGACGTCTATTTTCCAATACAACTTAGTCCTTCATATCAGTGCCACATGAAGGTGGGTTTCTACTTTCATTCTTCATCTTGTGAATCTCTTCAAGAAGAAAACCTTGTTGCTTGACCAAAATCTCTTGCAGGTGAGAAATCTTTGTGAAGGATTCTGCAAGAGCATGTAGTTCTGTCTTTGATTGAACACAAAACAGTGTCAATGCTTCAATACACTGATCTTTTCAGCGTATTCTCTCTTTCCTTTTTGCTACGCCAATCTCCCTTTTTGATTTTACTCCTAATCTCAAGAGAAGACCCTGACTTACTCTTAGGTTAATAATTTTGATTTATCATCTTTTCGTACAAAGATGTTGGATCCATACTCATGGTTCGAACAAGGAAAGACCACGGTGGCAGGAGGATCTCAATAAATTTTTATTTCTCAAACTTTCGAAAATATAATATTCCTAAAGATACGAATATGTCAAATATTTTCAATTACTAGATTTTTATTTCCATAATCTATACAAAACGTGCCTTGTTTTACTTCTTCTTCCTCACTCGAAATTGTCACACAAGGTGAGGAAAGAATTCTAAAACCGATCTGATGGTATTAGTATGAGATTTTCTCTCATTATGGAACTTTGAACAACTAGAGTGTTCTTGATCTAGTATCATATGAGAAATTCTCCTCTTGCCACCTCGAACTAGCGAAGTATCTTGACATTGACTTGGGTTGCCTATGCAACTCTTATTACTTATGTTCTTGAGATAGTTTTTGTATCTTATGTTATTTTTCCCTTTACCATTAGATGATTTAATAACATCGGAAGACATGTCCATTCTTAAAATTGGTAAATCACTAATGGAAGAGGAAGAAATAAGATTCACAACTAATGCAATATTAGTTGTTTCCTCTTTTTCAGAATCGTATGAATCAGAGGTCTCATCATGAGTTACAGCCAAAGCCTTACTTCCAGTGTATTTCTTAAGATTGGGACAGTCTTTAGCAATATGACCAAACCCTTTACACTTGAAGCACTGTGGCTAATATTCATCATCTTCTTTATGTTCCTTTTTGATAGGAACTCGATCATGTGGTCTAGAAGATTGGTGAGTATCCTTAATGAATATCTTATTTCTTTTCCTTAAGAAATATCAAAACTGTCTAGTAATCAATGATAATGATTGTTCAATTTCATCATCAGAGTTTCCTACAATCTGTTCATCTGAATCATCCAACTGTCTATTCCTTTCTATTGGAGCTTTAGGAATTTTTTCATCTTTAAAAGCAATTCCTTTATTTTGAATAGACTGTGATTCATGATCAAAGATCTTTAACTTTCCAACGAAAGTCCTTCGTGAGAGAGTTGAGAGATCATTTACTTCTATGATTGCATGCTTCTTAGAATCATATCTTGGAGGCAACGATATGAGAATTTTGCACACTATATATTTTTCAGAAATAGTCTTTCCAAGAGAGAAAAAGGCATTAATTATCTCAGAAAATTTAATATGAAACTCTTCAAAAGTGTCGTTTTCATCCATTCGAAGGCTTTCCCAATCATATGTAAGAGTTTGAAGTTTAGCTTTCTTTTCTGATATGTTTCCTTCGAACACAATTTGAAGATTATCCCAAGCTTCTTTCAAAGTTTGACATGTTGATACATGATGTTGTAGATCACGGATTACAACATGTATTATAGCATTCAAACCATCTGAATTTTGCTTAGATAGTGTCTTTTCTTCGTTTGAAAAATATACAGGCGTTTAAGCTCAGTATCCGAATTATCTATCTTTGGAAGAATATAACCATCGACGACTAATAGCCAAGTATTAAAGTCTCGTGATTGAAGAAAAGATCACATAGAAGATTTCCACCATAGATAGTTTGTTCTGTCAAATCTTAGCGGTACGTTAATTGAAGTCGATTCATGAGAATTCGAGTACATTCTTATAGGATGGATCGCACCAAACACAGATTGTTAGATCTTTTCATGTTTTCCTGCTCTGATACCAATTGAAGCGAGGGTACCCAAATATAGCTCAAGCTAAAACTTTTTCTTCCTATAAGTCCTTTCCCAGAAAGTGATTGTCTATGGACTGATTCGAGATAATACAACTAATCGGTTCACACTTCGTGTGATCGTCTATGGATACTAGACCGAGACAATACAACAACGAAGTATGTTTACTTGATACAAAGGTTCGGACTTAACCAAACACAATAGGATTCACGTATCAAGTAAATAGGAATTAACGTTTGTGCAATTTACTTTAATTATAATAAAACAATTATAATGCGGAAATATAAAGTAAATGACACAACAAGATTTTGTTAACGAGGAAACCGCAAATGCAGAAAAAACCCCGGGACCTTGTCCAGAATTGAATACTCTTAGGATTAAGCCGCTATACAAAATAAACCAACTTCGTATAGTTGAGACCAAGCAACTAAACCTATAGTTCACCTAGTTCCGTATGTATTCCCATGCCTCCAACTGATCACCGTTATAGGCGGCGTCAAAAATAAATTACACTTTCTTACTACTCAAAATATATAATTGTAGGTACTGAATATCGCAAGATAATAGTTCACGAGTATCGTAATAAATAAAGGAGAAAAGAGTTATAAAATGATACGATGATAGAAGTAGCGCGGATAAATATGAAGTTTTGCGAGGATGAAATAATTTTGCGAGGATAAATTGCGATACTTCGCAATTCATATACAACTGCATAAGTTTTACTATAAATAGGAGTTCAAATGTAAAATTCAGGAGGTTCTTTTAATGAGTGTAAGAAATTATCTTAGGAAAGAGAATAGAAAAAGTTGTAACTATTCTAGTTCCATTTTGATAATTCTATGTAATCAACTAAGAGAATTAATAAGAAAATTATCATTCACCATCAAGAACTTCTTGAGTTTTTACTAATTCTATTGAGGGTGTAGTTGTAGATTATTCTGCAACTACATAATTGGCGCTAGAAACAGGAACTTGAGAATTGTGGTAGCCTAAATTTGAGGGAATTGTGGAAAATTTGAAGATCAAATGAAGTCAGTAGATGGAGATTGCAAAAAAGAAGAATGTAATATGATCACAAAGACAATGATTGATGAATTTCATAGTAATATGAAGGGAAAAATATACAAGCGAGATTGTAGAGGAAGAAAGATCAGAGAGGAAGAAAAGATAACAACTTTAGAAGAATGGGAAAAGCGGAAAATCACATTTTCAGTAGAAGAAATTCCAAGTGAAGACTTGAACCACACTTCACCATTGGTGATCACAATCCCGATCATGCTAGAAGATGAGAAAGCTGTAGAAAAATGGAAATTAAACCGAATTTTGGTTGATACAGGGAGTTCTGTTAATATCATATTCTATCATGCACTTAAGGGGATGGGAATTAAAGATGAAGAAATCACAAATTCAAAATGTCTTATTCATGGATTAGGAAATTCTACAACAAAATCTAAAGGGGAAATCGCGCTGCGAATATTACTAGGAGAAATCGAAACACATGTAATCTTGTGTGTGGTAGATATGGAATCTCCATATAACATGCTGATAGGAAGGCCGTGGATTCATGTGATCAAAGCTGTTGCTTCAACATTACATCAGAGAATCAAATTTCCTACACCAAATGGAATACAAGAAATAAAAGGAGATCTTGATAGTGCAAAATTTTGTTATCAAATTGAAGTAATACAATGCGGAGGAAGAGCAAGAAACAAACAGCTTCGTAGGAAACTTGCGAAGGAAACAAAAAAGGAAGAAGAATTCCGAGTGTATACAATAAGAGCAAAGGAAGGGAGAGGTATACCAAATGAGATTCAGAAAAAGAAGGGGAACCAGCAAAAAATAATCAAAGAACCAACACCTATGGGGGAGCAAAGTCCAAGCTATGTTGCAGCTGAACCAACTAAAGAAATAAATATTGGAAGTAAAGAGGAGCCTTTATTCTTGCGAATTGGAACTAAGATGGATGAAGAAGAAGAAAAGAACTATTGATCTTTTGCGAGAATATAAAGATATCTTCGCAGGAAGTGTAGATGAGATACCAGGAATTGATCCATCAGTGGCGTGTCATAGATTGAACATAGATAAAAATGTAAGACCATTCAAACAAAGAATAAGGAAGATATCACAAAATTATCATGTACAGATAGAAGAAGAATTACAAAAGATGTTGGATGCATGGATCATAAGGGAAGCAAAATATCCAGAATGGATTGCGAATATGGTCATTGTTCCGAAAAAGAGTAAAGGAATAAGAATTTGCATAGATTTCACTGATCTAAACAAGGCATGTCCCAAAGACAGTTTTCCATTACCAGATATACCATAAATGGTGGAATCAGCTGCAGGTCATGATAGAGTCACTTCACTTGATGGATATAAAGGGTATAATCAAATATCACTCGCAGAAGAAGATCAAGAACATACCGCCTTTTTTGCTCCAAGGGGTTTGTATTGTTATGTGAAGATGCCATTTGGTTTGCGGAATGCGGGTGCTACATATCAACGTATGGTCGAAAAGGTGTTCGCGAAGTGGATACATAAAACTTTGGAGGTATATGTAGATGATATGTTGATAAAAACCAAGGAAGCTAAAGATCATGTGCAAGATTTGAAGGAAATATTTGAGCAAATGAGAAAGTTCAACATCAAATTAAATCCTGAGAAATGTATAATTGGGGTTTTGTCTGGAAAGTTCTTGGGATACATAGTATCAAAGGAGGGAATACAAGTTGATCCAGAAAAGGTCCAAGCAGTTCGTGACATGCCAACACCTGCAACGGTAAAAGAAGTACAAAAGATAAATGGACTCTTGGCTTCACTTGGAAGATTTATTTCGCGAATGTCAGATAAGTGCAAGCATTTTTTCAACATACTTAAGAAGGGAGCAAAATTCAAGTGGACTGATGAATGTGAAAAATCTTTTCAAGGAATCAAAGAATACCTCGCAAATACATCTATACTATAGAAACCAGAGAGAGACGAAGAATTATTGGTATACCTCGCAACAACTCCATATGCTCTAAGTGCAGTTCTGTTGCGAGCAGACACAGGAGTAGAAAGGCCCATTTACTACACTAGTAAAACCTTCAATGCAGCAGAGAAGAATTATTCTAAAATGGAGAAGTTAATCGTAGCCCTGGTTTATGCATCATTCAAGTTACGAATATACTTTCAAGCACATGTGATAAAAGTGGTAACCAAAGTCCCAATTGAATCAATCATGAAGAACACAAAAAGGTCAGGAAGAATAGAAAGGTGGAATGCACAAGTAAACCATTACAAGATAAAATACTTAAGTATTATCATCGCAAAAATCACAAGTCGTCGCAGATTTTTTGGCAGAATTTCCTTTGGAAGAAGATGAAGCAGTAGAGGAAATGATGGATGTTGAAGAAGAATTTGGAAATCCAAAAGACTTGTTAACAGAACCAGATAGATGGGAAATTCTAGTGGACGGATCATCCAATAGTGAGGGAAATAGAATTGGAGTCGTGTTGATTTCACCGAAGGAGAAAGAACAAGATTCTCATTCGACTAGAATTTGCATCCACGAACAATGAAACAGAGTATGAAGTTGTAGTGCATGCATTAAAGATCGCAATAGAAAAGAAGCTTGAAAGTATAAGGATAACAAGTGATTCGCAGTTAGTGATTTGTCAAATTAAAGGGGAATATACCACAAATGAATCTTCTTTGAAGAAATACAAGAAACTCATTGAGGAATTATCTGCGAAGATACCAAAATTAAAATGGAGACATATATCTAGAAAATATAACCGTCTCGCAGATGCTTTTGCATTTATTCCAAGCATGATGACAAATCCAAATACAAGAAATATCCAAATACAGACAATTCAACACCCATCAGTGGACAAAGAGAAAGAAATTGAGGAAGCTGTTGCGATGGAAGTAGAAAGAGAGTTATCAAACAACATCGCAGATTGGATAAAAGAAATTCATGCATATCTCGCAACAGGAGAAATATCCAGGAACAGACTAGAAGCACATAAATTAAAGAGTCGTGCAACAAACTATGAGTTGCGAGAAGGAATTTTATATAGAAAATCTTTCAATGGACCACCTCTCAGGTGCTTAACTCGCGAAGAAGGAGAAAAAATATTGAAGATGTTACATGGAGGAGAAGCTGGCAATCATAGTGGGGGAATATCTCTAGCATATAGAGCAAAGATACAAGGATATTACTGGCCTTATATGCATACAGATGCAAAATTGTTCGTACGAAGATGCAAGGAATGTCAACGAAATGGTAAAAGAATTCATGCACCAGGGGCCACATTAACTTCTTCAACAAGATGCTGGCCTTTTGGTAAATGGGGGTTGGATATTGTTGGACCATTTATACCTGGATCTGGACAAAGGCGATACTTGATAGTTGCAACAGATTATTTCACGAAGCTCGCAGAAGTAAAAGAAGACATCATATTCGTGATAAAGATGTTTTTACATTCATATTTGAGAACCTCATTTGCAGTGTACGGGTTCCAAAGACAACTAGTATCTGATAATGGAAAACAATTTGAGGGGCAGAACATAAAGATGTTACTCAGTGCTTTTAGGATAAAATGTGGGAAGTCAACCCCGTTATATCCACAAGCTAATGGACATGCAGAAGCAACAAATAAAACAATCGCAGATACAATCAAAAATAAATTAGAAGGACATCTCAAAGGATGGTGCGAGCAAGTACCTAGTGCAGTTTGGGCATACAATACAACTAGAAGAGAAGCAACTGGAATGTCTCCTTATTGTCTAACATATGGAGTAGAAGAAGTATTACCCACAGAGGTTGTAATTCCGACAACAAAGAAAGAAGCTTGGGAAAGAAATTTAAGTGCGGGAGTAATATTAAGTGAATTGGATGATTTGGAAGAAAAAAGAGAAAAGGTGTTGCACCATATGAAGATTTATCAGGAACGATTAGCTCGAGAATACAACAAGAGAGTCATTGAACGTGAATATAAACCAGGTAATTTGGTCATGCGAGAAACACCTCGATATCAAAAAGAAAATGGAGGAAAATTAGCACCAAAATGGGATGGACCATATGTTATTAAAGAAGTTGTAGGAAGCGGAGCTTATCGGATGATGGATCCAGAAGGGAGAGACATGGGTTTGAGGCTTGGTAGACCTTGGAACAGACTATATTTGAAAAGGTATTATCCATAAAACTCATGAAATTTTTTACGAATATTGTTTGCTCGCAGGAAATTGGGAAAAGTTACGAGTTTCAAAATTTATATTGCGATTAAACTTTCATTAATTTGCGAATAAAAGACCGCAATCTGTGATCAGCCTCCAAAAAAAGAAAGAGAGCCGCAGAAAATTTTATACATGCAAACCTTTGTGGCGTACACCCTAGTTCGCGAAGCTATATTTCGTAAGAGGCAAAGTCCTAAAGTACGTCATTTAAGGGGGTACCTATAAACGTGGCTAAGGGTAACCGGAACACCACCAAGGGCCCTTATTACATGGTAAAATTTTAGGGGTACAACCCAATAATGGGGTACCTATCCGGGTTAGACACCTAGGATTCTCACCTAATCTAGCGACATTACGCTATATAAAATGTGGTGTAAGAGGATTTAGGTTGGGCGACTAAGGCATCTTGTCTTTCCCAAGAAGTGAAAAACGATCAAGGCGCCGAGGTACACGGTTGAGTCAAGAGTGCGGGTGAGGTTGAACCACATCTGCCATTTTTGACAAGTCTTGGCAAATGATGCACTTGGCCCAAAGATACCCCATAGGGTGCAACCTCGTAACTATAAGCCCTATAGGCAAAAAGGATAAGAGGTTGCGATCAAAAGCTGGTTGTTAGGAGAACCGGATGGGAAGAGCTAACCTTGTATGGTCGATGTACGCTTCCTTGAAGGGGCAACTGGGGAAGATAAAGGGCAGCACCCTCCATTAGGGAGCTGATACGTGCTATAAGACGCAAATGTCACGAGGCTTCTTGTTTGCGAAAACATAAAGGCTTGTCATATTTGTGCAACAAATGAAGTTCTGCGAGCATTCTAAAAAAAACAAAAAAAAAACAAAAAAAGAGAAGGAAAAATACAAAAAGAACTCGCAGAATGAAACAAAGAAGTGAAGATGAGATCAATGGGTTATTACATGAAAGTGTAAAAACGTCCTGCGATTTCATCGCAAGACGATAATGTCACGAGGTTGTATGTTCGCAAGAATGTTCAGGCTTGTCATATTATCGCAAATACAAAAATTTACTACAAAAGAGGTGGAAAAATAAGACCTTTACTTAGGAAGGCATGATAAGACCACAGAAATTAATGAAATTCATTACATCAAAATCATTGAAGAAATTATACAAGTATATACATTATGAAGATCTGAAAAGAAGACAGCTTCGTCGATATCATTGAAGAAACTTTACAAGAATATACATCATGAAGTTTTGAAGAGAAGACAGCTCTGTCAATATCATTGAAGAATTTTTACAAGAAGTCCTATCAAAGAAGACAACATCATTAAAGAATTTTAACGAAGACTTAACAAAAGATGCGATTTTGATAGCAATCAAATACAGATAAGTTCATATTTGTAAAAGTTTACGATAATTACATACTTCTTATACTTCTCCATATATTGAATATTTCTCCAAAAGTTGAATACTTCTTATAATTCTTCAAGAATATCTCATATTTATTATACTTCTTCAACGGATATTTCATTTGGTGAAGGTTAAGTAATCATTATACTTCGTCATATGTTACGTAATTATTCACAGATTGAATACTTCTTATATCTCTTCATTTGGTGAATTGAGTACTTCTAATACTTCTTATATCTCTTAATTTGGTGGATCGAGTACTTATAATACTTCTTATATCTCTTCATTTGACGGATTTAGTACTTTTAATACTTCTTCAAAGGTATTGTATATGTAGTATACTTATTAAGGATATTTCATATAGTTTATTTCTTATACTTAAAAGGGAGGATTTCTTATTTACAATCGTAATAAGTTGAAACTTCGTAAGATAAATTGAGGTAGATATTCTAATACTTCCAACAATGTTTAATCATTTAAAGAGAAATAATTGGGGGAAAAGGAGATATTAAGCTTTATCTGTGAGTTATATATTATTTCTCTTCATATGATCAAATGGGGCAAAATAAGGAAAACATTTAATTAAAGAAAGGTTAAATTATCTTCGCAAAATATCAGATATACTTCTTAAGAAAGGTTAAATCATCTTCGCAAAATATCGATGTACTTCTTAAAAAAAGTAATTGTTCGCAAAAAAGAAAACCAACAAGAACTAAGGGAAGGAATTCAAAAGAAAGGAGGACAGGAGAGTCAATGATAAATTGAAAAAAGAATGTTATCATGCTTCATCAACACTCTGTGCTGGATCTTTAAGATGAGTAGGGTCATTAGCAACTTTCGACTTTTGCGAGATATCATCCTTTGAAGAATATGCAACATGAACATCTCCTTGAGGAATAGATTCTTTCTCGTCATCAAGATCTTCATCATCACTCTCATAGTCGAAATCACTATCAGGCTCACGAGAAACTTCATCGTCAGATATTTTCAGAGGAGTAATTTTCACAGGAGGCAAGGCTCTTGATAAGAGAATGTTATTCGTAAAGACCTGAGCTTTCAGATGACTTTCACGAAGTATAGCTTTTTTTGATGGTTGGTATCTTGATATCTTTGGAATAAGCAAGATAGTTGAATCTCCGATTAGCACGGTCACGAGAGTTGATTAAGCGGGTAGAAAGCAAAGCATTTTTCTTACGAAGCTCGAACAGAGGCTTCTAATCCACTTTCGCATTACTTAAGGTTGTTCTCGATTCTGCTTTAATAAAACAAAATTCAAAGGATAAAATTTATGAGTATAACGAAATTTAAAGATATACCAGAGGCAGTCAAATTTTAATGACTACCTTCTCTTTGTGAAGTAAGAGATTGAGCTAAAGATAGACAAACAGTTCTTCATCTGATTCATCGCATTATCAAAACCATCACCAACTAATCCTTTAAGTCGAGATTGAAGCTTTTGATCTTTAGAAAGAAGAAAATTTTTATCCTTCGCAAGTTTGGCATTAAGACTTTTTAATGACGAATAATCTTCTTCAAGTTGATTCTTCTTAGTACTCAAGACTATATTCTTATTAATAAGGGAATTCTTCTCAATAACAAAAGAATTTCTTTCAAAGATTCAAGACTTCTTTAATTCCTCAAGTTCACCTTTCAACAAAGAAAGAAGATTTTCTTGATCGCAACATTTATTCTGAAGAGTTTTTAATTCTTGCGAAGAAACAATCATTGTATTCAAAAACGAACATTTCTCTTATGATAAGGTTTTGTTCTCTTCTAATAAGGTTTCTATTCTCAAATTAGCTTTAGTTAAGGAAGAAAAAAGTTGAGATATGCCATCATTCAAAAAATTTCGATCATATATTAGTTGAGTATTCTCTTGAAATAGAGCGTCAGAGTTGTCAAGAGCACACGAGTAAATATTAGATAAATGTGAGAATTGGTTTGAGAGGCTTTCATGCTTGGTTCGATATTCTGTTGAACCTGATTCATGGTGAAGTACCAATCTTCTACATTTCTGGATGGATTCTATAAAGGGGAATGGGTTTTAATGGATGTTTCAGGCATATGAAGAATATAAGTAAATGAAAGGGAAAATATGAAGATAGTAATCATACCTTACAATTCATCATTTCTTTTGCGAAGAATCGCACAGTCGAGAGAATCATTTTGAAGATGATAATTTTCTTTACGGAGATCCTCGCATTCTGCTTGAGAAGATTTCAAAGATTGGCGAAGCAATTCAATTTCTTTTTCCAAGGATTGACGTGAAGAAGAAATGTCTGGATTGACAAAATTATTTAGCACTTCGCAAAACTCATATTGCGAACGAACATTAGTAGACTTCGCAGTATTGGTCAAAACCTCAGATAACATTCGGAAAGTTGAATAAATTCCATCTCGAATTTCCCGAGGAAGAGGAGAAGAATTTGAAGGAATAAGAGCAAGCTTCAAATTGTTTGGAGAAATAGCACTCATAGGATTTGGGGACAAGATAGGTTTTTCAAGAGAAGAAGTTGAAGAAATATTTTGCGAGGGTTGTTTTTCAAGAGAAGAAGTTGAAGAAATATTTTTCGAGGGTTTATCTTGAAGAAGTGTTGATAAATTGACACTGATGGGAGACTGAAAGGTAGGTAATGGAGTAGAGGCAGGAGTGTGTGAAGAAGCATTTTCACGAGGAGGAGAGGAAAATTCCTTATCAACTTCAGGAAGGAAATCATCAATCGGAATTAATGGTGTGGGTTTAGTTACTCGAGATCTCTTACCAGGGTTTGGTTTTCGCCAACTTTGTGAATCAAAATGTAGATTAAAAACTGAGGCAACAATATATTGTTCAGGAAAGAAGGCAAAGTATTTTAACTACCTTTTGATTCTCATATTTTCTTCTTCGTGGATTAGGGCTTGAATTTTTTAGTTGAGGTTTCATCTGAGGAGTTATTTTGCTGAAATAAACCAAAATCAGATAACAAATTATACAGAAATTAAAGTGGAGAACAAATGAAATGCGCGGAGATAGAAGGAAATTACCTTGGAGAACTCATGAAGATATAATAGAAAAAAAAATTGCAGAGAAAACAGTAATGGAGAGTATGAACAGAAGATAAAATTGTAGAAGTAAGAAGAAGAAAAGGAAGAGAATATAAGGGAGTTATATAAGGGAATAACTAGAAAAAGACGGTTACAAAAGACGTGTCCAAATTCTAAAAGACTAAGTAACGATTATGTTCTCACGATCATTTCTTCTTCGTAGAATTGACATGAGAAGAGGCAAGATGTAGGTACTGAATATCGCAAGATAATAGTTCACGAGTATCGTAATAAATAAAGGAGAAAAGAGTTATAAAATGATACGATGATAGAAGTAGCGCGGAGAAATATGAAGTTTTGCGAGGATGAATTGCGATACTTCGCAATTCATATACAGCTGCATAAGTTTTACTATAAATAGGAGTTCAAATGTAAAATTCGGGAGGTTCTTTTAATGAGTGTAAGAAATTATCTTAGGAAAGAGAATAGAAAAAGTTGTAACTATTCTAGTTCCATTTTGATAATTCTATGTAATCAACTAAGAGAATTAATAAGAAAATTATCATTCACCATCAAGAACTTCTTGAGTTTTTACTAATTCTATTGAGGGTGTAGTTGTAGATTATTCTACAACTACAATAATGAAGCAAGGGCAATAAAGGATCGTTCCCACAGAGAGGACTAGGTTGTCAAGTTATTTTGGTTTCCTATATAAAACAATGGGGGGGTTTTCTGATTTTTATAAAGTAAAAATAAAATAAAAGCAAACAAAGAAATAAAGCACGCAAATCAAGATGTGAAATATTGGGTAAAGGTTTCATCTTCAATTGTAAACAAGTTTTTGAAAGTTTGAATAGAATTCGTATTTAATCTCGCTATCATCAAAAGCCCTAGAATACCTTATTGCAAGAATAATCCGTAAATTTCCTAAATTTATCAACACACACATTAGAGCTGCGTATGTGAATTCTACCTAAAGAATAACCTAACGCCTTGCGCTAATTAAGTTCAATTCCTATGAGCATTAAGTTTCATAAATAGGCTAATCAATGCAACTATCATACATTGCGCATGACAATTCGAACAAAGGTCAATTTCTACATATGATTACAAGAGTGTATCATTACAAACCATAATCATATCATGCTACTCGTATTCAAGGTTATCGTTCGATGATAAACCCTAAAATAGCTATAGATATGGATGTAAGTTCAATCAATTCTAGACTCAACCAAACAAACATTCAATCATATTGCAATACGTCAATCATGCAATTATTATAAATCATAGAAAGTGAGCGATAATATTGAGAGAAAACTAATTCATAAAATCCATAAATTGTTTTCAAAATCCAACTACATCTTTAACCAATAATAAAAACTAAGTTACTAGTGTTTTTGGAAATCATCATAGAAAGCAAAGAAGAACTATCATGTGAAAACTATAGAAAACCAAGTAAGAGTCTCCCTAATGGAGATATATCTAGGTTTAGAGAAAGATTTTCTATTTATATGCTTCTCCAATTCCAAAAGGATACTATATCCAATATTAGGTCTTCTCAAAACCCATCTCCAAGTGGTCCACCAAGCCCATGTGTGGAAAAATACCAGTGTGAAAATTCTGTCCAAAAATCACCAGAATCCGGTCACCGGTGCCGGAATTTGTCACCGGAAAATATCTCTGGGCACCTTTGCCATCTGAAACTGTCACCAGTAGGTGCATACTTCCAACAACTCAACTAATTCTCTATAGCTCAAACATTCACAACAAGAATCATCCAACCCAATGCCTTGTTTCTTGCGAAAACATACTCAAAAGCTTAGCTCCAAACTCATATATGTCGCGGCCGAATCATGCATCCAACACATACCCCCTTCATGATTAATTGAAACTTTATAATCCCCACTTTCGGTTCCAAAATCCGACAACCGGTACTAGTACCACCATCTGGCCATTCTAGCTGCGTTTTCGTATTTTTTCTACAGAAACTCAAAACTTCTAAGGCCTTTACTGGCACTTTCTTTCATTCACAGTCATGCCCATTCAATGACGAAATTCAATGATTGACCCATTCTTTGTATCACTTAAACTCATTCCAAGAAATGCCATAGATTCGTGCAACAGCAAACCACAGCCTTATCTCCCTCTGCACCAGTAGCACAACTCAACCTTTCTGAGCCGCAGCTGAAATTTCTCTGCATGTCCTCTCCCAGACTCACTGCACACAACTAGCTTGCACCATTCCTTCTCAGCTCTCCTTCGAGTCTTATTTGCAGCAACTCACTTCCTTTGGCAGCAATCACAAAACAAAACCTTCCCTGCAACATTTCAGTTCACAAGCAAACCACATTCTCCTAGTTCTTTCCTGCAATTCCACATTATAATCCCTGCATACAAACCTCGCCATACCACTAGTGGAGAATGAGTTTTTTAAGTTTGATTGGGCCTTAAAGAAACAACTTCCCAGTGCATTCTTTATCAATTGGGATTTCTAAGGTAGACATATTTATAGAAAAAACATGAAAAAGTCAATCGAGTTTCCATGGTAGTCGTAATATTAGGGGGCAGTTTTGTAAATACAAATATCTTCTGGAAGGAATATAGTTAAGACTGTTTTTTTTTTTTGAAACTAATCTTGTATTAAACCAAACTAGAGTTTACAGACCAACCTTTGGAACTCACCAGTCAAGCCCAGACACAACAACTATGTTACAAACATAGACCCAACAATCTATGTTACATAACTCTTCAGCACCAACCAAGACTAACCCAGACACTTAACTATGTTACATAACGCTTCGCCTCCTTCAAAAGTATAGAGTGTATACATTAAGGAGGATTGGTAAACCAACTAGTAGTGCAGTTATTCACACGAGAAAATCTGGCCAGAGAGTCTGTCGCTTGGTTACAAGTCCTATTAACATACCTAAACTGAACATTTACTAAAACTTGAGTAGTACCTAAGATCTCTGACATCAACAATTGATCCTCCCAGCGGATAGAATCAAGCCGATGGTGTGTAAGCGCCTCCATGACTGACTGATTATCACCCTCTATCTGAATTCTACAAAGATCTTTTGTTTTGATCCATTGCATCACTGAATTTACAGCTAGCACTTCCGCTTGCTCAATGTCTCTGACAGTCATTGTCCAGGCCATGGCTTCCATAAACCTTCCTACATGATTGTGTACCACAAGGGAAAAACCATCTAGATTAGAATCTGGAAGAAGAGACACATCAAAATTAATTTTTATCCAGTCATAAGGAGGTGGTGTCCACATATTGCTAGGGGAATGAAACAACTACTCTCTTTGGTATTATCTCGGAGGAATGTAATGAATACTGCATGACCTAGAGTTATCATGTATGCGTATGTGATGAGTAGAGCAGAAAAACCATATTTGTGAAATAACAGCCGCATGGGATTGCGTGTGGCCTTCAAAGAGCTTGAGACATCTTCTTATGTTTTCTCGTGTTTTTCCATAAGAACCATGTTTTGAGTGTGACATGTGAATGACATTAGTCCCATATAGACTAAAACATTTAGGTTAGACTAGAGATATTTCCGTTGTGGATTTAGTAAAGAAGTCTTATCCACCCATGTCCCACACATGTAAAGAATTTTATTCTTTTCCTTCTCAACCACTCGAGAAGCATCTTCTTTCACGGGAGATATCTTCAGAATGAGAAGCATCTTGAAGAATATCCTTGGCTATCTGAGACCAAACTTCAACCGCATACGAACATTGGAAAAAAAGGTGATATGGTGTTTCAGTTCCCTTACAGCATTGTACGCATGTAACTTGCTCGTAATTTGTTAATTAGCCGTGACTAGGAAGTCTTGATGCTCGGTGTAATCTAAGTATTATTTCCCATTTGTAGTATGTTTTTAGCTAGCTTCCATAAAAACAATTGACATTTGAAAGGAACCTCAATATGTCAGATCATTAGCCACAGTTTCTGTTGCTTAGATGTAACTATGCGGTTACTTTGGTGTAGCAGAATGGACATATAGGCCGAGTTGAAAGAAAACATACCATTCCTTGTAAGAGACCACCTTAGCTTATCTGTGGCTGGCTGTTGAGGGATGATGATATGTTGAATTTGCTCAATTTGATGCAGAATCAAAACTTGGTGTAGTTTATCAAGTTTCCATGTTCGGGTGCTGGAATCAATGTAATCAGCCACTTTCTCTTGAGAATGAGGATCACCAATCGGCTGGAGCTGGTAATGCTTCTCAGAAACTTTGCCAAACCATTGGCTAGTTAAGACTGTGAGTGGGACTAGTTTCCGTAATTTTCTCTTTCTCTCGTTTCTAATGCCCATACTTATCCTTTCCTTTCTCCCTCTTCCTTAATCACTTGTTACAGAGAAAACTCAGCGAAAAAGAAAATAAAAAAATGATCATCCACTTCTGTCTGACCTTTCCCTCTTTCGCTATAATTCTATACAATAATCACCACTACTGATTCCCATGTTTCCTTCCTTAAATTACTCAGTCACCGCTTTCACCTTTCGGATTTTATGCAATTTTTTTTGCTTTCTAGATCTATTTTTTAGTTCAATCTTTGATCAAAATTATAATTCGTTCCTAGACTTTTTCGATTTGATCAAGAATTGAAGAAAACCCTTTTGAAATTTTCATCTCTAATGAACATTCAATTGATTTGGGGGTTTTCTTTCATTTTTTATTTAGTTAGGGTTTTTGTTAATAAGGGGCACATCTAATTGATTTTAGCTCTAGGATTATTCAGGATATAAAATTTCTTGTTGTTGAATGGGGTTTCGTTAAATCTCGAATTCTTAACTATGATTTCAACTCTAATGATTATTGAAGGGTTGAATTTTCTAGTTATCTGACTGAAATTTTGTTTTGTTTTGGAACTTTGTCTGTGTTATTTCAATTTATCTCAATTTCTCGATAGCTATGAAGCCTACAATGTGTGTTAATTTTTTTGTTTGTGTGATTGAAAGATTTTTTTTCTGGATCCCAACTACTTCAGTATATGTTATGATTTTTTTTTTTTTTTACTTTGGCCTGATTATGTTTGGTTTTGTTTGGTTATGCCCTTGTCTGTGTATGCTATCAGTTGTGATTTGCTTGGATCTTTTGAAGTTAGATTTGTTCTAGTGGTTATGTTGCAGCAATTAAAGCTTCTAAATTTGGGTCACTGAATGTCGTTCATATCCCTTGCAAGGTATGCATACATTCCCTATGATTTGAAAGGGTTTTTTAGAATCAAGGTCTACTTCCTTTGCTTATTTATAGTAGTGTTTCTGATCATTTTTTTGTTGTTCTAATTTCAGTTTGTAATAGGATATAGTAGCTAACAATGTCTCCAACTCCTGCATCTAAAGGTAGTTTTAGTTTCAGTTTATATTGAGATTATGAGCAACTTTCGAAGTCTCGTTTCTGATTATGTTAGCTTACCTTAGAAACATATTATCTCCCCATTTTTATTGTTAACTTGTCTTGGTTTTGCTCCTGTAGTTGAAGTTATGAGGAAGGTACTTGCAAAAAGTTTTTGACCTCAAAAGAACATTGAAGCTGAGTCTCCTTTACCTTTGTTCTGTTTTTCTCTTATAAATACTTACCTCTCTTTAAGTATATAGGTGATGCTAAATTTGGATATGTCGATGAAATTTATGAACAAGAATAGGATGGTAATCATGGTATCTTAATGAAATAATAAACATTTCATACTCTTTAAAGTGAGGTCAACTACTTAATTATTTTGGTTTATCTTCTGTTGTAGAAGTCTGGATTTGTATATTGGGACATAATGGGAGTCATAGAACATCAAAAATATCGTTAGCTTTACTATATCATCTTAAGATTCTGATTTCATTATGTCGCGGAGATACCTCTGTTACCTAGCCTATATTGACATTAGATTTATACCTCGCGAAGCTTGTCTACTGAGAATATTTTCATGAGTTTAAATTGCTTGCTTGATTACTTGATACTTGATAGAATATTTGTTGAGTGGGTTCTCTTGAGATTGGTTATAACATCATCTCTAATAGACATAAAACAGAATCTACTTTGTGTTGATCTCTGCATTTACAGTTAGTAGCACAGTTGGACTGTTAGGACTTGGTGGAGCATTTATCCGAGGTCCCTTATTCTTGAGGCTTGGTATCCCCCCTCAGGTATATATATATATCCTGTATTTTCCTCAATTTTTTGTGAATCTATTTCTTTTTTTTGGTTCCCATTTGACTGCTCATGTGTTTACATTTCTATGAGTTGGTTTATTGGAGCTAATCTCTTTGAGAGTTAATCTGCTTATATCTTTGATTAGGGATACTTTCAGTCAGGGGTACAAGTGGGATTGAGACACTTGTAAAGGATCCAATGGCTATTCAATTACGATTGTTTTAGATATTATTACATTTTGGCGCGGTAATACTTCATCTTTAGCAGGAAGTTTTCCGTTCATATAATATCAATTTGTTGTGCTCAGTTGGTTACCATATTTTTTAATTCTTGTTACCTTACAAATAAGTTGGTAATTCTTTAGTAATGTTGTTCCTATTTGACATTGAGATGCTTTTCTGTTGGATCATATCTCAATTCTACTGGTTGAATGCTTTATACTGAGCATGAGCATACCGCATGGTTGAGCTTTGCCCTATGTGGCTTAAATGAATTATGATAGCGGATAGCCTATGCTTTTTTCTATATTACTATAAGTATTACACCTATTACAAGCATGATCCAACATGCATGTTAGCTCTTTCCAGTGCTACATGGAATGGAACCAACATGATTGCAGGCATTGGTTTAGGTGTAGTCATTCTTTGTAATGGCTACACCTATTACAGCAGGAAGTATCAATTGCTCTTCAAGTTATTGTAATCAGTGTAGCCATTGTTTGTAATAATCCCATTTTCATTGTAGAATACGTTCTTTGTTTAGTTGTTCTTGTTGTTATTTCGAGAAGTAATTATGGTTGTCGGTATTATTAGGGCTTCATGGAGAATGGAGGAGCCAAACCCAGGCTGCATGTTTGTTGATTGTCCATTGGTTAGAAACAGGAGATCTCATTATACACAAGGAAACTGAGGAAAAACTTGAGTGTAAGTTGGTAACTTTTTGTCAACACTGACTTATTTTCTTTAAGTATTACATCCTTGCATAAATGTATCACTGAAGCCTTATCGCGGTATCTGAATTTCAGTAGTGTGCATTTATTAACAACTTTTGAGTTGGTTTGAAGTGTTTGTTATCCCTGAGTTCTGATACTTACTTTGTTTTTAAGCACTGGATGCAGCAACTTGCACAATTACTTCCTGCTAGATCGGGATCAAAACAGTTAGTTGAATTGCCACTAGCAGTCATTTCACTGACCTCTTATATACTCTTACATTTCCAGTTTGTAATGGTATTTATTAATAATGGAACTACAATCTGGTGTCTGAGAACCTGTGTTTTTGTGTATGTGTAGGTTCAGGTTGGGATACATATTTCTGTTTAGATTTCATTCCCATCTTTGTAAGCTTTCTCTTTATATCTGATACTCAATATATACACTTTGCATACCTATACACATCGTGAAGTCCTAATACCTTCTGTCATTGTGAAGTATTGTATGCAACCTTACTAGTTGATATACAAGTGGCTATTACAGGAAATTGATTTGTAGATCGAAAGGGATTGCATTTATGTTTTACACATTTATTATTTCAACTTGTAATTTTGAATTTACCTGTTGACCGCATTTCTCATAGGTCGACATGAAAATCCTTTACTCTGAAATCTTTGACAATCCTAGCGATGTCATGGAGCTTAGATTTTGGAGTTCTTACATTATAGCCTGGACTTGTAATTTCTTAAAACTTTTTGTTATGTTTTTTTAGATTTCTGTTTAAAATGTAACTAGGTCTCCTATCTCTTGATATTTCTATGTTAGTTGAGAAAGCGACATAATTTTGATAATTTTAAGTACTTGGTGGTGGTTACATTGATTTCTAAATCAATATTATCCCAGTATTCCAAGTATTGTCCATATATCTTATCATGGGTGGTTGAGTTCTTGAACAATGGTTAATATATTTTGTACCTCTATTGCAGAGTTGAAGATGGCGAAAAGGATTATTGGCTGGGTTTTATATTATTGGAAGTTATCGCCGGTAAATGCTCACTAACCTTTTTTCTTTCTCGCTTTAAACATTTCAAATTTGAACATCATTAACATTATGGTGCCAGAGAGAGTAGGTTAAACTTTATGCCAACAACAACCAATGTTCAACACTACTTATAAAAATCTAGTATTTTGTTCTAAATTTATTTGTATAAATCTTTCCCTTTGAATTTTGCTCATCGATGATTCTGTATTGCTTTATAGTGTAAATGAAGTACAAAGTATTGATCACTAAGACGTTTGGTTCTACTATTTATAGGAAAATCTTCTTGTTTGTAAAGATTTGTTGACGTCTGGTTGTCTAAATGATATTGTTGGAGGGAGACGTTATGTCAAGTTTATCAAATCTCATGATGTTGGAGTTGTGTTGAACACCATAATCTCATGATGTTGGAGTTGTGTTGAACACCATATTACCAATATGGATCGCTATACTTTTTAGGTCAAGTTGCCTTGGTAGTTTTATCAAATTAAAATTCAGATTTGGACCATAAGTTTTTAATATAATATTGATTCAAATTCTTGTTCATTTTTAGGATATTTGAATTTTGGTTTCACATTTGTAGATGGTTCTAGCTTAAGATTCAGATGAATCAGTTTTGGATTCATCTGAATCAATTTCATTTTTTTTTAATAAAACATAATCCAGGAAAACGTCTGATCCTTTCAGCAGCAAAAAATAGTCTATCGAAGGAAGTCTTAACTGAATAAAATCAACGGGTCCCAAAAACAGACGTTTTGGGAAATAAGACTACAATGTTAGGGCTCCCCAAAACAGACGTTTTTAGGGAATTTAAGTGTTTTTCTGGCGGACTTTGTTTTTTGATTTTCCACTAGTGTACGTGCCATCATTTCCTCTGCCAAACTGAATACACATCAGATCATGGCTTGCAGCAACTTCATAACCACAAGCTCATATGCATTACCAGCACCAATTACAGCTCTCCCTCAAGCCATTTGTAGCTACATCTTCCATTATCCATTCTACAGCAGCATCATATCTCGCTTCACTTGTCCTAGCATACATCTATGACAGCTGCATCTCATACCTGCATATCACTCAGTCACCTACAATCTCGGCTTCAGTCCCAGGAGCTCAAATCCCAGACTTCCCATTTCAATTCTAGCCATCATTTCTGCATGACTGACTTCTACCAGCAACACAACCCTTGGAAATTCATGGCCATCTGAATATCACTACATAACTTGCATATTTCAGGTTCAATCTTACACAACCATGACAGATGCATCTGCTTCCTTACTTAGCTCAATTCCAGCCTGCCTGCAACTACTTTTTGCATTCAAAATTCAGAATCTAGACAGACTCCATCTCTTGTTCATTACTCACTGCTTGTCTTCATTGCCAACAAAACTCCATTCATCTATGCTTCACAAGCCATCTTCCTTAAATTGCAGCTTCAACTCATTTTTCTAATCCTGCTCAATCACTTGCAATTGCATTTGCAGATCATTCCACACAGCAACTGACTCCTCCATTCTCTATAATTCCAGCTGCAACTATGACTATGCCATGTAATCTCATCTCATTCTAACCCTTCAGAGCAGCCACCATTTGTAGCTCAGCTGCCATCTCAGACCAGTCACTCAACCACCAAGATCAAATTCTCCACCAAATTATCATCTCAACCATCTCTTAATCGAAGCCACTGCAACTGCCATCAAAACCTATTCTTCTTTATCCGGTCACAAAACCCATTTCAGTCAACAACAGTCACCAAATCTATCACATGCTGCTCTTTTCACCACTGAACTCATCAGATTCACCATCAGATTCAAAATTAGAGGCTAACCCATTATTCCTAAGCATCACAGATTCAAACTCACCTCATTCATTAATTTGTAACACAACAGAAACATCATTTTATTGTACAACCCATCGCTTCCAACAGTTTCAACTTCAGCTATTCAACACCAACAAACCCTTGAATCCATTTCTTCAATTCGGAGTAATACCAACTGATTCTCGATGTGACCATGAACCTGAGACAAACCCACACTTCTAATTCATCTCAAACCCTTAAATTCCTCCACCCTTATTTCGATTTGATTTGCCATAAACTTCTTTGATTTTGAACCCTAATTACACTCATGAATCTTCACAAATTCTTCTCTGCCATTTATGTCTTCTATGCTTCATCTTCACTATTGTAGAACCCTCTATTAATCTATACCAGCAACATCAAATTCTCGATCTCGTTTCTTTCTGGTCTATGAGCACCATGGAAATGTGGCTGAGGAAATAATTGGGAGAGAACTAATTTCTCTAAATTTTGGGTCAAGGTAATGACCATAAGCAAGGCACCCACAACTAGATTCAGGACACCATATGAGTGCCTCTTAACTTCAATGAACTCCCAATAACACTTGCCTGCACAATAACAATGCATCCCTTTTCACTCAAAATGGATGAGTTCTCCTTCTTTCACTCCAAACGACTCCAAAGTACCTATTGAGCTCAAAAGCAAACATAAGATACATAATTTACAAGAAAAATAACAAAGAAAGCATAAAAAATAGATAATAATTAAGGTGTTTACGACACCTATCACCAACCTGTAAACAAGTCACGTACTTGTACCAATTCCTTTGGTTCGTATTCCAAACAGTAAAGGAACAACAAATCTGTTTGGTATCAACTCTCTTCAACCAAGTGATATGAGTTGTGCAAAGGCTCTTCTGTTTATCTTAACATAAACTCCTTCGCCAGGTTCCAAGATCTATCTTATGTTCAATCACCAAAAGGTAATCGTTAAGATTAAGCCAACAACACTCTTAATCCAAAGAATTGTGTTGATGCCGATCTTCTTAATTAATCAATCCAATCTACCACAAGGATAAACCGATTATTAATTGGATCCTATTTTACCAAAACAAGTATTGTACACACCAAAGATTATAAAAACAAAGTCTGAAATCTTCAATCTCTTCTTTGTCTCCAAATCTTCTTAGATCTTCAATAAACACCTACACACAACTAATTAAATATCTTGTGATCAATCACACACAGAACGGAGTCTGTTAACAATGGATTATCACAAGATCGTCTTTAGATCTAACAACAATCTAAAGATCCATGTCCAAACCTTGAACTAGTTTGAGTGAATCTTATATCAAAAAAGAAGATTCTCAAGCATAAACAAACTAAGTGCAATCAAGATTCAACCACCCTTAGTCAATCAAATCAATATGAAAACTAAAGATAAACCGCAATATCTAGTTTCCCACCAACGGGTCGCGCTAGAGCTTCTCAATACCAAAGAAGACTTTAAATTGAGAGGTTGTAAGAGATTTCACCTAATTAGATTACTCTCCTCTCTGATAGGCGGCTACACCGGTAACAAAGACAAAAGAGGAAGTCTATTGTTACGAATGATTAATTTGCTAGAAATGCAAACTCAAAGTATTTATAGACAATGAAGTTTGGACACCAAGAAATTTCCAAAACCGAAAATATTCTCAAGATACTTTTCCATATTTACCTAAATTCGGTTTTCATAAATCCTGTGAATGCACTGTACAAATATAATGATCGAAATCACCTTGGAAAATCTTTAACTAGCAAATGCACATTACTAATTCTTATTTTCCATATATAATTAAAAACCTTAATTAAAAGATTCTTAACTTATTTAAATTCGATCTTGGGATTTACTTCCTTCTTAGCTATTAAGGAATATCTTTGAACAAATAAATAATAAACATTAATGCACCGTGTTCAAAGTGTGTCGACATCTTTTTTCTTGCAAGTACTTTTTCATACTTGATTACTTGAAACCGATTTACCACACTTCCAAACAAGTTTAGAGTTGGTTTATCTGAATTTCAAGAACTATGTGATTGATCAAGTAACACTCAATCACAAACCATGGGTGTAATGGTTCTACCAAAATAAGTTTCGGTTCTACCTCCATGTGAGTACTGTGCATAGTTACACTAGCTTACCAAAGATACGGCTGACTAGGTACTAGGATTGGTTCCCCACATATATTTGGTATCTAACTTTATGCATTGCACATGTCCATAGGATCGGTTGCCCCTTGCCTAAAAACATGTTGCACATGTTCATAGGATCGGTTCTCATTTATTCTATAAACCTTGTTGCACCTCATACAAGGATCGGTTCCTCCTTGTGATGTACTGCACCTCTTCATAAGATCAGTTCCCCTTTCCCAAATTTGGTCAGACACTCACAAACCCGATTATACCCTAGGTGATTACTTAAGATCGGTTTCACTAATAAAAGTCATGCCAATACATAAGTCAGGCCTCATGTGAATAGTTTTACCAAGAACACAAACAAGTCATGAGCGATTATACTAATCACACATATTGGTCTTACATAAGATTTGCAATGAAGAACAGCCCCAATAACGCCTGGCGATTTCCTTTTCGGTTCACAACACATATCATGAACTTACTTCATTATAACACATGTAAACATTGTTCCCTAGGATGAAATCCTCACCTCATACCCATACATAATCATAATAGCATTCATACGATTATGTTGATGTCTTATATACAAAGTTTAATGGTTAAGCAAGAAACTTCATATTGTATTCCTTAATACTATGTCTATCTAGAGTGTTCATGCTTCGCAGTTTTATGTTCTCAATATGAACGACTTAAAAGATACGTTAGGGAATGAAACAGTTCAAGTCAAATATCACTAACCTCAAGTGGAAGGGTGATGTTGTGTTTGTATCTCCGTACTTCTTCAAGTCTTCGCAATACTTGTAATGTCTCATCTTAATACTTTCAAGCTAACCAATACGAAGTTGACTCTAGTACAATCAAATCAAGCGACTCTTAAATGAGTTTTGGCTCACTAAAATATGACAACCAAACTAGACATACCAACGATTGGTGGGTTCAACCGAGCTATGCTCTAACAGATCTTTTTGGTCCAATCGAACAAGCTTCGGTTGGAGGAAATAAGTATGCTTTAGTAATGGTAGATGATTATACTTGGTTCACTTGGGTTGCTTTCCTAAAGAAAATAATGACACTCTTGAAGAGTTCAAAGTCATTTTGAATAGAATTCAAAATAAACAAGGTCGCAGACATAAGAAGATTAGGAGTGACCGTGGTACGGAATTCAAGGATTCTAAAGTATATGAATACTATAATAGTCTTGGACTAAGTCATCAATTTTCTGCTCCCATTATACCTCAGGCAAATGGAGTAGCGGAAAGAAAGAATAGAAATATTCAAGAAATGGCAAGAGTTATGCTTCATAACAAAAATTTACCATTAACCTTTTGGGGGGAAGCTGTTTTTACAGCCTGTTATCTTATAAACAGAGTCTATTTAAGATCAAAAACTCTAAACACCCCATATGAATTATGGTAGAGAGGAAAACCCAATCTAGGCTACCTAAGAAATTTTGGCTGTAAATGCTATATTCTCAAAGATAGAGAACATAGAGGAAAATTTGATTCCAAAAGTGATGAAGGAATTTTTCTTGGGTATGCTTCGGATAGTCGTGCCTTCAGGGTATACAATTTCCGAACCAAGGTCATGATGGAGTCAATTAATGTAGTCATTGATGACATTAGTGATTTTTGTCAAGATAATCATACTACAGCAGAGGTACCTCCCTCTGAGATTGTTATCAAAGAAAAACAGACAGAAGTTGAAATATCTGTTGTTCCTTTAATTAGTGACACAGATGAAAAGGATGATAATAAAAGTATTGTTGAACAACCCACTGATACTGAAAATATTATTCAAAAACCTGTTAAATGGGTACATCAAAGATATTCATCTGAAGACATCATTGGAGATGCCAGTGCTAGAGTTATGACTTGAAGAGATATTCAGAATGTTTATCACTATTCATGTTTTCTTTCTTTAGTAGAGCCGAAAAATATTGAGGAAGCACTAAATGAACCTTCTTGGGTAAACTCAGTGCATGAAGAACTCAATTAGTTTGAAAGACAAGAAGTATGGAAACTTGTCCCTAAGCCACCAGGAGTAAACATTGTTGGGACAAAGTGGATCTACAAGCATAAATCATATGAATTCAGGACAATTGTCAGGAATAAAGCTAGCCTCGTTGCTCAAGGATATTCACAAATAGAAGGTATTGATTTCGATGAAACTTTTTCTCATGTTGCTCGTTTAGAATCAATAAGACTATTACTTGCCTATGCTTGTTATCTTAAGATGAAACTTTTTCAGATGGATATTAAATCTGCCTTTTTGAATGGAGATATAAAAGAAGAAGTCTTTATGGCTCAACCTAAAGTATCTGAAGATCCATTATTTCCTGATTATATTTTTAAACTTAAGAAGGCCTTGTATAGCTTAAAACAAGCTCCCAGAGCTTGGTATGATAAACTAACATCCTTTTTATTCCAAAAGGGATTCTCTAGAGGAGGTGCTGATAATTTAACCAAGTGGTGTGGAAAAAATATGCTTGTAGCACAAATATATGTAGATGACATCATTTATGGTTCCACCTCAAAGGCTCTAACATACGAATTTCTGAACCTTATGAGTGGAGAATTATCATATTTTCTTGGTTTGCAAATACAACAACAAAAGGATAATATTGAACCCACAATTGGGGGATATGGGAATTAATTGGGGGATATGAATTACTTCCCCCAACCAAAGGTGGCTGCTAAGGGGTGTTTTTTGGGGGCAAAAATACTAAAACACCCTTAGATTAATTAAAAAACATTATGAAAAGACTGTTATGCCCTTTATACTAAAACATAAAATCTAAAAACCAAATCAAATATCCCCCATTCTAAGTTTAAATGGCATGATTTTTTTTTTTTCATTTTCTTCATCGTTTTGATTTTTTTTTCTTCATCTTCTTCATCGTTCTTCATCGATGATTAATCGTTAAATCAAAAATTTCTTCGTCGATTAACCTACCCAAATTATAATCATGCTTCCACGAAAGAGAACAACTTCCCAATCGAACCCAAATTGAAAGATAAACTACTATCAAAGATGGCTTCTGTGAGAAGGTTAGTCATTTTAAAGTGTTAAATTAGTGTTTCAACGGATTTATAGGTATGGGTTTAGGTCAAAATCGCAAAACCCTAACTGCAATTTTTGAGTTTCAGAAATTTCGGCATACGCCTTAGTTTGAATACTGCACCGGTAGTGGATACCGGCATGCGATCTTGGATGAATACCACACCGGATTTAGGTACCGGCACTCGATCTAGGTTGAAGACCACGCCGGTATTGAACTTCTAATATACAGAGAAGAAAAGGGTTTAGTGAGTTGTACCGGCATCTTCGACATTTTCTTTTCAATGCCGGTACTCAATCCCGGCATCAATGATTATTTGATGGGTATGCCGATTTTGGTGTTTAGTTATGCAGTGAGTTGTACCGGCATCCTCGACATTTTTTTATTCATGCCGGTACCTAAATCCGGCATTGATTTTTATTATACATGAGTGCTGGTAGTCTTGTTTTTTTATCCAGGAATAGGTACCGGCATGCTCGAAAACTAGATTACCATGCCGGGAACCCCCCCAGATAGTGGCAGTAATTCTCTCATCACAATCATCTTCCATTTTCAAAAAAGATATTCCTCTCAAATATATTTTTCCCTCCTTCTACTCTCACCCAAAAACAAATAAAAATACACACTACTACCGGCATACATTGATTGTTTCAATACTACGCCGGGAATGTTTTAAAAATGGGGGATATGTTGTACCGGCATGGAAGAGTGTATGAAAACCACGCCGGGAACGTGTTTAAAATGGGGGATATATGGTACCGGCATTTGTGTTGTATGAATACCACGCCGGTAGCACAAGTTCCGGCGTAGTCTTCATACAACGAGCATGCCGGTACTAAGCTTTTACAGGGAAAAAAATGGAGGTTTCTAAAAGAAAAATCAAATTTTCGACCTCCTTGAAGCATTACATGTGTGTTGGGGTTGCTTGTATGCTGAACATGTTTACTTTCTTGGGTTGGTTCTTCACAAAACACTTCATGGTCACGAAAATCATGATCCAAGGGTGTTGGTTCATCATATAACTCTAATTGTGAGTTCTTATCATACATCGAAGATTGAAGATATGATTGTTGTTGTAGTTGAGCTAAAGATTCAGCTCCAACAATTCTCTCATCACACTCATCTTCCATTTTCAAAAAAAAATTTCCACTCAAATTTTTTTTCCTCTCCTTCTACTCCTCACTCACACAAATTAAAAAAAAAATCAAACTAATATATCCCCCAAATACTTAAGAATTTACTAATTATTATTTACTACTAATTAGGATTAGTGAGGGCTAGATTAGGAATTACAAAAATAATTACATAGGGGGTCACCCAGAAATGCTATTGGGACACCGATTTTGTCCTGTAGCTATATCCCCCAATTAGTTTTGATATCCCCCAATTGTGGGTTCATAATATTCTTCTTTCTCAAGAAAAATATGCAAGGAATTTAGTCGAAAAATTTGAACTAAAAGACGCACAACCTATGGCAACTCCAATGCCAACTACTGGAAAACTTCAGACCAATCCAGGAGAAAAATTAGTTGATCAGAAACTTTATAGATCCATGATAGGGAGTTTGTTGTATCTAACTGCAACAAGGCCAAACATTGCTTTTAGTGTGGGATGTTGTGCTAGATTTCAAGCAGACCCCAGAGAATCACATCTTAAAGCGGTAAAATGAATCATTAGATACGTTAAAGGTACAATAGATTATGGTCTATCATACTCCATGGATACAAGCAACAGTCTTGTTGCCTATTCTGATGTTGATTGGGCAGGATGCATAGAAGATCGAAAAAGCACCTCTGGTGGTTGCTTCTATGTAGGTTAGAATCTTGTAGCTTAGCATAGCAAGAAACAGAATTCATAGTCCTTGTCAACCTGTGAAGCAGAATACATTGTTGCTGGTACATGTTGTACTCAACTTTTGTGGATGAAGCAAATGCTCATCGATTATGGAATAAATATTCCCACCATGAATATCTTGTGTGATAATTCAAGTGCTATTTGATTGACTGAAAACCCTGTTGAACATTCTCGAACCAAACACATAGATATCAGATATCACTTTATTGGATAATTATATGAGAATGGGACCATCAAATTGGAATATGTTCCATCTGAGCGTCAATTATCTGACATTCTCACAAAACCCTTAGATAGAGCAACTTTCAAAAATCTAAGAAAGTCCATAGGGATTGTCAAGGTACATTAAGTACCTTGTTTCGACGATTTTCAACTTTTGCTTGCAATTGTTAAAACTGACTTTCAACCTTTCTCTGGTAAAGGTTGGTTGTGTTATTCTTTTGTTTTTGCATAAGGATGACAACATAATGGTATTTCGATATCAATTCTCCCTGGAAGAAGAAGGTGCGATCATATTGGAGAAGCTGGATGCGAAATTGAGGTAACAATCTTGTTAGTTAATTATTTTCCGGTTTAAGAAAAGCCTTTTTTTATTTATATATATTGCTTTTTCTTAAACGAAATTGTCGGTACAATTGATGTGTTTATTCCATTATGTATGTGTGGATGTATGTATGATTCAATTGGTTCCAGTAAAGTAAAACTATTGTTATCTTGTTGTTTGAGGGTGAAAATAGTTTCTGCTGATTTCGGTAATTTCGGGTGTGTGGGTGAGAAACGAGTCTAAACCATAAACAATGCACTGCACAAGAGTACTATAGATTCGAGAGATCAATCTGCACAACTTCGGCCTAAACCAAGAAATGAACGTTCCAGACTTGATTCGGTCACAAAGTGAAGGAGAATGGGTTGGTTTTGGGGAGGGAAGCAAGGAAAGTGATGAGACCAGAATAGTTGGTTTCTGGAAGAGTAGTTGTGTTACTACGACTTATATCAGAAAAGTGGGAAGGCTAACAAGTGGTAATCTAGCAAGTATTTTCCGAGTGTTGTATATTCCCGAATGAACTTGTTGTTCTGTGGAAATAGGTAAGACCTATTTATACAAGTCGAAGTGAAACGTACCCTGGTCTCATTAAGGAATGGAAAAATAGGTAAGTGAATGGTAGGAGGTGGTAATTGTATGCATGGAATTGATGTTTCATAAAAAATTTAATGCATGGAATTGATGTTCCATAAAACCACTAACGTATGGAATTGATGTCTCATGAACGTTTCACCTTTAACTCCCTGTATTTACTAACTGCCTCACCCTTATGACACTTCCTTATGACTGTCATAGTGTACGCCGCATGCTGTAAACTTCCAAACCAATACCCAAAGAGGATCCCCTAGTTTGTGATATGTGTTGATGTCTCGAATGTTTTCGTGGAAAACATGTATCATATTGTTATTTCCTGGCAAGTCGAGCTTGGGGAGACTTGTTAGCTTGGTGACCTTTGACGGTCAAGATTTTGCATCTTAAGAGGAAAGGTAATCGTCGATCGTCGTATGCTTTCGTTTGTAGGTGGACGTATAGGGAAGGCCAGCATGGTAGCGTGGCTAGGTTGGCATGCCATTGGCATGGAATGGTTTGGCATGGCCAAACTTAGGTTTTCGGGCCAAAGGTTACCATGCGTCATCTGGTAACCTTGGGTGGCTAGGATTTTCTCCTGGGATTGAAGGGCGATCGTTGATTATCGCACGCCTTCATTTTGGTAACCGCGTAGGGAAGGCCAGCATGGTGGCACGGCTAGGTTTGCATGCCATTTGCATGGCATTGGTTTGGCGTGTCCAAACTTAGGTTTTCGGGCCAAATGTTACCATGCGTCGTCTGGTAACCTTAGATGGCTAGGATTTGCTCCTGGGATTAAAGGGGGACAATCGATTGTCGCACGCCTTCGTTTTTGTAGCCGCGTAGGGAAGGCCAGCATGGTGGCATGGCTAGGTGCGTTTGGCATGTGGGGACAAGGGTTTGGTAAGTCGTTGGCACGTGGTGCGTCTAGCATGGATAGGGCCAAGGCGAGGTGCGGTTTATCTTGGCATGTGGGGCCAAGGGTTTGCCATGGGCGCATGGAGCGGCCAGCTTGGCTAGGTGCGGTTTGGCTTGGCATGTGGGTCCAAGGGTTTTCCATGGGCGCATGGCGTGGCTAGCTTGGCTAGGTGCAGTTTGGCTTGGCATGTGGGGCCAAGGTTTGGTGTGACCAAGCTAGGTTCGTGACCAAGCTAGGGTTTTGGGCCAAAGGTCATTTGGTAACCTCGGACGGCTAGGATCTGCTCCTGGGATTGAAGAGCGACCGTTGATTGTCGCACGCCTTCGTTTTAGTAGCCGCGTAGGGAAGGCCATCAAGGTGGCGCTGCTAGATTGGCAAGGGGGTGTGGCTAGCATGTTTGGCATGCCTTGGCGTGGTATGTGTGGATAGCATGGTTTTCCATTGGAACAAGGGTGTGGCTAGCATTGTTGGCATGCCTTGGCGCGGTAGGTGTGGCTGGCATGGTTTTCCATTGGCACAAGGGTGCAGATAGCATGGTTGGAATTCCTTGGCGCGGTAGGTGTGGCTTGCATGGTTTGTCATTTGCACAAGGGTGCGGCTAGCATGGTTGGCATGCCTTGGCGCGGTAGGTGTGGCTAGCATGGTTTTCCATTGGTACAAGGGTGCGGCTAGCATGGCTGGCATGCCTTGGCGCGGTAGGTGTGGCTGGCATGGTTTTCCATTAGCACAAGGGTGCGGCTAGCATGGTTGATTCGAAATGCAGAAAAACATAGTAAAGTTTGGTTCAAGTGGAAGTTAATAACGGTGATAGAATGATTTTTTAACTCAAAAATGTACTTAGCAATATACAATATATGTGCTAGGATAAGCTTATAAATACATTTGACAGGTTGTTCTCTTAAGTTAGTTATGGTCACTTATTTAGATCAATTAAAATAGGATAATATAAGCCACTCTTATTATAACTTATTTTAGTAATGGGTTAATTATTTAAGCCACTTATAACTTGTTTAAGAATTTTGACTTGATCTAAATGTTGATGCAAGAAGCCAGTTGCATCACAAAATTAAACCAAATATGGGGGGGGGACAACTAAACTAAAACCGAAGATTCAACGATTGGGGATAGTTTATAGACACAGAACATCTCACGATTCTAGTTAGTTGACACCCTAAAACAGAATTGATCCAAACTAAACCGGATGGTTTACAAAAATAAATTAAGTTGCGACACTTTGTAAGGTAACCAAATGAATTATACAAGCTCAATGCTTTGTTTTTAGTTGTGTATAAGAAAACAATGAATCCAATTCTCGTTAATCTCAACAAAAATACAGACTATCTTAAATAGAAGACAGAATAACTGTCACCGATAACATGAGGAAATAATGGCAACTGTAACAAATAATGGAAAAGCAATTGAACTGTCACAGACAAAAGAGTTTAAATACACCCAAACAGACAACAAGATCAGACATTGCATACGCACCCTAGTCTTTTTAGCCCACCTCGAGCTTAAGTGGCGCACTTATATCTTGTCTTTTAGAAATTAAATTCTTGGTTTACAAATACCCTTGGTAAATATATCAACATCTTGATGTAATGTTGAGGCGTATTTAACCTGCAATTATTCGGACTAAAGAAGTTCTCTAACAAAATGAAAATCATAGCAAGATATTCCATTATACAAAGAAATATGGGATTTCATGCTAAAGTAATTGAACTTATGTTGTCATAAGCAATAGTACAAGGTGTAGATCGAAAGATGTAGATATCACTGAGATATGACAAATCCAAAGTACCCCTAAACAGCGAAAGCCAAAGACCTATATAATTTTCTTCAATACTAATTCTAGAACAAAAGATTGTTTCTTAGAGGACCAAGAAACATGATTATTTCCACACAAAAAAATACACAATAACCACTCATTGATCTTATATCATCTGGATTTCTAGACCAATCTGCATTAGTGTAACCTGCAAGACAGCGAATCCTCTAATTAGGATTAAACCATGACCAAAAAGTGTCTTTAAAGTATTATTTTATCTTCTAGGAGAGGTGTAAAATAAGAATTTACATATATTGATATATTTGGTTGATTGTAAAACTGATCTATGGTCTTGTCTATGTGAGATACTTCAGAGAACCAACCAATGACCTATTTTCAGTTGGATTGGATAGAAACTCACCATCTGAAGCTTATATCTTGAAATTAGAATGACAAGGAGAAGTACAAGGTTTAATTTCAACAAAGTTTCATTTTTGCAGAATTTTAATAACATACTTTGTCTAACATAAGAAGCCATTTGAATTCTAGGTAACTTATAAGCCCATATAGAAGTGCAGAACACCAAGATATTTAAGAAAAAATATCGTACCCAGATGTGAAACTATCTTCTTGCAGTGTGAAACATTATAACAGTGATTATTACGTCATCCACATCGAGCGACAGACATATAAAATTTAGATAAAACATCACTGAGAGTGGTTGTCAAAGTGAGAAAAGAGTATGGAAAAATATGTCAACATAGACAACATGTATGGAGATATAAGTCTTATGGGAAATAGGGTTCAAGCATTTTTGCCCTTACTCTGAGAGTTATAGTCCAAAAAATATGCATTTTGCACTTCTAAGTTGCAATTTGTTAGAGATACAAGTTTTAAGCCACGGAAAACATTGACAACTAAAGCATTTAAGAAAATGATAGTCATGTGGGTTTTGAAACTGAAAAGACGAGGGTACCTAAATACACCACAATCTTTTTGTTTCAACCTATAAGTCTGATATCTTAAGTGATCGTCTATGGACAAAGTCGAAACAATACAACTTAAAGATATTCACTTGATAATAGTTACGGTCGAAACCGATTTGTTATAGGATCAATATCAAGTGATTAGGATTAATGCACAAGTGTTTATACTTTATTATAATGAAACAGTTATATTACGGAACTAAAGTAAATAACACACAAAAGATTTTGTTAACGAGGAAACCGCAAATGCAGAAAATCCCCGGAACCTAGTCCAGTTTTGAATACTCTCAGATTTAAGCTGATATACAAAGAACAAATCCAACTTCGTATAGTTGAGACCAAGTAATCTACCCCTAATTACTTAGTTCCCTCAGTATCCTTGCGTCTACTACCTACTGGTCACGCTCACACATGTGAATCCCAAGACAGAAATAATTATCTTGAGTTGTTTCACCGATGTAAAGACTTATGTGCTCAACTCCTTTTGATCGTAACCCAAACAGTAAAGGATTAAATCTGTTTGGTAAGGGAAATTCCTATGGAAGTCAACAACAAAAAAAAATATTGAGCCACGTGGATGAACAAACACGTTTTTGCACTATGGGAAACTAAGGAAAAATGAACAAATATGATATTTTAGGGTCCCACCAGTGATTTTATTAATATAAACTAATAAGAGTTGGATCCCACTAATTATTTAACTAACAAAAAAATAATAAAAAATAAACCCTAAATATAATAACTGATATTTGGAGAGAGAAATTATGAGGGGCGGTCAAACATCAAACGACAGTGCTTTGGCTTCACACGCCCGCGTATTTGCTTCATCCTCCCGGTTCTACATCAAGCGCGCTTGAGATCTACTGCCTCACTCAACAAACCTTCAAATTTGTTGGTTTGCACATCCGTTTTTCATGTTTGTTGAGTCCATAGTGGGAGCAAAATCAACAAACTTCAAGTTTGTTGAGACCATATGAACTTCTCTAACTCCTCTATTCAATCTTTAAGATATAAAGATATGTTGAGTCTTTTGACAAAGGCTCTTCCATTTAATCTAATAAACTCTTTTGTCTGGTTAGATCAATCCGAAACTTTGATTACTGAATAATCAAATTCTGGATTCGCAATCAATCAATATAGATATCAAAGAGAAACTATAAGGTGATGCCGATCTTACACAACTACAAATACAAGTCTATCAAAGATAAACAAGATATAGTTGGATCCCAGTCGATTTAGATGTGTGCACGAAATTCTCGAGATACGAAAACCAATCAGATAAAATCTTATTTGTCTTCAAATCTTCAATTATCTTTAAAGTACCTGCACACAGAGACTTGAATCCTCTGGTGATCAATCACGCACATAACGGAGTCTGTTAACAATGGATTATAACAAGATGTTTTTGGATCTAAAAATAGTTCTAAATATCTCGTCGATACTTTGATCTAGTTTGAGTGTCAGAAGAGAAGGCTGTCAAGAATAATCAAACTAGGTGCAATCAAAGTTTCAACAACCGTTAGTCAGTCAAATCAATAATCAAAAACTAAAATAATAATGCAAGTATCTATTCTCCCACCAATGATACTCGTAGAGATTCTTGATCCCGCATAAGTCTTTAGACGAGCGATCTTAAGATATTTCGCCTAATTAGCGTACTTTCCTCTCCGGATAGATGGCTCCACCAGAAACAACATGAATGAAGTTTTCCTGGCTCTTAGGATAGTTTGCAAGATGTACAAACTTAACTATTCATATACCAAGATTGTTTGGATACCAAGGAAATTCCAAAACTAGGAGATTCTCAAGATATCTAATAAAGTACTAATTTCATTTTTTTCATATTTCCAATTTATGTCAAACAATATTTCTGAAATCTCTCATAGAAAAACTTCAATATTAGTTTATTACTAATATTCCTTTTTCTAGAGCTATATTTTAAAAGATGGAAAATCAAAACATATTGAATCGAATATCTTAATTAAAATATTCTCAATATTTCGGTTTAGGATCACCTTGAGTATTAGGGAATATCTTTGAACAATTATGAATAAGAATTTCATAATTCCAATTTATGTCAAACAATATTTCTGAAATCTCTCATAGAAAAACTTCAATATTAGTTTATTACTAATATTCCTATTTCTAGGGCTATATTTTAAAAGCTGGAAAATCAAAACATATTAATTCGAAAATCTTAATTAAAATATTCTCAATATTTCGGTTTAGGATCACCTTGAGTATCAAGGAATATCTTTGAACAATTATAAATAAGAATTATGCACATGTTCAAATTATGTCGACATCCATAACTTTTCTCTCTTAGCAAACCCTATAATTACAAACTCACACAAACCGTGAAGTAATATGTGAATTTGAGATTCGGTTTTCCCTATAGGACCGAATCTACTATACCACCTAGCATAGGTTAAGTTTCGGTTGTACCAAGTCGACTCCAACATAGGTAGGTATCGGTTCCACCATGACTCCATAAGTTAAGAAATTGGTCATACCAAGTTTCTGAAATGGGTAGGGATCGGTTCCACCATGATTCCTAAAATAAGTTAAGAATTGGTCATACAAAGTTAATAATATAGGTAGGAATCGGTTCTACCTTGACTTTCAACATAGGTTTAAGAATTGGTTCTACCAATTTCCCAAGATAGGGTAAGAATTGGTTTTACCTTAACTCTCAACATTTGTTTAAGAATCACATATCCTACCATAGGCATGATTCGGTCATAAATATCTTCATGAGAAATCGGACCAACATATTTCCTTAAGTATATATACTGTTAGAGCACTGCATGGTCGAACTCGCAAGCGTTTTTATCTCAAGCTTGTTTGTCAAGTTTAGTTTCCAAAACTATAAGTCTTGACTTCTAGTCTACTTATAGCTATGTCTCGGATTATGATAGAATGTGTAGTTGAGCTTTAGACTTCACGGCGTTTATCGATTGAAGACGAAGAACTACTAAGGGGAGCTTGTGTAACTTCATCAACAAAAGGTATGTGGAGACTTTAACTCATCTATCACTCATAATTCTATTTCTATTATATCTCCTATTGAGACAAAAGTCGTATAGCTATATAGACTTTAATTTATACACATTTTGATATTTCGAGTTAAGTTTAACTCGCTTGCATATTTCTCAAAATATGTGTTGGTAAGCTTTCGCTTTAACCAAGTTCATCTTTTATTCTTGATGAAAGTCAAAAGATGATCATGTGAAAATCTCTTGGTAACATCTTATATGATTTGTGTGAGACGGTCATTTGATGTAGACTCAGAATATTTCGTATTGATCGTTTGATTACTTGAAAATTTCTTTGAAGCTAATAGTTTGTGTGAGACAGTTATTCCCGTCTTCTAAAAATATTTCAATGATTAAAAAAGAAGTTTATAATAGATAACCATTGATTGGATATAACACAATATGCATACTTGTATGCTAATTATTGCAAGTTATTCCAAGTCCGAGAACTTAGTATGCATACCCATATGTGTACTGGTTTATCAGTTGAAGTCTGGGAACTTAGTATGCATACCCGTATGTGTACTGACGTAACAGTTCAGGTATGGGAATTTAGTATACGTACCCGTTTGCATACTAATTCAACTGAGTTATGTCGTGAACGATAGTATGCGTACCCATTCGCATACTGGCGGAAGACCAAGTCCGGAACTCTAAGTATGCGTACCCGTTTGCATACTTGAGTGGGTTAAGTTCTAAAATAGGTTATTCATGAACAAATATATTTATATAATAAGGAATTAAATCTTTTGCAAACCGTGGCTAAAATATTTTTGAATTTATTCGAGTGAATCAAAACCTATTTTGCTTCAATTGTGTCTTGTATACTTGTATGAGAATATAAATAATTAAATAACTTTATTACTAGTTTGATTTGAGTCATTTGAACTAGTTGTGATTAAGATGAACAAGGTTGATATGAATGTGTCATATGGCTAACTTCGATTAACTATTGTTGAGCCAACAAAATGTACACGTTCATATACGGTTATCCATATTTAAATGAAGGTATATTTCATTTGTGTGTAACAAGCTAAGTTCAATCTAATGGTTGAAACATATTAGCTTGAATCTAATCATTTTTTCATCTAATAGTGAATATTCAATGCTTTGTTACCAAGGTAACAATAATTGCAAACCCTGATTTGAAGACTATATAAGGGAGAACTCTAGCAACTGGGAAACTTAATCCCCACACCTCATGTGTGATAATAGTTGCGACTAGAGTCGATTATCCTTTAACCTAGATTTTTCTAAAACCATCATAGGTTAACAACTTAAAGACTTCATTGGGATTATGAAGTCGGGCCCAACTATTTTCTCTGTATTTGTGTGTTCTGATCTTACTTTGTTCTATCGTATTGAGTACTATCTTCTCTAAGATTTGCTCGAGATTCAATCTCCGATAGGTAAGATAAAAAGTAGTCACAAACATCTTCGTCTCATTGTTTGTGATTCCACAATATCTTGTTCCGTTTCCATACGGTTAAGATCATTGTGAGGTGATTGATATTACTATGTTGTTCTTCGGGAATATAAGTCCAGTGTATCAATTGGTTCCTGTTTACCTTGATTTATCAAAAGACGGAACAAAAACTCGTATGTATTTTTGTGGAAGACAGATTTATATATTCAATAGACTTTTCTGTGTGAGACAGATTTTTTATCAAGTCTCCGACTTTGGGTCATAGCAACTCTTAGTTGTGGGTGAGATCAGTTAAGGGAATCAAGTGCGTAGAGTCCTACTTGGATTCAGATGTGTAAGGAATGCGATTGTACCTTGATCAGTGTGAGACTGGTTAGGGCTCAACTACATTCCAGTCCGAAGTCAACTTGTAGCAGGCTAGTGTCTATAACGTCTTAATACAGTGTTCAAAGATGGACTAGGTCCCGGGGTTTTTATGCATTTGCAATATCCTTCTTAACAAAATCTCCGGTGTATGTGTTATTTCTTTTCTGCATTATATTTGTTTATATAATTGAAATATCACAAGTTGTGCGTAAGTTCAATCAATTAGTGAATCCGACCTCTTCGTTGTTGATTGAATTGATTAAAACTTGGATATTGGTTTTTGATACCGTCCAAGTTATTTCTTATATTAATCAGGCTCACGGATTTCTATTTGTTTGATTTGTTGATTACATTACGAAACAGAGATATAACTCTTACATATATTTTCCTTGATTGAGCCTGACTGTCTAGTTGATTCTCTTGGAATTATATTGGAGTTAGTCCATACAGATTGCCTAATCGAAATATTGGGTGTGGTTGTTATACCCCCGCTTTTTCAGATATGTTACCTAAATTCTGGCATGAATAAAACAAAGTTTTCATACTCCTGTGACACACGGTTATCTCAATTAATCTTCATAAGTCACTATTGTTTATATAATGGTATTTAAAAGACTTCCCTTTGTACAAAACTAAAGAAAGGCTAAAATTGATCTTTTTCCCTTCTAGTATGAGTTCAGTTCGTGAACAGAATCCTTAACTATAAGAACTTTTATAGTCCCGAAACTCTATATGGTTTCCAATCCTTCATTTTCTAAGTCTCACAATATTTTGGAATTCTCTAAAATATTGCTTGTGGAGTGCTATTTATATATGTCTTGTAAACACAAATTCATAATTCGTAAGAACTATGGAGCCTCCAAGCGAGATCTCTTTTGGTGACACCTGTATTCCTATGGTTGTTGACACAACCATGAAGGAATTTGAGAAATCCTGCCCTAAGGAGAAAGATTTCTTTAAAAGTAAGAAGAATAATATGAATCGAAGAAGCCTAGAGAAAATTTCTCCAACAAACAAAGGTTTGCAACCCTTCTTGAAGAACTTAAAAAGACTAAGATGAAAGTGCATGGACTTAAATATATTCTGCAAAAATTGCTTGAGATTCAAGAAGCACTTTTCAAAAAACATCTTAATAGGTTTAAAGGAGTTAAGACTCTTATTCATAAACCCTATGTTCCAGTTCCGGTTGTGACAACGAGTTCGGGAATGATGAAGAATTCTTTAAGGATATTTTTCACTAGTTAACTCCTTGTAGAATTTTTTTTATTATTGTTTTAAAGAGGAACACTAGTTGTAGGAGTAGCGTTTATATGTGGTTACACTAGCTATATTTCAAATACTATCATCTTGCAATGATTAATTTTTATTTAGTTAAATTTTATTTTTGTTATGACTCGCAATACCTTATTTTTAATTTATTTATTGTATATATTGCTTATTTTGTGAGATTTTTTCTTTGCTATCATATTTGTGGTGATTAGAACGGGTATCTCTTATGTTCTCATAGTTTAAGCTCTTAACTCCTTGTGTTCTTCACTAACTAAAATAGGAATAGAATATTTTGAGAATTACGATATTGATCTTCCCATGATTACACCTTTTTGAATATATTGCATGGACTCCGCAAAATGTTCTCTAGTAATCAGCTTTCCTCCTTGAATGCGTAACTGTTAGGGAATAAGTTCGAGAACTTTAATCTCTTTGTCCGTACATGGCTAGGGAATATATAATTCTTCTGTTGAGTCATATTGCATAAATTGTTCTCTTTGTTCATAACTGACCTAGAGTTTTTCTCGATGATTATTTTTCTCACGAAAATAATGTATCTTGAGCTATTTATAACATTTTTGTTCGTAACTGGCGTGAAGAGAAAAAATATTGGATACAAATCTATTTTGTTTATAACTGGAAAGAACTTTTTTTATTGTCCAAAGAAAATGCTTCTCTTGTGATTAGATAAAGGTCGCTCATTTTGTTCTTTTTTAAATAACATCAAATGGGGGAGAGTTCAATTTGAACTTGTGCTTAATTTTCATATCTTTGTGGGGAGTGTATCTATGGAATTGTAGGAGATGCTTGTACCTATAAATCCTTGATGAAGATGCTAAGTTTACATGGTGAAATCATCTAAATAAAATATGGTATGTGTTTTCTAGTCTTGATAACTCTTTTGTTTGAATTTTTTACGATCTCAGCTTATCGACTTTGCCAATTTTGTTGATAAAAATGGGGAGAATTATTTAATAGTATTTTACTATAATATATGGTTGTTTATGGGTGAAAATTATTTCTGCCGATTTTGGTAATTTGGGGTATGTGGAAGAGAAATGAATCTAAACCCTAAACAAATGCACTGCATGTGAGTGCTTTTGATTCGAGAGATCAATCTATACAATTCTGGCCTAAACCAAGAAATGGTCATTCCAGACTTGCTTCGGTCACAAAGTGAAGGAGATGGGGTTGATCTTAGGGAGGGAAGCGAAGAAGGTGTTGAGATTGTGAAGGTATTGGTTGTTTATGAATTGTATCAGAATACAGAGCTAGATTGCAATAATGTAAGAAATCAACTCTGGGTGTCTGAATACGTTATATCAACACTTGGTTTCTGTCTGTCTTGTCTATCTCCGCTTGTAAAATAGGGAGGAGAACTTATTTATATAAGGCATATCGTGGAAAGTGGAGGTAGTGAGTGATGGTAGAATGGGGTCGTGTTGGTGATTGCACGATCACATCTCAACTTACTTCTCCCATCATTGCTAACCATCCATGCTTTCCTGACACGTTCTTGTGATGGCGCGTTGCACGCTATAAACCTCCAGACCAATACCCAGTAAGTATCCCCCAGTTTCTGACATGCTTGATGTCTCGATTGTGTGGATCATGGGACCCACATAAGGTAGCATACAGTGTTAGGTTAAATAACTAAGTTATTTGGGAAACCAATATTTATGAAATATCGCGTGTATTCTATGCATGTAATGCATTGAATATATTCAGCATGTATGAAACATCGATGTTTTAAGGCTTAACAAAGTAAGTCACGATCAAGTGTCTTAAAATAACATCACGTCCAACCATCTTCGAGTGATTTTTTGGAGGCTGCATGGGCGATCCATACTTTGGCCGATCACTCTATGTGGAAGAGTGGAGGACGGTGATTATGGGGATGCCTCACTGGCCGCTTAACTCCTAACCAGGGCTTCTTAACCAAGATGGTAGAGTTGGACGGACCGGATGATCTATGACGCTCATCTGCGACCATTGATGGAGTTTAGGTCTTGAAGAGGTGCGCAAGCATCACTCTTCATCTTGGTCGGAACCAAGCATAGGAGGTGTATTAGGCAGGACCGACCGGGAATGCGTGTAGATAGATTTCCGGTGTACACGTCCATATATACCTCATTACCCCATGAAGATATAATCTAGGCCACTTAATTTGTCTGGCAAAGTTGAGTGGTTGAGATCGGTTTGTGGCAGAAATACGTTGCCACAAAGGAATCGGGGACCGCACGTCTATGCCTAGTTTGGGCGCATAAATCGGGGTGTCTAGCCATGGTCGGTCTTATCCGATTGGTCAGGCGTGTAGACGGGCCCACGGTGATCGTGTTGACATGCTCATGACATGTTAAGTCCACATCTACACCTTCCATTTATGCTTGCAAAGATGGACGCTCGTGATCGATTAGCGACACATGTAATATGCCGCAAACCCTAATTAGGGTTTTGGATCGGTCATGTGTACACGACTTCAACCTAACGGTTTGGAAGGCTATGCTCCTCCTTTGGGGAGGCCGACCATGTGGGACCCACATTAGGCCGGTGGTGAACATGGTGATACCTGACTGACGGTCCTAGGCCTGATCTAAGCCATCCAATCATGCAAGTGAAGTTGGATGGTCATGATCAATTTAAGACCCTTAATGGAATTTCCAGCGACCCTTTAAACCTCACGTCGGCCCAACTTCAGGCAACCGTACCTGGTTTTTTGGATAGGTCAGGGGAGGATCGATCAAGCAGTTGTGAAGGGGATCCGTCAGTGTGCAGGACAACACTTGTCCAACTGGACATGGGACGATCTATGCCGTCCAACTATGCCGGCGAAGTTGGACGGACGCGATCTGTTTGAGATTGTCATTGGCAGTCTTGTGCGTACATGTTTTCCAAGCTGCTCCACACTATCCCAACCATCCTATTCTAGGATGGTGTTCGGTGGTCTTTTGGGGGGGCGTGGTATGCATTCGACTGACCAGGGCATAAATGGGCCCGCTGGTGGTCATTGTGGTGATAGCCTGCTCCTGCTAAGGTTCATCTAGGCTGGTTAAATCGTGTGGCCAACTTGCATGGTCGTGATTGTTTCTGAGACTGATATGGATAGTTCATATTTTAAATATACTCGATCGGGCTAGTATAACACACTGAGAGATGATTCTCTTTGTTAGAGAATGGTGTAGCCTATACGGGTATTTCGTGCATGTCTCACTATTGATACTTGGATATTCATGTTACTCTGCTGAGAGTAACAATCAGTCATCATTCCCGCACCAATAATGAGAGTTCTGTTGAGAACATCATAGGAAATACGAGGTGATTTTATGCATTAATTAATGATGTTAAAATTCACAGAATACTTGGGGATTATTGCTACATACTCCATTCTAGGTGAATTAATAAAGCGGAGAAGTATTCATCACTTATCAAATAGCCTTATCCTTTGCAGAATGTTAGCACAAAAATTGGTTTTACAACTTTTGCCCTGAACTAAAATCCACCATCAACATTAAGTCCCCTTCCTAGCACATGATGGTTACACTATTGTGGGGTAGGCATGATATGATGACAAATACAACGTAAGAAAATGAGATAAAGGAGGCTTACTCGGAGAAGCTTTGATCGACCGTTAGTAATTATCCCCGTGAACATGCAGCATGTGTATGGGACTTTTGCGGTACCGGATTCCTTCCTTGGGTGTTCGAACCAAATAGGGAATCCTTTTTCAACCAGGATTCTTCAATTGATTGTGTATATAAAAGGGGACATATCCCTTTTCTTTTCTTATATTTTTTTTTTGTTTGATCAGCATCTCTCATTGCAACTTTTGATATCACCGTTGTCAGCAACAATGTAGGTATTTCATCATTCATTTCCCTTTTTCCATAGTTGCATGTAAAGCCTAGCCTTTGGTCATAGAAAACTTCGTAGACACGATTCCCATGGATAAACCACTTGTTCATAGAAAACCATGTTATGATATGTGCAAACCTGAATAACATGGGCCCACCGTGCATGCTTGACTGAACGTCGATCATGTTGTGTCTGCTCAGACCGAGAGGCTGCTTCATATTGTTCCGCTCGAGTGTCAGCATTGCTTGCCTCAATCAACCCTGCCATGACCGGTCGAGAGAAATGGTTATTGCACTCGCTCTGATCAAGTGTCGGTCTTGTTATGCCCGATTCATTTGAACGTGGGCCCGCTGTGTGCTCGTATTCCTCCATAAGCCGAACATTGACATAATCAAGTCCCCATTATAGAATTTGGCGCGCTTCTTGGACCGGATGCATTTCTTTCCATTTTACGGCAGTTGCCCTCAAATATTCGATAAACATTCACTGATTGTTATCCCGCATTTTTAGCCTTAGTAGACGGTGAGTGAAGATTCCTTTTTACTCCGGGATCTTGTTAACTCGTGAAATATAAAGAAAACGCTGAGTCTAATCCCATCGCAGAATTGTTTCTTTCTTTGTCCCGGGTATTGCTCTATGTCCATTACATAACTTGATTTGTTTGGTGATGATTTTTATTTTTGTTAACATAATCATAACCTCTTTCCGCAAAATGGAGGAGGGCAAGGACTGCTCTGGTATCACTACCGAAAGAAGCTTCGAAGTGAATAAACCTGAGACTAATGGTGCGTTCGAGGAGGTGATGGATAAAATTGATGTTCCGCTTCACGAGGCTGATTGCGTCATACGGGGCATGCCAATTCTGTATCTTCATATTGCTCGAGAACGCATTCGAGATCTTCTGGATTTAATCGATAGGGAGGAAAAATGGAGGCTTGAGGAAGCATCGCAACCACGGGGAAGCGCATGAGCTGAGAGATTTGATGCACGGTTAAAAAGGCAAAGGGTTGAACATGAACGGCCTCCAAGGGAAGATATGTGTGATTATCCGATCCGCGATGGTGTGATCATTCTTGATTCTGATACGGATGATCCTGAGCTCCAAAAAGTTGTTAGCACGATCTCCAATTTTGCAGCGGATCCTAAGGAAGATATGGAAGCTGCCTCTATTGAGGACGTTATGGAGAACGTTTCTGCATAAATATCCGAAGTGGAAGCTGAGGCAGACCCGAAGGAAGAAGAAGTACCGACCAATGATGATAACGTTGAAGCCGACGTGATGGGGAAGACACAGTCTATCTCCTTGATGACTAAATCTTCATGTTCCTTCTATTTTCTTCTTTTCTGAGTATTTTCTCGTAGGTTTGTGAACACCTTTCTCCTTGTACTCAGTGGCGGCTGAGTTCAAGGTTTTCTTATTTCTGCTTGCTTGTTTGAGCAAGGTTTTATTTATGCTATTTTTGAAACAAATCCATTAAGACTGCATCTGAGATTTCTCAGCCACAGTGGTGTGCCTTCATGTGATTCTTGTGATAGGAGAAGTAATGCCATAATAAAATACCACCGACCTGTTTGCGCCCTCCTGGCGTAAGCTTGCCTGTGATCTCCTGGCGTAAGCTGGGACAGACTGTTCAAGGTGTTTTATTTTTTCATTTGCAAACATTCTATTCCTCCAACGTTTCCCGAAAGGTGTGAAGTGTTTCCCTTTTAGGGTTCTCTGGTTTAATCTAGTGGGTAATGATGATGACTCAGGTTGAACCTAGATTTTTGTGTCATGCCAGGCACTAGTCCAGAAAGGGATATTAATCACGCTTTTAAATGACATATTAATTGTGTGATTATGGTATTACAAACAATTTATGTCATATCACGTGAAAATAGTTAGGCCCACCATTTAACGCCAAAAAAATGTTATTTTTAAACGTGGTAATTTACTAGGAATTTACTAGGTGCGTGATTTTTCCATGAACCGTTAAATGGAGGAATAAGTCTGACAAATATTTTAGGTTTTGATAAGCCCACGACACGACCAGTCTTCTATAGCGCCCAGTAGTGGCTATCCGCTCTTGTATAAGTCTGAAAATGGTTAGACAGGCTAACTTGCCGCAAGTGTTTCACATAGTGCTATGATGGTGTTATTCTCACAACCTTGTTTTCCTGCTCGTCTGGAGATGACCATCCCACCTCGTCCTTATCACCCGGTGGTGCCTGATAATCTCTTTCATATGGCTTTCACTTTTCTAAGTTATCTTTTATCAGAAACATTAAAATTGAAAACCCTAGAGTCTTTGACGTTTCTCTCAGAAAACCAAAATACAAACCGCAGAAAAATCCTTCCACCCATGATCGGATCAAAGCCTTGTAAAAATCTTGAACTCGAATGGAGAATCCGGGATTCTTCTCTAAATTTTCCCAATTTCAAAACTACTTTATTTTTTTATCCTAAACTTCACCAGAAATTTCTTGACATGAGAAGAGCATAGATAAACCCTAATTATATACTAAATCACCATAAACCAAATCGACTGCCCTCCATCCCCGCATCTCTCTCAATCTCTCTGCTCAAACAACAAAAGTAACACTGAAGAAGTGACAGAGGAAGAAGTAGATGAAGACGGGGAAATCGTGAAGGTTTTTCATTTTTCTACTTAGGGTTACTTTCATCTTTTGATTTTTCTTATAATCCTTAAAGAGTTTTGAAACATCTTTTTTTTTTTACTTCGTTTTTTAGGGTTTTCAGCAAGTAAAGATGATGACTACTAGTATGGAGATGTAGATCGTGTGAAATAATGAGATGGTAAGAAGAAAAGTATTAGTCTTCTATTTAGGTTTGAACTCTGAACATTTAATTTTGATTTTAAGGTTCCATAACTTATTATTTCAATTGTATTTGATTTCGACAATCTGGGTCAGTTTAATTTCTGCGAAATGGTACTGGGTCAAATTTTATTTTCTAATAAGTCATGGCATAACCTGTAACCTGTTTTGAAACGACTTAGCAATTCGAAGAGAATATATTTTTTGGCAAGGTAATTGCTGATGAATTATGTTGTATTTCCTTGATTTAATTTTGTATTATGTGGATCATATAGCCATCAAGGTTCTAGTGTTAATGTTACCGTATTATATGATGTATATATACGCAACAATGTGGGTGCATTGGCTATAGGAGAGATGACAGCTTATGAGTAATTGTAATTCAATGAAGAACTTTTCAATGGAAGATAAAGACGGATGCTAACATATTAGCCCCAACTAGTAATGCTAGATATTTGTATTCTCTGAATTTTCCTTTAAAATTGTGATGTTCCGGTGCAGGACCAATAAGAACCTCATTCTCAATGCTTTGTTTCCTTGCGTCTCACTTAATATATTGTTAATGGTGCAGACCATGTCAATTGGTTTCTATGTGGCGACTAAATTCAGGATACTTTTTATCTGGTTTTAATTTTAAATTCGAGGACAAGTCATTTTAAGTAGTGCAAAATTTTAAATTTTGTTCACATGTTTAATTATAGGTAATGCGATGGTGCATTGGTGCTGGAGCTGAGATGGAGTATAAATTTGTGATTACTTTACTTGTGTATATATTTTCTTTTGTTTAATCACTTTCTAGTGTGATGATGGAAACTAATTTATAAACGACCTACAGAAGAGGTTTGCTAACTCCTCCCTGAAGAAATGCATTTTCAATAATCTTCCAAGGCTTTTGTAGTTCTTCAATGACCCATATTGTGCTGCCTTTATTCCCTTCACATCCTCCGGTTCTTGGATGACTTGTCCTTGGTGAAGGAAATGTGAGTTGTCTTACCAAAACATATCCTCAATTTAATATAAACTTCTTATTGTTGTGTAAGGTTCTAATATAAAATTGTTTGTTGTTGTGTAAGGTAATTGTTACTAAGTTGCTGATCTATAATGCAGGACTGTGATTGGGGTACTTGGAAAGTTCCAAATTTGATGAAGAAATTCCCAATAGCGGTTTCTTTTGGTTTCGGAGGAGAACTTGTTTCATGTAAACATAGTGAGTTAGCTACCAATCCACCTACAGGAAGTTACGAGGTATGGTATGACTTATTTTTTGCTTCTTCTGCTTCTTTGGGAATTCATTATTTTTTTTTTCCTTCTCCAAGTTTACATACATAACTTAGTTACCGATTTCAGTTTGTTGATCCAATCCACTGAATGTGATGGGAAAGTGATTTTATTGTTTCTCTTCTTTGGTATTATTTGGAAAGGCTTGAATTGTCAAACTACACAAAAGTTATAAATATTTTTCTTACTGGGACAACTGTATTCTCCTATGTGTCTATACCCCACTGATGGAGAGCATAAGTTTGTATCCCTTTGTTGCTCGTACCTAGATTGTTTCCACATCTTCATTATCTCTCTCAAAAAATGTTTTTTCCTGTTTTGGTCATTTACCTTCGTTGCTGTAACATTTTATAGCTTTGATGTTTGTTAAGAGTGTTTCTAAACTTACTTGGAGTCTTCTTACACAGAAAATAGGATTACTCAACCTTCCATGGCGTATTGTTTTTGAGGAGTTGTTGCAAGTGCTTTTGTCATTAATGCTGAATGTTACTGCAGGGCTAATGAAATAATGGATCCAACTGGGATGTAATACGATATATACGTAATACTTTGGAGATGAACTTATGTAATCCTATAGGAGAGTCCCCTTAGCGCTTTCCCACGTCGAAGCTGATGATAAAATCATCCAATGGTCGCACGTTCAGAACTTAGCGAGTCAAATACGAAAACCATGAACCCTAATTGGAGATTTAAATATAACACTAGACCAAGCAGAAAAACAAGGTGGTAATAGTTCAAGTTCGAGCAGTAAAGCTCTAGTGAGACAGATAGTGGATTCTTTGGGGCTCCAAGACGCGGTCTATGAAGGTGCCCCCTTTACATGGTCAAACAACAGAAGTGGAGACGCGAATATTTGTGAAAGGATTGATAGAGCAATGACATCTTATCAATGGATACATTTGTTCCCAAATTCTAAGGTAAGTCATCTGACTAGAGTGGGGTCTGACCACACTCCAATCCTTTTAGACACCAACCCTGAAACCAAAAGTTTACATAAACCATTTAGATGTCTTCGATCTTGGATTTCACACCCGACTCTCAAATATGTAGCTGAAGCTTCCTGGAACTCACTATCTTCCAGCCCTTGCCCCCCCAACTTGTCTGCTAAATTAAATTCTCTCTCTACAGATCTAGCCCAATGGAACTCTGAAGTATTCGGTAATATTCATAAAAATATTAAATCCGTTACTAAAAAAATAGATAACATCCACAATTCCAGGAACATTTCTTCCAAAATTGATATCCTCAAAAATCTTCAAGCTGAATTAGGTAAGTGGTGCAAAATAAAAAATGATTACTACCACCAATTATCAAGAGACAATTTTTTTAAAGAATTTGACCAAAACACTGAATACTTCCATGCTTCCGCCTCAAATAGGAAAAGGATAAATGCTATACACTCTCTCCGAGAACCTTCAGGTCTCTGGATTTCCGATCGTGATCAACTCAATAACCTCCTTTTCAATCATTTCTCTCAAATTGGTGCTTCTCAAATACAAAATTATAATGTAGATCTAGGAGAAATTATACATCCTTGCGTTTCAGATTCGGAAAATACAATTTTAACCCAAATTCCCAACTCTGAAGAAATTCGTCCGAATCTCGAAAATATGAACCCTTGGGGGGCCCCAGGCCCAGACGGTTTCCAACCGAGTTTCCTCAAAGCAAACTGGGACATTTTAGGCCCAGACTTAATCAATTCTACACAAGAATTCTTTAGGGCAGGGATTATGGCAAAAGAATTTAACCACTCTTTCATCACTCTTATACCCAAAATCTATGCCCCCCAAACCCTAGCGTATTTTCGCCCAATTAGCGTCAGTAACACAATTTATAAGCTCATATCCAAAATCATAGCAAACCGATTGAAACCCATCTTAAATAAGTTAATCTCTCCAAACCAATCCGCTTTTCTCCCGGGAAGACAAATAACAGACAATATCATTATAGCTCATGAGATGATACACTCAATGAAAACTTCTAAGAATAAAAAAGGATACCTAGCTCTAAAGATTGATTTATCAAAAGCGTTTGATAGAGTGGAGTGGGATTTCATAAAAAAGGCTCTATCTTCGTTTGGGATCAATGACCAATGGATTAATCTCATTTAACAATGCATTTCCACAATCTTATTCGATACTGCTCAATGGATCTCCAGGACCAAACTTTTCAACATCTAGAGGATTGAGACAAGGAGATCCTTTATCCCCTATCTTTTTCTTATCTGCATGGAAGTCCTTTCTAGACTCCTTGAAAAAGAAACTACTGAAAAGAAAATTTTCGGGATCAAGATAAACAAACATGCCCCGACTATTTCCCACCTATTTTTTGCATATGACTGCTTTCTATTCACCAGCGCATACTTAGGGGAGGCCAAAAACCTCCTAGACATCTTATCTATCTTTGGGAAAATCACGGGTCAAATGGTGAATCTACAAAATTCGGGAATATACTTCAGCCCAAAAATTCATCCGAAACATGCGAAGATAATTGCAAAAATCCTTAAAGTCCCATTGTTGACAAAATAGGACAGGTACCTTGGCACACCTCTTTTCTTTGAGAAAAAAAGAAAAGAGAATTTTGAACCCCTTATTCAGAGGTATTACAATACTCTGCAAGGGTGGAAATCTAAGTTGCTTTCTCAAGCGGGGAGAAAAGTCCTAATTCAATCAATCCTCCAATCTTATCCAACATACCAAATGCAAATTCTTGCTCTTCCAAAAGAAACCCTAGATAAATTAGACAAAATTCAGAGAGATTTTTGGTGGAATAAAGATAAGTCGAATTCAAAAGGTGGATATATTAAAGCGTGGAGAGACATGTGCAAACCAAAATCCAAAGGTGGTTTAGGAATTAAGAACCCCCATAACTTCAACATTGATCTCTTAACAAAATTATCAAGTAGAGTGATGACAGAAAAAGATCAATTATGGGTGAAACTGTTAGAAGCGAAGCATTTTCATGGATCAAATCCTCTTCACCCGACAAGAAATTATGAACTCTCATGGATATGGACAAGTATCCAAAAAGGACTCAATGTTCTAAAAGGAAATTACAGGTGGCAAGTTAAAAATGGGGAAAGTACAAGAATTTGGGAGGACAAATGGATACCTAATACAGATACCTTAACTCAACCAAATATTATGGAAGATCAACTACCACAAGGGGTCTATGAGCTTCTAAACACTAATGGCGACTGGGATATTGGAAAACTAGATACCTTTTTCTCACCAAAGATAAAAGAGAAGATTCTAGCAATTACTCCAAATAAATAAAACAGAGACATAATCAGATGGGAACATCATAACTCGGGAGCGTTCACAGTTAAAAATATCTACAACTTTCTGATCAGTCAAGATAACGATGAAAAAGAGGATACTAATTTCCCATGGAAAAACATTTGGAGTATGAAGTCAATTCCTAGGATTAGACTTTTTATTTGGAAATTGATACAAAAAGCTCTCCCAACTAATAGCAGACTTGCATCTCACAACCCGGATATATCCTCGGACTGTCCTTTATGCAATATGCAGGAAGCGGAAACAGAAGACCACCTTTTCAGGAAATGCCATTCGCTAGAGCTATATGGTTTGGATGTGAATTAAATTTCGTCAATACTCATATAATTACAGACTCTATTGTGAATTGGGTTGAGGAGTGGAGTTCTAATAATAAGTATTCCATTGTGGGCGATCAAATAGCAACGGTCACATGGTTCCTTTGGAAATATCGTTGTGAAGTTATATTTCAAAAAACAAGATCAAACCCATACTCGTTGATCCAACAAATTAAGAATTTCATTCAAGCTCAGCCGATCAACAATAATATCTTACAGGGAGTGTGTCGAATCAAAGGAGTTCCTACCTTTAGATGGAAAAATTTCACAGCGGACTGGATAATTTTCACAGATGCCTCTTTTAACAAAGAGAATTTATCTATGGGCTTTTTTTCATTCTTTTCTCCGTCGAACAAGAAGCTTTTTTACATATTTCTGCAGGTTCAGACTGGGATTCATCGGCATTACACGCAGAAACAAAGGCAATCCTAAAGGCGCTAAAATGGCTAGAAAACAATATCCTTTCTACTGTTATTATTACGACGGATTGTAAAATCTTATCAGACGGCATCAACAAAAAAGATACGACGGCAGACTGGACAGCAGAAAACTCAATAGAAGAGGTGATAGCCATTCTTGACAGGCTTCCCCAAGCCACAATAAAATTTCATCAACAGAGATTATAATGCAGCAGCCGATTCAATAGCAAAAGAAGCAAGAATACGAAGACTACAATACATTTCAAAACATATGAAGCAACAAATTCACAAAGAAAGTATCCTTTCTAATGTTTTTAAGAAAAATGAAATTGTAAACCTCTTGTACTATATTGCTTAATTAATTTAATCTCTCTTTGCATCAAAAAAAAAATCATATTAAGTGGCAGTTTTAGTAGATTGGGAGTTTCAGTTCAGATTTTTCAGTATGATTTTGATTTGTAGCCGGATGGGTTTATCCTTTTTAGGTTGTAATGTAGAACTGGATTTATTTTTTAAATGCAATGTATTTCCAATTTCAGATTATCCTTTTTAGGTTGTAATGTAAAACTGAATTTAGCTTTTAAATGCAATGTATCTCCAATTTCAGATTCCGTTTTGATTCAGCTGATTAATTTCCAAATTTTGCTTTCGATGATTCAGTTTTGAATAAGAATTAAGCAACAAGAAAAATTAAAAATTAAAATCCATTATTAGAAAAATTAGAAATATCCACTAAATACGATTTATACCAAATTTTAATATTTTATATTGTAACACGTGACTACACCGTCACTTTTAAATAACAAATCATTATTGTCATTCTGAATAACAAACTTTATTTGTCATTCTTAATAACAAAGTAGATCCGTGATTTTTAACGATGGTTTGTATTTGTAATTTACAAAGAGTCACACCAAATTAATAACAGTTCAAATAACAGATGAAAACCGTGATAAACCATGCTTTATAACAGACTTCATTCGTCATTTATAGCCCTTTCTGGACTAGTGAGGGGTAAAAATTTCTAAAAGGAAATAATACTTTGATTAATTGAGAAATTGGAACCCTAATAAATGCAAATAACGCAATCATTTTGAAGAAATTACAAAATAACACGAAAAGGGAAATTGTTGGAGGAATGTTAGAGGAACTACAACAGAACGCTGGAGAGGAAGGGTAGCACATTGTTTCTAGGTGTGGTAGGGTTTAAGCCATCGCGAGTGGATCGTCACGCCCTCAAGCTTGTCAGTGTTGATGATCTTGCAATAGCCGCCTAGGATGACATCTGCTACCAAATATGGCTCATCTTCCTTTGTTACCAACAAATCAGATTGGTTAGCCATTTTCACCGCCACATTTCCAACTTGAAACGCGGTCCTCTTTGCTACCATGTCTCCAATTTGAAACTGATTCGGACTTGGTATAACATCTTGTTTTTGGGAAATGTTGTCTCTGACTGCTTCCAAGCTCTTGGAAAAATATTTGAAGGGACCGGCACCCCACTTACATCTCTTAGTGGTGGTTAGGTTGTTGATCAAAACAAGTCCCCGAGCCTTAGCAGGAAAAGGTTTTACCGTTTGTAAAAAAGGTTTTGAACTCCATCCGGGAACTTAAGTCCGCGAACCCAGTCCGGGAACTTGGGTAGGTTATGTCTAAAAACGATGTTTGTGAACTTATCTTAATAAACTTAGGAATGCTATTGCAAACCGTGGCTTTATAGTTCATGAATCGATTCGAGTGAATCACATCGTTTTTGCTTCAATTGTTTCTTGTATAGTACATGAGATTTCCTTGTAATTGAACAACTCTCTAACTAGTTCATTTGAGTCATTTGGACTAGTTATGGTGAAGAAGAATATGGTTGATATGAAAGTTATCATATGGCTAACCATTTGGTTAACTATTGTTGAACTAACTAATGTATAAGTTTGGGTACGGTTACACAAACCTAAAAACGTCAAGTACATGTGTGTATAACAAGCTATGTTTTCTATATAACGGTTGATTAATATTAGCTTGAATCTAATCAGGTTTTCATCTAACGGTGAATATTGAATTCTTTATTACTAAGCTAACATTATTGCAAACCCTTATTTAAAGACTATATAAGGGAGAACTATAGCAAATGGGAAACCTAATCCCCACACATTATGTATGATACTATTTGTTCTAAGCTAGAGTCGATTCTCCTTTAACCTTTGGTTTTCTTCTTCTAAAACCAAGTTAACGACTTAAAGACTTCATTGGGATTGTGAAGCCAGACCGATACTACTTTTCTTGTAGTTATGTGATTTGATCTTGTTTCTTCTATCGTATGAGTACAATTGGAATAATTGGCTTGAGATTTCTATCTCCAATAGGAAAGATATAAAAGTAGTCACAAACACTTCGTCTCATCATTTGTGATTCCTCAATAATCTTCTTCGCTGCGTCGATTGAGTTTATTGTGAGGTGATTGATAAAAGTGAGCTGTTCTTCGAGAATATAAGTCTGGTTTTATCAATTGGTTCATGTTCACCTTTATTTATCAAAAGATGGAACAAAACTCATAGGTATATTCGGGGAAAATGGATTTATCTATTACTGTAGACTTTTCGGTGTGATACAGATTTGTTTATTAAAGCCTTCGACTTTGGGTCGTAGCAACTCTTGGTTGTGTATGAGATCAACTAAGGAAATCAAGTACGTAGTATCCTGCTGGGATCAGAGACATAAGAGCACAACTGTACCTTGGATCAGTGTGAGATTGGTTGGGGTTTAACTACAGTACAGACCGAAGTTAGCTTGGAGTAGGCTAGTGTCTATAACGGATTAATACAGTGTATGTTTAATCTGGACTAGGTCTCGGGGTTTTTCTGCATTTGCGGTTTCCTCGTTAACAAAATTCTGGTGTCTGTGTTATTTCTTTTCCTCATTATATTTTAAAATATAATTGAAATAATACAGGTTGTGAGTTGTTCAATCAATTAGAATATCCGACCTTTTGGTTGCCGATTTAAATTGATTGACACTTGGATATTGGTCTTTGGTACCATCCAAGTTATCTTTCTTTGATAAAGACTCGCAGATTCTATTTGCTTGAGTATAGATCAAATTGAGAGATTGAGATAATAAATCCTTGAGATATTTTTATTTAGATTGAGTCTGGCTATCTAGTTGATTCTCTAGTAAAGTAACTCGGAGTTTGTCCATACAGATTTCTAATTGAAATATTGGGTATAGTTGTTAGACCCCCGCTTTTTCACCATCGAAGAACGATAAGAAAATAACTTGACTAATCAGAGAACATTTTTGCCATCATGTATACCTGATCATGTCTCACTCAACTAGGATTTTTGTGAGTGAGATTTTAACCTTGTGATTAATTAGCACAAGTATGAGCTTTGAGCTCATCAAATAAGTTAATCCTATTTTTCCTAATTTTTGGAGGAAAACATTTTTGATACAAAAAGTTATCATAAAACTTAATATCGTCAAAATAAGACGCATAGTATGAATTCTTAACTGAAGAGTTTTGACCAGAGGAATTTAATAGCCTATTGATGAGCTCTTTGTATCCTTCAATTATTAAATTTAGTTTGTCCTTCACACCTCCATTTATTCTTTCTTCTTCTGGTACCTTATTTACATCAAGAGCAACTGCATCTCCCTTTCTAATCTAAGAAAAACCTTTTTGAAGTCTTCTTGGATGATTTGTGTTAATATTACTGTTACAAGCATGAACATTCGAGGAACAAATCGAACTAACTTTCCTTATAGGATTCACAGAGCAAGTACTAAAACCGATTGGTTTAGACACACGAATGTCAGTTACACCTTTGAGAATTAAATCTAAGGTGTATTGAAGTCGAACAATTGAGTTGTCATTTAACCTAGATTTGCTCTTCCGTTCAACATGTCCTTTTGAGTCACGAAAGAGACACACGTTCTGATCACATGAGTGATTAGAGTGAACAGACTTAACACTATCGTCAGGAGATTTCTTCCTTCCATGCGATGTGGTGATTCCTTGATTAGAGGAAGAAGCGAGCACATCTATACCAATAGGAATGGGTTGTAATTAAAATCTGGAAATGAATTCACAGTTGAGTCAGAAGCGATTGGTATGGTGGACTCTTCAAAACATCCTTGAATGGAGAGTTTACTCAAAAGACGTTCAATTTCCAAGGAATCCTCTTTGAGTTTCGCCTCGAGTAAGGTTCGTATGGAACAGACTAAGGCGTTTTCCTCGCTAAGAACCTTTAGTTGAGAATCACGATCATTTACCACACAAAAAATACATTGAATTTGTGTATTAACCGATTGATTACATCAGCTTGGATTCTAATAAGTTTTAGAATCATTATACTCTCTTTAGCTGCTTCTGTTAGAGCACTGCTCGGTCGAACTCGCAAGCGTTGCTATCTCAAGCTTGTTGTCAAGTTTAATTGCCAAAACTATAAGTCTTGATTTCTAGTCTACTTATAGCTATGTCTCGGACTAGGATAGAAAGTGTAGTTGAGCTCTAGACTCCACGACGTTCATCATAAAAAGACGAAGAACTACTCAAGGAACTGGTGGAACTTCATCGACTAAAAGGTATGTGGGGATTGAACTTATCTATCACTCAAAAAGTCTATCTACTTTATCTCCTATCTTAAGACAAAAGACGTATTGCTATATAGACTTCGATTATACACATTTGTTATTTCAAGCCGAGTTTATCTCGTTCTCGAAATATGTGTTGGTAAGCTTTCGATTTGTACAAGTTTATCTTTACAAGTGACGAAAGTCATGTTGATTATTTCTATATCTTGAAAATTGCTTTGATGAAAAATAGTGTGTGAATAACCTCTATTTAACATCCTCTAAGAATGTTTCAATGATTGAAATAAAGAGTTTAGAACATGTAACCATCTTTGGATATAAGCATATAATGTGTTTGCACATTAGTGTATAAGTCCAAAACCGGGAACCAAATGTATGCATACTTGTTGTGTACTAAATGGTTGATGGAGACTAGGTAAGTATGCGTACCCGTACACATACTGGCGGAAGTTCACGTCCGTGAATATCTGCTGAGTTTGGAAATCAAAACCAACTCAATCTGATTACCTAAGTACGCGTACCCGTACGCACACTAGTGAAAAGTGCACGTCCGTGAATTTCTGCTGAGTTTGGAAACCAAAACAAACTCAAATCCGGATACTTAAGTACGCATACTTAAGTGTGTTACTTTTTAAAAAGTTGTTTATTCATGAACTTAAATTTATATAAACTAAGGAATGCATATTTGCAAACCATGACTATAAAGTTCATGAATCGATTCGAGTGAATCAAAACCAATTTTGCTTCATTTGTGTCTTGTATACTTCTATGAGATATAAGAAATTGAACAACTCTTGAACTAGTTCATTTGAGTCATTTGAACTAGTTATGGTGATGATGAATAAGGTTGATATGAAAGTGCTCATATGGATAACCATTTGGTTAACTACTATTGAACCAATGACTTATACACATTTAGGTATGGTTACACAAACCTAAATGACATATATTTCATTTGTGTATAACAAGCTAAGTTCGATCTAACGGTTTATAGATATTAGCTTGAGTCTAATCAGGTTTTCATCTAACGGTGAATATTGAATGTTTTTCTACCAAGGTAACTTAGTTGCAAACCCTTATTTGGAGACTATGTAAAGGAGAACTCTAGCAACTGGGAAAGTTAATCCCCACAACTCATGTCTGATTCTAGTTGTATAAGATAGAGTAGATTCTCCTTTAACCTTAGGTTTCTGCCGAGACCCTCTAGGTTAACGACTTGAGGACTTCATTGGGATTGTAAAGCCATACCCAATATTTTCTCTGTAGTTGCGTAATCTGATCTTGTTGTTTTAATCGTATTGAGTACAATTGTAAAATTGGCTCGAGATAAATTTCTCCGATAGGAAATATAGAAAAGTAATCACAAACATCGTCGTCTCATCGTTTGTGATTCCACAATATCTTATTTCGCTAGTCGATTAAGATTATTGTGAGGTGATTGATAATTCTAGGTTGTTCTTCAGGAATATGAGTCCGGGTTATCGATTGGTTCCTGTTCACCTTGATTTATCAAATTACGGAACAAAAACTTGTAGATATTTCTGTGGGAGACAGATTTATCTATTCTTGTAGACTTTTATATGTGAGACAGATTTGTTTATTAAAGTCATCGACTTTGGGTCGTAGAAACTCTTATTTGTGGGTGAGATCAGCTAATGGAATCAAGTGTGTAGTATCCTGCTGGGATCAGAGACGTAAGGAGCGTAACTGTACCTTGGATCAGTGTGAGATTGATTGGGGTTCAACTATAGTCCAGACCGAAGTTAGTTTGTAGTAGGCTAGTGTCTGTAGCGGCTTAATACAGTTTGTGTTCAATCTGGACTAGGTCCCGGGGTTTTTCTGTATTTGCGGTTTCCTCGTTAACAAAACTTCTGGTGTCTATGTTATTTCTTTTTATTATTATATTTTGTTATATAATTGAAATATCACATGTTGTGCATTGAATCAATCAATTGGGAAATCCGACCTTTGGTTGTTGATTGAAATTGATTGATAATTGAACATTGGTCTTTGGTACCGTTCAAGTTAATTTCTCTTGTATTCAATTAAACTCGCAATTTTTATTTGCTTGAGTAAGGATTGAATCGAAAAATTGAGATATAACTCTTTGATATACTTTTTATTAAGATTGAGTCTGACTGTCTAGTTGATTTTCTTTGTAGTTGCAGGTTTTCCCACAATACACCCCTTGTAATATCTTGATTATAATCTCTTGATCTAAACTAATTTGATATTGAAAGTATGATTAAAATTCTAAAAATTGTAAATAGACACACGGATTTTTACATGGTTCGATCAATTTGATCTACATCCATGATTCTCTACTATGATTGTTAAAATTTACATTTGATTTTACATTTGATAATCTCCATTAATGGAGTTATAAATCTAGTTTTGGGGAAGAAGATGATAAAGAAAAATATATTTTCTCTCTCCTCAAGACTTTCTCAACTCTAAAAAAAAATATATCCTCCTTTCCTGAATCTTTTGGATCTCTATTTATAGGAAACTACATAATGGGTCACAACTAAGCTGTCCTCTAATTTCGGATATCATTCGCGATACTATCAGTAGCTATAATATTCCTTCTCGCAAGCATTGTAACCATCGCCAGTTAATCATGTTCTTTTTGTGTTTCTTCCATCGTCAACTGTTATGTCATTATTTTGTGACACTCGCAAAATGTTGTTGGAGAATTCGCTGTGACGCTCGCAAAAATGTCGTTAATCTCTCGTGAATATAATTGTGGTGATATTCTGGTCCTACATCTTGCCTCTTTTTTCTTGAATATTGCTTGAAAAGTAATCTTTAAGAAAAAATCTGTTGTTGTAGTAGTCATCTTTATTGTTGAAGGAACGAGCGAAAGAATTCTAGACTTGAAAAGTACGTACATGCCTCTATTCTTTTGCGAAGTTCCATATCTTTGCTAAGTAACTAAGAATTATTAACTCTTGAATTATGCGAAGTATGAAGTATCCTTGAATAAATATAAGAAGTATCCGTCCTTTAATGAAAGTCATAAGTATTGCCTCTGTTCACGTGAAATTATTACTTCATTTTTGGTGAAAATCCTTGTCCATTTTGGAAATGATTCTTGCCGAGAAGATAAAGAACAAAAAAAAATGTTTTCTTGGTAATCCATAGTTGCCTCTGTTCTTTATCTATGAAGGAAGAATCTCTGAGAAAATGTTAAATGAACGAATTGCCTCTACCTCTGTCAATAAAATAATCATATTCTGCGAAATAGTCAAATTTCCTGCGAAAGTCTGGAATAATCTGCAAAATGCTAAATGAGTTTGCAAGTTTCTGAATGTTTCTGCGAATTTCTAAATTTTTCTGCGAGATTCTAAAATAGTGACGTGAATAGTGTTGTGATGAATAGTTCTGCGAGCTGATGAATAGTAATGCGAGCTGATGAATAGTGCTGCGAGATTGTAGATAATCTTCTTGAGAGACTCTGAATAATATTTCTGAGAGATTCTGAACAGTACGTGCTATCTTTCTTGTGATGAACATATCTTTCCTGCAAAAATAGGTAGTGTTTAATATTAATCTGTTGGTCTTATTTTGCCTTCCTAGTTAAAGGTCTTATTTTGACAACTTTTCTTGTTGCGACAAAATCGCAGGACGTCTTTACATTTGCATGTATTGACCCATTGATCTTGCCTTATCCATTTTTCTTTGAATTTTCTGCGACAATATGATAAGTCTAAATCCCCTCGCGAGAATAAAGTCCCATGACATTGCCGTCTTGCGATGAAATCGCAGGACGTCTTTACACTTTCATGTAAAAACCCATTGATCTCATCTTAACATTTCTCTTTATGGCTTGTTGCCTCTATATAATTTACGTCACGCGACAATATGACAAGCCTAAATGCTCTTGCGAGCATAAAGCCCCATGACACTGCCGTCTTAAGACACTTATCAGCTCCCTAATGGAGGGTGCTGCCCTTATCTCCCCCTGGTTTCCCCTTCAAGGAGGGAACATCGGCCATACAAGACTAGCTCCCCCATCCGGATTTTCCAACAACCAGTTGTTTTCGCAGCCTCTTGTCCTTTATGCCTATATGGCTTATAGTTACAAGACTGCACCCTAAGTGGGGTTTTCTTTGTGCCAAGTGCATTGTAGCCAAGACTTACCAAGGATGGCAAGAGAGTTTCGTACGCTCCGGGCACCCTTGGCTCAACCGTGTACCTCGGCGCCTTGGTCATACTCTGCACTTCTTGGAAGAGATTCTCGGTCGTCCAACCAAGGTATAACCTTATATAGTTGGAAATCCAAGATCTCTCTCCCGGATAGGTTTTCTTTAACCCCATCGTATGCATGACTCAGGTTCCAGCAGCGGTATAACCTTATCGCTGAGTCATGTCAAGAGATACCCCCTCATATGAGGCGCTATTAGGTCTTACATTTGAGTCTTACGAAATTGTATTCGCGAACTAGGGTGCACGTCATAAAGGTTCGTCCCATTCTTATGTCTCTGCGAAATTGTATTCGCCTTTCTCGCGATAGCTTCGCGTCTCTTCATTTCTTCTTTCATTCTCATAACATCAAAAATCTTTAAAAAATTATTTAAAATCTTTTGAAATCTTAGAAATATTTTTTGAAATCTTGCGATTGTATCGCATTTGTTAAATCAAAAATCTCTTTCTGTAAAAGAAATATTCTAGAGAAATGTTTGAAATTTTCTTTGAAATCTTGCAATTGTATCGCGTTTTTAAATCAAAAATCTTCTGTAAAAGAAATTTTCTAGAGAAATGTATAAATTGAATGTTCTCTTTGAAATCTTGAAGTCTTTGAAATCTTGTGAGGATATCGCTGTTAAAAAAAAAATTATTTTTTTTATTTTTTTTTGAAATCTTAAAAATCTTGGCGATAGTTTCATTTTCTGTAATCTTTGAAAAATTTGAAAAATTTTGAACTCTATAAATTTTTGCGATGATTTCACCTTTTTGTAATCTTTGAAATCTTTTGCGATCTTTAAATTTTTTGCGATGATCTCATTTAAATTTTATAACTTTTTGAAATTTTTGAAATCTTGCGATTGTATCGCTGTTTGTCAATCAAATCAAAAATCTTTGAAATGTTTTGAAATCTTAGAAATTTTAAAAATCTTGCGATTATATCGCTTTTGGTAATTTAAATCAAATTTTTTGAAATATTTTGAAATATTAAAAATCTTAGAAATGCTCTTTGAAATATTGCGATAGTATCGCTTTTTGTAAAATAAATCAAAAAAATTCATTTTCTATAAGTAAAATATTCAAGGAAGTGGTACTTAGCTTTCTTGCGATTTTCTGTTGCTGCCGTTTCTCGCGAAGTATTTGATTTGCTTGTGAAATGAGAAGGAATGAGAAATGAATTCTTGACCTGCCTCTTGAGAAGTAGACATTTTTGTGAAAGAAATGAACATCTGTGAAGTATTCATTCATGCTGTGAATTCTCGCAAGATAAATGACTGCGACCATCTGTATGAGCTGCTTGCAAATTTATGATACTCCTCTCTGCGAACTGTTTTGAAGTGTAATGCTACTCCCTTATAAATTTTGCAAAAAAAATTCTCAAAATAAATGATTAGGTGAGAATCGATCTGGCGATTCCAATCTCTTTGGCTATTCCCTGGACCATCTGTGCCAGCTAGTGCTTGTGTTGTTACGGGTCTACTCTCTTGTTTTACTCTGTTCTTAGCGTCCTTTATATAGTTTTTCTCCTCGTTCTTTCTTATTCTCCTTATATTTCTTAATTAATATACCTTTGAATATGCGGTTAATACAGTGAAACGTGTTGTGTTGGAACAACGAGATTAATTTTGTTTATTATCATATTGATGCCCTTTGTATATTATTTCTTCATCTTTTCTTCTTTTGGGCTGCTGTCTTTGCTGAAATGTATGGCGAAACTAAGAACAAATCCCTTACTAGAAAGTCTCCTGAACAAACGTGTTTGTCTTTGTTGAGATGTATGCGAAGAGAACAAACTACTTTGCAGTAGATTTCGTCTATAACTCTTCTTCCCTTGTTGGCCTTTGTTGGAACTATCTTTGATAAACTTGCTGGAACTGTCGCTGATAAACTTACTGGAACTATCGCTGATAAACTCAGTCTTACGTCGCTGATGGTGCGGTAAACTCGCTGAGACTTTGCTATTAATCCAGTCCGTATTGTTGGTATTTGATTTGCTAAGAAAATTTGCGGAATCCTTCTCCATTTCTGCCGATATCTTAGGCTAATATTTTGTTTTGAACAATGGGTAATTTAAACAAGTATTGAACTTTAGTTGTCCTATCGCAAGTGGTCATTCCGAGACAATAATTCAATAACACTTCCTTGTTTGATGACTTTGTTTTATGAAGAACAAGTATTGAACTTGAATGTTGCTCGCAGTGCGTTGTAGAAATTACTATCGCAAGTCATATTTAATGGACCAAATTGTGTTCATTCTTCTTCATCGTAGGTTAACTGTTTCCTCCTTCGCTGGCTTAGCATTACTTATCTTAACTATCCTCTGTAGCAACGTCTCTTTTGGCGTCATTTCCCGCGGCTCTTGAACTAGACATCCGTATTTATGCTTGCCGGAATTTGTTTGCGGTTTACCGAAATAATAGCGAGCATCTCGCAGCTTATCATGCAATCGTCAATCCTCTCTCTGGGTAAAACAGGAATCCGATGTTCCATCAAAACAGGCGCCTCCCTTCAGCTTCCCATCTCCTGTTCTTCACAGTTAAGTTGGTTGCTCATTCTAGCTTATCACTTCTTCGCAGCTTTGACTACATTCTTTGAAGTAGCTTGGTTGATTCTTGGTTCTTCTTGTTTTCTCTGGCATACATGATGACCTAACAGATTATTTGTTTGCTGGCATTTTGTAGTTTGTTTCGTCTTTCTTACCTCTACTGAACTGTTGGTGACTATTCATCGCTACTCTTCTTTGGTGATCACTTGTTAGGTTCTTCCTTTGTTATTAGTGAAAGATCCCTCTTGTTTTTACCAACTTGAAATTGTGCGAACAAAGTCCGCTGGTGCAATATTAGTGGAAGCTCATTGGAGCTGCGGCATCGTCATTGAATGTTAGCTAAAGTAAGTGACTCAATTCATTCCCCGCATGAAAGTAAGTTCTTTTGCTCGCTGCACAATAATTCTTCCATCTATGTTCATTTTGCGTTACTTCTCTTTTGCCTTTGCGGGTTTTGCTGACGGTGTTAACTCCATCCTTCAGTTTCATTTTCTAACTGCCACAGATCTCTTATACTTCCTCATTTCTTCATTCCCATTAGCTTTCCTTCACCGCCAATTCACTTGCTGCAGCTTTGGTTAAAATAAGCGGATCTTGTTTAATGCATGCACTTTACTTCGCTGGGACATAGAACTTTGCAAAAATGTGGGGATTAGTAATCTTTATGAAGTGGTTTTCTCGCGAGTTGGAATATTCATCACCAGACTGAGAGCAACATATGAGGCTGATGCTACAAATAAATTCTATAGTGAAAAGGCGATTAGCAACAATATTTAATAAAATAAATTCTTGTACAAAGACGATACAAGATTAATAAAATAAATGTTAAATATTAATATGATACAGTAAAAACTCCATATATTAATAACCTTGGGACTTCAAAAAATTATTAATATATGGAGTTTATTAATATAGGGAGGTATCCCTAAAGAAATAATTTTTTTGCTAGTTCAAATTATGTAAGTGATAATGGATATGAATGTCTTCCTTAATCATCCAAATGAGTAACAAGTCGTATATGCTTTAACCAAAGAAGAAATCATCAATGGAATTAGACAAGAAGCAAAGGGAGATAATCATGATAGTATGGATGCATCAAAAGTTTCATCCCAAGAAACTTTAAACATGTTTGACAAGTTGGAAATGTTTTGGCTTCAAAAAAAAAGTTCCTATAGTAATGAGGTATTACGTATCCTCAAATCAAAAGATGCCATAACATCCAAAAATTACATCATTTACTCAAACAACTATAGATTAGTATTTTATTTCATCTTAAGTTTCAATGTAACAAGATCCATAAGTTTCCAACAATGACGATTATATTAATATATGGAGGTAAATTCCTTATGAAGGGACTAGAAAAATCTATTGATATTAAAATATGGAGGTTATTACTATTTATAACTGGCCCAAGTTGGGACTATGATATTTTATTAATATATAGAGTTTATTAATGTAGGTACCGAATATCACAAGGAATTAACTTACGAACATCGTGACAAATATAAGAGGAAAGAGTTACAAAACAATACGAAGATAGAGGAAGCACATGGAAGTATGAAGATTTGCGAAGATAGAATAATCGTACGAAGATGTGTTGCGATACTTCGCAACACATATACAGCTGTACAAAGTTCATTATAAATAGGAGTTCAAATGTAAAATTCGAGAGGTTCTTTTGGTGAGTATTAGAAATTATCTTAGGAAAGAGAATAGAGAAAGTTGTAACTATTCTAGTTCCATTTAGGTACTTCTTTGTAATCAATTGAGAGAATTAATAAAAAAGTTGTCATTCAACATCAAGAACTTCTCAAGTTTTACTAATTCTACTGAGGGTGTAGTTGTAGGTTATTCTGCAACTACATAATTGGCGCTAGAAACAGGATTTGAAGGATTCCTGTATCAGAAAAATGGCAAGAAGAAGAAATATATCAGAACCATTAACTGCAGTAAGAAGAAGTGTGAGACTCGCAGGAGGAGAAGCAAATATAACATGAGAACCTAGTAGGAGAGGGAGTAATCGAAGAAATCAAGCTCAACAAACAATAGATCATGATCGAGTGAGTATACACACTTGGAGAACTGATACACCAGCAGAAGAATATAGAGAACCACAAATTAGAGAAAATGGGAGGTTGATGGGAGGAATAATTCTTGAAAGAGAAAGGGAGATGTTAGAAACATTGAGACAAGGAATTCAAGAAGAACGAAGGTTAGAAGCTGAAGAACGTGCTAATCTAACAAGACGGAATCAAGAATTGAGGATGGAGAATGAGATGTTACAAAGGAGGAAATCTCAAAGTGTTGCAAGATCAAATGCCATACCAGAGAGAGAGAAAGGCAGAATTCACCAACAATCAATGATGAAAGTACTATGCAAGGACAAGCACAGACTCAAGTTGAAAGAAATCAACAGAATCGCTTCATTTTAATACCAAACCATGAACAAAACATGGAGAATTTACGAACTAGGCCAAATACTAGAGAAAACAATCAGAATGGTGAAGAAAATCAAGAAGAAGAGTCAGCTGAGAGACAACAAGTAGTACATCAGAACAATTATGAGAATGGAGCAAGAAGAAGTGAAGAGGCTCGTAACAATCAAAATGTTGAGTATGAAAGAATTCAGAGAAGAATTGGAAATCAACGAACAGAAACAGCGAGGAATGAACCAAATTTTCGAACTAAAATACAGGTAAATCAAGAAGAAATAAATCACAGAAGAAGGAGAAATGAAGAAGAAGAAATTCCCGATATTCGCATGAGAAGGATGAGAAGAATAGAAAGGGAAGAACAAGAATTTCAAGATGCTCTACAACAAAACAATTGTGATAATTTAGAAAGAAGATATTTACAAAATTGTGCAAATGAAAACATTAATGAAGAATATGATAGAATGCGAAGGATCGCAAGAGAATAGACGCAAGAACGTAGAATAAGAGAGGCTGCGCTGAAGAGGCCAATGGATGAGAATTCTGAAGCAAATGCACGGATCTTTCGAGAATTAGCGGAAATGAGAGGGATGATAATCAATAGAAGAGGAGGAGATAGAAGGCAATTAGATGAAGCAATAGAAGAAGCTGCGAGGACTCCATTTGCTAGAGAAGTACAATTGGGAGGGATTCCACCAAAATGCAATTTGCCTACACTTACCAGTATCTTTGATGGGACTTCATGTGCTATTCAGCACATTAAAGCATACATAAGATGCATGTTACAATGGGAGAATCATGATGTTGTATTATGCAAGTACTTCACATCAAGCTTAACAGGGGAAGCTCTAAAGTGGTTCGAAGGACTTCCTAAGAACACTATTACGTCATTTAATCATTTACAAGAAACTTTCCTTGGAGCATATATCACAAATCATTCCTCACGGCTTGGTATTGAAGATGTGTTTGGTTTAAAACAAAGAATTGGTGAAAGTTTGAAGCATTTGGTAAGAAGATGGAAGACTATGTGCAGTGATATGGCAGGGCGCGTGGATGAGAGATACTTGATTCTGTCTTTCATAAATGCGATGTTCGCAACTGAACAATTGTATGTTCAAATATTCAGAAGAAAGAATTCCATAATGATGATAGAGTTACGAGAATTGCAAGAAGAGTACATTACACTAGAGGAAAAGCAAAACAATATGGAGTCATATCCAGTAGCAAACACTAACAATCAAGACGCAAGAGCAAATTTACTTCCCAAAATAATCAACGTCGTAGTAGGTACTTCGCAAACATCCTCGCAAACTTCTTCGCAAATTTCAGAAGAGAAGAAAATCAATAATAGCCAGCCAAAAATAGTAGCAATGGGTAGCAAAGATCAAGAAGAGTATGATAGAGAGAGGAATTTCTATAATCAAGGAGGAAATAACCAGATCCCAAGATTAGATCAACAGCAAGAAAATTATGGGGGACAAAGACAAAATTATTTTGGACAAGGAAATCAGAGACAAAATTATAACAATGGTCAAGGAAGTCAAAGAATGATAAGGGAAGAAATAAAGTTGCCACCTTTGAATACAAGTGTAGAGAAGATATGGAAGGCAATTATTCTGATAGAACATATACCAACTCCATGGAATATGGGAAAGGAACCACCAATGGTTCCAAGAAGTCATGAATTTTGTTCATATCATCATTTTCATGGACATTCTACAAATAACTGCAATAATATCAAGAGGATAATCTTGCGAATGATTGATCAAGGAAAATTGAATCACTTTTTACTTAAGCAAACACAGTCGCAACAATTACCACAGGCTCCAGTCATAACTCGCAGGGAGAACACATCACAATAAAAGGGAGAAGAAACCCTACATATAGAAGTGGGATCAAAAGCAAGGAATGTTTTCTGTAATTCTATTGTTCACTCATATAAAACCATAGAGGATTTTCATGATAATGTGTTAAGCAAGGTATATGCGAGGGATGGTGAAGGAAAGGAAGTAATGAACATCGCAAAAATTTCAAGACTTGAAGATTGGCAGAAAGGTGAAATTTCTTTTGAAGCCACTGAAATTCCAGAAGGTTGTGAAGCACATGATAATCCATTGGTAGTAAAATTAGCAATTTTCATGAATATGGAAGAAGGCGAAGATGATATGGAGGAAGAATCAATTGGTCTTAATAGAATTTTGATTGATACGAGAAGTTCTGTCAATATCATGTTCTATTCTTCTTACAAAACTATGGGGGGGAAAAGACGCAGATTTAATACCTTCTACCTACATGATTTATGGTTTTAATGGAACTGCTAATAAGCCTAAAGGAGAAATAAGCATGCGAATTCCATTAAGTGGAATGCGAATTGAAATTCTGTTTTGCGTTGTTGATGTCGAATCACCGTATAATGCTTTGATAGGAAGACCTTGGCTTCATGGAATTCTGGGCATAGCTTCCACTTTACATCAGTGCATAAAGTTTCCTCATATGAAGGGGGTTGGATTTATCAAGGGTGATTGGGATGAAGGAAAGAAATGTTACGATACAGAGGTAGAAGTTTGCGAAGGAAAAATTACTGAAAAGGAAAATTGGAGAAAAAGAGCAAGAGCTGTGAAAAGAAGTGAAAATTTAATTGCAGAAGTTTAAAATATGAAAGAATAAAGTTACAACGCTAATCATACAAGAAATTTATGATGGTAACAAAGGGTTGTGATTTGCGAAGAAAGAAGAAAGAAGGTAAGGAAACAAGAAGGTAATCAATATGTTTGCTCGTGAAGTATAACTCATGATAAATTTTACGAATATTGTTTGCTCGCAGGAAATTTGCAAAAGTTACGAATTTCAAAATTTTTATTGCGATTAACTTTCATTAAAGAAAGACGCACACATTAACTTGCGAAGAAAAGACCGCAATTTGCGAATAAAAGACCGCAATCTGTGATCAGCTTTCAAAAAAGAAAGAAAGCCGCAGAAACATTACACAGGCAAACCTTTGTGGCGTACAACCTAGTTCGCGAAGCAACATTTCGTAAGAGGCAAAGTCCTAAAGTACGTCATTTAAGGGGGTACCTATAAGCATGGCTCAGGGACACCGGAACACCACCAAGGAACCTGAGTACATGGAACTTTACGGGGTACAACCCAATAACGGGGTACCTATCCGGGTTAGACACCTTGGATTCTCACCTAATCTTGCGACATTACGCAATATTATGCGGTGTAACATGATTTAGGTTGGGCGAATAAGGCATACTGTCTTTCCAAAGAAGTGCAGAAAACGATCAAGGCGCCGAGGTACATGGTTGAGTCAAGAGTGCCGGGTGGGCTTGAAGCACATCTGCCATTTTTGACAAGTCTTGGCAAATGATGCACTTGTCCCAAAGATACCTGATAGGGTGCAACCTCGTAACTATAAGCCCTATAGGAAAAAAGGATAAGAGGTTGCGATCAAAAGTTGGTTGTTTGCAGAACCGGATGGGAAGAGATAACCTTGTATGGTCGATGTACGCTTCCTTTAAGGGGCAACCAAGGGGAAGATAAAGGGAAGCACCCTCCATTAGGGAGTTGATACGTGCTATAAGACGCAAATGTCACGAGGCTTCTTGTTTGCAAAAACATAAAGGCTTGTCATATTTGTGCAACAATTGAATTTCTGCGAGCATTCTAAGAGAGAAACAAAAAATACAAAGAGAACTCGCAGAACATAACAAACAAGTTAAGATGAGATCAATGGGTTATTACATGAAAGTGTAAAAACGTCCTACGATTTCATTGCAAGACGACAATGTCACGAGATTGTATATTCGCAAGAATGTTCAAACTTGTCATATTATCGCAAATACAAAAATATTATCAAAAAAGAGGTGGCAAAATAAGACCTTTACTTAGGAAGGCATGATAAGACCACAACAATTATTGAAAGTTATTCCATCAATATCATTGAAGAATTTTTACAAAAACATATATCATGAAGTTCTGACAAAGAAGACAGCTCCGTCAATATCATTGAAGAATTTTTACAAGAATATATATCATGAAGTCCTAACAAAGAAGACAGCCCCATTGAAGAATTTTCACGAAGATATAAAAAAAGATGCGATTTTGATCGCAATCAAAAACAGATAGTTCGTACTCATTAAATTTTACGAGAATTACATACTTCTTATACTTCTTCATATATATTGAATATTTCTCCACAACTTGAATACTTCTTATAATTCTTCAAGAACGTCTCATATTTATTATACTTCTTCAATGGATATTTCACATTTATCAGATTTTGCGAGGATTAAATACTTCTTATACTCATTCATACATTGAAGAATTCTTCACAGATTAAATACTTCTTATACTTCTTCAAAGATAATTTATACTTCTTATACTTCTTAAGGATATTTCATACTTCGTATTTCTTAGGATATTTCATACCTCGTATTTTTTAGGGAGGACTTCTTAATTGCAACAAGTTGAAGCTTCGCAAATTAAAATTGAGGCACATATTCTAATACTTCCAGCGATATTTGATCATATGAAGAACAATAATAGGAGGAAAGGGAATACTAAGCTAAGTCTTTAAGATATATTATTTCTCTCCACATGATCAAGTTATGCGAATAAGGGAAACACGCGGTCAAAGAAAAATCAATTCATCATCGCAAAATTAAGACATTAATACGAGTTAAACTTCAAAAAGAAATTGTTGGTTGATCAAAAGTGCAAGAAAGAAGAAAATGTTGTACTCAAACAGACAATATGAAAAGAACTAGAACAGATTTACAAAAAATAATGAAGCTATTCATCGGGGGATTTATTCCCATCAAAATGATCTTCTTTTTCTTCTTCAGAGAGATTATCTTCAACTTCACTATCAGAGATTTCCAGATATGGGGTATCTTCAGTAATTTCTTCAGAAAGGAGCGTATGGTACTTCTTAAGAGGAATTTGATTGTCTTCACAAATCTTGCGAGTCATCTTAGCTCGAAAATGCTTGACATATAAACTATGGTTATGCTGGGTAATTAGAAGTTGAGATCTTAAATCAGAAATCTTCTTCTTACGACTGGCATGAATAGTTTCCAGATCATCATTCATCTTCGCATAATTTTCTGCAGCAAGGAGAGAAGTTAAGGAATTGGTTAGCAAATTACGAAAGAAAAGTAATTAAAATACTCACCATTATGAAGAATTTACCTTCTAATTGCTTTTTATCATTACGAAGAGAAGAATTTTCAAGCTTTAGATGATTATTCTCCTTAAGAAGAGAAGAACTATCAGCTGCGATGCTCACAGATTGTGGATTATCTTCGTGACGGGATGTTAGTTCGGCGATATCAATACTTAAATCCTCTACTTTCTGACGAAGTTTTGAATTTTCAATCTCCAACTTCTTACAACGGGTTAAAGTTTTCTTCTCAGCAATGGAATGACGTCTTTCCCAATCAAGCAGTGCACGTGACTAACTCTTCCAACCTGAAAAAGTAAAAAGGGTCAGAAATTAATGGAATAAGGGAAACAAACAAGGAATAGAAAATAAACTTACCATACTCCCTAAAGCATATAATGTAGCAGGAGAGACGAATCTTGAAATTCCATCAAGAGAGTTGTTATTGAGTACAGTAGGAACTTTGCAAGACTTCGCAATAAGCTTGCGAGCATTCGCAGTAGGAGAGTTTCCTAATCCACGAGAAGAATGGAGAAAAGCCTCAGATATACGAATCATTGTTGAAGCAAAAGTTTCCGGGTTATTATAATCGTCATTTTCACTTTCATTGGCATCATCATCATCTCCTTTATCAGAAAGGGTATCAGAATTAGAGTCAAAGTCCTTCTCAGGAAATTTATCATCTTCATCACCTTGATCTTCCTCAACATTCTCATTAGAAGAGATTACATGGGAATAAGACTTGGTTGAGAACTTCTTCTTTTTCTTCCTCTCATAAGCAACATCTTCAAGTTTTCTTTTTCCTTTGCGAAGAGCATCATCTTGACTACCAGAAGTTTGGGTATCCTTCGCAGAGCGAAGTGTCTTTTGTCTCGCAGTTAATCTTTTGGAAGAAGTGGAACTCTTATTCTCACTCGCAACAACCTCAGGAAGATCAGAAAGAACCTTCAAATTCAAATAAGGATAAGAAACAGAGGCAACAATATATTTTTTAAAAAGAATATAAGAGTGTTTCTTACCTCATTTGAAAATAAATAGAAGAGTAACAAGAAGATAAGGAGATGGAGGTACATACATTTTTATAAACCCAAGGTTGATAATTACGATCACGAAGGTTCGCCGGAAGATCTATTATTCTATAATTATAAGAGCCCGATAATGCTAAAGGGTAGTTATACCAATCTTCATTATTAGAACGACGAGGTGTTTTATTATTTCCCGAGGCATAATCAATGTCGTGCATAAGAAGGTCATATGATGCGATATTAGCTTTACGATGAAGACGAACACCCCAACGTTTGTCTTCTTTCCTCGCAGGAATTAATGTGTAATTTTTAAAGAAACACTCAACTGTATAGTCTGCAGTGATAATCTCCATATCTTGAAATCCAGGTTTCCTAAGATTAACTGGATACAAAGATCTTCCAAAGAGCAAGACGAGTTGCGAATTCAACCAGAATGCGAATGCAATCACCAGTCAATTGATAAATGGCACATGAAAAATTGGGGTGGGAAATAATTTCATAAAATAAAGGGAGATTGACATCATAAAGAGGAAGACCTGCGAGGATTTGACCTCGTGAGATTAAAACTCTCTGATCATTCCAAATAAAATTGGTGAAGAGCTTTACACAGAGAGAAGACTTATTGTCGTAACCATCAATTTCAGAAAGAATGAGGTCCCTATCAGCAAGCTCTGCATTAATTTGTTCAATAGTTTTCTTCTTTGGAGCCATTGGATATAAGATAGAAAATAGAAAGGAAAAGAGGTGAAAGAGATAAGAAATCGTAGTAGCAGAAAAAGGGAATAAATTGCAGAAGCAGAAGTGATGAGGAAGACGAATAGGATAAGAGAATAAAAAGAAAAAACAAAGTATAATATTTATAAAGAAGAGAGAATTCGATGAAGATAGAAACTCATCAATGCGATTAAACGTGAACGGTTGAAAAGAATGGTTACGAAGAAACGTGTCAAAAAGGTAATGGAAAAGAAAAAAGACGTGTTGCGAATTTAACAGGTGGTGATAACTATATTAAATTTACGAGAATAGAGGTTCTTATGACAATCCTTCTTCGTAGAATTGACATGAGAAGAGGCAAGATGTAGGTACCGAATATCACAAGGCATTAACTTACGAACATCGTGACAAATATAAGAGGAAAGAGTTACAAAACAATACGAAGATAGAGGAAGCACAGGGAAGTATGAAGATTTGCGAAGATAGAATAATCGTACGAAGATGTGTTGCGATACTTCGCAACACATATACAATTGTACAAAGTTCATTATAAATAGGAGTTCAAATGTAAAATTCGAGAGGTTCTTTTGGTGAGTATTAGAAATTATCTTAGGAAAGAGAATAGAGAAAGTTGTAACTATTCTAGTTCCATTTAGGTACTTCTTTGTAATCAATTGAGAGAATTAATAAAAAAGTTGTCATTCAACATCAAGAACTTCTCAAGTTTTACTAATTCTACTGAGGGTGTAGTTGTAGGTTATTCTACAACTACAATTAATATATAGAGTATCAATATATGGAGTTTTTACTGTATCTAAAGAATTAATGAGGGAGTTTGTAAAATATTAAGTAATAAAATATGTTGTGGTATGTTGTTTGCTTTTCAAACATTATTTATGTTATATTCCCCTGGATTCTATCATGTTCCTGCGATGGCTTCGCTGACTTGAATTTGCGATGACGCCTTTGGTAATAATAATTTTGTTTTGGCTGTGATGTTCCGTTTTTTGCGAGATTGGCTGATCTTCATTTTTCTTTGAAAATCCATATTGAAGAAGTTTTGCCTGGAATCGCAAACGATCAGTAAATTTGGTTAGCAGTCTATAGAGCATTAAGATGAGTAATTTATCCCTACGAAGAATGAAAACTTTCAATGAAGTCTTCTTAATTTTGTTCTTTCGAAATGTAAATCTCTAATCAACAGAAAATCTCGAAATCTGACATTTTAGAAATTCATTAAACAAATTTGTAAAACGAAGTTTTGTTACTACAAATTCTAGCAAAACATTTTTAGATTCAAGACTTCCACAATAAATCAAATTTCTACAAAAAGCGAAGAGTAAAATTTTATTTTCCAATTTTTTTTGAAATTCCCAGATCTGAAAAATGAAACAAAGATTAAGAAAAGTGAGAAGAAATTTGTCCTTTTTGATGATTTGTTAACACAATTTTGCTGATATTTTCTTCATCCGCCACCTAATATATCTCCTTCTCTCTATTTTCTGTATAATCATGATCTTTCGTTGTAGCTTTCCATATTTGATCTTGAAATTTTTAGATCCAGTGAAATCTAATTCTAACAATAGCCAACTTATTTGAATCTTCTTCAATCTGTCCATGTTTCTAGCGCCAAAATGTAGTTGCAGGTTTTCCCACAACACACCCCTTGTAATATCTTGATAATAATCTCTTGATCTAAACTAATTTGATATTGAAAGTATGATTAAAATTCTAAAAATTGTAAATAGACACACGGATTTTTACATGGTTTGATCAATTTGATCTACATCCATGATTCTCTACTATGATTGTTAAAATTTACATTTGATAATCTCCATTAATGGAGTTCTAAATCTAGTTTTGGGGAAGAAGATGATAAAGAAAAATACATTTTCTCTCTCCTCAAGACTTTCTTAACTCTAAAAAAAATATATCCTCCTTTCCTGAATCTTTTGGATCTCTATTTATAGGAAACTACATAATGGGTCACAACTAAGCTATCCTCTAATTTCGGATATCATTCGCGATACTATCAATAACTAAAATATTCCTTCTCGCAAGCATTGTAACCATCGCCAGTTAATCATGTTCTTTTTGTGTTTCTTCCATCGTCAACTGTTATGTCATTATTTTGTGACACTCGCAAAATGTTGTTGGAGAATTCGCTGTGACGCTCGCAAAAATGTCGTTAATCTCTCATGAATATAATTGTGGCGATATTCTGGTCCTACATTCTTAAAAGTATATTGGAGTTAGTCCATACAGATTGCTAAGCGAATTATTGGGTGAGGTTGTTGTACCCACTTTTTCAGCTTCCCTTTCTACTTCAGAGTCAGACTATTCGGTAAGGTAATCAGGATAAGATGGAGAACTACTCAGGGAACTGGTGGAACTTCATCGACTAAAAGGTATATGGAGACTTGAACTTATCAATCACTTAAAAAGTTTATCTACTCTATCTTCTATCTTGAGACAAAAGTCGTATTGTTATATAGACTTCGATTATACACATTTTCTATTTCAAGCCGAGTTTATATCGCTCTAAGAATATGAGTTGGTAAGCTTTCGCTTTTCACAAGTTCATATTTACAACTGACGAAAGTCATGTTGATTATTTCAATATCTTGAAAATTGCTTTGATAAAAAATAATGTGTGAATAACCTCTATTTAACATCCTCTAAGAATGTTTCAATGATTGAAATAAAGAGTTTTGAACATGTAACCATCTTTGGATATAAGCATATAATGTGTTCACGCATTAGTGTATAAGTCCAAAACCGGGAACCAAATATATGCATACTTGTGTGTGTACTAATGGTTGATGGTGACTGGTTAAGTATGCGTACCCGTACGCATACTGGCGGAAGTTCACGTCCGTGAATTTCTGCTGAGTTTGGAAATCAAAACCAACTCAATCCGATTACCTAAGTATGTGTACTCATACGCACACTATCAAAAAGTGCACGTCCGTGAATTTCTGCTGAGTTTGGAAATCAAAACAAACTCAAATCCGGATACTTAAGTACGCATACTTAAGTGTATTACTTTCTAAAATTTGTTTATTCGTGAACTTAAATTTATATAAACAAAGGAATGAATATTTTCAAACCATGGCTATAAAGTTCATTAATCGATTCGAGTGAATCAAAATCAATTTTTCTTCGATTGCGTCTTGTATACTTCTATGAGAACTACGCAATTGAACAACTCTTGAACTAGTTCATTTAAGCCATTTGAACTATTTATGGTGAAGATGAATAAGGTTGATATGAAAGTGCTCATATGGCTAACCATTTGGTTAAAAACTGTTGAACCAACGACATGTACACATTTATGTACGGTTACACTAACCTAAATGACATATATTTCATTTGTGTATAACAAACTAAGTTCGATCTAACGGTTTAAAGATATAGCTTGAATCTAATTAGGTTTTCATCTAACAGTGAATATTGAATGCTTTGTTACCAAGGTAACTTAGATTGCAAACTCTGATTTGGAGACTATATAAAGGAGAACTCTAGTAACTTGTGTAAAAGAAATAACACATGCACCAGAAATTTTGTTAACGAGGAAACCACAAATGCAGAAAAACCCTGGGACCTAGTCCAGATTTGAACGCCACATTGTATTAAGCCTCTACAGACTCTAGCTTACTACAACTTAACTTAAGATTGGAATGTAGTTGAGCCCTAACCAATCTCACACTAATTAAGGTAGAGTCACGTTTCTAACGCCTCTGAATCCCAGTAGGACTCTACGCACTTGATTCCCTTAGATGACCTCACTCACCAGTAAGAGTTGACGTGACCCAAAGTCGAAGACTTGATAAACAAATCTGTCTCACACAGAAAAATCTATTGAATAGATAAATATGTTTCCCAAAAAAATACCTACGAGTTTTTGTTTCATATTTTGATTAATCAAGGTGAACATGAACTAATTGATACACCTGACTTATATTCCTGAAGAACAGCCTAATAATATCAATTACCTCACAATAATCTTAACCGTGTGGTAGCGAAACAAGATATTATAGAATCACAAAGAATGAGACGAATTTTGTGATTACTTTTTATCTTACATATCGGAGATTAAATCTCAATCAAATCTTAGAGAAGATAGTACTGAATACGATAAAACAAAGTAAGATCATAACACGCAACTACAGAGAAAACTATTGGGTTTGGCTTCAGAATCCCAATGAAGTCTTTAAGTCATTAACGTATAATGGTTTTAGAAAAAACCTAGGTTAAAGGAGAATTGACTCTAGTCGCAACTAGTATCACACATAAGGTGTGGGGATTAGGTTTCTCAATTACTAGAGTTCTCCCTTATATAGTCTTCAAATTAGGGTTTGCAATCAATGTTACCTTTGTAACAAAGCATTCAATAATCACCGTTAGATGAAAACCTGATTAGATTCAAGCTAATATCTTTCAACCGTTATATTGTCTTAGCTTGTTACACACAAATGAAATGTACCTTCATTTAGATATGGGTAACCTTACCTAAATGTGTACACTTAGTCGGATCAACAATAGTTAACCGAAGTTAGCCATATGAACACTTTCATATCAACCTTGTTCATCTTAATCACAACTAGTTCAAATGACTCAAATGAAACTAGTTATAAAGTTGTTTAATTGTTTATATTCTCTTAGAAGTATACAAGACACAATTGAAGCAAAATCGTTTTTGATTCATGAACATTATTGCCACGGTTTGCAAAGATTGCATTCCTTATTATATAAATGTTTTTGTTCATGAGTAGGTAAACATACTTAACCGATTTTAGAACTTAACCCATTCAAGTATGCAAACGGGTACGCATACTTAAGTTCCCGAACTTGGTCTTGTTCGCCAGTATGCAAACGGGTACGCATATTGTCGTTCATGGCCGAACTCAGTTGAAATTAGTATGCATACGGGACGTATACTATAGTTCCTGGACTTCAACTGTTGAATCAGTATGCATACGGGTATACATACTAAATTCCCAGACTTGGAATACACTTGCAACAGTTAGCATACAAGTACGCATGTTGTGCTACATCCAATCAATGGTTAATTGTTCTAAACTCCCATTTTAATCATTAAAACAATCTTAGAAGACGAGAATAGCTATCTCACACAAACTATTAGCTTCAAAGCAATTTTCAAGTGATCAATACGAAACATTCTGAGTCTACATCAAATGACTGTCTCACACAAATCATATAAGATGTTACCAGGCGATTTTCACATGATCATCTTTTGACTTTCGTCAAGAATAAAAGATGAACTTGGTTAAAGCAAATGCTTACCAACACATATTTTCGAGAAATATGTAAGCGATTTAAACTCAACTCGAAGAATCAAATGTGTATAAGTAAAGTCTATACAGCTATACGACTTTTGTCTCAATAGGAAATAGAATAGAAATATACTTTTGAGTGATAGATGAGTTCAAGTCTCCACATACCTTTTTTTGATGAAGTTCCACAAGCTCCCCTAAGTAGTTCTTCGTCTTCAATCGATGAACGCCATGAAGTCTAAAGCTCAACTACACATTCTATCCTAATCCGAGATATAGCTATAAGTAGACTAGAAATCAAGACTTATATTTTTGATAACTAAGCTTGACAAACAAGGTTGAGATATCAATGCTTGCGATTTCGACCGAGCGGTTCTCTAACAGTCTGTACCCCCTATTTTTCTTTTTCCATCTATATGTAAGGACCATAAGGATGGTTTTGTGTAGTCCTTTGTCTGTTTTTTTTTTCTCCTTAAATGAATTATGATTCTGCCATTTTTATTAATAGTGTGTTTGGTTATAGAATTAACAATTCCTAGGGATATATAATTCCATGGGATTATAAGTACCAGGAATAATGTAAATTCCCCGTGTGTTTGGTAGCTAAATAAAAATTTCTAGAATTCTTAGCATTTCCTTGTTTTAAATCCCATGTATGGTTTGGAGACTGTTTAGAGAAAGAAAATATGACTTTTACTGTTTAAAAAAAAAGTGGGTCCATAAATCCCTCCTAAATTTCCCAGCAAATCTTAAGGGGGAGGTGGTATTTCAAAATTGAGGATTTGCTAGAATTACAACCCAAAGAAAACGTGAATCTAAGAAATTTTGACTACCAAACCACCAAGGGAATTATAATTCCACCAAAACCCCCATACCCATGAATTCCACCTTTAGAATTATGTATCCAAACCCACCATAAAAGAATTTGTCTTTTTCTTTGGAAATTGTCTTAAAGGGTAGTAATATACTCACAACATCAATATTACGATCACATCTGGTTGTCATGGATTATCGTCCTTGTTGATATAACTAAAACGATTATAACAATCATGTAACACCCCGCGTTCCGGACCAGGGTAAAACCCATATGGAGATCCGAACTCGAAGCGTTACGGGTCGGAAAAAGACTTATGCATATATCTATTTTTATTATTTAAGTTATTTCACCAAGCACAATAAATTTAAAAAAAAAAACAATAGTTCATTATTTAAACATCTTTAATTATATTTCCAACAAACAATGATATCAAATTACATGTCAAGCAATTACTAAGAAATAACGCAATCACTAAGCTACCCATTCCTAGCTTCCGCTACGCAACTCCGATAAATCTGCAAGGATGTCAATTTGGGTGAGACGACATCTCATTAAAATGCATTCCCAATTCTCTAAAGATGCGCAAACATAATCATTTTTTTCATGGAAAAACATATAAAAAGAAACACAGTCCAACTTAAACGAATCAATGATATATTCAACAATCACAATACCAACAATGTTTTCGATAAATTATCCAATCTTGAATTAAGTCTATGAGTTCACAACATTATTATTATTATCAAAAAATCATCCATTTAAGTTTCAACACATCATTCACATATTAACATTGTCACCAACAAACCATGAGTTCAAGATACGAAAACCTTAGTTCGTACACCCACCTATCGTTTCTCGGCACGGACAGCCTCCATCGATGGTCAGGAAAAAAATTTCTTTTGGGGATCATACCCATCTGCTCTCGGGGATCATTACCCGTTTCATTTTTGTTATCCGACACGAACAACCGCCGTCGATGGTCAGGAAACACAAGTTCATACAAGGGGATCATTACCCATTTAACTCTTAGGGATCATTACCCGCCGTTACCATGAAACCATATTCCATATAACAGAAAAAAAAAAAAAAACTCATTTCCTTTTGAAAATCGTTTTTACAAACAACACAAGCAACCATGGCTTAACAACATAAATTTCTTTTAAGCATTTATGTAAACAAGCTTTATGCACACATTTTATATCATGCATCTCAGGGTGATTACTTTATCTGATCATCCTAAATTTTTATGAGAACATACATAACTCAGTAAACAACAACATATACAAATTTCACATTAAACTAACGGCTCAATCAAAAGATAATGATTTTATAAACCCATCATAAAATCTAGGCAAATTCGTCCTGTTATTAAAATATTCACAGTAAATTTATCTTAATCTGAAATGTAGCAAATCCAAAACATAATGAAACATAAGATATTTATATACAAATTTTCTTACTTCAAATCATTTTAACATCTTGAGATTGACTAAGAACATCAAAACCACGACAAAACGAAACTGTCTAGAAATTCAGAAACATCACCAAAATTCAAACAAACATTCAACGGTGAATTTATGGTGGATTAACCTCAAATTTTAAATATAGATACCTAATAATGTTATCTATCTATATTTAAAGGTTGATCATCAATCGGGTGAATATAACCACACATGTAAATTTCATAAATCTAATGATACAAGATTAAACGAAATTAAAATCAAGCATTATCAAAAACACAATGAGAAAGGGGATTTAATATTCTACCTTTTATTAGCTACAATCTCCTCTAGATTTTCCATAGAATTCTCCTCTAAAACCATGCTCCATATCCTTCTCATTCTCCCTAGATTTTAGTTTTCTAATCTCTAATATTATTTATCTTCATTTGATATATATATATATATACATATATTGGAGTAACAATTAGGTTAAAGTAAGAGATATAGAAGAAGAAGAACTTGGTATTGATAAAGCGGCAGCCAACTATTACATACATATAATATTCTCTTATATACAAGAAAGGGAAGACCTATTCATCTAATGGACTGCACATCCATGGGCCACATGCCCTATAACACTCCCCCTTGTGTGGTTCAATAACAAAGCTTTATACATAGTGCTTTATATATAGTGCTTTACAAGTAGTTCTTCAAATGTCGTTCTCTCCTTGATGACTTGTGCCGAAATCAATTGCCTTACTAAAACTTTGACAAGGAAAAACCCAGTGGGATAAAACCTTGGTACACCTCTTCACATGTAGTCTCTTACCTGACATGTAGTTCATCACATGCAATACGATCTTCACAGATCGATGAGTCTAGGTTAATTGCCTTGTTAAAACTTCGACATGGAGACCCAAAGGGACAAAACCTGAACTAAAGAAAAAGAGTACAATATTACACAAATGTAGAACATAGTTAGACTCGAATATGTTGCCTCATTAAAACCTTGACAAGGAAAACCCAGAGGGATAAAAGTAAAACCTCGACGAAGGGAAAAGAGTACAATGTGACAGATGCAAGTAAAGGTGATCCGCTGCAGATGATCACTTTGCTCCGTTGAAGTGGACTAGTTGCATCACAACTCTTAAGGAAGAAAATCTTCGTGGGAAAGACAATAGCCTTAGTTAGGAAATTACATTCCCGGTGTTTGTTGTTGTCTCATTAAAAACCTTGCCGAGTTATAAAACCATGTAGGAAAAAACAACCTCGGTGAAGGAAAATAGTTCAACACACTATTAGATGCTCCCCCTGATATCAGACAATTTTTATTAGTCTAATGCAGTCAGAATAAGTTTATCACACTTTACTTTGGTGACTTGAATGTTTATAAGACCTTGTTGTTGATTCTGGAAGTTACTTTGCTTAAACATACTATCGCGTTTCATTTCTTTGATTCAGATATTTTCAGTAATATCAACGCGATCTTTATGTCTTCAACGTTCAACATACTTGATGCTTTTTAGTGTTGTCTCGCTAAAAACCTTGTCGAGTAACAAAACCATTTGGGAAAACCTATTCTCGATCGAAGGGAAAAAAGTACAACACAGCTTTAATTTCGAAGTAAAATATGTCGGCATCATATCCTTGGATCCTCCCCCTGATATCGGCATCTCCCCCTGATTACTTTCAGAGTTGTTCCACACAGTTTCTTTAGTCACGTACTTTTCGAAACTGAATATCGGTAATAACCTAGGAAATAATCTACCATATCTCACTCTGATTACTTTCGTTGGAGAAGAGATTATTGTGCTTTCATAATCAACAACTTTTGGATTGCACTTTCATTAGCATTCCTTTTAATGTCTTTGTAGGGATAATACAAATTTATGTCAATGGTTACTCTTAAGTACATGATTACATTCACTATACCATTCCAATGACGTTGCGTTGGCGCTGAGCTATATCTATCTAACAAGTTCATTGAGGATGTAAAGTTTAATCGAGTACATTATTATACTAAGTACAACAATGCGTCTATTGTACTTAGATATGGGAATTTCATCTCCCAACACATATTCGTCATCTTTTTTTTTTTTTTTTTTTTTTTGAGAAAAAGGCCATTAACAGGCTTCAATTAATCAAATAAAACTGTCAATTACATTATCAAGTGGTAAGAAATTGGAAGGGAGTCTAGCAACAAGCTGAGCCCCTATCGCTTTCTGAATGACAACACCTAACCTGTGGAAAAGAAAATCTCCAACTTTGACATTTGCATCATTATTGGCCATATAATTACAGAGTCTCTTTAAGAATTTGATAGTGTCATCACCAAGCTCACCAAGGGTAGTGAAGGCAAGGACTCCAAAACCAAGCCCATGCTCCGTGCATTTCTCAAGATATTTAACACGTTTACGATCAATAGCATTGGTGAGAGCTTGACCCGGAGTAAAAGCACGTACTCCATCACCTGTGAAGGGAGAGACACCTGTCACGTCCATACACACATCACGACCATCAATCCAATTATAAACAAAGGTGTCCGCTGGTCTTAAATCCGAGCCATCATTAGAAAGAAGGCCCACATCAACCTCCTTTCTAGCTGAAACACCCGCACGATAACACATGTCAGCGAAAGTGTCACGAACAAGGTCATGTCGAAACTTATGCCTAACCTCCTTGGCACAATGCAATGCGTGATCTCCAAAAATGTACATGTCCCTGCCACAACTAGGACACGTACTGCCTTCCTCAAAAAGTGGTATACCCAGTCTATAACACATAACCGCACTGAATTGCCTAGGGCCTATCTTCTGATGAAGACCCTCAATAGGAACAGCCAACAAGTAGTCTTGTGCATGCTTAATATTATTGCATTTCCAAAGAGCAGCATCACGTGCAGACAAATTAAAGTTAAGAGGTAACTCTTTCATCACAGAACTAAAGTATCTAACCGCCAGAGAACACATAGATTGGGGGCGATATGATGGACACTAAGTGGTGAATCAGCAATACCACATACTTGATTGTATGCACAAATAGCATGCTCCAGACTAGAGCTAAAACCAGACACATTGGAGTGGCGCAGGATGTTTTGTTGCTGCAAAATAGTTTGCAAGCTAGATGCAACGTAGCCATATTTCATAGTATCATACATAGTATAAACACCCGCACCACCATGTTGAATAGGTAAAGTAACTAACCTTTGTTGAAGCTTACCAAAACCTGGACCATCTCCTGTGATGAGGTGTTGAAGATATGTCATCAAAAACTCATCAAACAAAGGTTGAGCCTCACTCAAATGTGTTGGTTTGGCCGTTCGCATAGAGAAGTAGAGCCTGGAAACACCCGTACAATTGCGCATAAGAAGGAGCTCACATTGCGGATCTTTAAGCTTCTTGATAGCCTCTATTAATGTTGTAGTTTCCTGAACTTTTTTGACCACGAAATCCCTACAGAACTGGTCATTCATACTCACTGGCCCACCAAACAACTTCACCCCGTCCGAGGGTATGCTAATGTCATATGGAAAAACACCCGGAGCCAAGATTCTTTCATCAACTGTAGGCCAGTAAACCTCCGTATTAGCCACATTAAGATGTAGCCCGAGCGGCAGACCTTCTAGTTGTACAATCTCCAAAGCTTTAGCCACCATAAGCGTGTCACCGACCAAGGTTCCATCATCTAGGTACCAAGCTTGAAGATCCAAATTGCATTGCCTTGCGATGCTATGAATAAGAGGGTGGAGCGTTAATGCGAACAAGAGGGGTCCGAGGGGATCCCCTTGTTGCACTCCTTGTGCAGATAAAAAAGTTTTGTACATATAATACAACTTTGCTGGAGATGAATAACAAAACTCCACCCAATAAGAAATCTAAGGACATTGATTTCTAACCTCATTTAGCATAGCAGTGCGGTTCACCAAATTGAAGGCATTGGAGAAGTCGACTAGAAGCATAGTACGAGTATCTGAGCACCCATGGACCTCCAACATGTGATTGACAGAGTGAAGAATAGATTTGCCACCGCAAGCTACGCCCACGCCAAATTGATAGTCCCCCAGATAGGTTTCCATCTCCTTGCATACATGAGCGGCTGCAACTTTCGAAACTAAACGTCTCCACACCGTGCCGACAGCAATTGTCCGTCATCCCCCTCCTTGTTTGACTAGATGAGTGAGTGGTGCGGAAGCAATGAAAACACCCAACTCTGAGGGGCATAAACCAGCCAACCATATGTTAACAATGTGTGTGATGGAGGTGATCAGTTCTTCTGAGACAGCAGCTGCGGAACCGCTAATTGCATCAATCAAATGTTGAGCACGTAGCCCATCTCTCCCACACGAGGTTCCTTTGGGGAAACTATTGATCTTGCTCAAAACTATCTCCGTAGAAGCAGTAAGAGCAGCCTGAGTGTGAGGTTCAGTGGGGATAGAGGGTGGTGTCGCATACGGATGCTTACGCTGTAATTCTTCCAAGGTGCCAGAATTGGCAGGAGCGACCCCATTAGATGTTAGGGTACGTATAGTTGTTGTGTACATGCCATAATTCATATTTTTACGACAAAGCCGCAAATTTTTATCCTCCTGACTAACTTGTTTTTTCCTCTTGACTTTTAGCAGCTGCTCCTGCCAAGCCTTATGCTCGTCCAGAACCTGGTAAACCAAGGTGAGACATCATTGAGTATCAGAACACATCGACATGGCGGAGTTAATGGCTGTAATCTGAAGATTTTTTCGACATCCATGTTGCTCCTCCTGGCTACTCTTTGGGATGTATACACGAAGTACATAAATTGGGAAAAGCAGCAGTTGAATCCATAGTGTGATATCCCTGGGATTATGGATGACTCTTTGTATTACCGTATTAAAGGTTCTAGCAAAGAAAAGCTTACATTTAGCTGGAATGCTGGACACAGTTTTGATCTGTTGTTGGAGCATAATGTCCAGCAGCTCTAAACTCAAACATGGAAGGGGATCAGAAGTAGTCTGAGATGGACTATCACACGAGGGTGCTTCTACAGGACAAGGGATACCATAAATCAGAAAACTAGCATCCACTCCATTTAATGGACACTTAGTTACAGTACCTTTATGTGATCTACATGAATTCCTCCATACCTGTAATCGCATACAATCTGTACACAGCCACATCTTCAATTGACGCAAAATATCCTCCCATGAATTGTAAACCTTGTTGTTGCTGCTGATCCTTTTGCGGCATACAATTTTGCACTCTTCAGTAGGGTAGTGTTTATCACGCAAGTGTGTTAACAACGAGCCCTTGATATAGCCTCTTCCCCGAACACCATTGGAGCAGCCATCAAACCCAGAAAAAGGGCAATGGAAACGTGCGTCTTTTGAAGAATCTGCAATATCATGTATGATGTCAGAAGTGGAAGAACCTCTTGTTCTTACCATGGCTAATCAAAAACCCATGCAAACCCTAACTGAACCCGTAGAGATGCAGCAACCAAACTTAGGGTGTCAAACGAAATCCTGGGAAGAGGGGAAGAAGATGAGGCAAGAATCGAAAGAGAAGGATTTGGGTAGAACTGGTTTGATCAAAGAAAACCACGATCCATACCAAAAGCACTTCAAAATCGCCAAGCAGCGTGAAAGTCGCCCCCCCCTTTTTTTTTTTTTTTTTTTTTTTGACGAAATGGTCACTTACATTTGAACCTCGACTAATCATGGGAGTGCTATCATGATGCATGTCTTTGTTAAATTTCCTGACAACTTTAGACATATGCAAACTGGTGGAATAATATCCTACAAGCTCAGTTCTCGGTCGAGCTTTCCCTAGATTTTTCATCTCAAATTCGGATTTTAAATAGCTTTTAAAGTCTTTATTACATCAATAGTACCCATCATGTATGTACCGTCGACATAAATAGCTACAATTCCAAATTGGGAACTTTCTTGTAAATACGCAATAAAAAGTAACTTATTTGTCTATCCCCTCCAAATCAAATAGCCACTTAGACGGGTATACCACTTCCACCTGATTGCTTCAATCTATAAGTGAACGTTCCATCTAATTGTAAATGTACTATGTGGTTTAGAGTTACTTGATTTGGGAAACAAAAGTCTATCAAGCACTTTTATAAATATCTTCTATCTCTTGATTCTTTCAGAGATATGTAACAACCACATACATATTCTGTATTTCAAGTTCTTTTGAAAATTACCAAGCTAACTAAGTAGCGGAACTCTATAACGTTCATTACAAGAGAACAATTCCAAGGATTTTTGTGAGAAACCTCGCGCCACAAGGCGAGTCATTGTACTTTAAGACTACTTTCTTCTCATTATGCTTTATGAAAAATTAATTATGTATGTCCAATAGGATTTACACTTGGTTGGTTAGCACTACCACACCAAATACCCGTATATTTGCCAAAGAACTAAGTTCTACCTGGATTGTGCAGGCCAAATATGCTATTTATTTGAAATTAATCAAAGTAAAGCATGGTTCGATCTTATTTTTCTCTACTTCTGGAGAAACTATTTATGGATTATATCATCACTGTGTACGCATGATGCTTCCATTGACTCATGTGCATTCTCATAATCCGTCAGGATTGCATTGTTCTCTAGAATCATTTAAAACTTTGGAGCGTCCTCCAGTTTGATTCATGGACATATTCAGAGACAATCTTATGAGATGATTTCTGATGATATAAATAAGTTGTTCCTTACTCACCTACTTTATTTCTATGTGTGGATTGATCGAACGAAATGGTATCTCCAACTTCCTTTATGGAGCCACGGCCTCAACCACACTTCCACTAAGGGTAGTTGCAACACCTTAGTCTATGGTGTATATCTCGTATTGAGGATTTGTAACTTTGCATATAGGTTTGCAGTTGGTATGTGTGATCTCATCACTTTAGCAACATCAGTGTACATTCTGAAAATCGAATATTCTTCATCAGTTCACATTTACATTTGTGGAGTATAAGAATCAATATGAGACACAGTGGGAATACACCACGATAATTCATGTCGTTCCCTTAGAAAATACTTTTTCTTATCTCCCCCTAACGACGGGAAGACTGTCTCATTAAAGTGATACCCCGCAAATCTAGTAGTAAGAGATCTCCTGGAAAAAGTTTTAAAATGCGGATAATTGTTGGGAACTCATTTCCAACATAACTACTTAACAGTTTTGAAGACCCATCATAGTACGATGTGGAGTCGTAATGGCACATATATAGTGCAACCAAAAATGCGTAAGAACATGAATGTCAGGCTTAAATCCAGTTACCAACTGGTGCGCTAAAAAAGTTGACTAATATTGGGTTCTAAAACAAATTAAGTAAAGATGCGTTAATATTGCATATTCCCCAAGCAGTTAAAGGTAGGTTTGTACGCATAACTTATTCCTTAGACATCATCTGTAACCATTGATGATATCCTTTGGGAGACCATGAGGTATATGATGCTCTGCATTCATCCTATTAAATATGCAATAACCATCAAGTCCTTTTGATGTGCACTAGCTAGCATTTTCAAGGGTTGGCGAGCCTTTACATGTAAAATATGTGCTAGTAGTTTTCCAAACGCAAATTTCTTGGGAACTATAACTAGTACAAAAATTTAAAACATTCACCAGAGCCATAAGTCACTTTAATGGTCCGCATTCTTCATGAATATTTTTATAAAGTTCACCTTGTTTTCTTTGTAATATGGAATTTTTACCATTTGCATCTTAGGATGGTCTCGATCCTATTTTACTAAAGACTTTGTAAAAATGAGTGATATGCTTTCTTACCTAAAAGCATAATGGGAAGGGGGGTTGTGCATCTAGTAATTTAGAAAACACTTATTGAGAGATATGTCGTTACTTTGCATTCTGTCAATATTTTTCCCATTTTCGTTCATTCAAATAAAGTGATATTTGTATGAGTTATTTCAAAACAATCATCATGTCACAACCAAAGTTTCTTTATGGTTATGCCCCAAAGCCTGCATGAGTCAGTTTCCAACATTTTATCGTCGGAGTCAATATGATTCAATAATCCAAATATTATAGTGAATTACATTGCACTAGATTGACTCATTAGTTTCTCTAAAACATATTTCCTTCCAAATATATTAGAGACTATAAAAGATGCAATCAATTACATTCTTATCATTTTGATGTTCCACGTGGTATCCATTGCACGGGTTACGTAGGAATTTAACAAGGTGTGATTATCTCTTGGTACATCTAGAGATTTTGCGATGTCTTTGTTCTATCTTGAAGAAAAAAAATGAACAGTGCTGCGCTCGATAAGATAGTCAATTGGCCAGGCAAAGTTCTTGTTTCCATTAAAGTTGATGTGAAAATTGGTTGCTAGTATGTTACACACATTACATTGTATATAACACCACCTATAACCAGGTGCATTTCCAATTCTTGCATTGATGATGGAAGCTAGAATTACATTTTAGCTTCATCCCATGACATATATGTCCCTTTCATGCTTTACGTCTAACCCTTATTACTTCGGGGTTCTTTCCATTTTAAATTTTTCTACATTTAGCTTAATTTGAGAAATTTCTTTATCTTAATAGGCCAATTATGACTCAGAAAATCTTTTGCGCTTCATCACATCCTCTACCCCCTCCTTGGCACATCTCTGGGATGATTGAGGATATAAAGAATAGATTCAGACAGATCCCACAGGTGACCATTCAACACAACTACAGGGAAGGAAACCAAGCCGCAAACGGTTTGGAAAATCATGCAGCAGATGGAAGCCAAATAGGAAACTTATCAACCAAAATATGGGACTAGGCAATTCTGTATCTTATTAGTCAAATTTTATTTCTTGATTCAGTGGGTACCACATACCCACGACAAATTGTAACCTAATCTCTTATCAATAAAATACATGCTTCAAAAAAAAAAATCTCAATGGGCTAAGAGAATGTCACTACACATGTCAACCAATTACTTTAGGTTGAATAGATTACTAAAGACAATTCTCTTGTTGTCATACTTCAATATATACTGGTTCGTTAGTATCATGGATAGAGTATAAAAATTGAAATTTTCTGACTCATATCATCTTTTGTGAGTTTCTCCAAATTTTTTTGGAATATATGTGATTTTATTTGAATGTATGTTTTGAAACTACTGACAGATTAATAGTCGAGCAAGTGGATTACATTCCACGGAACATTCAAATTTTGGGAAGAAAAATACACCATTCAACTATAGCCAATATCATATTCGAGTGAACAAAATAACATTAAGACCAAAAAAATCTTAATGATCGAGATTAACGGTCATAATTTAAGTTGACCGTTTATATGCTATGGACTTATCCTAAGACAAATAAATAAATAAATAAAATAGAACAAAACTAGCATGTTTTATAAAAAAAAAAAAATATTCAATTTAAAAACCCAAATTGGTTACTTTTTTTTTTTTTAAGAGAAAACCTAAATTGGTTACATACCTTAAGTAAGCTCTGGTTCCCAATGTACGTTTATAGCCAGAACAGCTTTAGTCATAGTCCAGAACCAAGCTGGAATGGAACAGGATGGGATAACCAGAACCAAGATGGAATGGAACAGGACGGGACCACCAAGAACCAATACGGAACGGAACATGACAGAGTTCCGGGACAGGACAGGGACCGAGCTGGAACGGAACATGGAACAGGACAGGCTGGAATGGGACAAGGGACAAGGGATTTTCCTTCTTCTTTCTCCTCAGAAGCGTTCAGAAAAGTTTCAGAAAAGAAACATATTTTCTTTCGCCCCAGGTTCCCTCTCCGCATCAGTACATACACAAATTTATTTAATTTAATCAAATCAACTTAGCTTGACAAATAAAATTAAATTAACTCAAATCAAAATCAAATCTAACTTAGCTTCAGCTGCGTTGATTGTAAATAGGGGATTCTTTCTTTCTCCGTGCACATGAACAGACGGGAGATATACAACTTCACCTCCTTTCCCGTATCAGATCGGGATTCTTTGGGTGATTCCAAGCGGCGGCCACGAAACTAATTTCTTTCCCATATTTGTAACGGAAGCAGTCGTATTGGAGTAACAATTAGGTTAAAGTAAGAGATAGATATAGAAGAATAAGAACTTGGTATTGATAAAGAGGCAGCCAACTATTACATATATATAATGTTCTCTTATACACAGGAAAGGGAAGACCTATTCATCTAATGGACCGCACATCCATGGGCCACATGCTCTATAACAATATATATATATATATATAATGCTAACATAAATACACATAAACATATTTATTTATATTTTGAGAAAAGAAGGTTATATTAAAAAAAAAATTATGTTCACAGCTCAATTACATGTGTAAAACTGTTTCCCAAATGAATAAAATGTCATTTACAGATAACCCTCTAAACATATCAGTCTTAAAAATCCACAAAATCAAAGTCTGCTTAATGTTCAAACACAATTCATCCACCATTTTACCTCTTCCACCAAAAGTTCTAGAGTTCCTCTCATTCCACAGATGCAACATAGTAGCATAAATAATCTTCTCCCAAACCTTCTTACATCTTCCTTGGACTGCTACACCAACCCAAAACTCAAACAAATCCAAAACTGTCATATATATAAGTGCCACTATTAACATGACAAGACTGAAAGAAATAATTCCATACCTCCTTAGCATAATCACAATGCATGAAAAGATGATCAGAAGTCTCAATCTCCTTCTTACAGACATTACATAAGTCATTTTGAACAACATCTCCCCTGTGCTTCAACATACTCATAGTGGGAAGGAATTATGAAAGATTTTTTTTTTGATGGAAAAAGAAAGTTTATTAACTAGCAAATATAGTACATGAGATTTACAATATCGATTTTATCGAAAGTATTAGAATCTATGCTAGTTGTAAGAACTTTTTGATGCATGTTATATGACATGTGTTGAAGCTTTTTAATCCTTGCCTCCTTCGCAATATAGTCAGCTGCTGAGTTATTCTTCCTATTGATATATTTCACTTTTGCTTGAGGAAGGTCTCCCAATATTTTCGTAATTTCTTGCAAGGTATTCTCTGCTAGCCACGAAATATCTGTGCTTGCCTTATTTAAGTAGTCCTCCAAAGCTTTACAGTCAGTAACTATGAAGACGCTGAATAATATGTTTTCCTTTACCACGTGACCGCCTTTAATAATGATTTTGCTTCTGCATGGAATGCTGATGCCACCCACTCCGATCCCGCAGATAAGTGCATGAAGGTTTTCTCGTCCACTGAATATAGAATGAAAGCGTATCCCATCGACAAATCCTCTTTCTTGAAAGAGGAATCAATGAAGATTATCCAATCTGAATTCAGATTGGACCAAGAGTTGTTGGTAGAAATATTATAATGAGTATTTTCTTTACTTTGGATGCTATTTTCCGAGGAAGATTGAAGGAAATTATTGATTTGCCCTATTAGATTAATCGGGTCTGGGTTAATTTTCTCAAAAACTACCGAGCATCTGTATTTCCAGAGGAACCAAAGAACGGTAGAAATTTTTACTTGAAATTGGTTCATATTAGCCTCCAATATCTACCATTTAACCCAGAAAATAAAGGAATTGGGAGTGAAATTGGAGAGGATATTATTTAGGGATAGTCTAAACCAGACTTCTCCGGCAAACGGGCACTCACAGAAAAGATGAGATTCTGTTTCCTGCGCTTGATTATTGCATAACCTGCAAATCGGGTCAATGTCCTTGTTATGTGCTCCTAGTCTAGCGGATGTTGGTAGAACTTTTTGAGACAATTTCTAGATGAAAAGTCTTATTCTAGGAATGGCATATATTTTCCAAATCTTATTCCATGGGAAATCTCTGTAGTTATTAATGTCTTGATCCTGATTGGCTAGAAAGTTATAAACATTTTTGGCCGAGAATTTACCCGAGTGATGATGGCGCCATCTGATGGTGTCTTGTTCTTGATTCCTTGGATTTATAGCTTGAGTTTTAATCTTATCTTCTGGGAAAAAGAATTGATTTAGCTTTTCCTGATCCCACTTTTTTTGGTTCGTTATTAGCTCTTGAACTCTTGTTGGCACCTGCTCTTGTGCACTTGGGACTATTTGGATTATATCTGTGTTCAGAACCCATCTGTCTTCCCAAATTTTCACCTAAGCTCTATTTTTGACTTGCCAAACGTAGTTACTTTTTATTAGATCTAAACCTTTTTGTATACTGGTCCACATCCAAGACAAATTCGAAGTTCTGGATTTTTCTAGGGGGTGCGAGTTTGGGAAATATTTTTCTTTTAACAGTTTGACCCATAACATAAACTTACCTTTTGGTGGAATATCCTTCTTCCAAAGAAACTTCACAAAATTGAAAGTTATATCATCCTCCAACTGAGCTTCATATCCTTTCTTCACGGAATATTCTTCAAGAAATGGAAACCTCATCTTCTTCATCCACTAGAACAGGCACTGGGCCCAGTTCATTACACAACAAACCCCATTCCATTTGTTCTTGATAATTAAGGTTTCTTTTGGACTTAAAACAAAGAACCCCATCCTGAATCATGTCTACAATTGAGGCATTTTTTTGACAGCAAGCTTTAAAAGCTGCAGGAAATCTGTCCTTCAATGGAAAATTAGTTGTCTATTTATCCACCCAAAATTTAATGCCCTTTCCATTCTTCATCTGCAACTTTATATGTTGCTATAAGAAAATAGAATATTTAAGAATTGTCTTCCAAATACATCTCCCATGTGGCTTCCCATCATCAACAAATATTAAACTTTCAGCCTCATTCTTGAACTTCTTTTGAACAACTCTCCTCCATAAATCTTTTCTCTCCTTTGCATATCTCCAAACCCATTTTCCTTTCAAGGCTTTTTTCTTCATATTTATTTTATTTATTCAAAGTGTCTTTTCATTTTTCTTTCATTTTTATTAAAATATTAAAATTAACTAGGTGACTATATTCTCACCCAGACATGTAGATTTCCTAGTTCAAGCAACCTGTAGTTGCAGGATTTCCCACACTACACCCTTGTCAAGAATCTATGAAAACTAAGTCATAATTGTGGATGAACAACAACACTTTTATTAATTCACTTTCAAGAAGATTTACAAGAAATATCAAAACTCAGAAATACAAATTTCTTTCTGGAGTTTCCCTCTCCTCAAGTTTCTTTCAGCTCTCAAAAATACATCATCCTTTTCTAGATTTAGTTGAACCCTTTATATAGGAAAATACATAGTGGAAGATAGCTAAGATTTCCCCTTAATTCGGATCTACTCTGCGATCTCATCGCCATAACTTTAGTCTTCACCATCGCCAACTTTATAACCATCGTGAAGCAGACTTATTCTTCATATATCTTTAATCGTTAACCGTTATATCACTCTTTTGTGACACTCGCCAAATGTTGTTGAAGAATCTTGCGACGTTCTCGTCAAAGTGTTGTTAATACTTGTAGAAATGTTTGGGTTTCTCGTAGAAGTGTCGTTTCCATCGCGAGAATATCGTTGTGGCGATATTATGGTCCTACATCTTGCCTCTTCTCATGTATTTTCTGCGAAGAAGATAAGATATGAGAACTTAAAATGCCATAATTACTTATCTTTTCAGATTTCTCCGTCCTTCTCCAGCTGTTTTCACGAATGTTTTCTTCTAATAAATTTTTGACACGTCTCCTCTAACCGCTGCAATCTGACCACCCACATCTTTTCTTTGCATTAATTACTTTCATCTTCTTTGAGAAATTTCTTCTTCTATAAATACTCTTTTTATTCTTATCTTTTTCTCTTTTAATTTCTTCTTCATTCTTCTTCTCTGCAACTTTATTGTTCTTCCGTAAATTGCGCATTCATTATTCTCGCGATTTCATTCTTCTTTTTTAACTTCTTCCTTCCATTCCCATACTCAAAGATGGTTGCTGCTGGTGCTAAAAACTTGAATTCCTTCAATGAAATGCGCGAGAAACTCAAAATCAAAGGTTTTAACTTATCTTTAATTCCAGATCATGATTCTAGATCTGAAATTTCTCTAAAATTATTTACCGATGATCATTGTTCTCGCGAAAAAATCATAGTATCGCTAGGACAACTTGAAGCTGGTCTTCCCCTTCCTCTCTATGACCCAGAACTCCCATTATTCTATCAAATAATTTCTGATGAAAGATTCTCGCGAGCAGTATATCAACTAGGTGGAGATTGTATCATATTACTACTGGAATATGCGTCTCGCGGTGCTAATAAAGGAACTCGTTATCCTGAAGCTCCAAAGAATACTTTATTTAAAGATGTTCCCATTGTTTCTGCAGATTACACTGTGGACAACTTCTTTGTAAATTACAGTATAGTCCCTATGAAGAGAGATAGCACCTGCTGGGGTGTTCGTTTGAAAAAAGAGAAGGTCTCTAGCGATGACAAAGCTCTTATGATGGATATTGATTTTCATACACCTACCAACCAAGGTCCTCGCCATTCTAGCGATGACAAGTGGTTCATCTTTCCATTGTGTCTTGAAGGTCTTTATATATCTGGTTCTCGCGAACTTCCTACGAATCTCGCAGAATATCAACCTTGGGTCTTTAAATGGCCTGAAAGAACTAAAGAAGTATATTCTCTTAAATTTTTATATTATTATCATTTACTGTCTTTTTTATATTCTCGCTAACTATTTTGATTTGTCTCAGATTGATAGGATGAAACTCAGCTATCAAACTCATAGGAAACCCGAAACCTTTCTTGCTCTTAAATCATTCACGGATGAAGTAAGAAATATTTCCTTGTAAATTTTAACAATATATTGTTGGCCCTATTTCTTATCTTCATATGTGATCGCAGGAGATTGAAGAACTTGAGCCCTTAGAACCAAAACCTAAGGGAAAATATTCTACTGATCGCAAAGGAAAATCTGCTGCCTATGCTAAAGGAAAGCCTATTACCCCTCATGATGGAGAATCTGGCAATCAAGATAAAGATATTATTCCTCCTAAAGGGAAACCTTCTGCTCCTTGTGGTGAAGATTCTAGCGGTCCTCCTTTGAAGAAAAGGAAAATCCAAGCTTCTTCTTCTTCAACTCCTCAAACAATTCCAGAAAATTCAAGTGTTGATCTTGATAAAGATGATAATGATGAAGGTTTTAATGTTAGCGGTTTTCCCTCAATAAAAAATTCTTCTGATTCTGATTCTTGAATAACTCATTTGTCTAAATTTTTTAGCGATGTTTCCCATAGCATGACTTCTAATGATGAGGATGAAATTATTGAAAAACATCCCAAGCTCCCGCTAAAGTTTGCGATGCCCCTATTCTGGTAGAAAATGATTCTCTTCAAGGAATCTCAAAATCGCTAACTCCCAGTCTCCTATATTCTCTTGGTGCTTTGGTAAGTTTTTATTCATTTTATTTTTTATTTTTTTTAGCTTGTTTATATATTTTCATCGCTAGATCTCAACTTATATTCTTCTTTCGCAGGTTGGAAGAGCTTCTTTTGTTGTTTCTTCAGATTTGGACACTAGACGTGTTATTCAAGAAGAAAAAACTAATAACCTTCGTCAGGAGAAGGAAAAGCTGGAGGCAGAAGTTGCTGATCTTCGTGGAAAAAAAAAAGCTGTTGGAAATTGATGCCTCAGCTGACAAGCAGAAATTCGCTGATCTTGAAAAAGCTCATCAAAAATTATATGGTATAATCTATTTTCTTTCTTTCTTCATTCTTCTCACCCTATTATAGATTATTAAAGCAACCATTTTGCAGATATTTATGGTCTTACTGATGAGGCAAAACTCCTCCAATCTTTTCCCGAACCTTTAGATGATAATGCTCATCTTGATCGCCTTAATAGTTCTCTAAGTAACTTCTCAGATGATCATATTAGATCTCTCTCCTTTGAGGAACTTAAATCCAAATTTAACCTCTTGAAAATAGAGCACAGATCCAATTTAAACTTAACCAACAGATTTAAACGTCTTTATCTTGACTCAAAAGAATAAATAAATAGATTAAGGAAAAGGAATAGTGATCTTATTGACGAGAAGGACCTTGCTGTTAAAAAGGGTACCAAGGCTCTAGCAGATTTTCACAAAACTCTTTTTGATACTCAAGTGGAAAGAGATAGACTTATTCGTGAGAATGAAGATCTTCTTGCCATGGAAACTCAAGCTCGCTCTCGTCTTCTTATCAATAGCGATGATGAGTTTGCTTGGGCTGCAAAAGTTCTTGATAATGCCAGAAACAATCTAGGTGTAGATGTTAGTCTCCAAGTTAAACAATCTGCTTTTATTAGAGACATGATTTCTGAATAAGAAGGTTGTTAACTTGTTCAATTTTTGCTAACTTTTCATTTTAATATTCTTCCTGATAATGCTTCTAATTCGTTGTCACGTTCTCGCAACTGCTGAGAAGAATTGTCGCGAGAGACTTCAAGAACTTGAAGATGAGAAACATCAACTCGCAACCAAACTTACTGCTCGCGATGAGAAGTATTCAAGATTAAAGGACCGTCTCAACGCTACTACTGCGAATTTTAACAGATATCTTGTTATTACTCGCAATAAATTCATTAAATTGGTATGTGATGATCATAATATCCCTCATTCTGTATATCCTGATCTAGAAAAAGAAATCCCAGCAGAAATTCCAAGACCTACTATCTCTGATAGTGAAGCTAAAGATTCCGGCGATGAAGATAGTGTTGGTGATGATGAACAAGAGGGAAACTTTGACGATGAAGAAAAATCTGACAATGATGAAGAGAAGAAATCTGACAATGAAGATGGCGATCAGTCTAATTAGTTTTCTTCTTCTTTTGTATTCTTTGTATAATTATTTCCTCTTCCTTGTAATTAACTGCGAGTTTCTTCGCCAATATAAACTTCTTTTGCTTCTGCCTGTATGAGTCAGAAAAAAATTCTCTTTTGCAAAACAATCAATATAACTGTTATCTTTTAATGATCTATATAAGTATGTTACTTGGTATTATCAATGCAATTTTATCACATGATAGATGAATAATAATTTCATCATTCTATGCATTCCCATACTTGCCTCTATTATTTATCTGCAATAAGAGAAAATTGCATAAAGATTAAATATTAGTTGAAGTAAAAATGTATTATGCCTCAGTACTGGCTTTAAATTATGCCTCAGTACTGACCAAATCTCATAAATACTGCGAGAAATATCGCAATAATCTGTTGGTCTTATTATGCCTTCCTAGTTAAAGGTCTTATTTGGCCAACTTTTTCATTTCTCTGCGACAAAATCGCAAGACATATTTATATTTGGATGTATTGACCCATTGATCTTGTTTTATCAGTATTTTTCAACATCTCTGCGATAATATGACAAGTCTAGGTTCTCTCGCGAAAACAAAGCCCCGTGACATTGCCGTCTTGCGATGAAATCGCAGGACGTCTTTACACTTTCATGCAAAAACCCATTGATCTCATCTTAACATTTTCTCTTTAGGCTTTTTTCCTTTGTATAATTTTCATCACGCGACAATATGACAGGTCTAAATGATCTTGCGATCATAAAGCCCCATGACATTGCCGTCTTAAGACACTTATCAGATCCCTAATGGAGGGTGCCGCCCTTATCTTCCCCCTGGTTGCCCCTTCAAGGAGGGTACATCATCCATACAAGACTAGCTCCCCCCATCCGGATTTACTAACAACCATTTGTGTTCGCAGCCTCTTGTCCTTTATCCCTATATGGCTTATATTTACAAGACTGCACCCTAAGTGGGGTTTTCTTCATGCCAGGTGCATTGTAGCCAAGACTTACCAAGGATGGCAAGAGAGTTTCGTACGCTCCAGGCACCCTTGGCTCAACCGTGTACCTCGGCGCCTTGGTAATACTCTGCACTTCTTGGAAAAGATTCTCGGTCGCCCAACCAGGGTATAACCTTATATAGTTGGAAATCCAAGATCTCTCTCCCGGACAGGTTTTCTTTAACCCCAACATCTGCATGGCTCAGGTTCCAGCAGCGGTATAACCTTATCGTTGAGTCATGTCAAGAAATACCCCCACATATGATGCGCTATTAGGTCTTACATTTGCCTCTTACGAAATTTTATTCGCGAACTAGGGTGCACGCCATAAAGGTTCGTCCCATTCTTTTAATCTCTGCGAAAATTTATTCGCTATTCTTGCGAGTTTTGTGACTCTGATAGAATTTCATAACTTTGAAAATCTTGCGATTCTTTCAAGTAGAATATTCTTGTTCTATTACATATTTTTTCAAACAAATCATTCATAGAGTTTTCTGGAATTCATCATTTTACCTCTCTACTTACTATTTTCTGATTCTGCTTTTCTACTACGTTTTACCATTGTTTTCTTTTCTGCGAGACGCTCGCCATCAGCTTTTACATCCTATTTCCATTCTATCGCATCAATCATTAACCTTTAACATCTCTGTTGTTGTTTGAATTTGTACTTCCAATTGCTATTCTTTTCAGCTCTTTCTTCGCAAGACTTTATGTCGATTTCATAACATTTCTTGCTTTCTCCCCAATCTCCCTTAATAATTCCAATACCTTTTGGATGAGGAAATTTGATACATTGGTGATAAGTGGAGGCAACACCCAATATCCCATGTAACCAAGGTCGTCCTATCAAGGCATTGTAAGGTGATTCGATGTCCACGACGCAAAATAAGATTTTTGAAGATATTCCTTTTAACGGTAGCTGCATTTCAATTTCCCCCTTTGGTTTGTTAGATGTGCCATTAAAACCATAGATTTTGTATGTTGATGGAATTAGATCTTCATCTTTCCCACCCATGGTCTTATAGGTATGATAAAATAATATATCAACTGAGCTCCCTGTATCTATTAGAACTCTATTGATAGCCCAAGAATCTTCATTTTCAGTATCATCATCTTCTTCATCTTCTTCTTCTACTTGCTTGGGTTATATCTCTAACCTTACTACCAATGGGTTATCATGCTGCTCACCAGGCTCTGGTACTTCTTGTGTAGTGAAAGCTATAGTCTGTTTCTACCACTCTTCTAATGGCGAGGCTCTCGCGATATTCAATATCTCTTTTCCATCTGTGTCTCTCGCAAAGACCCTGCTCAGAATATTGTCATGGAAATACTCTATAGTTCTGTGTGAATGCACTATAGAATTACAAAACAAATTCTTTGCTTTAGCCCCAACTTTTATTACGAATGTTTCTGCTCCTTTTACAGCATTCACTCTGCGAGTTTCTGGTGCTGGAGGTAATTGCTGAGATTGTGGATGTCCTACTAGAAAATGATTTAACTTTCCCTGATCAATCATCCTCAAGATTATTCTCTTCACATTCCTACAATCAAGCATTGAGTGGCCATGAAAATGATGATAAGGACATAATTCTTGACTTCGATTGTTTGGATGGGGTTCTTTTCCCATGTTCCACGGAGAGGGTATATTTTCCATCAAAATGATAGCTTCCCAAATCTTTTCTATACTGGTATTGAGAGATGGCATCTTTATTTCTTCCCATATTATCCTCTGATTGCCTTGTCCTCTAATATTATTCTGCTTTTGTCCACCATAAGTTTCTTGAGGTTGATCGAGTCTTTGAATTTTATTAATTCCACCGCAATTATAATAATTCTTCTCTCTTTCATATTCTTCCTGATCTCGACTGCCCATCGCTATTAATTTTTGTTGGTTATCAATGACTACTTTCTCTTGTTGTGATTGCGAGGTGCTCGCTACATTATTTATCATTTTAGGGAGCAAACTTCCACTTGTCGCCAGCGAGCTGGTGTTCACGATTGGGTATGATTCCATCTCATTTTGTTTCTCCTCCAAAGAAATGTATTCTTCCTGCAGTTCTCGCAATTCTTTCATGGTGATTGTATTTTTGATTCTGAAAATCTGAATGTACAGTAAATTAGTCACGAAAATTGCATTAATGAAGGATAGGATCAGATATCTTTCATCCACTCTTCCAGCCATTTCGCTGCACATTGATTTCCATCTTATAGTTAAGTGCTTCAGACTCTCGCCAACTCTCTGTTTTAGCCCAAACACATCTTCAATACCAGGCCGCGATGAATTGTTGCTAATATACGCTCCTAAAAATGTAGCTTGTAAATGATCAAAAGAAGTTATTGTATTTTTTGGTAATCCCTCAAACCATTTCAACGCCTCGCCAGTTAAGCTAGATGCAAAATATTTGCATAACACAGCATCATGATTCTCCCACTGTAGCATACATCTAACATAAGATTTGACGTGTTGAACATCACAAGTAGTCCCATCAAAAATGCTGGTTAATGCTGGTAAATTGAATTTTGGAGGTATTCCTCTTAACTGTACTTCTTGAGTAAATGGATTCCTCGCAGCTTCTTCAATAGCTTCATCAAGTTTCCTTCTACCTCCTTCTCTTATATTGCTTATTATTCCTCACACTTCTGCTAATTCTCTCAAAATTTGCTCATTCTCAGCTGAGTTTTGTTCCATTGGCCTTTTTAATGCAGCTTCCCTTCTTCTGCGTTCTTGTCTTTCTTGTCTTGCGAGATTTTGCGTATCTCCTTCTTCATCATCATCTCGTCTTTCTCTACGTTTTTCTCTTTCATCATCCTCTTGAAATCGCAGTTGCCTATCTTCTTCTCTGCGAATTTATTCATTTCTCCTAATTACTCTTCGTTGTCTCTCTATTCTCCTTTGTATCCTATCATATTCCTCTTGAATATTATCATTATAGCGGTTTTGTGTACGTCTTCTTTCTCGATTTTCATGGTTATTTTGTCGTACTGCCTCTCGAAATTCTTGCTCTTATACTTCTGCTCTTAATCTTTCTCTTCGCAAGCCAGGCGCGCTTGTTCATCATAGTATCTTTCAATTTCTTCTTCAATTATTCTTTGATTCCTTTGATTCTCTCGCCCATGCAATATCCTCCTACCTTCCTCTGGATTCTCTTCTTCAATTTGGTTGTTTCTTCCCTCTTGATTTCTATTGTCACGCAGATTATAACGATCGCCAATTATCTCTTCTTCTCTATGACGTTGTTCTCCATTTAAATTTTTCACTTCTTCTCTAACATTTCTCATTGGGGAATTTCGCCTTGGCTCTTCCCTGAATGATCTTGAATTTGATCTTACAGTACTTCTTGACCTCCTTCTTTGTAACCTAAAATTCTCCATTCTTAGCTCATGATTTTGTCTTATTAGATTCGCACGTTCCTCCGCCTCTAATCTCCTTTCTTCCTGTGTTCTTTGCCTCAGATCATCTACTGTCCCATTTTCACGTCCCACGTGAACTAATTCTCCAGCCATTCTTTGATTTCCTTCTCCTTCTTCTCCATTTCTTAATTGTCGATTTTCTGCTTCTTCCATTGTATCCGACCTCCAAGTGTGCACGCTCATTCTATCATAATCCACATCCCTATCTTGCGTTTGTGCTTGTTGATTCGGCTGATGAATTGAATTTTCTGCTTCATTTCTTGTTCTATTTCTTCCTGATCTTATTCTTAAAGATTCTTCTAATTCACCTGTTCCTTCACCTGCAAGTATTTTACTCCTCCTCACAGTTGTTGGTGGTTCTGATGTGTTTCTTCTTCTTCTAACCATTTCTTCAATTCTAACAATTTCTTCAAATTTTCAAGTTGTAATTATAGATTTTTTAGCTTGATTCTCCCTGTTTCGGGCGCCAAAATGTAGTTGTAGGATTTCCCACACTACACCCTTGTCAAGAATCTATGAAAACTAAGTCATAATTGTGGATGAACAACAACACTTTTATTAATTCACTTTCAGGAAGATTTACAAGAAATATCAAAACTCAGAAATACAACTTTCTTTCTGGAGTTTCTCTCTCCTCAAGATTCTTTCAGCTCTCAAAAATACATCATCCTTTTCTGGATTTAGTTGAACCCTTTATATAGGAAAATACATAGTGGGAAGACAGCTAAGATTTCCCCTTAATTCGGATCTACTCTGCGATCTCATCGCCATAACTTTAGTCTTCACCATCGCCAACTTTATAACCATCGTGAAGCAGACTTATTATTCATATATCTTTAATCGTTAACCGTTATATCACTCTTTTGTGACACTCGCCAAATGTTGTTGAAGAATCTTGCGACGTTCTCGTCAAAGTTTTGTTAATACTTGTAGAAATGTTTGGGTTTCTCGTAGAAGTGTCGTTTCCATCGCGAGAATATCGTTGTGGCGATATTCTGGTCCTACATATTGCCTCTTCTCATGTCTTTTCTGCAAAGAAGATAAGATATGAGAACTTAAAATGCCATAATTACTTATCTTTTCAGATTTCTCCGTCCTTCGCCAGCTGTTTTCACGAATCTTTTCTTCTAATAAATTTTTGACACGTCTCCTCTAACCGCTGCAATATGACCACCCACATCTTTTCTTTGCATTAATTACTTTCATCTTCTTCGAGAAATTTCTTCTTCTATAAATACTCTTTTCATTCTTATCTTTTTCTCTTTTACTTTCTTCTTCATTCTTCTTCTCTGCAACTTTACTGTTCTTCCGTAAATTGCGCATTCATTATTCTCGCGATTTATTTCTTCTTTTTCAACTTCTTCCTTCCATTCCCATATTCAAAGATGGTTGCTGCTGGTGCTAAAAACTTGAAGGCCTTCAATGAAATGCGCGAGAAACTCAGAATCAAAGGTTTTAACTTATCTTTAATTCCAGATCATGATTCTAGATCTGAACTTTCTCTAAAATTATTTACTGATGATCTTTGTTCTCATGAAAAATCATAGTATCGCTAGGACAACTTGAAGCTGGTCTTCCCCTTCCTCTCTATGACCCAGAACTCCCATTATTCTATCAAATAATTTCTGATGAAAGATTCTCGCGAGCATTATATCAACTAGGTGGAGACTGTATCAGATTACTATTGGAATATGCGTCTCGCGGTGCTAATAAAGGAACTCGTTATCCTGAAGCTCCAAAGAATCCTTTATTTAAAGATGTTCCCATTGTTTCTGCAGATTACACTGTGGACAACTTCTTTGTAAATTACAATATAGTCCCTATGAAGAGAGATAGCACCTGCTGGGGTGTTCGTTTGAAAAAAGAGAAGGTCTCTAGCGATGACAAAGCTCTTATGCTGGATATTGATTTTCATACACCTACCAACCAAGGTCCTCGCCATTCTAGCGATGAAAAGTGGTTCATCTTTCCATTGTGTCTTGAAGGTCTTTATATATCTGGTTCTCGCGAACTTCCTGCGAATCTCGCAGAATATCAACCTTGGGTCTTTAAATGGCCTGAAAGAACTAAAGAAGTATATTCTCTTAACTTTTTATATTATTATCATTTACTGTCTTTTTTATATTCTCGCTAACTATTTTGATCTGTCGCAGATTGATAGGATGAAACTCAGCTATCAAACTCATAGGAAACCCGGCACCTTTCTTGCTCTTAAATTATTCACGGATGAAGTAAGAAATATTTCCTTGTAAATTTTAACAATATATTGTTGCCCCTATTTCTTATCTTCATCTGTGATCGCAGGAGATTGAAGAACTTGAGCCCTTAGAACCAAAACCCAAGGGAAAATCTTCAACTGATCGCAAAGAATAATCTGCTGCCTTTGCTAAAGGAAAGCCTATTACCCCTCATGATGGAGAATCTGGCGATCAAGATAAAGATATTATTCCTCCTAAAGGGAAACCTTCTGCTCCTTGTGGTGAAGATTCTAGCGGTCCTCCTTTGAAGAAAAGGAAAATCCAACCTTCTTCTTCTTCAACTCCTCAAACAATTCCATAAAATTCAAGTGTTGATCTTGATAAAGATGATAATGACGAAGGTTTTAATGTTAGCGTTTTCCCTCAATAAAAAATTCTTCTGATTCTGATTCTTCAATGACTCATTTGTCTAGAATTTTTAGCGATATTTCCCATAGCATGACTTCTAATGATGAGGATGAAATTATTGAGAAAACATCCCAAGCCCTTGCTAAAGTTTGCGATGCCCCTATTCTGGTAGAAAATGATTCTCTTCAAGGAATCTCAAAATCGCTAACTCCCAGTCTCCTGAATTCTCTTGGTGCTTTGGTAAGTTTTTATTCATTTTTGTTTTTTAGCTTGTTTATATATTTTCATCGCTATATCTCAACTTATATTCTTCTTTCGCAGGTTGGAAGAGCTTCTTTTTCTGTTGCTTCAGATTTGGACACTAGACGTGTTATTCAAGAAGAAGAAAATAATAACCTTCGTCAGGAGAAGGAAAAGCTGGAGGCAGAAGTTGCTGATCTTCGTGGAAAAAAATAAGCAGTTGGAAACTGATGCCTCAGCTGACAAGCAGAAATTCGCTGATCTTGAAAAAGCTCATCAAAAATTATATGGTATAATCTATTTTCTTTCTTTCTTAATTCTTCTCACCCCATTATAGCTTATTCAAGCAACCATTTTGCAGATATTTATGGTCTTACCGATGAGGCAATACTCCTCCAATCTTTTCTCGAACCTTTAGATGATAATGCTCTTCTTGATCGCCTTAATAGTTCTCTAAGTAACTTCTCAGATGATCAAATTAGATCTCTCTCCTTTGAGGAACTTAAATCCAAATTTAACCTCTTGAAAATAGAGCACAGATCCAATTTAAACTTAACCAACATATTTAAATGTCTTTATCTTGACTCAAAAGAAGAAATAAATAGATTAAGGAAAAGGAATAGTGATCTTATTGACGAGAAGGATCTTCTTTGTTAAAAGGGTACCAAGGCTCTAGCAGATTTCCATAAAACTCTTTTTGATACTCAAGTGGAAAGAGATAGACTTATTCGCGAGAATGAAGATCTTCTTGCCATGGAAACTCAAGCTCGCTCTCGTCTTCTTATCAATAGCGATGATGAGTTTGCTTGGGATGCAAAAGTTCTTGATAATGCCAGAAACAGTCTAGGTGTAGATGTTAGTCTCCAAGTTGAACAAGCTGCTTTAATTAGAGACATGATTTCTGAAAGAGAAGGTTGTTAACTTGTTCAATTTTTGCTAACTTTTCATTTTAATATTCTTCATGATAATGCTTCTAATTCGTTGTCATGTTCTCGCATCTGCTGAGAAGAATTGTCGCGAGAGACTTCAAGAACTTGAAGATGAGAAACATCAACTCACGACCAAACTTACTGCTCGCGATGAGAATTATTCAAGATTAAAGGACCGTCTCAACGCTACTACTGCGAATTTTAACAGATCTCTTGTACAAACAGAATTCACAATACTATGAACAGAAGCTGGACATAATTTTGAAACAAACCAAAATGGAATAAAGGACGGTCTTTTAGAAACAGAGGGAGTACTAATTATATAATTTTTATATACTAAAATCATAGTGTTATGGTATAAGATTAGTCCACATGTACAAATATTAACTGATATACTAATTTCAACGACACATTAGATTACCCAACTAGTAAAATAGAGTATAGATTTTTACACGTGCGTCGTGTCGGTGTCCCACGCGCGCATCGGACACAGACACATCACCAATATCGATGTGTTCGTGCTTCACAGCTCCCAAATGTTTTACATATTGTTACCCCACTGGTTCATGGCCACCATTTTTCTAAAAGAAAATCCACTATCTTATATATCCACGAGTTCAGGTGGATGCCATGAAAGGTAGAGGAAGAGGAAGTAAAAAAGTTGGATCCCTCATATTCATTTTCCACAATCTGAATGCTAATGAATCTGAAATGACAAAAAATAAAAACAGTACCAAAGCAAAGTCACTACTGGCTTCTATGTCTATGAGTATTTTGAACAGCATTGCTAATAGGAATTGGACCAATGGATCCATTTCTCTGCTAGAATATCGACGGGGGACTGAATATTAAGCAAGACAGTATAATTGTAGCCTGTAGTATGTATTGTTATGCAGCAGGTGCTACATCAGCTCCATCATCGTCATCGTCATCATCATCGTTGTTTACTCTCTGATTTCCTTCCCACAAGATGTCATCAATGCCTCCAATGAGGTTGACCACGACTCTGTTATCAATATTGTCACTGCAAGCTGATATTGTGCCCATGATGTCTTAAATAATGCAAGTCACCTGAAATCTTAGGGCTCAAAGATGAAGTAGCAATATAATGCATTTTGCCTTCCCTTCTATAAGTACTCAAAAAAAATCATGAAGAGTTCCCTTGAAAAGTACTTGAAGGGTTCATAAATTTTGCCTTTTAATCTTAATTTTCTTATAGAGGAGGGGTACTGCAATACATTCTGAAGTGGGTCATTAGTGTGAGAAGCTACAGTCCATATGTTCTGCCACCTTGGCTAGTTCAACACACATTTTAGGACTTGCTCATGGAGGGTGCCTGCTTAACACACTACTACATGCGGAAGGAACAGTCGAGCACACTCTCTCTAGTTGATAATGTAGAGCCCTTTGGTACTTGATAAATGGAAAAGAAAAAGTTGCTAATTACAGAGACATCTAGCAGCTTAATATACTGGTGATGCAACAGTCCAAGATGATTATGAACAAAAATGTCGACCTCATCACTATGGCCTATGGGAAGCAACAAATCCTAGCAGTGACCACAAGTAAACATACAGTACTTCAAAATAGTCTAATTCAGCTTGAAGTTAAACAACTTTTTGAAATACACGTTTGACATCTTTGTCAGTCCTCGGAAGCACCAGAAGAGCAATGGGCAACAAAAAATCCTATATGCATTTACCACCTAAAGCATAAACAATGACATGGATTCAATTTCACATGTGGCTGGAATGGGCAGAAAGAGCAGAGACAACACATTTTTCATCCTATGTATCATTATCAACTAAATTAATAGTGTTCTTAATATAAGTAACTTCACATCTTTGTTTGTCTAACCAGTCCATGCAAAGATTAAGCTCCTATGGACATAATCTAATTGCACATATAAACGCCAGTTGCAAACCTGTGATTAGCCTCGTAAAAGTCTGTCTTACCATCCGTAGCTGGCCGCAGAGAAACCCCAGACAACGATCTAGTTTCCTGCACAGAAAATTTCACGTACCCAACAACCTCAATTTCTTCAACAGAATCTTGTTCATTTATATCAACAGGCATTCTAACACGCAAAACACCAGGCGGACCGTTCAAAGGAATCTCTTGTATATGCCAACTCAACTCTTTACCAGATCTGTTCAAAGCAGCTTTTGGAGATACCATCAACAATGTTGGGTCAACTGGTAGTTTTAAAACAAATGTAACATCTTTCAAGGGTGCTGGCAAATTTGGGTTTGAAACATACTGAATCATCACAGATAGTAAAGTTCCACTGTGCCGCGTAACCATACGGACCCTCAAAGGCAATGGTGTCAAACGAGGTAGAATACTATATTTCAAAACTGGAAGAGGCTCCTCAGACACTTTTGCCCTCAAATGGAACAACCCATTCCCCAGACTACTGACAAGAGAATTTTGCATAACAAATCTTTTGATCCCTGAAGTGCCCTCAACACGGAAGGAGAATTCACATTCTTTATCACCCGTAGTTTTCGGAGGTAAAGTTTTCAAGAAGACGGTACCCATCAAACTCACTCTAGCAAGAATAGATTCCCTAAATTCCACACTGATTTCTTCAGAAATATACATCTCAGGCCCTTTCATTTCAGTCTTCTTCACCAGGAGGTTTTCAAGAGTTTCGCCAGTTCCACTCGGTACAGGAATTGCCAATACATCCCCAACTGAATTTAGGAGTTCCAAACCCCCCAAGTCCTTGTTCTCGGAAATTTTCTTCTGGTCAACAAACTCTGATGCGTCCATTCCCCCATCAAAAGCACTTCCGTGAAACCCTTCAAAAGCTTCTGAAACAGTCTCCTCTTGATTACTGTATTCAACACCTCCATAATTCCCTTCAAACCCTTCGACAACAATACGTGTCGACTGTGTAGCTTCAGCTGGTGGAAGAGTGGTTAAATCCAGCCCCGTCAGTGTACTTAAATCAGAAGCCGAAGACGCCTCCTTACTTTTCATAAAACCACCCACCAGTTCCTCAGGTTTACCAATCACATCACTAGCTGCAAAAGGATCTTTCTCTGTTTCAGATCCCCCCTCTGGTTTCTTTTCCTGCACCAACTCTTCCTTTTCTGCTCGAACAGATAAAGATATCAGAGTCCTCGCCACTTCATCACCAGCAGCCAAAGTTTCGAGAGGCAATTCAAACATAGCATTCGAAAACAAATCGACATTAGTTTCATGCTCCAAAGAAAGATACTCAATATCACTCCAATTCTCACCCCCTCTAATTCGATTCTCAGCATCAATCCCAGAATGCACCATCTTTGCAATACCACCACCATCATGCATATACCCTAACAATGCAGCAAGTCTCACACCACTAACACCTTTCAAAACAACATCTAATGCCATATAAATCTCAGCATATTTCTTATTAATTTTCTCGCGAGTAACATCCACTCCGCGACAAGCAGCAACAATTACACTTACAGCTTGATTCACAATACCAATACATTCAAACACATTATTATTAACAGAATTATCATGCTCAACTGTAGTAATCCCAAGAACATAAATTCCATTGACAAGACGATAAACAACACGATATTTACTTTCGGTACCGACGACTAATTGTCCGCTAGATGCAGCTAATGGATCATCACCTAATGATGTATCATCATTACCAATAATAATGTCTTCTTCACTAGTTAAGTTTTTATTTTGTTTACCTGCTGCTGCCGCAAAAGCCATACGAGTTTGTTGAAAACCTGAAACTGCTGCTAATGCTCTTGCTGGTGGAAACCATTCACGAGTTTGTAAGAGAATTGTAGATCCATTTGCAGGTTGAAGCGATAAGGCCAAACACGCCATTGATTCTTGTCAAGGGGTTTTTCTAGGGTTTTTTGTAGAAAAAAATTCTGGGAAATTCGTAGAATTGGGGTTTAAAAGAGAGAAAATTAATCAAAAACAAAACATTTCAGAGAGAAATAGAGTTATGAAGATCATGAATTTGATCTCTGAAGCCACTCTGGACTGGCGAAGAACGAGAAGAGTGATCGATCTCTGGAGCCTCTCACTGGTTACGTTTCTCACGTGGATGCCATGGAGTAAGTCACCGCTGGGCCTCGAACATTTAAATCTAACACTTGAAAGTGCTGAAATCATTTGAATGATTTTCTTAGGCACCCCTCATTTTTGGGGACATTTTATTCGTAGGAAATACCATATAGTCCTAGGAATAATATATTATGATGAGTCTAGTCCAGTTTTTTTTTTTTTTGAAGCATGCAGATTAAAAGAAAATTACGTTACAATTTGTCGTGGGTATGTGGTACCCACGGAGTCATGAAATATAATTTGACTAATAAAAGGCGGGATTGTCTGGTCCCATATTTCAGTTGAAGAGTTTCCCATTTGGATTTCATCCGCTGCATGATTGGATAAACCATCTGCTGCAAATGGCCGCATGTGGAATCTGTCTGAATCTATTCTTTATTTCTTCAATCATCCCTGAGATGTGCCAGGGGGGGGGGGGCACAAAAGATTTTGTGAGTCAGTTTCAAATATGACTTTTGGCCATTGTCTTTCTGTTTCCGTTCTTGAAGCCAATAGAAGAGCCCAAGCTTCTGCGATTAAGGCAGTCGTAATTCCTAATGGTTGAGATAGAGCCATTAAGGTTCGAGCTTCGGAGTCTCTGCAGATGAAGCCTGCTCCTGCAAAACCTGGGTGACCTCTTGCTGCCCCATCTTTGTTGATTTTAATCCAATTGATGTTTGGAGTTGACCATCCTACCGATATTAAAGATGTTATTTTGTCTCCTCTTGGATGGTTATATATTGGAGCATCTCCTGGTAGCACCGGCGGTAAGGAGTCTAAAGCTGCAGTGAATTCTTGTTGTTGTTTTTGGGCACGTATTAAGATTTCGGCTGAGGTTGTTTGTTTTTGTCAATAAATTAGATCATTCCTGGATAACCATAAATTCCAAAACATAAAGCAAAAGGAGGAGATTACACTTGTTGGGGCGGGTTGTTGTAGGATTTGGGAGATGGTTGTTTGAGGTGTTAAGGTGATAGTGGTGGGGGAGGGGGTTTGAGTTTGATGTGTTTGTGAGATGAGTGATTAAGGTATTCCAGATAGTAATCGTATTAAATATACAACTATCAATTTTTACAGGTGAAAAAAAATAAATTCTGAATTAGAAGATGACTATCCGATTTCGGATCAATATTGCATCTTGGGCATATGTCAGAGTTGGTCAAATGGATATGATAAAGGATAGAGAAGGTTGGTAATCCTTCATTAATTGCTTTCCACAAGAAAAGCCTAATTTTTGGTGGACAAGGTAAGGTTCAAAGGAATTTGGTAGGTGGAAGAGGAGGTTGAGGTGGTTTACCATGGGTTAGACATTTGTATAGCTGTTGTTTTTTCTAACTGGAATACAACATAGTATATCAACAGGTTGTGGTTATATTAGTGGCATACATGATGTGCCTAGGCCTTATACACATGACATCAGAAGTGTTTAAAAGGGGATGATGTAGTGTACAAAAGAAATATCTCAGCAAGTTTTGGATTCATTTAGAATGTGGCTAGATAACCTTATCATTTGTATTATTTTGGGGAAGGTGGATGTTTATGATATTTTGAGATATAAGATTGGGAAGGGTGCTTAATTTTTCTTTATTCCAGGTATGTAATATAGGGTCAATGATATCTGCTACCATTCGGAATGGGTAACATTGTGTTGGGTCTAAAGGTGGTGAGTGTGGAATCCAATTGGCTTCTATTGGGGTTGATAGCCCATTCCCAATACTATGGAAAATCATTTGTTGCATGGAGGGTACTATTGAAGCCAGTTGTCTCCATTGAGGGCTGGAAGAGGAAGGTATGGTATGAGTGCCTTGTAGAATAGGTTGTTGATCCAAATATTTTGCTGTGAAGAGACTTCCGCGCAGATGGAGTTAGGTTGTTCATGTAGATCCCAATTTCTTTTCATGAGAAGGGCATCGTTATGATCACTGCTTTTTCGTATGCCTAATCCTCCTTCGGATATTGATTTTGTTACTTTATCCCAGCCTATAGGGTGAAGCTTTTTAACTGTTGAATCATGACCCTAGAAAAAATTCCTAGTGATACGATCTATTTGTTTGTGAATAGTGTTGGGTAACTTTTATGTTTGCATAATATGGTTTGAGGTGGGGGTAAGGGAAGATTTTATGAGTGTGAGTCTTCCAGCTGGGGTTAAGCATTTTGTCATCCATCCTTTAACTTTCCTGGCTATTCTTTGTAGGAGTGGAGCGAAAGTTTGATTGGAAGCTCTTCTTGTTTGAATTGGATGCCTAGATAAATTGGAGGTTTCGGTGTTGTTGGCATATCAAAAAATTGTTGTAGTTCATTTATCTTTATTGAATCTAGTCTCGGGTGATGAATTATAACAGATTTGGAAGTGTTTATTATCTGTCCTGCAGAAGTACCATAAGATTGGAGCAAGTTCTTCAGGTGTTTGTTACTCTGGTTCGAGGATTTGTAGGTGATTAGTAAATCATCGGCATACATTAAATGAGTAATGGGTGGAGCTTTTTTTGGAAATGTTGAGTCCTTTTACAGATTTTTGGATTTCGAGGTTACCTAAATTGGTAGATAGGATCTCAGCACAAATGATGAAAATATAGGAAGATAATGGGTCTCCTTGTCTAATGCCTCTAGTAGAATTAATGTAGCCGTGAGGTGTACCATTAATGTTGACCGAATACGTAACTGTTGTGACACATAGCATTATGTAATCTATAAAGGTTGATGGGAATCCAAGTTTTGTGAAGGAGGTTTTGATGAATCCCCAATCTAAACTATCATATGCTTTCTGGATGTCTAGTTTGAGAGCTATTTTTGGGTCCTTTGTGAGATTCGTGGTTCTGATATGATGAAAGAGTTCTCCTGCAATTGCTATGTTATCGTGGATCGATCTTTGTGGCACAAAAGCACTTTGGTAAGGACTTATTAAGAAAGGGAGCAGGGGGTCTAAGTCGGTTGACTAAATTTTTTGAAATGATTTTATAAGTGACGTTACAAAGTGCTATAGTTCTAAATTGTGAAGGTTTTGAAGGATGATTTATTTTAGAAATTAGTGTTAAGTTGGTGTGGTTCATGAGAGGATGAATGGTTTGATTATTAAAGAAACTTCGCACCATTGCAATCAATTGGGAATGAGTTGTTTCCTAGAAAACTTTGAAAAACTTACTTGTGTAACCATCTGGTCCTGGAGAACTTTTAGAATTGATTGAGAAGAGTGCATGTTTGATTTCTGCTATAGTTACTTCTTTCGTAAGTATGTCTGATTGTCAGGGAGTTAATCTTGGTATGATATTTGTAAAAAGCTCTTCATTTATCTCCGTAGGCGGAGCCGTATATTGTTGGGAATAATGATCTAGAATGAGTTGAACAATGTCTTCTTTTTTGTTAACCCAGTTGTTTTGTGGGTCCTGTAATTGTTGTATATTTTTGCAGGCTCTGTGAATGATAGATTTGGTATGGAAAAAGGTTGTGTTGAGATCACCTGATTGCATCCATTGTATTCTGGATCTTTGTTGCCAGTATGTCGCATGGCATTGTAGCAGTTCTTCGTGTTCGATTCTTAGTTGCTTTTCTTGGATCAACCAAGAATCTAGGTCGCCTCCTGAATGTGTCGCGCATTGATGTTGAGCGTGCTTTATCTTGGCTGTTAATTTCTTGATCATGGTTGGGAGGTGTCCAAAAGTTTATTTGTTCCATTCCAAGAGTGTTTGCCTAGTTGTTATGAGTTTTAGTTGGAGGTACAGGGTAGGTTCATCGTCTTGTTGTTGTTCCCAAGCTTTTTCAACAACTTGTTTGAGTTGGGGATGCGAGAGCCATAAGTGTTCAAATTTGTAATTTTTTGTTCCTTGCCAATCCATAGCTTTCTCCTGTAGTAGTAATGGACCATGATTAGAAGCAATTCTTGATAGATGAGTAACTGCTGCATGTGGATTTGCAGTTCGCCAATGTTGATTTGCTAATGCTCTATCTAGCCTTTCTAGAATGTTATCTTGACCATTCAACTGCCTGTTTGGTCCTATTTGAAAATGTAAATTATAATTTGGTCATAAAAATAATGGTTTGGTCTTATGGTGACGTCATGGATGATGTAATTATCATCTTGTAGTGGTAGAAATACCCTTTTGGGACCATTACCTCATCCATGACGTCACTATAGGCATATATATTCAATTATCAAGAGAGATAAAATTATTTTCATATTTATTTTCTCTCACCTCCATATTTTTAGATCTAGTTTTCTCTCTCTTTTTTTTCTTTATCTTCTCTGCAACAAAAAAAGAAAACCACTCTTCAAGTCCAAAACCGCCATGACAATCCAGCAAGTTTCCATCTGTACTCTTCCAAACTTCTACCCATACACACAAGATGTTTACTCTGTAACTGTTAATGGTGCTCCAATCAACACGGTTGTAACCAAATATGCTGAAACAGTTGATTACTGGATCGAATAGATTTACAGTGATTACAAAGAAACTTTAGAAGATTGTGCCAAAAAGGATTCTACAAAACGTTTCCTTGTTGATCTTGATGTGGAATGGAAACCTCCTGCTTTTGCTTCCAAGTATGATTATCCTCCGGTAGCAATATTAAAACTCTGTGTTGGTGGTGATAGATGTTTAATTTTTCATATCTTGCCGTCTTTTCAATTCCTAAATCTCTTCATAGGTTTCTTGAAGATGATAATCTCAGATATGTTGTTAATCCGTATGTTTCTTCCAGGATCGGTGATCGACTCGGTTACGTTGACGGACGTTATGACGGCAATGTCCTTTTTTTAATTTTTTTTTGTAGATTTCCTTTTTTTTTTGTTAATCCTTACGTTTCTTGTTTTTTCTTTACACGGGCGTTTATGATGGCAGTGTCCTTTTACGTTGACGGAGGTTATGATGGAAGTGTCTGTTATGATGGTTGTTGCTCATGAAGATGATGAAGACTTTCAAGATATGTTGTTGCTCGTGTTAAAGATGATGGATACGATGAACATCGATGAAGGCTTTCAAGATCTGTTGATGCTCGTGTTAAAGATGATGGATACGATGAATGTCCGTTTTTTTAGGTTTTTATATGGACTTCATTTCTGGAATGAAGTCTGTTTTTTTAAGTTTTTATATGGACTTCATTTCTGGAATGAAGTCTGTTTTTTTAGTTTTTTATATGGACTTCATTTCTGGAATGAAGTCTGTTTTTTTTAGGTTTTTATATGGACTTCATTTCTGGTAATGAAGTCTGTTTTTTTAGGTTTTTATATGGACTTCATTTCTGGAATGAAGTCTGTTTTTTTAGGTTTTTATATCTGTTTTTTTAGGTTTTTATATGGACTTCATTTCTGGAATGAAGTCTGTTTTTTTAGGTTTTTATATGGATTTCATTTTCTGGAATGAAGTCTTTTTTTTTTAGGTTTTTATATAGACTTCATTTCTGGAATGAAGTCTGTTTTTTTAGGTTTTTATATGGACTTCATTTTCTGAAATGAAGTATGTTTTTTTTAGGTTTTTATATGGACTTCATTTCTGGAATGAAGTCTGTTTTTTTTAGATTTTTATATGGACTTCATTTCTGGAATGAACTGCTACAAGAAAATAAGTAAAAATTAACACGGAAGGGTACTTTTGTCTATTTTATATTTTTAAATAATTATGGACCAAACAGTAAAGGCGTTTGACCAAAGGACTAAACAGACATGGGCCCACCTAAAAAAGGACCAAGCGATATTTTTCCCATTTTATTTTTATTTTTGAAGCAATTTTTGTGGGACACGATGTGCTTAAGCAATTTTTTACTTATATCCTATGGGAGTATACCATGCCAGCTGGCCTGGAAAATTGGTTGCGCCTCTTCGGTTGGTGGAGACTAAACAGCTGTCGGTCGAGTCTCAGTCACTTGGTGGGTATTCAACCTCCAACTAATCATTCTTTATCGATATAAAAATCTGAATTTTACATACATAAATTTTCCACCTTTTCTTCCAAAATAATTCAAATGGAATAATTCCAACATGATTTATTACCCTTGATTTTCGGGAGTGGTGTTTGAAGCCATTGTTAGTAAGATATGTGACGGTTATAAAGAAATAGGTAAAAACCAAAGAAGTCTACAAGTTTTGGATATTAACCAAATCAAACCTGCAACTAAGAAAAGGCAAAGAAAAGTTCAAGGAAAGGAAAATTTGAAGGCAAAGAATAAGATAAACAAAGGAAACTCCGTTCGTGAGCGCATTGATTAGAAGTTTGGTGAAATGAAGAAGATAAACAAGATAAATAAAATTTTCCCTGACTACTAGATGCAGCTAAAGGATCATCACCTAATGTTGTATCATCACTACCAATTATAATGTCTTCTTCACTAGTTAAGTTTTTACTTTGTTTACCTGCTGCTACAGCAAAAGCCATACGAGTTTGTTGAAAACCTGAAACTGCTGCTAATGCTCTTGCTGGTGGAAACCATTCTCGAGTTTGTAAGAGAATTGTAGATCCATTTGCAGGTTTAAGCGATAAGGCTAAACACGCCATAAATTCTTCTCAAAGGGTTTTTCTAGGGTTTTATTTTTTCAATTTCTATCTATGAAATTTTTATGGTTGGGGTTTGAAAATAGAGAAAACTAATCAAAAAAGAGGACATTTCAGAGAGAAATTACGAAGATTATGAATTTGATCTCTGGACTGGCGAAGAAGGAGAAGAGTGATCAGGGATTTGATCTCTGAAGCCTCTCTCTGGTTACGTTTCTCATGTGGATGCCATGGAGTTGTTTACCGCTAGGCCTCGAACATTTAAATCCAACACTTGGAAAAAGAAAACTGCCAAGCGGTCAGGTCCATGGATTGCGATTCACCGAGGCCACACCGGTGAATCATTTCCCTTAGCTATTGCATAATAGAAGCTAATAGCGCGTTCGGATACAAATCTCCTTGGAGAAGCAGAAGTCAGAAGCAAAACTATTTTGCTTTACAAAAAGTTGACTTTTCTACTTCTAGAAGTTGTTTTGAAAAACTATTTCCAAACTGACTTCTAACATTTTGACTTCAAGAAGTGAATAAGCTATTTCTGAGTGGCATCCAAACAACCTATAAGAGAAATGCGTATGGAGATGCACCTCAATTTGGGTGATGTGCCATGTAGGAAGATGACCACATCACCATTGGAGAAGCCCTTAGCTTAATCACTGCAGATAGTTCTAAGCAGAACTTGAGTTTCCGTTTTATTTTTTTGCTCGATTTAAGTAGATATTGTTTATAGATAAAAGAAAATTAAGAGAAAAAATGGATGTAAATTAGGTAAAAATAAATTTTAGTAAAATAAAATAGTTACTCCCTCAGTTTCAAAAACTTAAGTATGTTTTGATTTTGTCAAAATATTAAGGAGATCATAAAATTTTATCAATCGTGCTACTTGAACAGCCAAGTAACAGCGGCTTGACCACTATGTTGATGTGACAATGCTTTTCCAGAGAGAGCGGTTATCGCCGACACATGTCACAGTAAAATATATTAAGTGAGCCATGGATTTCTGAGCGGTTAAGATAAACAATACCAAGACTTTAAATTCTACATAAACATATTCTCTCTCCGTTCTTTTGTTCTTCTTCGTAGCAAAATCAAAGATTTAAACCCTAGATGATTTTTCACGGTATTGTTATCATAGATTTTAAAATGAACAAAAACAAGTTGAAACTAAAAAAAAAAAAAACTCAAAATCTATCCCACTTTTTCCATCTCTTATGGATTCTTTTCTTAATGAATCAAATATATAAACAATCGATCATTCTGATTTTAATTAGTAGGTTTGATTTTGATTCTCAATAGAAACTACTCAATGAAGATGAATAACATTGGCTGGAAATCAATTAGCTCAATCATAAACAGTGATGGAATTGGAGGATTTTGGCTGCAGAAAAACCAATAACGGATGGCTTGCTTGTTCATAATTTGAAACCTAATTCATGGAGATGATCATCTCCTGACTTAATAACAGTCAACCATGTAAGGTTTAGGACCTTAGGTGATCGGTGTTCAAACTGTAACGATGAAAGAGAAAACGATGGGAAAACTAATACTATTTCGATTTTATTGCTTACTTTGTTTTTATATTTTCTTTCGTCTTTTATTTTTTTCTAACTTCGAAGTGACATGTGAAAATAAAAAATGATCTCATCTGCCACATCAGTGGACACATCAAAATTCGTTGTTACCCAGCTGTTATTTAGCTGGTTATATAGCATTTTCGGAATTTTATCTGACTACCCATAGTTATTACCTAATTTACTTTAATAAAAATGCTACTCCAGTATTAAATACTTGTGAGATGAGGGTATACCCAAATTAATTGAAGTAAAACAAAAAGGGTTATTATGGAGTAAAACCCAAAGCCCCTTAGCCATATTTTTTTTTAAATGTCTAAATTTCCCTTGTTTAATTAACACTAATTTAGCTTATTTAGTATTATTAATTTGGTTAGATTAATTAGTTGAATTAAAAATTATGAAATCATGTTTTGGCTAGATTGAATCCAGAAAACAATATTGTTTTGAAGATTTTGTTAGTAACGGAAATGAAACCACACTATCCAAACACTTCTAAAGGGGGAATTGCATAGATGTTTAATGGTTTCATCATCCAAATTATAGAAGAAATCAACAGTTTCAAAAATCACAGTTCGAAAAGTTAGCCGGCATGTTAATAATAAACAAAAATACCAACCAGGTGAGTTTTTTCATACAAAGAAAGGTGTTGTAAATGCATAATTAATCGACAAGGTATTAATTTCATAACCTTTCGACTAAGCTATAGTCGTCAAGGTCGAGAATTACAAACACTAATGACTAAAAAATCTTATACACAAGGTCGTCATGATTATAGATAAAACAACATGACGATTAAATGAAAAATTGGTAGAGGAAGCTTTATTTTAGCTATTATTGGTCATGTCAAATTGCACAAAGTGACGACCAATACAAAGTCGTCGAGGTAGTTTCCCCAGCCATGTCGACTAATAGCAAAAATGTACATAAAGATACTATTTATGGTAGTTATTGGTCGACAAGGTTCAAGTTTTCAAAACATGATGATCTTAATTACAAAAATATTAGTCGGAAAAATATAATGATGAATATTGTCACGACCGTGTAAATGTTAATATTACACCTCGTTTGGTTGGGAGAATTGGATTCCTAGGAATTCAACTATGGGGTAATCCAATTCTTGGAATTGAATTCCATGGAATTGGATTCAAATCAAAAAAATTAGCGTTTGGTTGAGGTAATCCAATTTCTTTTGTTTTTACCTTGGAATACAATTCCATTGCACTACTAGACCAATGCAATGGAAATCTATTATTTTGGGGGGAATTGGATTCCTAGGAATCAAAATTCTCAATTACATAGAGTTGGTTTGGACCGTTTGGTTCAAGGAATTGGTCACATTCCCCCGGAATTGGATTACCAGGAATCCAATTCCTTGAACCAAACGCGCTGTTAGAGATAAAAACTCCTCATGATACCCAACATATGAAGATGACGACTAATAATAGTCATCAAAGTAGGTGGAGAGATACCCTAATGACCATATAATTTCAATTCACCAATTTTGAGTTCCTACCTAATATGTCATTCAAACAACAAACTAAAGAACTAGACAGAGTTTGAATAAATTGATCAACAATAAAAAAAATCTAGTTGGTAAACCTTTTTCATTTGAAATCGATGAAATATATAAAAACATAAAATAATTGATTATCAGATTGATGAAAAAGGAGAAGGAAAAGAGTAAATCAAGCTGAAATTACCAATATGTTAGATTTAATCAATTAGAATTGGTAAGATAGTTTCATAACTTTACCCTTTTTGGTCACCTCTTTGCCAAGGCTCTAGATCCATTTAAATTTTGGTACACCCCAATTAATCTGGGTATACCCCAATCCAGCAAGCTTAAAAATTACCTAAAAGATATCGAATTTATAAAGTATAATCTTTATAGGGAATTTAATTTTGGGAGCCAATATATTTTCTTTTACAGGGAATGAGGGATATTTCCATTTCCTTAATTATATGAATGAATTTATTTAACATTCTAAATTGGGTCCCATTAAAAATACGTTTCCTTGGGATTAAAGGTATTAATTCCAAAATCTTAACGATTACCTTTTGGTGATTGAATATAAGGTAGATCTTGAAACCTGGCAAAGGAATTTATGTTAAGATAAACAAAAGAGACTTTGTCCAACTCATATCACTTGGTTGAAGAGAGTTGATACCAAAACGATTTTTTGTTCCTTTACTGTTTGAAATACGAACCAAAGGAATTGGTCCAAGTACGTGACTTGTTTTACAGGTTGGAAGGGTGGGAATACATATAGAACTAGGTGAACTATAGGTTTAATTGCTTGGTCTCAACTATACTAAGTTGGTTTATTTTGTATAGCGACTTAATCCTGAGAGTATTCAATTCTGGACTAGGTCCCGGGGTTTTTCTGCATTTGCGGTTTCCTCGTTAACAAAATCTTGCTATGTCATTTACTTTATATTTCCGCATAATAATTGTTTTATTATAATTAAAGTAAATCACACAAACGTGATTCATATTTACTTGATAAGCATTCCTATTGTGTTTGGTTAAGTCTGAACCTTTGTATCAAGTAAACATACTTCGTTGTTGTGTTGTATCGATCTTGTATCCATAGACGATCACATGAAGTGTGAACCAATTTATTGTATTGTCTTGACTCAGTCCATAGACAATCACTTTCGGAGAAAGGACTTATAGGAAGGAAAAGTTTTAGCTTGAGGTATATTTGGGTACCCTCTCCTTTTCATATAGGCAAGTTAAAAAGTAGTCACAAATATCTTCGTCTCACCGTTTGTGATTCCACAATATCTTGTTTCTCTTCCATACGATTAATATTATTGTGAGGTGATTGATATTACTAGGTTGTTCTTCGGGAATATAAGTCTGGTATATCAATTGGTTCTTGTTCACCTTGATTTATCAAAATACGGAACAAAAGTCATAGGTATATCTGTGGGAGACATATTTATCACTAGTGGAAAAAGGTCCTTTTAAGATAGTTGTAAAGTGTCGTATTAACGATTTATATGACACTTTCCAAATGCCTCTAAAAGTGCCGTAAATTGAGTGTCATTTTCTGGAACGACACTTTCAAGTTGACTTAGATTTACGATGCTTTTAAGTCTTCACTAAGTACGGCACTTGGATTACGTCGTAGATTTGATTATTTAATATGAAAAAGAGTAACGAGTCAGTTATGGCTGACTGATTGAAGCCATTCTGACTAAGCTGAAACAATTCTGATTTAAAACTAAAATTACCCTGAATTGAAAATAAAACTCCAATGAGATTCTGCTGGAATCAATTTACAATTTCATATACTTATAAAAAAATTCACCATTCAACCAAACATTCAAATTCAATGTACAAAATCAATCTGCAAGTTCAATACACATTTGAATTCAGTTTGCACAAATGCTCAAAAAAAAAAGTCTAGGAAAATACCGAATTCACACCATAGTTAAAAATAAAAATCTAGGCAAACTTGGTTTCTTACAATCAGTGCAGAGAAACCTAATAAACACAAACTGGAGCAAAAACAAGCAAAAAGATGAATTGACCTTCCCAATTCAGAACTTGCAAGTACCTGTTGAAAGGAAAAGGTTGGGCGTTAGAAGTTTAACTGCAAAGAGGTCATAACTTGGCAATTAACATCAATACGGAACAAACTTAATAAAGCCTAATGTAAAATTGTTGACCAAAGTATATATTTAATTCAGGTTATGTGTCTGCGTTGTGGCTAATAAGCAATGTGCATTATTTATCAATGTTTAATGAAGCCAATAGTGAGACATGCAAAAAAAGATTAGAAACTAGGAATATTAGGAATTATTATTTCCTTACGCATGATCAAGTCCAAGTAAATAAGGCTCTAGGTAAATATAAAGTGGTCTTTTAGGCACATAACTTACCGTTTTTCGAGATTTCTTCTACTTATGTAGACCGTTGTCACTTGTCACTCCACTATGTCCAAGTGTTTCCTCTTATTATGATTATCCTGCAATTGAAAGTTAGAAACTATCAGGTATTAGTATACGTAGAAAGAGTGTACGTAAGACACGGAAGTTCAAACTCTACTAGTCAAGGACAAGGTATTCACCTCTACCAGTAATTGTTATTGCATCTACAGGCAGTAGCCATGGTACTTGTCTAAATAAAATAACTTCCACCCATCTGGTACAGGAGCATACATTGGCCAGACCACTCGGACATTAGGCCAGGCCACTCTAAAGGAAACAACTTCCATCAATGCGTCAGTAACCATATATTCTCACCGCAACATTAGGCCAGACCACTCGGACAAGCTCCTCGCGCATTCTTGATGCTTCAGCAGTAACTTTGTAATAATGTTCATCAACAGCGGTATAGGAGCAGACAAGACCCGTATCATTGTCAATTTATATGCTAATCAATCTATAAAAGCAATACAAACGACCCAAGAATATCACCTCAAAAAATTGATAGATTATACCGAAAATACTTATCGCCCCCTGATAGTTAACAAATGCTTCATATCATTTAAAAAAAATCCATACAAGGACAATTTACATAACGAACTCAAAAAATCCAAATGAAAACACGAAACAAGTCTTGGTAGTGAATATGTTTGTGCAATGTCAGGTGGTCTATATCACTTCTAGACTAGCTTCGTCTAGTAAGTATAATATATAACGATCAAATACAATCTAAGCAAACAATATATGAAGAGAACTACGTGACTGTACACCATTTTTTGGTCTTTTAGTTTATTAAAGTATCATGAGACAAGAATAGAGGGATCATGTATATCAGTTTAAGATTGTCAGAGTATTATTATACACTACACCAAATTAGCCATTTTGTTACACAAATATGTGTGACTTCCTATTTAATGTCACACATATAAGTGTAATAAATATGGTGTTATTCTTTTGTTACACTCTTCTAGTAACACTAATAAGTGTGACTTAAATTAATTTAAGTCACACTTAAATGTGTTACCAAGGAGTTACACATATTGGTGTGACAAATCTCTGGGAAAAGTAATAAAAAAAATATACTAAATTTTATCATTCCCTAGTTCAGGATTCCTGCACCTTCCCATCCGCAGAATAGAAACATACTGTCTAAATCTCCATTCACATGCAAATAGAAATCTAACCATTATATTGCATTAAATTGTGTACAAGTTACATTTAAAAGGTGCATATATGCTACAAATTTACAGTTTTTCCAAAAATTGTGTATTATAATTGACTGCAATGAAAAAAAATTGTGTATTATAATTGACAGCAATGACACCGTATCAGTGCAGTTTACACCATTATTTCATAACACTAACCTAGCAATTTAACTTAATAATGAACTAGCCCATCAGTGAATTCGACTATATCCTTGCCTTGTTTCTTTTTCCTGCTTAGCAAAGCAGATCAATTATACCTCCATATTTGATTTAGGATGTAATGTAGCAGAGGGCTTTGTAGATGCATATGCTAATGAAAGTCTTCCTGCATGTAGCATACAAGTACAAGGACGTAAAAAGTAAACGAGTATAAACTGGGGACGCATCATGCTTAATGCTACATCAGATGAAAATCAAGTTTTTACCAAAAAAAAAAAAAAAAACTGACCTGGGCCTAAGTCACATTGTAGCCTTTCTTTTCCAAGATCGGATCCTCCTTTGCTGTAATAATGTTGATAATGTTCCCAAGTAAGTTACGAATTGCGAGATCACATTCACAACAACAAAAAAAAGAAATGGAATACAAGTAAAGTGCACAGTAGCTCGTAACTGCAAATTTTAAGAGAAGAAATTTAATAAACACGCAACAAGCAGAACAAACCTTATCAATCATTACTTGCTCGATTCTCATTAGCTCGATTCCGGTTACCCAAATTGAATACATTGAGAATCTGAAACGACCAACCATTAATACTAAAGGATTATGATATGTTGGTCAAATCATATAATTTAACCGAAATTTTAATACTAACAAAAACAAATTCAACTTGTAAGCAACTTTTAGTGTCTGCTTATTTGCATAATAGAAGTACATATTTTTGTCCAATTTTCTTAGGTTTAACTCTTGCATGATTTCGAAAAATGCATGTTATACAAATGAAAAAAAGAAGAAGAAATAAGTGAATTTAGCAAAGAGGCGAAGTCAGATGCACAACTAAAGCAAGCACGATTGAAACTGTAAAAAGAAAACATCCGCAAATGTTTTACTTAACAAAACCATGCATGTCTATTCCAATTGAAAAACTGAAAGGTACGCTTTATGATTCAGCTAACCTACAGATGGAACTCAGAAATAATGTACTTGACCAGGGGAATTTCAATATTTAATTATCAGGTTTATGATAATTAAAGAAACATGAAATGAAACATGCCATCTTTTTTCTGTAACTCCATTGACAAGTTAATTTTGATAAGTGTCGGTAATTCTTGCATAAAATAAAATCCATTCAAGGTACCAAAAACCAAGACTACCTCCACTATAGCAACTTAAACAATCATAAATAGCCTCCAATTAAAAGACAACAACATATCCTCAAAATAAATTCCTAGACTAATGATCATGAGTACAGGTCGTAGAAACTTGTTGGCAAAAAATACACTTCCTAATAGAGATAAAACAACTTTCTAATTGGAAAAGAAAAATGAGTTCTTTTGTCAACAAAATCTAGTCTAATCGGTCAATTCTCATTGGATACAAACTTTCTCACCCATAATCGAGACTTATTTGAAGGATCGTATATAATGAAAAAATAAGTAACGATTTCTGGTCCAACTAGTTATGATCTACATGGGAGTTACATTAGAAAAACCCAATCTACAACAATCCCAAGCCATGCAATTCACTTCTCATTTGACTTTTAGGTTAGGTACGCATCAACGTCATTTTCGTTTTTTAAATCAGTACTAAAGCAAGACCAATGAGATAGTTAAAAGTTAGCAAAATTTAATGCAACAATGACAGTAGAAAAAATAAGGTGATAATCATAAAATCATGGGAGATGTTAGTTACCTTATTAATCCGACTATGGAAGAGTTTCCTTTGTTAACTATGGACTCCCAAAGAGCAGCTGTGAGTGATTCTTGCTTAGCATGCTTTTGTGTGCAATATGGTCAACAGATTTTATGTGTCAGCAAATGGATCTACCATCTAAGAACTACAAAAGACAGTCATGACAATGTTAGGCTACACCATAAGCACCACTAGTCAACTGTAAAAAACTATTACACAATCTTAATGCTAGCTAGTATCATTCTCTTCAGTCAAGTGAAGTATAAAGTAGGGGAAGCAGATTCAACGAGTATATTATGAACACTGTTAGATAAATTGATATAGAAAAGTATGGGGAAAATGAATTATCAAAATATATTAATTACATATCAAAGCATACCCATACGGCCATGAATATCAAATGTTACAGGACGAGCATCCTAGGATACTGTATTTCACTCCCTAGTTCACCTAGATGGCAATATACGATGAAGTGTTTCAATAGCATAGTCACTAAGAAAACACACAACTGTATCAAGTAAATATGAATCCTTGTTGCGATTCATCAAGCAACTTGTCCACAAAAAAGTTAAATTACTCTATATCGTATAAATTAAAACACCAAAAAGAGTATGAACATAGCACGAAATCGTATTGCACATGATGTGATACCAAAATCCTTGGAATTGTACCAAATGTTTGTTAATCTGAAAATAGAAATTAGGGAAAAAATAAATAAAATTGCAAAAGAAGAATAATAGTAAACGAATCTCCATCATAAATAGGATAATCAATCTACAGAAACCCCTAAAAACAAATCTATAGAAACCCATAAAATCAAATCTAACATGAGACAATATTTATCATTCATAACTTTTCTAGAGGAGCTTCATGGTAAAGGAAAAGATGACTTTCTGCGTTTTTCTGCAATTCAGTTTTTTTTTTAGGTTTTGATAATAAGAACAAGGAAATATGGTTACATAGATAAGGGAGAATCCACTACATATTCGTGGGTAGTGGGAAGATTTGACATTTTATTTATTGTTCGGGAAAATAATTTTTTTATATTATTTCTGTTATTTTTTCAATATTATATTAATATTTAGATTTGCTACACAATTTAGTGTGACATAATAAATAAAAAATTAAATGAAATAAAATTCGGGTTTATTGTTACACTTTCCGGTAATGTCACACAAATTTGTGTGACATCTACTATCACACTAATTAGTGTAACAATTCAGTGTTACAAATTACTGAATTTGGTGTAGTGATATGAATGATACTGCAATAAACAAACAAATAAATGAGGTGCTACTTCTATAAGATCAACACTATGCAACATAAGAATACCCGATTTATACCATGCTTAAGGCGATGATACTGTTACAATTTAAAAAAAAAAATTGAGTCACATTGACATCCTAAAATACATCGGTTAAAAAGTTAAGAGCAAGAGAAAACTTTTAAAAATAGGATAACTTACCTTTCCAACATTAAATTATTTTCTGATGACTTAACTAGTGAAAGATATCTTGTAAGATTAGCAGCAGGGGAAGTCTCGACCAGGAAAACCAACCTTAGAATCAAAATCAAGTTTAGGACTAGTAGCAAAAGTGCTTGCACTAACTGATTTAGCAAGCCTTAGAAATCCGACCATAATGTGACTCAGAACTATTATGTCACTAAAGATTCCTACCATAGTACAAACAAAAAGAAGCACATACATCATCTACAAAGTAGCAAACTAACTATTCATGGAGTAAAAGCAATGAAATCAGAGACCAATAATATACCAGTAAAAGCAACATATAAATAAGAAAATTTGGTGGCATAAGCCTGCAAAAAGTTCAACATGTGCATTAAAATAAGTACAATGAAAAACACTAGTGTAGCCAAAAGAAGAAACATAAACACGTACCTAAACTGGACAAAATATACCACTTAAGGAACCATCATTGTTGTACAACATAAGATTATATTTGGTTTCCGCCCATGTAGGTGAGCCTTTTCCAAACGTTGGATTTGGCCGACTTATGCAATAGGAAGCTAGAAAGCAATAAATGCAGGGGTACTAATCATGCAATTGGGTTCAGCTGATCCATGCATAAGTTGATGTTCTAAGGTGCTCAGTCATAGTATGGCTTGGGATCCTAGTGGTACTACTTAAAATTGAACACTAAACTCTACAGTCCAATGGAAAATGTTTCTCCATAAGCCAATTTTAGTTGTTCACTACTTACATCCCATCCACCTTAAAGATAACAACAATAATTATAGGATGAGTTCATTTCTTACCTAAATCAACATGGATATGTTGTTTCAAAACTTTAAAAATAGAAACATGAGTTGACAAACAAATGAACTTCATAGTTCACTGCAAGTATCCATTGCAGAATGATGTAGTACGGGGTATTATCATCGACTCATCTCTGGATCTTTCCAAGCAACCCAATATGCTAAACTGTAAACATGACAACAATAAGAAAGTGGCAGGTTGATTTCAAATATTTAGAGCATTCGTCCGACTAATCCATCATATGAACCAGAAGGAAGAGAAGGATTTCAGGTTGATTTAAAATTTGAAATTAGCAACACTTATACATGTTACTATCATAGAAATAAAGTGTTGCCATAACCTGGGAATGACATCATTCTTTAAAGAAAAACTCCTATCTGGTTGGTGAGTAGCCGGATGGAAATAGAAGTTTGTTGCAAACGGCGACTAAGTTATCGGATGGTAGGAAAAAAAATTGAAAAAAAAATATATTCGGACACTTAATGTCCGGATGGGGTGTCCGATCAGCCTATGACCGGATGGACTACTCCATAGTGACCCCCTCAAATTTGTGGAGTAAAATGTGGACTTCACGAACATATGGATGATAATTTCACCCATAGTAACGTTTTTTGGTCCATAAGATGTGGAGTATCACAAAGATGTGGATGATTTTCTTCTACATAGGAGTTGCCCTAACAACACTACCAAAGAAGACCTTTTCCACAAGTGCTAGATCATGTTCACCCTTTTAAGAGCGCCTGCAAATTGATCACTACATTATCTCAGATTAAAAAAGCTTCAAACTAACCAGCATACACTAGATTCGTAGACCAAAAAACTTACATAGTAGTGACTGCACCCGTTTTCCAAGACCACCAACTAAAAACATCCACCTCATTCCATTAGAAACTATAGGAAGATGATCATATTTAGATCTTCAGAACATAACACAATGATATACATAAACACCAAATGCAAAGGAGTTGAAAGAATAACCAAGCGAGAAAAGACATGAATACCTAGTGACCACATTTAACTTATTTGGAGTTCAAATACTATTGTACAACATAAGATTACAATAGGTTTCCATCACTATCAGTAAGCCAATGCCCCCCCCCCCCCCCATAACACAGCAAGTAAACCTCTTCCAAGCATATAATCATATCCTAAAATAAAAAATATAAATTGAAGCCATCAATTGAATAGGGTACCAAAAAAATTCATTTCCTTAAAATCTTTGGTGAACCAAGTTTCCAAAAAGACCTGTAATAGGCATAAGCCACTTCAACTGGCTCAAGTTTCAACTTAAACTTTTAAGCCATACCCAAGGAACATAATCTATTATGAGCTAAAAACATGAAACAAACTCATTCTTATAGTTCCAATTCCATTTGACATAACAATTGTCTTACCCGCATAGTGTCATAACCATCAAAAATTAATTTCCCAACTAGACATCATAAAAAGACGTTTGTGAATCTTTTTGAACCTGTACAAAACATTAACCTTGTTATAATACACCTAAGTATATAACAAATAACCCTTTATAGTAAAAGAAGAAACTTATAATCTTGCTTTCCCTATCTAAACAATCCTTCACCACCACCAATTCAGTCTGTACAACCTCCACCACTAGCAGCCAGCTAGTTATCATCACTACCAATGCTTTGTTGAACTCATTGATTCCCTCTCCAAGCATCAATTCACCAACACTAATTCAGTCTACACAACCTTTACCAACAGCGATCTAGTTACCATCAGCACCAAAAATTGTTCATACAAAACTAAAAATTATCAATACGAGCATACTAAAACTAACAAATCAAACCAAATATTGGAATCATACATAACACATAACTGGTACAGTTTTGTTTGACAAAAATTACAAATCCAAAACCCAACATCATAATCCTTGAATAACCAATTTTGTTTAATAAAAATCCTGGATAACTTAATTGCTTCGTTGAAAAAGATGAGTGATAATTGAAACCCCGTCAACCAAAATCAAACCTTAACTTAAATAATGAAAAATAGGGAAAACCCTAACTTTTACCTGATTAAGTTTGTAGAAAATCAAACCCCTAAACAAGCACGAAACATGAAATTGATTAAAGAACAACAGAAAATCGGTTTATTTTGAAGGTAAGGGTTTTGAAGAAATGGTTTTAGAATAAGAGATATTAATGGTTGAGTTTTTCTTTCAGGTTCATAGTGGTGGTTTTTAGGTTCATGAAGGCTGATTCTTTTAGATAATTATCAAATAGATCTGGAGAGATGAAGGTTCTTAGGAGAAGGATGAAGATGAAGAAATCTGAAAAAGTTAGGGTTCTATCTGGAGAGGAGAACGAGAGGGAAAAAAAAGCTATAACCTTTGAGATTTTAATACTGATTTAGCAAACAAGGTGAGAGAGAAGGAGTTCTATTTTCTAGCTCTCTAAGATGTAAACAAGGCGAAAAATAAGGAGAGAGACAAGAGAGTAATAATAATGAAATAGACGGAAAAAATAAAGATATTATCATTATGTGGACACATGGCGCCATATTAGGGTAGATAAGCATGTGAGATGTTTTTCATAAAATAATATTACCACATAAATAATACTACTAGTATCTCATTTCCTAAGTCAACCAAAGTCCTAACTTAACCACGTCTTGACTTTAGTCAACAACAAAATCATTTGTGTCGTTGTAAAAGTCAACCAAAGTCCAACTATAACGACAACTTGACTTTAGGCAATGACACATTCGATATGTGGTGGTTTTGAGACATTAGGTTTTTGTGTCGTTTCATAGCGTCTCAAACAGACTATTTTCCACTAGTGTATCTATTCAATATACTTTTTTGTGTGAGACATATTGGTTTATCAAGTCTTCGACTTTGGGTCGTAGCAACTCTTAGTTGTGGGTGAGATCATCTAAGGTTGGTTTATCAAGGAACACGATTGTACCTTAATCAGTGTGAGATTGGTTGGGGCTCAACTACATTACAGTTTGAAGTTAACTTGGAGTAGGATAATGTCTATAGTGGCTTAATACAGTATGGTGTTCAAATATGGACTATGTCCCGGAGGTGTTCTGCATTTGCGGTTTCCTCGTTAACAAAATTTCCGGTGTCTGTGTTATTTATTTTCCACATTCTATTTTCTATATAATTGAAATATCACAGGTTGTGTGTAAGATCAATCAATTGTGAATCCAACATTTGGTTGTTGATTAAATTGATTAACACTTGGATATTGGTTTTTGATACCGTCCAAGTTATTTCTTATATTCAATCGGGCTCGTAAATTCCTATTTGTTTGATTGCAGATTGAATTGAGAAATAGAGATATAACTCTTGGATATACTTTTCTTAAGATTGAGTCTGACTGTTTAGTTAATTCTCTTGAAAGTATATTGGAGTTAGTCCATACATATTGCTAATCGAAATATTAGGTGTGGATGTTGTACCCACTCTTTTTCAAATTGGACTAACCATGAAGATGAAGACTTAAGGCCTGAGATTCAACCAGAAAGAGGATTAGCTGGAAGGAACTATATGCAAATGACTAGTCACTTTGAGAAAAAAAACTCTGTATAACAAGTTAAAGGAAGATCCCAGAGCAAATATGCGGTCTGAATTTGGAAGAGATGGAGGGAGAATTGAGTAGTGTTGTCAAGTTTAATTGTTTGTTTCATAGTTTTGTTTTGAAGTTGTTCAAGCTTAATTGTTTGTTTCATAGTTTTGTATTGAAGTTGTTTCGAATCATTTTAATTTTTTTACGATTTTCATTAGAAGTAGCCTTCTAGACTCAATTGTTAGCGGCCTAGACTTAATCACCAACAATCCTTATAAATACATACCACTTCGTCCATTTTAAAAAATCACACCTTCACTTGAAAACTTCTCCACTTCATTTATTTCAAAATCACACATTCACTTAAAAACTTCTTTACTTTCTGGGTAATTTATGGATGATCCTAGATTTACTGATGATGAAGGTTTATCTCTTTGTAGAAACTATGTAATATACTTCCCGAAGAGAGGTGTATAATGACAGATGAATGGTTTACCCAGTATTAATTATTTGGGTAAAATTCATGATGCCTTTTGCACAAAGACAGGTAATCCTCATAACCGGGATCGAGCTGCTTTGTTTTGCCGATTCATGACTATCAAAAAAGATCTTGTGGATTTATATCTATGAGAAGGATTGACGTCGTCTTATATGTGACACTAATGCTAAAATGGGAATACCAACTCGAGACGAGTGGCGAAGATGGAAAGGAACTTTTTGAATACGAAGCGCATTACCAAATTCTTAAGGAGTTTCTAATAACTCATATGAGATGTTAGGCTTAAGTTTAGTTTTAGTCTTAAGTCTAGTTTTCATGGATGTTGTAAATTTTAATTTTTAATGTAATGAAAACTACTACAAAGTTTTAATGTAATGAAAAACTAGTAAAAATTCATTCATCATAACAGAACTACTACATCTTCATTAAAATTAAAGATTATATATTAATTAATTAAGTGGCACTACTTCATCGTGATCTTCATATTGACCTCCAAATTTTTTTTCCAAATTTCTCTTGTTTCGTTTTTCTTCGAACTCCTCTGCTAACCTGTCCATCTCCATATCCCATACCATCAATTGTATGGGGGTCATTGTTGAGGTGTTTTCATTTAAAATATTATTCTTGTCATAGTATGAAACAAATTTCTCTTGAGTTTGTCGATTTTTTTTCATCTCCCAAGAACTGTCGTTCTACTGCTCTTTGTTTTTCGATGGTCTTTTGATGATCTATTAAAGTATCCAAAAAAACCTTCACTTGCTTCTCCTTCTTGGGAAGTTTTTCTCGCTGCTCTTGCAACGTTTCTTCCTAATAATTTTCTCTTAATCACAGCATTGACATTCAAGTAGGGATTGTTATTTGTTGTTGTTTCTAGTGAAGAAAATGGATTCTCCGGAGGGGTATGAGATATTTGAGATGGTTGAGAAACTGGTGTTGAAGGAGAAGAAGTGTATGGTGAAGTTGTAGGTACATTTTGCATGTTTTCTAATACTTCTGTATTATATTTAGGCAACACTTTCAAAATATGAGAACAACTTTGATAACCAAAATTTTCCCCATGTTTGTGGTGCCAATCATTTTGACACTGTTGCTCGATATCAACATCGACATGACCGCTCGCTCGAGCATGATCAACTTTCATTATGACAACAACATACAAGGAAAAATTTCCATTTAGCCAGGCCTGTTTTCCACTTTTCCATGCCCATAGTGGGTGCAAAAGTGGCAAAAGTGTGGGTTAGCCATGCCTATAGGAACTGGCCTAATGCGGTACCAATTTATAGGGGAAGTTTTTTTTAAATTTTTTTTTTTAATAAACAAAGAACCTTTTCATTAATGGAAATTCGAGGTTACAATGAGTTTAAGATCGAAAATAAGAGTATACATAGTAACAAGAACATTGCGTAAAAGTACAATATCGAGAAATCCGACAAGAGAAAGAGAAGATTACCTGAGTAAGACAAATACAAGTATGAATAAGATCTGATTAAGTCGGAGGAAGAATGGTTTCTCTCGGAAATAAATTCCAACCATTTAGTTTGTTTTTCTTCTTTAGAAAGATATGCTCCCAAAATATGAGTGATTTGTTCAAATATCTCGTGACTACTTGTAAGGACCCTCAAGCTCGTCAACGTTATTAGACTAGTCAAGAGACGTCTTAGCCAATAATAACTCGATTAGTTTAACACGAACGTTAATTAAATGAAATTAATCTAACAACGATCTAGATACGAAACTAGTATCATTGGATATATTTTGAAAAGTTATGCGAAGTGGACTACTCGAATGTGTCATTCGGACATCAGGCGAAGAAGATATTTGTTATTTTAAGTAAAGGGTAAAATGGTCATTTTATAATAAAGTGGATCAAGGAATCCAGCGTTTCTTCTCAAGGAACCCTCTGTGGATAACTCAAAGGCAATTCGATAAGGTCGAGCATTTTCATCTTCTCATTCATTTTCTTTTCTTCTTGTTTCTTCCTATCTTTCCTCTGTTCTTCACGCTCATGATTCTGTGATAGGGTTTAGGTGTTTTGAGATCGGAAAATTAAGGGAAATCTTTAAGAGTTGATCGTTGGTTTGATGTTGTGGTTGTTCGCGGGATGAAGATGATAGTTGTTTCTGTAAAGCGAAGATAATATTTCTGAAGTTAGGTTTTTTGTCAAATTGGGAAGAGAATCGAGATGTTGATGGATGAAGAAAAAAAGGATTGTTTTTAAATGAACAAAGTAAAGTTTCGGTAATAGTGAATCGAAGAACTAAGGTTTCTCAGAAGATTGTTTTGAGGATCGATTGATGATGAATAAGATGGGATTAGATATGGGTTTTGTGTATTGAGAACAAAGAAGAAGAATCGGGTATTCAATTTGGGGTTTGGTTACATAGAAGAAGTTTAAAGAGTTAGGGTTTTGTGAGATTGTTCTGTAGAGTTTCAGAATAAGAAACTATTGATGGTGTTGAGATTTATAGAACTCATGAAGTCGAGAAAAAGACATTTGAAAAGAACTGGCTGGTGCTTCATTAAATTGATTTGAGGTACTTGTTCTTTTCTATGAATTTTGTTAAGTTATGCAGTTCTGTTATTGAATTCATGGATTTGTATATAGACAGTGAATTGAGATGGGTTTGGTGACTAAGAAATGGAATTATGAATGTTTAGGGTGTATCTTGAACTACACGGAATAAAGATGATGCATGGATTGAATTGTGTTTTAGGATTATTATTGAGATGAGTGGAAGGGAAGAAGATTTGGTGATCTGAAGTTAAGATTATGTATGTGTTATTAATGTTAGTATTCATAGGTGCAATACTAGATGGAGTTGCAGTTGAGCGGACTGGAGGAGATGAGGTTGTGGGAACGTTTGTTTTTGAGACTTTGCGGAAATGGAAATCGAGTATCTGGTGGAGGAATGATTGCAGGTAGTAATCTGAAATTGCAAATGGTGATGCATGGTTGTTATAGTTGGGGTTGTAGTTTAAAGTGGTGTTGTTGGTACTAGGATAGAGATGTAGGTTGAGGCTTGAGATGATGGTGTGTCTGTGTTTGAAGTTGTAGTTGTTATGAGTTGTTTGCCCGTATGACTGTATTGAACAGGGATATAGTTATAACTAATGGAACTGGTAAAGTGTATTAGACACAGAAATCCAATGAGAGGAGATAGTCTTGCAGCTATGGGGTGTTTGGTTATTTGGCAAGAGGGAGTTGTAGTTGTTAATCAAAACTGAGATATATGTTAATTGAGTTAAGTCTAGCTATGGTGGTGCTGTAATATGCAGGGAAGAGTCAGAGTGGTGATGTAATTATGATAATGATGAAATGAGAAGTAATTGGGAATCAGATGTAATGTAACTGATTTATAGGAATGAAGGTTAGATGAGTGTGTTGAGTTGAACTTCTCTAGTGATGCTTAAAGCTGCAATTGCAGGTATATTTAGTTGTGTTTGTAATTGAAATTCAAAGTTGTTTAGTATTTGAATTGAAGTTGCTTTGTTAATCAAGAAGTTGAGAATATAAGAGATATAATTGAACTTGGTCTGCAATAGAAGTATGCATGTTAGTCATCCCAGTCAGATGTCTGACTAAATTGTTGAGCTGACTCAGTTAGTCTGACTGAGTTGAGTCGTTGTGACTCACTGGTTTTCCCTATTTTGACCTGAGTAGACTCGGTTGACCGAATTATACAATTGACCTAACCTTGACCATTTGACCAAGACATTGACTATGTTGACCTTTTGACTGATGTTGACTGTTACTTGACCTTTGACCGTCAGTTTGACCGTTAGAGACTGTTAGTGACTCAGATTGGCTAAACCTTAATTTAATGGGTTAGATTGGTGGTAATGGGCTTACAACCATTAGTAAGACTTGTATGATTCTTGTGTGAGCCACTTTGGCTAGACTCTTAGAATACTTTTTTGGTTAACAGTTAATTATTAACAACGATCCATTCAAAGGATGAACCAGTGGATCTCGAGGTAGGCGTGGCTTGTCACCAAAAGGTGTGGGAATGCATTTGACTCTTTTGTAATCATTATCGTTGCTTTTATGAAAGTTTATGCTTAACAAACTCATGCATTGTCTGTTTGTGCATTCCATGCTTTGTTTAAAATGCATTATGATAATCCTGTTGATTCTGCGAATCTTTCCACGATTTGGAAAGGACTTGTATTGTTTTGTTGTCCTTATGGGAAATGAGAATTTCCACTTGTGGAATATAGGATACGCTCCTTCACATTTATATTTACATGAATTCAGCTTTTATGTTTAGAGTTGGTCACCATGGTCTTTGTGGAATCCATAGCTAAATAGGTGTGAATTGCCGGTTAGGAATTTACAACCATATTATTACATTGTTTGAAATAAGGAGTTTGTTCCATATACATGTATGATTATTTCAGTGACTTAGTCACTGTTTATTGTTTCGGAAAAACATGTATTGTTTTCCAACTCTTGCTTATGATTACTTAGAAGTTAAATTTTAATTATTCCCATTTCAGTTTCAGTGACAGATTAGGGTTGCGCAGCGAAAGCTTCACGGGTTGACTTCGCTAGTTGATTAACTTCTGTTATATTTATTATGTCGTATTTTTTATTTAGAAACCAATTGACTATTATATATGTATTATTTGAGAGAAGATCTTGTATATATATATATTTCTGAGCGGGGTTGGCTTTGGGTTAAGTTATGTATCGCATTTCTTAATTGAATGCTTAAGTGCATGTTTTAGATTTTAGTGCCTCTTTATTTAGTTAATTTATTGGAATAGTCAGCTGCTAGCTTAGGGGCACTACAAAGTTGGTATCAGAGCTTACTATTAGGTCTTATATGGTAAAAGATAGGAATAGCCAGTGCCAGTTAGTGAACTAGATTAGTCTAGAACTGGGTTGGTTTGTGAGATAAATCTTAATCACTAAAATATATTAATAATTAAAAGAATTTTTGATTGATTGATTTGTTTGTTTGGTTGTTTGTTTAAGTATTGAAGTAGAAATTCTAGGGTACACCAATAACTTTAGCTAATAAAGGTTAGAGAATAATTAATCTAAAAAGTATGAACATATAAACAATCTAATATTATAATAATAACAGTGAGATTAGTATTATTGATAGAACTTGTAAATCACATGAAAATTTACTAAACACATTGACTTATGAAGAGTGAACAAACTATAATTACATATAAATGATAATGATATGTATGGGACTTAATAATAATTGTAAGAGAAGTTTGAATAATAGTTGAACCATCAGAGTTAATAATAAAAATATTGTAATAGTAACTATAGATAGTAATAAAGTAATAATAATAATTTTAATAAGGTAATGTTAGCATTCATCAATTGGTATTGTATTGAACTTAACTTAACTAAAATCTTGTTAAAGATATACAACGGGAAAAATAAGAATTATGATTAATTAAATAATTATGGAAAATTAATAACGCTTATGTACGGTTAAGTTTTTCAAATTAAACTAATTACAAATTAGAGATATATGTTTTGTGTCTAAATTAGATAATTTAGATAATACTTTTTAGGCGTTAGACTTAAGAAAATGACGATACAGTATAAAACAAAAAGACTCAACTTGTTAGTAACCTTGTACCAAAATTATCTTTAATTAACAACTAACCCAGTAAACCTTTTAACTGAAACAAATATGCATGAAGCAGTAATGATAGTATTCAGATGCTTAGTGTAATATTAGAAGTAAAAGATAATGAATTTGCATATCAAATAAGATTCTTCTTCGTAAATAGATTCTGTCATCTTTTGAAATGGAAACAAATTAGAATGACGAACTTAAACTGTTAGAAATTAAATTAGCATTATATTGAGCATAACTTAAATTAAAATCTCATTAACAAATATATAGCGAAAAAATAATGAATAGGATGAAAAATTATTAGTGTTTATTAACGGTTAAATTTTGGAAAGTTAACTAATAACAAATTAGAATTATATATTTTGCGTTTAAGCCAAATAGTTAATTGAGATTAAGAACGTGAGGTCATACAAGGCACAAAATAAAGACTAAACTTGTGAACGATCTTATACCTAGATTATCTATAGTTTAATAAATGATTCACTAAATCACTAAAATACACATGAAGTGATATTTATAATACTTGAATGCTTAGTACAAAATCTGACTTAAAGGAAAATAAATTTGTATATGAATAAGATACTGATTATTAATACCAAAATCTAAAGACTGTTAAGATATATTATAATTTTAATTTTATGCAAACTCAAATTTAAATCATATTAAATTATTAACGCCAATATTTAACAAGATAAAGTATACATGTTCAATCTGAATAAATAAAATATGTCATATCAGTCTGCACGTGAAAGTAGAGTTATATTTACAAGATTAAGGTTTAATAAAATTAAACTAAGCATCATTAATAAGTAGTTATTCTGGCTATATTTTAGTTACGCTAGTAATCAAATAGGAAAAGAATTGATAAAACAATAATGAAAACGATAATATAATTAAGACAATAACTTCTGATAAAATAAGCAAATAATAATACTCTGTAATACTAATTACTATAAAATTTAGAGTTATTGTAAATATCATTTGGATAGTAATAGCAAAATATAACTTTTATTAATAGTACAACTTAAGGATTATTTAACAATAATACAAATTTAAGAAAATAAAGTTAGATCAAATCAAGTCTAGTATTAATAATAAAATTTAAACTTGGCATTATGACTAATTACGATTAATATTTTATCGGTCTGAGAAATAAGAAATAAATGTAATAATAATAATAAAATATTAATACCAAACAACTATGATAAACTGTTAGCGGTTATTTTCTTATATCAAGTCACATAATGAAATAAACAAATAAATATAACTTTAAATTCGGATAATGGTTATAACATTAAGTTATTCTTAAATAGTTTATGAATTTAAAAAATAAATTATTTAGTTATAATAATATAGTTTCATTTGGAACTAAAATTCGATTTCATTAAAATAAATAATAATAATGATAAATAAAATAAAATAAATTTTGACGATTAAATTACTTAAAATAATGTGAAATATGTATACATTTGATGAAGTAAATTATCAGAATTACACCAGTTAAGATAGAAACTAAAGATTAAGTAATATTCATAAATTTAATACTTAGTTAATCCAACACTGGGGAATAGTGAAGTTGGTAATTCTGATGTGTTCGGGTGATACTTGTTACGTAGGAAGGCATTGTAAGGCATCGTGAACCTAGAAAAGGAAAATACATTCTTGTATCACTAGGCATTGAAGGGAGACTTGCTTCTATTAGTGAACTAATAGATCCCAAATTTTAATGAGAAACTTTATTATAGAATATCTTCAAAGTACTTAGAACCAGTAAATTATTGACATAGAAATTAGTGTAGAGAATTCAAATCTAAAAGTCATAGTTTCCGTTATAGAGCTTCATGTAAGAAACTTAGACTTCTCACTTGGATAGAACTTAAATCAGCATAGTTGAACCTAGAGCTATAAATTATAAATTTTAGTTGTAGAAAGCCATATAGGTTTATGCTTTTGTTATCGTTTTGTTTTGCGCTTGGATAAGAGGTGGATTTATTCTGTAAGGTGGGGAGTTTTTGAAGACCAAAAGGATGGTTGATTTTCGAGGACGAAAATGATATAAGGTGGGGAGAATGTAAGGACCCTCAAGCTCGTCAACGTTATTAGACTAATCAAGAGACGTCTTAGCCAATAATATCTCGATTAGTTTAACACAAGCGTTAATTAATAGGAATTAATCTAATAACGATCTAGATACGAAACTAGTATCATTGGATATATTTCAAAAAGTTATGCGAAGTGGACTACTCGAATGTGACATTCGGACATCGGACGAAGAAGATATTTGTTATTTTAGGTAAAGGGTAAAATGGTCATTTCATAATAAAGTGTATCAAGGCATCCAGCGTTTCTTCTCAAGGCACCCTATGTGGATAACTCAAAAGCCAATTCGATAAGGTCGAGCATTTTCATCTTCTCATTCATTTTCTTTTCTTCTTCTTTCTTCTCATTACACCAAATTCAGGGATTAGTAACTAGATTTCGCAACAGCTTTGTGACTGTTGCAAATTGTATGTTGCTAATTGCAGTTGCAAAAACTTCGCAACAGTTTGAAACAGTTACAAAACTTGCAACTGTTGAATTCAGTTGCGATTCGCAACTAAATCCAGTTGTGCGCATGCGGAAAATCAGTGTGGTTTCCTACACTTTCAATTGACTCATTAATCAGCCCATTCAGATACTTGGGAAAACTGACTCGGGTCTCTTATCTCTTTAATGATCGAATAACCTCACTTTCCCCATCTCATTTTCTTCTCCTCTCTCATTCTCCCCTGTGAGTTTTCCCTGAATCTACTACCACCATCATCTTTATCATCAAGATCAAAACCAAACCCTTATTGTCGTCGTCGAGGAAGAAAGGTATCATCACTACCAGCACATGAACTATTTCTTCACCATTTTTTTTCACTTCTACGAAGTAAACCCTAGATTCAGAAAATTTTCTCCTTTTGATTTTTTCCCCAATCTTTAACCCGATTTTTTTTATCTTAGTTCAGATTCATGCTCACCATGTCATTAGCTGGATTAATCTGATTATAAATCATTTATAAATCACAATTTTTTGACCTAAAAAGGGAAATCAGAGTTAATCTGATTGCAATTTTGTTTCTCTGTTCTATAGTGTTTTTTGGCACGAGATTTCCACCGAAATCCCTTCTCGTTTTTTATAATATATCTTTATAAACCCATATGGAGAATCATTAACTCTTTCCTCAAATTTAAGTAAATTGGGTTTTTTTTTCTTCAAATGTCAGATGTAGAAAAACGGTATAACACAAACTCTAGTTTTGATTTATTATTTTTCCTTTTTAATTAGATATAACTGCAAGCTATGATTTGTTTGATTTTACTCAATAATGTCAAATTGATGATAAAGATGCCTTAACTTTGTGTTAGTTGATAAAATTTGTTACTGAAGTATATTGATTTTTTCAGTAAATGAATGTGACTGGAAGATATTGTGTTTAGGTTGGTTCAGAACCAGGATGAGATGATCATTTTAGCTAGGCAGGCTCTCTGAACCCTACAAGGTAATTGAAGAGTGTTTTGGAACTACTCAGGTTGGATCATATATCGACTCGTTTGTTTTTTAATTTAACCAAAATATGTTCTCATATTCTGTATTATTGTAGCTTGATCACTAACTTGTTTTAAAATCTGTTATCAGGCCTTGAACTTTGCATTCAAGGATAACTTCAAGAGGATCTTTAGTTTCAAGAAGGATAGAGATGGTTACTGGAAATGATTTGCTGGTAACTTGGCATCTGTAGGTATTGTTGGTGCTTATTCAGGTAATCTACATCTTGATACACACTGTAGAACACTTGGCTTAATTTCACTTGGCCAAATATTGAATGTGATACATATATATTAATACTTAGATTTCATCTTTTATTTTTTCTTGGAATGTTTAGGAGCTTCTTCCCATGGCGTGTACCTGCATAGATCCTTATACAAAGTATCCTACTGAAATTACAGATGCGTAATGAAAGATTTATTAATAAGGACTCTATGAGATATTTTAATTGCTGGTGCACATTAGAGTTTTATATGGCAGTCTTGTTTGTGATTAATGCATATCTAGCGGGAAATATTGGAGAACAATGAGCAGGGGATATCAATATAGTGGAATATATTTTTGCAATCTATATCATTTTTTTGTGATGAAGTTTGTTTTGTATTAACGGTATTTCTGTCCTATTTTGGAGAAGGCTTTCAGAACAATGAAGAAGAAGAATAAAAAGGTTCTCTTGATTTTTTTTTGAATCATAGAAGGTTCTCTTGATGGCGACTCCCCAATGTGGGTTTTCTTTTACTATATAATCGTCATATAGTTCTATAAAATTGGTTGTGGGTCTTTCTTGATGGTCGTTATATGTTTGGCTGCAGATGGATTTGTATAGAAAGGTAGGCCAGTCTCTAGTCAGGAGGTAGCTGTTACACCAAATGCAACTTCTCTCATTAGTCCCGAGTTGCTCTCCCGGACAAGAAAGTTATAAAGAATATTCTTAAAGAAGGAGAAGGATATGGGAAACCCAATGAGGCACTGTTGCCAAAGGTAATATAAAGAGTGTGATGAGTGAATGGGATCGTATTCGGTTTGGTCTCCTATGATGTTGAATGAGAGAATTAGTTAGAACTCATGTATTTCTATTTTTCCAGTGAGGAAGTTACTAGACGGAATAATATTTTTAAATAGGTTCATGGGGAAGAGCTCTTCGAGTTCAAAAAAATAATGGTACTGATGAGAGTCATTTTATCTTCTTGCTGTACTATGCTTGTATAGATATGGCTAACAAATTTAAATTTGTTTCATTGGTCAGATAAAGTAATTGGTGGACTTGATAAAGTTGTCATAAACATGAAAAATGGTGAGGTGGCACTTGCGAGTCTGTGGCTATAAAGCCCAAATATGCTTTTGGCTCTCCATAGTCTCAGCAAGAACTCGCTTTTGTTTCTCCTGGTTCAATCATCTCTTACTGAAGTTGGCTTGTATCTTTCGTTAAGGTTGGTGGGAATCAACTTCTTTTTTCTACTTTTTAACACTTGGGGATTTATTTTGGTTTTTCTTATTCAAGATGTATGCTGACATTATGTATGACATGGGATAGAATCTTGGGATATGGACAATGGTAACAACATTGTGGTTGCTAGCAAAAAGAAGAAAGAAGGTAATGCAAGATATATGGGACCAAGTATTCAAAAGTATCGTAGTATATCTTTTCTTGTACAATACTGATCCATGGAAAGTATTTGATTGTGAACAAGTACATCTTTGTTCATGTGTTTATCTTTATTTTGTTTCCATTGTGATTATATTTTGTCATCTTATGTTTGATTCTTATTTAATACTCATTGGAGGCTTAATGTGGTTGAATATAACTTGCACATCAGTCAAAAATTTACCTTCTAATGTTAGCAGTGCAGCATTAATGTCAATGGGTGTTTGTATCCTTACGAATTTGTTAAAGTGGTAATATATCCATTATCCCCTGCTCCAATTCCTTGGATCAGCTGTAACGTTATTTTTCTTTTCTGTTTTTCATGTTTTTATGGAACGCCAACAAACTTCATGTTGTTGATTAGTACTGAATTTTATGGAAAGGGACCAAGCCGAACCTTTAATGAGGTTTAGAAGCTCAGTACCTTAGTACCCAAACAACCCTTCTTACTCATCTAGGTATTGTATGTAATATGTATACTAATCCTTCCTCCTTAAATCCTTCATGATATATGCTTCAGAGAACTATTACCTCTATGTAAGATTTGACCCTTTATTCATATGAAAAGAGAAGTAAAACAATCAACTGCGAATATTCGATACCTTTAGCTAAGTCTAGGGAATTTCAAAAATAGTTATCATGTTGCTACGATGTAATTATGTAAATCTATACCAGCAGCTGCATTAACATAGATTTCCGTTCACCTAGTTTTGCAGGCTCCATGCCTTCATATCACTTTGTGATCATTTGTGTTGTTATTACTGACACGGTGCTTGGTATTTAGGATTAGGCATTCACATGTCTAGCAAGTAAAACAATAGCTTCTTATTTCGCATATTGAATACTAATAGTAAAATGGTTCATTATTTGTTGTAGATTTTGAGCTGCTTTACTGGGCGTGCGATATCTAGCACACTGCTATTGCTGGTTCCTCCAGTCGAAATGCCTCGCAACCCATGGTGACATCTTAAACTTCAAGCTTTGGAATACCTCATGCAGCAGAAAATGTTCACCTGGTTAGCTGGTTCCAGTAGATGAATGTGAGAGTTCTTTTTTCTTTAGATTATTTTGTAAGAACCTTAGTGTGATACTGAATTTATAAATATATCCACATGACAATCCTTCATATGATTTTTTTGATGTGCTACATACTTTTTTTGTGTATATGGAGTGCATCATGGTATATCGTTGTGAATTAACTCTAAGAATACATTTGATACTTTTGTTGGATTAATTTGATTTCGAAATGAACATGAGAAACTTGAACCTGTTACAAGAAATATAATATTGACTTGGTTTTGACTGGTCAAAACCATTATTCTTTCAATGTTGCAAAAATTTCGCAACTGCAACAACCTGTTACGATAGTCCAGTTTTGCAACTGCTTGAAACTGTTGCGACCATCTAGTTTCGTAACAGTTATCAATAGTTGCGAAAATTTGACGTTGCAACAATTTGAAACTGTTGCGACCAGAAATTTGCAACGTCAATGTAGCCGTTGCGAAAAATTGCAACATCGACTATCGTAACAGAGATGAACTGTTGCGACCCCACTTTGTAACTGCCAGTTACCGTTGCGAATCACTAAATTTGGTGTAGTGTCTTATTTCTTCCTCTATTTCCTCTGTTCTTCACCCTCGTGATTCTTTGATAGGGTTTAGGTGTTTTGAGATCGAAAACTTAAGGGAAAGCTTTAAGAGTTGATCGTTGGTTTGATGTTGTGGTTGTTCGCGGGATGAAGATGATATAGTTGTTTATGTAAAGCGAAGATAAGATTTCTGAAGTTAGGGTTTTTGTCAAATTGGGAAGAGAATCGAGATGTTGATGGATGAATAAAAAAAAGGTTGTTGTTAAATGAACAAAGTAAAGTTTCGGTAATAGTGAATTGAAGAACTAGGGTTTCTCAGAAGATTGTTTTGAGGTTTGATTGATGATGAATAAGATGGGATTAGAGATGGGTTTTGTGTATTGGGAACAAAGAAAAAGAATTGGGTATTCAATTTGGGGTTTGGTTACATAGAAGAAGTTTAAAGAGTTAGGGTTTTGTGAGATTGTTCTGTAGAGTTTCAGAATAAGAAACTATTGATGTTGTTGAGATTTATAGAACTCATGAAGTCGAGGAAAAGATATTTGAAGAGAACTTGCTGGTGCTTCATTAAATTAATTTGAGGTACTTGTTCTTTTCTATGAATTTTGTTAATTTATGTAGTTCTGTTATTGAATTCATGGATTTGTATATAGACGGTGAATTGAGATGGGTTTGGTGAGTAAGAAATGAAATTATTAATGTTTAGGGTGTATCTTGAACTACACGGAATAAAGATGATGCATGGATTGAATTGTGTTTTAGGATTATTATTGAGATGAGTAGAAGGGAAGAAGATTTGGTGATCTAAAGTTAAGATTATGTATGTGTTATTAGTGTTAGTATTCATAGGTGCAATACTAGATAGAGTTGCAGTTGACTGGAGGAGATGAGGTTGTGGGATCGTTTGTGTTTGAGACTTTGCGAGAATAGAAATCGAGTATCTGGTAGAGGAATGATTGCAGGTAGTAATCTGAAATTGCAAATGGTTATGCATGGTTATTATAGTTGGTGTTGTAGTTTAAAGTGGTGTTGTTGGTACTGGGATAGAGATGTAGTTTGAGGCTTGAGATGATGGTGTGTCTGTGTTTGAAGTTGTAGTTGTTATGAGTTGTTTGCCCGTGTGATTGTATTGAACAGGGATACAATTATAACTAATGTAACTGGTGAAGTATATTAGACACAGTAATCCAATGAGAGGATATAATCTTGCAGCTATGGGGTGTTTGGTTATTTGGCAAGAGGGAGTTGTAGTTGTTAATTAAAACTGAGATATGTGGTAATTGAGTTAAGTCTAGCTGTGGTGGTGCTGTAATATGTAGGGAAGATTCAGAGTGGTGATGTAATTATGAGAATGATGAAATGAGAAGTAATTTGGAATCAGATGTTATGTAACTGAGTTTGTAGTTACAGGAAATCCAACAACACACCCCATATAATATCATGATAATAATTTCTAGATCTAAATATATTTCCTAACCAAAATAAAGATTAAAGTGCTAAAATTATAAAATAAGACACAAGATTTACGTGGTTCGATCAATGTGATCTACATCCATGGGGTTAGGGTTCTTCACTATGATTATTGAAATTACATTTGGGTTACATGGAGATTCCATTAATGATTATTTGGAGCTCTAGATTTAGTTTTTGGGGAAGAAGATGATAAATAAAATAAATTTCTCTCTCTTACAAAAAATATCTCCCTCTCATAATGTGTTCCTCCTTTCTCTCTCCTACTCTCCTCTTTATATAGGTGTTTACATAGTAGTTGACAACTCATAAACAATTAAGCTAACCTTTAATTTCGGGTTTGTCTTCGATATTATCGCGAGTATACAAATGATAATTATACACTCTTTAAATATCACAAGGTCTTCATGTCTTTCTCATGTTTTGTCTGTCGTCATTTGTTGTGTCACTTCTGTGATTAACCTGCGACACTCGCAATGTGTTGTTGATGAAGACTTCGGAAATATGTCCTTCTTGCGATATTCTGATCCTACAGAGTCATAAGAATGAAGGTTAGATGAGTGTGTTGAGTTGAAATTCTCTAGTGATGCTTAAATCTGCAATTGCAGGTATATTTAGTTGTGTTTGTAATTGAAATTCAAAGTTGTTTAGTATTTGAATTGAAGTTGCTTTGTAATTTAGTATATTTAGTTGTGTTTGTAATTGAAATTCAAAGTTGTTTAGTATTTGAATCAAGAAGTTGAGAATATAAGAGATAGAATTGAACTTGGTCTGCAATAGAAGTATGCATGTTAGTCATCCCAGTCAGATGTCAGACTAAATTGTTTAGCTCACTCAGTTAGTCTGACTGAGTTGAGTCGTTGTAACTCACTGGTTTTCCCTGTTTTGACCTGAGTAGACTCGGTTGACCGAGTTAGACAATTGACATGACCTTGACCATTTGACCAATAACTTGACTCTATTGACCTTTTGATTGACGTTGACTGTTACTTGACCTTTGACCGTCAGTTTGAGCGTTAGAGACTGTTAGTGACTCAGATGGGCTAAACCTTAATTTAATGGGTTAGATTGGTGGTAATGGGCTTAGAACCATTAGTAAGACTTGTATGATTCTTGTGTGAGCCACTTTGGCTAGACTCTTAGAATACTTTTTTGATTAACAGTTAATTATTAACAACGATCGATTCAAAGGATGAACCAGTGGATCTCGAGGTAGGCGTGGCTTGTCACCAAAAGGTTTGGGAATGCATTTGACTCTTTTGTAATCATTATTGTTGCTTTTATGAAAGTTTATGCTTAACAAACTCATGAATTGTCTTTCCGTGCATTCCATGCTTTGTTTAAAATGCATTATGATAATCCTGTTGATTCTGTGAATCTTTCCACGATTTGGAAAGGACTTGTACTGTTTTGTTGTCAATATGAATTATTATGGGAAATGAGAATTTCCACTTGTGGTATATAGGATACGCTCTTTCACATTTATATCTACATGAATTCAGCTTTTATGTTTAGAGTTGGTCACCATGGTCTTGGTGGCATCCATAGCTAAATAGGTGTGAATTGCCGGTTAGGAATTTACAACCATATTATTACATTGTTTGAAAGAAGGAGTTTGTTCCATATACATGTATGATTATTTCAGTGACTTAGTCACTGTTTATTGTTTCGGAAAAACATGTATCGTTTTCCAACTCTTGCTTATGATTACTTAGAAGTTAAATGTTAATTATTCCCATTTCACTTTCAGTGACAAATCAGGGTTGCGCAGCGAAAGCTTCACGGGTTGACTTCGCTAGTTGATTAACTTCTGTTATATTTATTACATCGTATTTTTTTATTTAGAAACCAATTGACTATTATATATGTATCATTTGAGAGAAGATCTTGTATATATATTTCTGAGCGGGGTTAGCTTTGGGTTAAGTTCTGTATCGCGTTTCTTAATTGAATGCTTAAGTGCATGTTTTAGATTTTAGTGCTTCTTTATTTAGTTAATTTATTGGATTAGTCAGCTGCTAGCTTAGGGGCGCTACACTACTGATGAAGCTTCCTTCTTTCAAGAAATCACCGATGAAGATGAAGATTTCGTCGTTGGAGAGCTAGCATCACTATCGATCTTAGAACCCAACCCAATACCCAAAAACCGCCATTAAAGCAAAGATAAACCTCAAAAGAGTAGATAAAACCACCATAACAGTGTAGATAAGTAGAAAATATACCAAAAACTAAGCTAAAACTACTAACTAACCTAGAAAACAAGAAATAATAAAGAAATCTGCTCAGATTCGGTCCATTTGAAGAAGGAGTGAGAGAGAGGAGAGATAAAAAACACTTCAAAAGGTTTTAATAAGTTATGGAGATTGGCATTCATGGAAAGGGTATTAAAACCCATATAAAAGGAACTAGGAAATCCTTCGTCTTACATGGATTCTCCGAATAATCTGGCACCCATATTAAGACAAATGTTATGGAGATTGGCATTCACAACAATAAATAAAAATAAAAATACTTCCAAGAGGTCATGGGAAATTTTAATTTATGATTATGGAAAAACATTAAGATGGGATAAAGATGAGTGGCCACGAGATGGCTAAGCGTTCATGGGGTTATTATCGGGGGTCATCTGATATTGAAGTATATGGACCTAACTAACCTCGAAACCCATCTTGCAAGGTTAGGGTTGTCCGAAGCTTATAAACTGCGGGATCTTAAACTTCCCATACTATATGGGATAATTAACCTCAACGCTACCCCTCCCGTGTAGCCTTATTGAGTTTAACATGTGGATATAAAATAGTATGACGCGGACTAATCGTGTGGTCAAATGACTCATCACAAAAAAAAATGCCTGCTATGATAACATATTTGTAACGGAAGCAGACGGCATTAGGATCAAGCATGGACCATATACGGGATTGGAATTTCTTCCCCAAATTTGTTTTCACCACCTGTTGGAAATTCTTCACCAAATTTGTTTTCACCACCAACAGGTGAAACCTATGTGCCGCAGACGAACATGAGATTTTCTCCACGAAAAGGAGATTGAATATGACCTAAATCTAGATCTATAAATTTCCAATTACAAACGATTGATAAAAAATAAAAAACAACCGAAGAAAAGGAAAAAAAAAACTTTCCTTAGCACGGGGAAGAACTCGCGCTGATAACGTATTGGAGTAACAATTAGGTTAAAGTAAGAGATAAAGAAGAAGAAGAACTTGGTATTGATAAAGAGGCAGCCAACTATTACATACATATACTGTTCTCTTATATACAGGAAAGTGAAGACCTATTCATCTAATGGACCGCACATCCATGGGCCACATGCCCTATAACAATATATATATATAATGTTAACATAAATACACATAAACATATTTATTTATTTTTTTGAGAAAATAAGGTTATATTAAAAAAAAAAAAGATATGTACACTACTAGGCAAAAGATCACATCTCAATTACATGTGTAAAACTGTTTCCCAATTAAATAAAATGTCATTTACAGATAACCCTCTAAACATATCAGTCTCAAAAAGCCACAAAATCAAAGTCTGCTTAATCTTAAAACACAATTCATCCATCATTTTACCTCTTCCACCAAAAGTTCTAGAGTTTCTCTCATTCCACATATGCGACATAGTAGCATAAATAATCTTCTCCTAAACCTTCTTACATCTTCCTTGGACTGCTACACCAACCCAAAACTCAAACAACTCCAGAACTGTCATATATATAAGTGCCACTATTAACATGACAAGACTGAAAGAAATAATTCCATACCTCCTTAGCATAATCACAATGCATGAAAAGATGATCAGAAGTCTCAATCTCCTTCTTACAGACATTACATAAGTCGTTTTGAACAACATCTCCTCTGTGCTTCAACATACTCATAGTGGGAAAGGAATTATGAAAGTTTTTTTTTTTGATGGAAAAAGAAAGTTTATTAACTAGCAAATATAGTACATGAGATTTACAATATCATTTTTATCGAAATTATTAGAATCTATGCTAGTTGTAAGAACTTTTTGATGCATGTTATCTGACATGTGTTGAAGCTTTTTAATCTTTGCCTCCTTCACAATATAGTCCGCTGCTGAGTTATTCTTCCTCTTGATATATTTCACTTTTGCTTGAGGAAGGTCGCCCAATATTTTCGTAATTTCTTGCAAGGTATTCTTCGCTGGACACGAAACATCTGTGCTTGCCTTATTTAAGTTATCCTCCAAAGCTTTACAGTCAGTAACTATGAAGACGCTGGATAATATGTTTTCCTTTAACCACGTGACCTCCTTTAATAATGATTTTGCTTCTGATGGAATGTTGATGTCGCCCACTCCGATCCCACAGATAAGTGCATGAAGGTTTTCTCGTCCACTGAATATAGAATGAAAGCGTATCCCATCGACAAATCCTCTTTCTTGAAAGAGGCATCAATGAATATTATCCAATCCCAATTCAGATTGGACCAAGAGTTGTTGGTAGAAATCTTATAATGTGTATTTGCTTTACTTTGGATGCTATTTTCCGCGGAAGATTGAAGGAAATTATTGATTTGCCCTATTATATTAATCGGATCTGGGTTAATTTTCTCAAAAACTACCGAGCATCTGTATTTCCAGAGGAACCAAATAATGGTAGAAAATTTTACTTGAAATTGGTTCAGATTAGCCTCCAATATCCACCATTTAACCCCTGAAATAAATGAATTGGGAGTGAAATTAGAGAGGATATTATTTAGGGATAGTCCAAACTAGACTTCTCTGGAAAACAGGCACGCACAGAAAAGATGAGATTCTGTTTCTTGCGCTTGATTATTGCATAACCTGCAAATCGGGTCAATGTCCTTGTTATGTGCTCCTAGTCTAGCGGATGTTGGTTGAACTTTTTGAGACAGTTTCCAGATGAAAAGTCTTATTCTAGGAATTACATATATTTTCCAAATCTTATTCCATGGGAAATCTCGGTAGTTATTAATGTCTTGATCCTGATTGGCTAGAAAGTTATAAACATTTTTGGCCGAGAATTTACCCGAGTGATGATGGCGCCATCTGATAGTGTCTTGTTCTTGATTCCTTGGATTTATAGCTTTAATTTTAATCCTATCTTCTGGGGAAAAGAATTGATTTAGCTTTTACTGATCCCACTTGTTTTGGTCCGTTATTAGCTCTTGAACTCTTGTTGGCGCCTGCACTTGCGCACTTGGGACTATTTGGATTATATTTGTGTTCGGAACCCATATGTCTTCCCAAATTTTCACCGAAGCTCCATTTTTGACTTTCCAAACGTAGTTACTTTTTATTATCTCTAAACTTTTTTGTATACTGGTCCACATCCAAGACAAATTCGAAGTTCTGTATTTTTCTAGGGGGTGCGAGTTTGGGAAATATTTTTCTTTTAACAGTTTGACCCATAACATAAAACTTACCTTTGGTGGAATATCCTTCTTCCAAAGAAACTTCACAAAATTTCAAGTTATATCATCCTCCAACTGAGCTTCATATCCTTTCTTCACGGAATATTCTTCAAGAAATGGAAACCTCATCTTATTCATCCACTAGAACAGGCACTGGGCCCAGTTCATTACACAACAAACCCCATTCTATTTGTTTTTGATAATTAGGGTTTCTTTTGGACTTAAAACAAAGAACCCCATCCTGAATCATGTCTGCAATTGAGGCATTTTTTTGACAACAAGCTTTAAAAGCTGCAGGATATATGTCCTTCAGTGGACCATTAGTTGTCCATTTATCCACCCAAAATTTAATGCCCTTTCCATTCTTCATCTGCAACTTCATATGTTGCTATAAGAAAATAGAATATTTAAGAATTGTCTTCCAAATACATCTCCCATGTGGCTTCCCATCATCAACATGTATTCACTAGTCCAAAATCAGGTTTTTAGGACACTTGGTGTTCGCGAAAAACGACAGATTCCGTGTGTCGTTGAATATTTTACAGTTAGGATTCGTCAAATAATAAGAATCTTATAAACTACAGTTTAAATCTGTATTTTATGTAGTTTTTATTTCCCCCCATCCCCTATAAGTTCCACCCAGCAGATAAAAAGTAATAATAATTTTTTTTTCTTTCCTGCCAAAAAAAAGAAAAAAAAAACTTTCGAGGGATTATGTCGTTGATAATTAAAGATCCGGCGGTTAATATTTGGGTTGGAAATATTTTAGGATCTGAATGAATTGGTTTAGTCTAATTAAAATCTACAATTAATTTTTGACCCTTGATAAAAGGATCCTACGGCCAACTCTTAAAAACTAACTCTTAAATATCTCGAAACTACTTGAGTGAAGACTCGATTCAGATTGAGAAATAACGGCCTCCGTAGTCTCCTCCATCGCGGGTTTATCAAGATGAAACCTTCTCATAACCTTTCTCTACCTAATTTTTATGATTTTCTTTTTCTCATATCATTAAACATATTGAAGTGAAGAAATTGTGGATAGATCTGGAGGCGAAATCGGTAAGGGTTTTTGTGATTTTGATTCAATTACCTAAGTTTCTTATGAACTTCTAATTAAATCGAGGGTTTTCATCTATTTTTTGGTGATTCACTTAATGTTTTTTAGGTCTAATCTACATTTTTTTTTTTTGAGAAATTAACTTAGGGTTTTTTCTGGGTTTACGATTTTGATTCATCGTTTTGATTTTTATTATGACAGGATGCGAATTTTTAACTAAACAATCGAATAGATTTACTCAGCAAGTAGGAGAAATCATTATTCCGTTACTACGGTGTATACAAAATTATCGATATGGGATTTTTTTTTTTATGCGTATAGTTCAATTGAGTAATCTGCTAAGTAAGGAAATCCTGAGATAATGAATCTGCTACGTGCCTAAATCCTGATTATTTTACTAACTTTATGGTATGTTGCTATGTCATTTTCATCTTAATGATGTGAAATGGAGGATTCAATTATGTTTCAAGATCTGTAGTACGATCCAATTTCTTCTTTGTGTGGTAGTTTTTTACAGATTCCTAATCGGTATGGAAGTGAAATACTGAATCCAACAAAATAGAATCAATTTCCATTGCCTTATATATACATGGCATCTCAGAAAGAAAAAAAAGGTATGTTGATAAGAACTTGCTTATGTTTTTCCAATGCGTGCAACATTGAATTGATTACTTGGCTCTTAGGCTCTGTTTGGCAACTTTGAATTTGTTATTGAAAGGGTTTTCGTCTTCCAGGGAAATGAAACTCCTGAACCAATTTGTCCAATCTAGAATTTGTGTGCCATTACCACCTGTCTACTGTTTATCCATGAGGGAGACACAAAACCTGTGTTATAGTGTCGAAAGAACAGGAGATGTGGAGAAAAAATTGGGATGTGGGAGCACTTTTGTGATTGAAGAGATTAAGGAATAGGGAAGGTAGGGGGGAAACAAAGCTTCACATACCTAACGGTCATGAGCATCATTTAGGTTGGGTTTAGAGAACACCATCTGCAAAATAAAATGCAGGTTCCAGGCTTACTATTATGGTCGTGAACTTGTGATACCTCGGGACCAAGCACCGCTTTAGCTTAAGTTATTCAGTATGCTAATAGAAAAGGCATGGACATAAGCTAATAAGACTATAGTTGTTATAATTCCAGACAATCCCTTCCTAAAATTCCCTTTTGTATCTTTTAGAACCTATGGGTCTAAAACATACTCTGGTTGCCAAATTTGTTTACATTTTCCTTTCTATTTTATAATTTAAATTGTGACAGGACCTATGTGCCTTATATAATCCCTTTTGTATGGTGACTCATTGGTTGTTTCTTTGCTGCTTTGTAGTGAACCATGGATGATAACTTCTGGTCTCTAAGTAACGTCTCTCACAGATTTGGATCACTACATTACCACCTTGTTGGTTCCAAAGTCGAAGAGAATAATAATGTTCACACATCATCGCAGAATGACCCTGTAAGAAACAAAACAGGCAACATCTGTAATTCCAATCATCTCATGCCAATGGAGTATAACATGGACTACCCATGGACATTGTGTCAGAGAAATTTTGAACCAGACTTGGAATTATTGCTTTATAAGTAGTCCTACCAGGGATTGTAGATTGGAAGAAAGTTTCCAAAAATATGACGGAATAAATCTGGAATTGATTTACTATTTTTTTCTGTTTAGCTTTTATTGTTGAATTCAGAGATGTTTGTGTTGTTAACTTGTTAATTGAATTAATTTTAATAAAATGGGTTGCATTTGCTCACGAAATTCATAAATTGCTTTGTCTGTAGTATTAATCTAACAATAAAAAGGAAAATAAATAAATTTTTGTAGCTCAATCAGATTCAGCTAAGGTAGATTTGGCTGAAACTGACTCATCTGAATCATATTTGACTGAAACTGACTCACCTGAACCAGATTAGACTGAATATCTGATTATAAAATTTCGACACTCATCATTAGTCGTTATTTTTGGACGAAACAAATTCGTTGTTAATTTTTGACTAAAACGAACCGTCCTATAATAAATAGTACACCAAAAATAAGACATACTTTAGGACGGATGGTATTAGTCTTATAACTCAATTTACGACAGATTCTACCTGTCCTAAATTACGCATTGTGGACTAGTGATTAAACTTTCAGCCTCATTCTTGAACTGCTTTTGAACAACTCTCCTCCATAAATCTTTTTTCTCCTTTGCATATCTCCAAACCCATTTGCCTTTCAAGGCTTTTTTCTTTATATTTATTTTATTTATTCAAAGTGTCTTTTCATTTTTCTCTCAATTTTATTAAAATTAACTAGGTGACTATATTCTCACCCAAACATGTAGCTTTCCTAGTTCAATCAACCCACCAAGGCTAAGAAAAAGAAACAATAATCTAAATTAACTCGGTTAAAATCAGACCCGGAACGGTAACTAAAAAATACATGGTATTAAAAATCGAATGGAACGCTTTCAAAGCAGTTGGATATCATTTCACAAACATCTAAGAAGCCATTAGAGATGAAAACATATGAAGAAAAAAGACTGAAAATAAATCTTGAAATCGCTTTACACTTATACTAACTGTAACCATATTCGTCAAGAAGATCCGAATATTTCAAATCAAATTCAACAAATTTTATTTTAAGAAGAGAATGGTTGAGATAGATTTTAGGGACGAGAGTTTTTCGTACAAAGGAACAAAAACTGACCCATCCACGCACACATTTTCCCTCCCAAACTGGGAAGCACTGACACGGACACAGGGACCTCCAAAACTCAAAATCATTAGGACACGAACACGTTAATATATTTACTCCCTCCGTTTCAAAAAGACAGTCCGCTTAGACTTTGTCAAGATATTAAGGAGATCATAGTAGTTTACATGCCTACCCTTAATTACTTGCCTAATTTATTTCAATAAAACAGTAATAAAAACTACCAAAAATTATTATGAGATTATAAATAGGAAATACAAAAAAAGAATGAATGATATATTTGTTTCCTTCATTACACAAATTTCAATAATATTTTAGATTGGGTCTCATTAAATTTTTTTTTATAAATATAAAAAGTTATAACCCCAAATGTGTCACTATCCATCCACAAAAAACCCATCAAAACAAAAGTAACACAAAAGTAGCACAAAACTCCCAAAGAATTTGATGAAACCCTCCCAAAGAATTTGATGAAACCAATTTTGAAATTTGGGGTTTTTGTATCATTTTTTATGAATTTGGGGTTTTTGTATCAATTTTGTTTAAGATGGAGTTTTAATGGATCCCAACATTTGAATGGGGTTTTTGTACCACAAGTTTGGTCACCTTGGGTTTCTATGACTAGTTCATTGGTTTCCTTAATATCTTGACAAAGTTTATGGTCTCCTTAACATTTGAATGGGGTTTTTATGGTCTCCTTAATATCTTGACAAAGTTTATGGTCTCCTTAACATTTGAATGGGGTTTTTATATGGACTTCATTTTATGAAATGAAGTATGTTTTTTTAGGTTTTTATATGGATTTCATTTTCTGGAATGAAGTCTTATTTTTTAGGTTTTTATATGGACTTCATTTCTGGAATGAAGTCTGTTTTTTAGGTTTTTATATGGATTTCATTTTCTGGAATGAAGTCTTTTTTTTAGGTTTTTATATAGACTTCATTTCTGGAATGAAGTCTGTTTTTTTAGGTTTTTATATGGACTTCATTTTATGAAATGAAGTATGTTTTTTTTATGTTTTTATATGGACTTCAATTCTGGAATGAAGTCTGTTTTTTTTAGATTTTTATATGGATTTCATTTCTGGAATGAACTGCTACAAGAAAATAAGTAAAAATTAACACGGAAGGGTACTTTTTTCTGTTTTATATTTTTAAATAATTATGGACCAAAAAGTAAAGGCGTTTGACCAAAGGACTAAACAGACATGGGCCCACCTAAAAAAGGACCAAGCGATATTTTTCCCATTTTATTTTTATTTTTGAAGCAATTTTTGTGGGACACGATGTGCTTAAGCAATTTTTTACTTATATCCTATGGGAGTATACCATGCCAGCTGGCCTGGAAAATTGGTTGCGCCTCTTCGGTTAGTGGAGACTAAACAGTTGTCGGTCGAGTCTCAGTCGCTTGGTGGGTATTCAACCTCCAACTAATCATTCTTTATCGATATAAAAATCTGAATTTTACATACATAAATTTTCCACCTTTTCTTCCAAAATAATTCAAATGGCATAATTCCAACATGATTTATTACCCTTGATTTTCGGGAGTGGTGTTTGAAGCCATTGTTAGTAAGATATGTGACGGTTATAAAGAAATAGGTAAAAACCAAAGAAGTCTACAAGTTTTGGATATTAACCAAATCAAACCTGCAACTAAGAAAAGGCAAAGAAAAGTTCAAGGAAAGGAAAATTTGAAGGCAAAGAATAAGATAAACAAAGTAAACTCCGTTCGTGAGCGCATTGATTAGAAGTTTGGTGAAATGAAGAAGATAAACAAGATAAAAAAAAATTTCCCTGACTACTAGATGCAGCTAAAGGATCATCACCTAATGTTGTATCATCACTACCAATTATAATGTCTTCTTCACTAGTTAAGTTTTTACTTTGTTTACCTGCTGCTACAGCAAAAGCCATACGAGTTTGTTGAAAACCTGAAACTGCTGCTAATGCTCTTGCTGGTGGAAACCATTCTCGAGTTTGTAAGAGAATTGTAGATCCATTTGCAGGTTTAAGCGATAAGGCTAAACACGCCATAAATTCTTCTCAAAGGGTTTTTCTAGGGTTTTATTTTTTCAATTTCTATCTATGAAATTTTTATGGTTGGGGTTTGAAAATAGAGAAAACTAATCAAAAAAGAGGACATTTCAGAGAGAAATTACGAAGATTATGAATTTGATCTCTGGACTGGCGAAGAAGGAGAAGAGTGATTATGGATTTGATCTCTGAAGCCTCTCTCTAGTTACGTTTCTCACGTGGATGCCATGGAGTTGTTTACCGCTAGGCCTCGAACATTTAAATCCAACACTTGGAAAAAGAAAACTGCCAAGCGGTCAGGTCCATGGATTGCGATTCACCAAGGCCACACCGGTGAAGCATTTCCCTTAGATATTGCATAATAGAAGCTAATAGCGCGTTCGGATACAAATCTCCTTGGAGAAGCAGAAGTCAGAAGCAAAACTATTTTGCTTTACAAAAAGTTGACTTTTCTACTTCTAGAAGTTGTTTTGAAAAACTATTGCCAAACTGACTTCTAACATTTTGACTTCAAGAAGTGAATAAGCTACTTCTGAGTGGCATCCAAACAACCTATAAGAGAAATGCGTATGGAGATGCACCTCAATTTGGGTGATGTGCCATGTAGGAAGCTGACCACATCACCATTGGAGAAGCCCTTAGCTTAATCACTGCAGATAGTTCTAAGCAGAACTTGAGTTTCCATTTTATTTTTTTGCTCGATTTAAGTAGATATTGTTTATAGATAAAGGAAAATTAAGAGAAAAAATGGATGTAAATTAGGTGAAAATAAATTTTAGTAAAATAAAATAGTTACTCCCTCAGTTTCAAAAACTTAAGTATGTTTTGATTTTGTCAAAATATTAAGGAGATCATAAAATTTTATCAATCGTGCTACTTGAACAGCCAAGTAACAGCGGCTTGACCACTATGCTGATGTGACAATGCTTTGCCAGAGAGAGCGGTTATCGCCGACATGTCACAGTAAAATATATTAAGTGAGCCATGGATTTCTGAGCGGTTAAGATAAACAATACCAAGACTTTAAATTCTACATAAACATATTCCCTCTCCGTTATTTTGTTCTTCTTCGTAGCAAAATCAAAGATTTAAACACTAGATGATTTTTCACGGTATTGTTATCATAGATTTTAAAATGAACAAAAACAAGTTGAAACTAAAAAAAAAAAAAAACTCAAAATCTATCCCACTTTTTCCATCTCTTATGGATTCTTTTCTTAATGAATCAAATATATAAACAATCGATCATTCTGATTTTAATTAGTAGGTTTGATTTTGATTCTCAATAGAAACTACTCAATGAAGATGAATAACATTGGCTGGAAATCAATTAGCTCAATCATAAACAGTGATGGAATTGGAGGATTTTGGCTGCATAAAAACCAATAAAGGATGGCTTGCTTGTTCATAATTTGAAACCTAATTCATGGAGATGATCATCTCCTGACTTAATAACAGTCAACCATGTAAGGTTTAGGACCTTAGGTGATCGGTGTTCAAACTGTAACGATGAAAGAGAAAACGATGGGAAAACTAATACTATTTTGATTTTATTGCTTACTTTGTTTTTATATTTTCTTTCGTCTTTTATTTTTTTCTAACTTCGAAGTGACATGTGAAAATAAAAAATGATCTCATCTGCCACATCAGTGGCCACATCAAAATTCGTTGTTACCCATCTGTTATTTAGCTGGTTATATAGCATTTTCGGAATTTTATCTGACTACCCATAGTTGTTACCTAATTTACTTTAATAAAAATGCTACTCCAGTATTAAATACTTGTGAGATGAGGGTATACCCAAATTAATTGAAGTAAAACAAAAAGGGTTATTATGGAGTAAAACCCAAAGCCCCTTAGCCATATATTTTTTTAAATGTCTAAATTTCCCTTGTTTAATTAACACTAATTTAGCTTATTTAGTATTATTAATTTGGTTAGATTAATTAGTTGAATTAAAAATTATGAAATCATGTTTTGGCTAGATTGAATCCAGAAAACAATATTGTTTTGAAGATTTTGTTAGTAACGGAAATGAAACCACACTAGCCAAACACTTCTAAAGGGGTAATTGCATAGATGTTTAATGGTTTCATCATCCAAATTATAGAAGAAATCAACAGTTTCAAAAATCACAGTTCGAAAAGTTAGCCGGCATGTTAATAATAAACAAAAATACCAACCAGGTGAGTTTTTTCATACAAAGAAAGGTGTTGTAAATGCATAATTAATCGACAAGGTATTAATTTCATAACCTTTCGACTAAGCTATAGTCATCAAGGTCGAGAATTACAAACACTAACGACTAAAAAATCTTATACACAAGGTCGTCATGATTATAGATAAAACAACATGACGATTAAATGAAAAATTGGTAGAGGAAGCTTTATTTTAGCTGTTATTGGTCATGGTCAAATTGCACAAAGTGACGACCAATACAAAGTCGTCGAGGTAGTTTCCCCAGCCATGTCGACTAATAGCAAAAATGTACATAAAGATACTATTTATGGCAGTTATTGGTCGGCAAGGTTCAAGTTTTCAAAACATGATGATCTTAATTACAAAAATATTAGTCGGCAAAATATAATGATGAATATTGTCACGACCGTGTAAATGTTAATATTACACCTCGTTTGGTTGGGAAAATTGGATTCCTAGGAATTCAACTATGGGGTAATCCAATTCTTGGAATTGAATTCCATGGAATTGGATTCAAATCAAAAAAATTAGCGTTTGGTTGAGGTAATCCAATTTCTTTTGTTTTTACCTTGGAATACAATTCCATTGCACTACTAGACCAATGCAATGGAAATCTATTATTTTGGGGGGGAATTGGATTCCTAGGAATCAAAATTCTCAATTACATAGAGTTGGTTTGGACCGTTTGGTTCAAGGAATTGGTCACATTCCCCCGGAATTGGATTACCAGGAATCCAATTCCTTGAACCAAACGCGCTGTTAGAGATAAAAACTCCTCATGATACCCAACCTATGAAGATGACGACTAATACTAGTCATCAAATTAGGTGGAGAGATACCCTAATGACCATATAGTTGCAATTCACCAATTTTGAGTTCCTACCTAATATGTCATTCAAACAACAAACTAAAGAACTAGACAGAGTTTGAATAAATTGATCAACAATAAAAAAAATCTAATTGGTAAACCTTTTTCATTTGAAATCGATGAAATATATAAAAAGATAAAATAATTGATTATCAGATTGATGAAAAAGGAGAAGGAAAAGAGTAAATCAAGTTGAAATTACCAATATGTTAGATTTAATCAATTAGAATTGGTAAGATAGTTTCATAACTTTACCCTTTTTGGTCACCTCTTTGCCAAGGCTCTAGATCCATTTAAATTTTGGTACACCCCAATTAATCTGGGTATACCCTAATCCATTAAGCTTAAACATTACTTAAAAGATATCGAATTTATAAAGTATAATCTTTATAGGGAATTTAATTTTGGGAGCCAATATATTTTCTTTTATAGGGAATGAGGGATATTTCCATTTCCTTAATTATATGAATGAATTTATTTAACATTCTAAATTGGGTCCCATTAAAAATGAATCTATGAACATAAAAAAATGATAATAACAAAAAAGGATATATTAAATAGTTTATTGGAAAAATACAACTATAAACAGAAGCTGGACACAATTTTGAAACTGGCGAAAATGGAATAGAGGATATAGTTTTTGAAATATAGGGACTAAAAATGAAAATATATGAGTAAAAATAGGTAAACAATGTAAGTATGAAAACAAAAACTACATGTCCATTCAAAGTCACATAGAAAATGAGTTTTCGTAAAGTAATTTTTCAGGTTGATCGCGTTATAGTACGTGTCAAAACAAATTCACTTTCTCACTCAATAAAATGTAAATGAAGTATATGGTAAGAAAGAGTTCATTCCACGGGAGGATATTGTTGTTATTATATTTTCAATTTTTTAAACAACCAAGGGGGACATTGTTAGAACATTTCTCGGTTGAACCCACCAAGCATTGGTATGTCAAGTTTGGTTGTCATATTTTAGTGAATCAAAACTCATTTAAAGAGTCGATTGATAATATACTAGAGACAACTTCGTATAGGTTAGCTTGAAAGTATTAGAATATGATACATTACAAGTATTGCGAAGACTTGAAGAAGTGAAGAAGCAAGGAGATACAACGACAACATCATCCTTCCATTTAAGGTTAATGATATTTGATTTGAACTGTTTCATTCCCTAACATATCTTTTAAGTCGTGCATATTGAAAACAAAACTGCGAAGCATGATTACACTCTAGATAGATATAGTATTAAGGAATACAATACGAATTTTATTGCTTAACCATTAAAAGTTATATATAAGACATCGACAAAATCGTTTGAATGCGCTATTGTCATTATGTATGGGTATGAGGTGAAGATTTCATCATAGGACCGACTTTGGGTAAAGGGGAACCGATCCTAGTAAGAGGTGCAACCTATCACATAGGGGAATCGATCCTTGTATGAGGCGTAACAAGTTTATAGAAGAAAGGGGAACCGATCCTATGGACATGTGCAACACGTTTTTAGGAAAAGGGGAATCGATCCTATGGACATGTGCAACACGTACAAGTTAGATACCATATATATGTGGGGAACCGATCCTAGTACCTAGTTAACTGAATTTTGGTAACTAGTGTGACTATGCACAATACTCACATGGAGGTAGAATCGGAACTTTTTTTGGTAGAACCGTGAAACCCATGTTTGGTGATTGAGTTTTCTTGAACAATCGCATAGTTCTTGAAAGTCAGATGAACCAATTCTAAACTTGTTTGGAAGTGTGGAAAATCAGTTTCAAGATGGTAAGTATGAAAGAGGACTTACTAAGTAAAGATGTAGGATCAGAATATCACAAGGAGAACATATTTGCGAAGTTTTATCAACAACACATTGCAAGTGTCGCAGGATGATTTGAAGAATGACGTAACAGATGACGATGGCAGAAATATGAGAAAAGCGTGACGATTCTGCGAAATTTAGAGTGTTTGTGAAAATCCACACTAGAACTATTACGAGAATCTCGCAAGTCAGATCCGAACTTAAAGGACAGATTAGCTGTCATCCACTATGTAATTCCCTATATAAAGAGTTGAACAGGCGTAAGAAGAGAGAGATATTTTTCGAGTGTTGGGCAAGTCATTAGGAGAGAGAAAGTCCAGAGTAGTTGTTAATTTCTTAGCTTCATTTGTTTCCTTTCTTGTAAAATTCAGAAGATTAATCAATAAAGAGTGTGATTGTTCATCTTAAAATGATTTAATTATATGAATTCTTGTGAGGGGTGTAGTATGGGATTTCCTGCTACTACATATTGGCACTAGAAACATGGACTGTTGTTTAAAGATTGTGGAGATTGTTGTGAAAGCTGTTTAAATCAAGAAAATGATAAAAGAAAACAACAAATTAGTTGGAGAAAATATAATTAAGATCAATGAGAATAAAAGAAGGTTGGAGTGTAACGTAATCACAAAAACGATAGTTAATGAATTCCATGAGAATATTAGAGGGAGGATACATAAATGGTAGAAAAAATGTCTCCGTCAAAGGATTGGGAAAAGCAAAAAAATTATATTCACAACTGCATAGATACCAAAAGAAAATTTGATCCACACATCTCCTTTGGTAATCACAGTAACGGCTACACGAAAAGAGAAGGATAAATCAGCAAAATCTATGGAAGAATGGGCGGTGAATAGAACTTTGGTGGATATGGGAATTTAAGTGGATGTAATATTTATCATGCTTACAAAGGAATGGGATACAAAGATGAAGAAATGTCTCATCCAACATATCATATTCATGGTTTCGGCAAGTCCACAACTAAACCAAAAGGGGAAATAGCAGTGAGGATTTCGCTGGGATAAATTAAAACGCAAATAACACTATGTGTGGTGGACATGGAATCACCATATAACATGTTGTTGGGAAGATCATGGATACACGCAATTAAAGATGTAGCATGAACATTACATCAGTGCATCAAGTTTCCTATGCCAAGTGGAATTGGAGAAGTTAGAGGAGATATTGATAGTGCAAAATTATATTATCAGATTGAAGTAAAAAATTATGAAGGACGAGTAAAAAAGCGAAAAACTCGCAGAAAGATGGAGAAAGAGGCAAAGAAAGAAGAGGAGTTTAAAATCTACATGATAAGAGCAGAAGAAGGAAAAGGAATACCCAGTGAAATTTCGAAGGAAGGAGACAAACCAGAGAAAACTATAAAAGAACCAACACCAATGAAAGAACCTGAAACAAGTTACACTGCAGCGGAACCAACAAAATAAGTAAATATTGGAACTGGAGAAGAACCTAAAATGTTGAAAATTGGAACTAAAATGGATACAGACGAGGAAGAGAGAACCGTAAATCTCTTGCGATAATATAAAGATATTTTCGCATGGAGTATGGATGAGATGACTGGAATAGATCCATCAGTTGCATGTCATAAATTGGAGATTAACAAAAATGTTAGACCATTTAAGCAGAGGATAAGAAAAATTGCAACAACTTCCCATCCCAAAATAATAGAAAAGCTACAGAAAATGCTTAATGCAGGAATAATAAGACAAGCAAAATACCCGGAGTGGATAGCGAACATGGTTGTGGTTCCAAAGAAAAACAATGGGATAAGAATTTGTATAGATTTTACTGATCTAAACAAAGCTTGTCCTAAAGACAGTTTTCCATTACCAGATATACCTCAAATGGTCGAATCAGCAACATGAAATGATATAATGTCTTCCTTAGATGGGTATAAAGGATACAACCAGATTCCTTTCGCTGAAGAAGATCAAGAACATACTTCTTTTTTCGCTCCAAGAGGATTATATTGTTATACAAAAATGTCATTTGGTTTGCGAAACGCAAGAGCAACATATCAGAGAATGGTAGAAAAGGTGTTCGCGAAGTGGATACACAAAAAATTAGAGGTATATGTAGATGACATGTTAATAAAAAATAAGGAAGCTAAAAACCATGTACAAGATCTGAAGGAGATTTTTGAACAGATGCGGCATTTTAACATCAAAGTGAATCCAGAAAAGTGTATTTTTGGAGTTGCATCAGGAAAGTTTTTAGGATATATTGTATCCAAGGAAGGAATACAAGTTGATCCAGAGAAAGTGCAAGCAGTTCGCGACATGCCAACACAAGCAACAATAAAAGATGTGCAGAAGTTAAATGGCCTCTTGGCTTCGCTAGGAAGATTTATCTCACGATCGTCAGACAAGTGCAAACATTTCTTCAACATCCTTAAAAATGGGACAAAATTCAGATGGACAGATGAGTGTGAGAAATATTTTCAAGGAATATAAGAATACTTGGTGAATACATCCATTTTACAAAAGGCAGAACTAGGAGAAGAACTGTTAATCTACCTTGCGACAACTTCGCGTGCATTAAGTGCAGTGTTATTGCGAGTAGGCGCAGGAGTTGAAAAACTGATTTACTATATCAGTAAAACATTCAATGCCGCAGAAAGAAATTATTCCAAGATTTAAAAACTAATTCTAGCATTGGTGTATGCAACCTTTAAGCTTCGCATATATTTTCAGGTACATGAAGTTAAAGTGTTGACAAAGGTACCAATTGAATCAGTAACGAAGAACCCAAAGAGATTAGGCAGAGTTGAGAGATGGAATGCACAAGTAGGACATTTCGAAATCAAATTTGAAGTATTATCTTCACCAAAGTCGCAAGTTGTTGCAGACTTTTTAGCAGAATTTCCTTTAGAAGATGATGAAGCTGTGGAGGAGATGATGGATGTAGAAGAGGAGCGTGGAAATCCAAAAGACTTGTTAACATAACCAAATATATGGGAAATATTGGTGGATGGATCCTCAAATGGGGAAGGTAATGGAGTTGGAATTGTCTTAATTTCGCCAGAGGGAACCAAGACGACTTTTTCATTTAGGTTGGAGTTCGCATCCACTAATAATGAAATAGAATATGAAGCTATGATACATGCCCAACAATAAAAAAAGAAATGAAATTAGAATATACTAGAATTACCAATGATTCACGACTAGTCATTCGCCAGATAAAAGGGGAATACACAACAAATGAACCATCTCTGAAGAAATACAAGAAACTTGTTGAAGAATTGTCAGTGAGAATCCCAAAAATAAAATGGAGGCATATATCAAGGAAGGATAATAGACTTGCAGATGCTTATGCTTTCATTTCAAGTATGATGACATATCCAACTGTGAGATACATAAAAATACATACACTTTTATCGCCATGAGTCAAAAAAGAGGAGGAAGAAGATGTAGATGTAATGATAATAGAAGGGGGTGAAGAAGAACCAAAAGATAGTGTCGCAGATTGGAGAATAAAACTTCATGCATATTTAGCAAGAGGGGAAATACCAAGAAATAGATTGGAGGCACATAAACTAAAGAGCCATGCAACAAATTATGAACTAAGAGATGGGGTATTGTATCGAAGATCATTCAATGGACCATCACTTCGGTGTTTGACACGAGAAGAAGGAGAAAAGGTGTTGAAAATGTTACACAGTGGATATGCTGGTAGTCATAGTGGAGGGAGATCTTTGGCATACAAAACAAAAATGAAAGGTTATTACTGGCCATACATGCATGAAGATGCGAAACAAGTATCAAGACGTTGCGAAGATTATCAGCGGCATGGAAAGAAGATACATGCACCAGGAGCACCATTTTCATCCTCAACAAGTTTTTGGCCTTTTGGAAAGTGGGGCCTAGACATTGTGGGGCCATTTTTACCAGGATCTGGGCAGAAAAGATACTTAATTGTCGCAACAGATTATTTCACAAAATGGGCAGAAGTAAAGTGATAGACACATTTTTGTGTCTAATTTGATCTCAGTACTATATATTTTTGGCACTCGATTTCGTATTTATTATGGTATTTTATGTGTTTGTAGGTATTTTTGGAGAAATAAGCTTTTGTGGAAAAATTGGCTCAAAAAGTGGTATTTGCGCTCGTGGGAGAAAATTACTATACGGACCCCCATTTTTGGATAAGGGGTACTCAATTACTAAGGGGCACCCAAATGATAAGGGCTATCCTCTTTACTACTCACCACCACTTGCTATTCGCACCCCTATTCCTGATAAGGGGCACTCATCTTCTTTGTTTAAAAACATAATTTGGCGGGAGTTTTCAACAGTCAACCAAAATATTGTTGGATCGATTTCTGAAGAGATTCACTCGGTTTTCTTATCGTGTTTGGATAGCTTTTTTCCTGTTAGAGTTAACCAGGGAAGGTAAACGATCCAGGTTCGATAAAAAAAGAAGTTTTCATAGCTTTAGGTAAAAACAGGGAGAAGAACAAAGTTCACCGGCGAACTTTCTATTTTGGTTTTGGACGAGATTTACTCGAGTTCTCACGTGAATATGGATTGATATTGAGTGCTTATGATTAAACAAGGAATATAGTTGATTCGATCACGATAAAAATGGAAGATATCTTCTCGGAAAAGGGTAAGGCTCTGTTTTGGATAAACACAGGTTGGATTGGATTTTGGGAGATTACGTGAAGTTTGGGAGACTGTATTGACAGCTAGGATTCTACTCTACTCAATAAGGAAAGATTTTATTGCATCTCAGAGACGTGTTGTGTTTGGGAAGTTTACACGGATAAAACAGGGAACCATGATATCTTAGGGTTATTTTTGGAAAGACTGTGAATAAAATGAGAGAATATATGCTTCTGTTGAATTCATAACTGTCTGGGGAGAGTTTTGGAAGGTTCAAATAACCCAGAGACGTAGCAGAAAAATTTCAGGGAGAAATATTCCCGAGAATTGAGGAGAAACAAAAAAGAGATAAACTCGGATTTAATCGAGTTTTGAAGAACCATGTGGTATATATATATGTTGTCGGGAGTTTGGGGACCAAAAGAAGAGTTTGGGTGAAGTTTTTGAAGATGCAGGAGAGAAACGAGGAGTTGCAGAGTGATTCTGCATGAACAGAAAAGAAGACGAATAGATCACAGTTTATACACAACTAGCCCTTAATCCGTGCCATAATGGCACGTGCCATGATGTTGGTTCATTTTTAATATATCGTATAATTTGTGTCCCGAATACTTATCAACTCCTTATGATTTAATATGTGTTTGTCATAAAAATAGTTGGGATTTTCCACTCTTTTTTTCTTTAATATTTTACCGCCAGAGATTTGCTCAAAAGAAAGAAATATAATCTTAACTTCTGATTTTTTTTAAATTTAGGTTCATTGCTTATAAAAAGATAATGCTCTACATGAACATGGAAGTTTAAATATTTTTTGGAAATATGTCGTCAGCAGCGCTCATCTCAGTGAAATCAACTAATCAATATCATCCATAAAAGTCTCCACATTCTCCTATTTCTCTCCAGCTGACTCATCTATCATATTCATGTTGTCGATCCTCCAAATAGGCAGAGAATAATATTTTTTGCATCGAACGAATGATATAAACTATCCAAAGTGATATGATTTTCCTGTAATTTTCCAACACTCATTAGATGACAATGTTTAAAATGTGTACCCATTACCTTTTCGAACGGATTGTATATATGCGAGCCTCTGCCATTAAATCTTCAACAAAGTATTGTGCCCAACAATTCGTCTTAACGAAGGCTTTGGTAACTTCAAAAGTTTTGGACATTTTGTCACTTCCATATGTTTCTACCTTCACTTGGAATACAATCTGGCGACACATTACCTCATAAAGAACCTTGAACACATATTGAACTCCCTGATCCTATTTCAAATTAATAGGTTGTCAATATATCCTTTACCAAAAGTTGACATATTCTAAGTTGAATATTTAAAAAAAAATATATATTATGGTATTGTGGATTGTTGCTTTTAAGATTGTAGTTTTCAAAATTGGCCTCTTCAAGTCCCACGGCTTTCTAAGGTTATATATCTTGTTTGTTTTTAACATTTTAGTTAGCCATATTATGTTTGTTACTAACTTTAAACTTGATGTCATCTTCTACTGTGAACTTTATGTGATTTCAGAATCGAAATAGTTATATCTCTTTCATTCGTATCAGGTAATCCGTTGTATATCCCAACAATTCTTCTACAACAATTCCTTTCTTTTGCCGTTTCCGGACCATCAGTAAGCCATTATTGTCAAACGCAATCTGTCTAATTTTTGTTGATGTTATGTGTTTGGAATTTTTATTTTTCTTAAATAAATAGATTGTTGAAAAACTTAAAAAAAAAAAAGTATTACATCGGGTCTAAGTTACTATATCCAAAATACTCCGGACACTGCTTCTGGTACCTTGTTTCCTCAAATTCCTCGTTGCATTCTAGACAGTCAATGCAACACCAATCATTTGCGAAGTAATAATAATAAAAACACGTCAATTTTTTTCAAGACATCCAGTTGTAAATGGTATGAATCTAATAGATTTGAAGAATGCAGGATGCTTTTGTTTTGATCATTTTTACCTAGTTAGGCTGACAACATTGGGTACATGTGGATGGATTGGCTTTTATTTTTGTGTTGGAAAATTTTGTATATAAAATGTACAAGGTTGTAACGGGAATATAAACAAAAAAAAGCAAAAAAAAAAAAGGGTAAACCCGCCACCCTACCCGAACTGACCCGTTATTTGATGGGTCGGGTAGGATCTTATCCGTTAATGACAGGTAGGGTGGCGGGTAGAGCTGGCAAACAAGCCGAAACCCGCGGATTAACCCGTGCCCGACCCGTGAAAACCCGTACCCGGCCCGGCTTGGTTATAAACAAGCCGGGTTCGGGTTAGAGAAATGGTGGCCCGTGAGGAAACGGGTTAACCCGTGTCAAATCCATGAACATGGTAATCCAGTTAACCCGTGTACAATAATAATTTTCAAGAGTTAATCCTATCCCTACGTTTAATGGTTCAGTAGAAAAAAAGGTGAACTCTTTATGCATGATTTCTCTTGTTGTCAAATCTTTTGTAGTTTCTATGTATTTTTCTAATTCATAATGTTATGAGCTAGTTTGTTTCTTGTCGCCATTCTGCAGTAATGAGTAGAGAGTGTGTGATCCTGGCTAAAAAAAACAAGGTTTACATCTTGGCTTCCATTAATGGGCCACATGTCACCTGGTTACCCTCTTTGTAGTTCTGTGATCATTCCTGAAATTCAATAAAGCATAGGTGATGCGGAGTTTGGGAATCATGGACGGAAAATTATGACAATTGTCCTGAGTGTCAAATATACAGTGAAGTACTGATTTATTTTGTACATCACGAAGAATTCAAGTGCTAGACGACTAAAGCTCCGTAGTACTTTAATGACTGGAGCTAAAAATCATTACGTCGAAAGCTTAGTTCACTACAAGATAATATAAATTTCTCAAGGTTCAGAAGTTTAGGCGTAATTTTTGTACTCATTTTATTGTGCAAGGAGATATAATATACTCGTTTTATTTTTAATCCAAATTAAGCTTTAATTCTTGTTTTCAATTAAACAAGCCGGGTAACCCGTGAACCCGCAAGTTTAACCCGTTACGGGCGCGGGTTGAAGAAATGACAACCCGTGAAAAATTTCAACCCGCGGGTTTTGACCCGTGTTAACCCGAACCCGTGTAACCCGTAACGGGTAAGCCTCGGCCCGCCCGTTTGCCAGCTCTAGTGGCGGGTAAAAATTTTCTTACCCGTCATTTAGCGGGTAGGGTGGAGAAATAAACATTATCCTACCGCACCCTACCCAATGTGCAGCCCTAATCGGATCTTCGTAAGTTCAAGAAAAGTGTCTTCTCCAATTTCTTATGTCGTATTCCATTCACCATCACTGGCTGGCACTACATTCTCTGTGAAAATCAGCAGGACAAGTACTGTAGGTGGACTACTAGTGTGACCAACAAGTCCATTTGTAATACCAGTGGCAGTAACGTAATAAGAACTACTTCTCTGTCCATTTTCTAAACAACAATAACTGTATTAGGTCTTTCTATTATTACTCTCATTCTCTTCGAGTCGTCTTCCTTCGATTTCACTTTCACCGCCCGCCTCAGAACCACCGCCACCACAATCACAGATCATGGCTATTGATGTCCATGATCAACAACAAGAACATATATATACCAGCATAATGATATATCCTCTCAAGTATATATTTCATTTATATTTATGAATTCGATCAATATTCTACATCAGGTCCTTATCTGGTATTTTAGATTACTTAGATGCAGTTTCTTGGTTCGCAATTTTATCTTTATCTGGCGAGAATGCCAGCAAACCTTAGATGTAGCCAAGTAAATCACGTGGTAATATGATTATTCCACCACCAGTTTTGGTTAGATTTTTAGATAATTGATTATTTCAACTCATCTAAAAGAAATTGCAGGCGATCTCTCAGATCTCAGATGTTGCTGTGTATGGTATGACAAACTCGCTGCTAGGTAAGCAAATCATCTTTGGTCAATCCTTAGGTTTATATTGACAGTAATTACTAGCTTATTGATAAGATTTTCAACCTCCAAATTTTGATAGGGATTTCCAGCACTCTACAAATTTCAACGAAAAGTGAAACAAGTGTGAAATTGCAGTGGCACTAATTGAAAGGTGTTCGATATCCAACGTATTATTGCGACTTAGAATCTTATCCCTGAGTTTAACATTTATATGAGTATCTGTTGAATCAAATGTTTTAATTTTTCTTAGACTAAATTTTCAAAGCACTCAATTAATAATTATACTATAAGATAGATTAAGTGGACTATGACACATGTGATGCTATAATACAAGTTTGCCTTCATTATAGTACATTGGTTTCGTGAGTTTGTGCTGCTTGCATCAAGTTGGTAAAAGGTTTAATCACTTTTCTGGTTGTACATTGATTGAGTATCTGATATTTTTTTGCCTCCTAGTGAAAAAGGTATATCGCAGGTGATCAAGATGATCCAAGTAGTGAAAAAGGCACAGGTGAAAGATTCAATCCAATTTGTAAAGGATCTCCAAGAAGGCAACAAGGAAAGAAGCTTCAAGATCTCAACCCAACAGAGAGAGCATATATAGGGAATATCCTCCAGCTGGGAATTTCCATTCACCCCTTGTATAGAAATCATACTTCAAGAGCCGCCTCTAACTTTCCCATTTAGCTAAATTTTTGGCGCTTCAAGGCAGTAAGGTAGCGATATTAAACTTTTATCCCGCGCACGATGTAAGTTATTATGCAATAATGATCTGTAGTTCTTATTGGTTCTTATGTGATAATGACACTTCGTTAGAAGGATTTTTTTATTTTTTTTTTTATGGTTTAGTTGCAAATCAGGATTCACTTTGCTTAAGAAGTTAAGATGGGGTTGGTAACAATCCTGATTGACGTCTATTTTAAGGTATAGTTATGTACATAAGCTTTGATTAATGTTAATGTTACATGAACTTTTAGTAGTAATGAGCTGCCCTGTGTAGATATTGAGTTGTCCCTCCATCTCACAGCCAACGAGGCTAGAGAGACACATGGCAAGGTCTATTTTCTATTTATAAAGGATAGTCATGAGGGAAATAGAATCTAGAAGTCTGAGTCATATTCCTATATCTAAAATCCAAATGGGTGACCATAGGGTTAGAGTCTTTCTCCAGTGCTTCCTAAGTCCTAACAGCTTCCAACTACACAAGTGGTGGTAAAATTTTATGAATACGACTTATAATATAACAGTTACTTCCATTTAACAGGCTTAGTAAGACTTGATACTAGTTAAGTTATAGTGTCAATTCAAATTTGACTTTAATCAAAAAAAAAAAAAAAATTGACACCGTGGAATGAATTGAGTTGAAAGATGCATGTTAATGAGGACTATCATTTTCAAGAGAAGCAAGATGTGGTTGCAGCTAGAGTCCAACCAGCTCTTTTCATTTTTTTCCTTCTTTACAACTTTATTAGACTTCTGTTAGTGTAATTTGCTCGTCATGTGTTGCTAGACATGCAATTCTAGATTGATTAATAATGATTACTCGCATGATCAATTACAATGACGAGGTACTTAATACCTTTAGGTAGATTTACACGTTTACACCCATAGTGCATCTATAATTGCCATCACATTGCTGGATTCTGTTCGTAGCCTGTAACAAACCGATCCTAAATCAAGAACTTGTAATAGCCTGTATTGAATCCATATAAAGTTAGCTAGGATGTTGGATGGGTAGAAGATATAAGAAGAGAAACCAGCAGTACTGCGATAGCATTTGTCTGTAACACTAGAGATATGAACATATATTTATGTTTCCAACTAGGCCATGTGAAAAATAGTCTCCACTGTCCACTGATGTCAATTGCACCAAACCTAATCTTACTACTTTGGGTGCACTGCCACGAGTCTTGAAATTCTATGCAAAATTTTTCATTAGGTGTCTCTTGAAATTCTTAATAAAATTATTTTGATTTCTCCTCTCAAAAGTATGTCACATTTTCAATAATTTTTGTTTGTGTTTCCATCTTATTCATCTCGAAAGTACAATTTCTCCTCTCAATAGATTCATGTAAATTGAATGTTTATTAATATGTTTGTTCTTTTCTCAACAGGTGAATGACAAGATAAAAAGAATTATCTTATTAAATGTTGATCCAAAAAGAAACTAATATGGTGATCATGGTATGAAAAGAGTTGTAAGACCTGCATTTCCATTTGCTGTGGTAAGATGAAAAATTTGCAATTTATGTAAACAACTTGGAGAGAAAACTGGAACTAGTTAGCAACAAGTCACACCAACTGAGATTTATAGAAGGATTCTACAGGTTCCTGCAACTGACTTTACATGAGGAACTTGACATATCTCATTGTAACTTGTGTTGCCGGGTGTCTGCGAATGTTACTTGACTGTATAAAAGAATGCTGTTAAATTAAGTAAATTAAGAGAGTTGAAACAAATTTGGACTGTAATGTTGTTTTTGGTGTACTATGTTTTTTATTATTTACCTGGTTAGAACATCCTTCATTACATTACCTGGGTAGTTATTTTGATCGGATTTTGAACGTTATTCATTGTAATCAAATCTTCTTCGTGCCCATAAATATAATCCAGAGAAGAAGATATACGTGGTCGCAAATGGCGATACACTTAAGCTAAGGCCCTCTGGTGGCAGTTCAAATCATGAATTTTCAGAATCAAACACCTCAAAATTAAGAACGCCAGGCTTTGTTGGCTACTTTAAAGGTGCTCATGTGCTATGGCAAGATAACAATTCCATCATGATGCACCAAAATCCACAACTACAGATGCGTGTTTCAAAGAATTTTCCCATGCCTCTGCTGATGCTAAACGTACAAAACTGTCCGTATCCTCCACAAGCTCCTGAGCATTTTTGCACCAACTTCTTCTTTCAATAGACATCGCCATCCTTCAAACCTTCTGTTTTTGTTTTCATCTTGCTGTAAAAAGTCATTTTGAGTTGACTTTATTTCTAATTTTCAAGTCAGTAATGATACACACCGAAGGTGTGTACCACGATCTGCATCGCAAAAAAATTCAAGGGATGTTAGGGCAGCCCTGGAGGAGATTTGTAGGGGTGAGACCAAAAGGTGGGGTCTACCACCAAATCTCAGTGCAAATCACGGTGTAGGATCTCGGTACACCAAACATTTCGGTTTTCGAGTTGAAAAACTCTAAACGTACCGCGAACAATAAACCGCAAAAAAACAACCAGACACATGATAAAAGCAAAGGCGGGACCCCCTGCTAACTCCCGCGAGGCCTACCGGGACCCACGGGAAAAAAATGTGAGATAAAAAGTGGATGTTTTAGTGTTGTCGTGGGTGGTGGTACGTGCAGAACTGCTGTTTCGAGTTACCTCAATTGGTCCCACCCAGCACCCTCCCGTGGGTTCAATTACATGCTTCCTCTTATGGGCCGTTTAGTAGTGTTTATAGGGCGTAGGGTTCGGTATGAGTACCCTTACTGCCGGTTAAAGCGGCTAACTGCTTACAATCATCCTGCCTTTTTCCACCTTCTTTATTATCACTACCAACCACCATTGCTATTGTCTTCATTAGCACTATCTGCACCTCTTAATGAATGGGGGTTATAAATTTAATATTAATATTTGTGTTTCATATGCCTGGAAGTAGGAGAATGATTGGTTTGCATATTTGTACGAGCGTACTCGGAAATGATTGTCATTTCATTTTCTTTGATAAAATTTTAAAGACAAAAAAAAAATCACCTGAAAATTAAGAATCAGAGAACTTTCGAGATCAATTTTAAATCTAATTTAATTTTTATTCACTAATTTGTAATGGGATATTTAACGTTTGGTACCCAACAAATGTTCAACACCTAGCTAATTATGTTTTATTTTATCATATTTTTATTCAAAAAACATCTAAAGTTATCCCTAAACCGGAACCTTTTTTTCCACTCAATCTCTCTTGGCAGTCTCATGCCGCCATAAAAACAAAGAGAACTAACAAAAAAAAAATAGGAAAGGAAATCATTGATTGAATGATTGAACAACAATGTCTTTTTCTAAAGAAAGAATTTTAACTACACAGGAAAATCAAAATCAACTAATGATCTAAAAAGACTGTTGGTAGCATCATAATTGAATTGGTAGTGCATTTTACTGCCTTAAATGAACCATTCAGCGCACTACATTGATGTTGTCCCCCTCAAGATGTAGATGTTCAATGTTGCTTTCCTTAGCCCCGAAGACAATGTGCAGTACACCTAAAGCTTCTGCCTGCTCGTTATAAAACAACATCATGGTTTTCCTAACTATGAATTACTCTTAATTCATATGCTTGGTAGACTTACATCTTCATTCTTGCTGCGTTACTCTGTGCTATCGTCGTTGCCAAATACTGTCGCATTTTTACGTAACACTCCCAACATCAAACTCGCCTATGCCACCAACTTCAATTCTTTCTTGGCCTTGCTTTTAGCGTTTTTTATTGTATACTTTGGCTGAGTATACTTGTAGTGCTTCCCCAATGAACTAGCTTTACATCAAGCAAAAAGAGACAAAGTTTTTGCTTAAACACCACCTTCATTCACTACACTAGCCTTACATAATAAACATAGGGACTCCTTCCCATTTACACCATTGGCCAACCCTCGGCCTCACTGAAAGCAAATACATAACTAAAGAAAATACACCAACACTAATATGAAGAACGTGAGAACACCATCTAAGGTAAGTAAAACATTATGGCTAGCCAAATACACCAATAAAGATGACAACAAGATAATAGATGACTGCTTTTTAGGCTAGGGGGAATCATTGTTTGTTGGGTACCAAATTTAACATCAGCTGTTATAAGTAACACTTGTGATCCACCAAAGCCCATTACAAGAACGTGATCCACCAAATCCATTACAAGAACAAATGTAATGCTAGTTAAAATCAACCAGAATATGATACCCAAATTATTTTTAAATCAACAAAATGAATATTTCAACATTTCCAAAACCAGTCAAATAAGAATTGGGCATATCTTGAAATAAACTCACCATATAAGACTTTGGCTTATGCAAGATAATAACAAGACCCAATCTAAAGATACATCACACTCACATATCGCACATACAAAAAAGAAAGAAGAAAAATCCTTAAAATCGTGGTAAATTTTCTAGTGAAAAAATGCCATAAACTAAAGGACTCAGAGGGCTTGGATTACCATGGACAAAGGATTTCACTCTAATCTGCCTACAACAATTTTAGGTTTAGTTTCTCATTCTTCAATCAAAATTTAAACATATTTTTGAAATAGAAATAAAAAACAGAAGGTTTGAAACAGAAATCATAAACAGATCGTAAAAGAACTCCACAAAAACATAAATTTATTAGTGTTTGTCTATAATTGTTTCAAACATACAAATGACATGGCTAGATCAAACTCTTTTTGTGCATGCCTTAAACAGAAACCATATATTGCACAGATTGCACATTCATCTCATTTCCATCATAAATCATAATATATGAACTTGAAAACTTTTCTTAAGTATTTACTTAGTATACTGACAAAATGAGTTTACTTAATTTAACGGAAAACAAATTATATTCTACTTAAATATTTTGACGGTCTTTTCGCGAAGAGCTACAGAAATATTTTGTAAGAGTTCAGAAATTCAAATTTCACAAACAAAATTCGGATCTAACAAAGTAAGCGATTCATGGTAATTTAACCTTCATGTGGAACTTTTCTGATGATATTCATTCGCCCAAAATGTTACATGGCATTGTTTAGCTTATGAGAGGTTCAGATTACTTATAACTAAATAATTTAGCTTATGAGATGCTTAGATTACTTACAACCAAAGAATCTAGTCAGGTCTGCCAATGACAATTTTACATTTGCTTTCTCAATTTTCAATCAAAATTTTTAGTGCCCTAACATGTTCCAACAAGTATCGACTAATGTTTCTAGTCCTCTTTAGATAATCCAAAATTTTAGTGCCCTAACATGTTCCAACAAGTATCGACTAATGTTTCCAGTCCTCTTTAGATAATCCTATTACTGGCTACATATTCAACATTTTTCGATCAAGCAATGGAGATTAATAACCTATTAATGAGTATAAATAATAAAGAAGCAAATATTTGTGTGACTGCATCAGTGAGAATTCACAATAAGTAGGAAAATATGGGTTCATTACTGAAAAGCTAGATATATCAAATTCATACATGTGATAAAAATTCAAAGAGGAGTAAAAATGGTGTAGTGAGAAAATAAAAAACCACCCCATCATTACTTGGATCTCTTGGAAAATAAACTACGTACTAAAAAAACTAAATAAAATTGAAGACTATTCATATTCTCCAGATAAATGTACTCAATACTGTATTGTTGGAAAAGTTAATATGTACCCTAATCATTACGGAAAAGTTAATATGTACCCTAATCATATTATCCAGATAAATGTACTCAATACTGTATTGTTGATTTAATCAATAAATTAATATGAGATTCAATTGCCCACATTCAGCAGTTCATCAATTTTGCAGAGTAATCTTTCAGATTTAAATTGCAAGAAATAAGTAAAATTCCAATACACACATTCTCTCCTTCCCTTAAAAATCTAAAAAACTTAAAACCTAATTTAATTTAAAAAAAAATAAACAAATTAATTCTAATACCAACACAACACAAAATCGAGGTTTTGATTCAACAAAATCCAAATAGAGGTAAAAAACTACTAAGATCACAATATGGAGCAAAATCCGAATACAGGTAAAAAACTACTAAGATCACACCAGTTAATGAATTTCACATAAATAAGCAAAATTCTGGTATACACAATCTCTGTTTTCCTTAAGACTTAAAGCCTAATTTCATTTCTAAAAATAAACAAATTAATTTAAATACCTACATAAAACAGAATTAGGGCTTTGAATTCAATAAAATCAATCACAAAAACCTAGAGAATTAGGGAGTTGATTCAATAAAATCAATCGCAGAAACCTATTTTTCTTCAAGGGCATATGTTATTTCACGCATCCAATTAGGGTATTGACAAAGTGGATTGCCTCCAATTCATGCTATCATTTTCAACTCCTAACCCCAAAACCTGAACTCTATGTTACACAACCAAATCGCCAAAGAGCCTAATCTGGAAAGTTCTTCGATTTCCGCCGTTGACGTACTTTAGATTCCGCCGCTGACGTACTTACTGATGTACTTTCAGATTAAAGAACTCAGGTAACTAAAATTATTTACTAGAGCCAGGAAAAGAGATCCAGTTTAAGAAGAACTCAAAGAATAAGATCTAAATATCATTTGCATGGTGAACAAAATAAATCAAATCAGGAGGATTACAAATATGGAGAGTAAGAACTGCCACCTTCACCGATCAATCAATTACAAAATTCTGATACACACAATCTCTGCTTTCTTTTCTCTACCGATTCAAAACTAAATTTTAATTTCAAAAAATAAAAATATATAAATCAATTGAACAAAATATAAGAACAATTGTTTGAGGTAAGAGATCTAGGTTTAAGTGGATTCGCCTCTAGCCCCTAGTTAGCAATTCGGGGTACGGGTAGTAGTTCGGGATGGCATACGTACAAGAATTATACGGATTTGGATAGATCGGATTCGGTCAAAAATCCGGTCAACGGTTCGTTGTTCGGACAGTAGTTCAGAACGACATACGTACGTGCATATTCGTTTTATAAATGTGAGTTCGGCACTTAAAATTCGGCTAACATATATGATAAATTGATAAGTATTATGACCTTATTACGAGACTAATTTGATTTGTATATGATTTATAAGATGGAAAAAAACATTTTAGCGTGATTATTTAACAAGAAGTAAACAATTTAATCGCATAAATGTATTATAAAACTTATAGACTTTTAAACAAAAATCAACACATAAAACCTTTGTTAAACAACTATCAATAGAAAATTTTAATTGAATAATTGTATTTAAATATAAAGTATATACAAAATCAAACAAAAACCAATCAACAGAACTCTGGTGAGAGAGTTACCTATGGGAGTTCTAGTTTGGAAATATCATTCGGATACGGTCAGTTTGGATATGTTCGTTAATCATTCGTGAGGTCCATATAATCCAGGAACTAGGTTCGGAGTTCAAATAGTTCGGAAGTATCATTCGGATTCAGTCAGTTCGGATACGTTCGCGAATCATTCGGGAATGATTCGGAGAATTACTAACTAGGCTCTAGCCGCTCTATCGCTCTGTGAAAAGAAGACTCTTTTAACTCTTGTGGTGTGTGAAGAGGTAAAATTAGGTTTTATGGAAATAGATTACTCAGTTTACCAAAACGCCCTTAAGGTTGTACCCCAAGGCCAAGGCCGACACTTGGGTGGAAAAAAAACCACAAGAATTTTTCACTGTTCAGTAAGTGCCGATTCTAGGACAGGTGTCGTGTTCAAGTGTCCCGATTGCCATATGTAACCCTCAGGCTTTATTTGGGGACTTTCCTAATCCATTGTATTATTTAGTAAATTATTTTCTAAATATATGCCTTAGGGCCCAAACTAGGAAGAATATTTTAAAAATACATTATTCCCACACTTTATAATTTTCGGGTAAATGACTCATTTTTCGTGTTCCATTTGGTTCATTAAATTTGACGTTGTTTATATGTTTCCATGTTTACAAATAGACTAGATTATATGCTTGCCAAAATAAGCTATAGTATTAAGCACGGTTACCTTATAATTTGTCCTCATCCATAAATACGACGTGATAATGTAGTTTCCATTTTTATTTTTTTTGATTAAATGCTGAATTAATCATTTTGTGTATTATTCTTGCTTCTTTCAATCTATTTTCCCTTCAAACATAAAAGCGTCATTTATGATGAAGATTTATACCATATATACACTAATTAATGTTTTGAAAATTCAATCTTTTATCATTAGATTGACAAATCTTGCTCTAAATGGAAGATCTTCACATTTAACAACCGTCCACAAGAATATTTAATCCCCTCATTTTAATAATTTCTCTCGTTCCATTTTGTTCAAAAATGATGCAAACTCTGTCCTTGATCCTTTCCTTAGCTCTGTTCGCAACATCCATTCTAATATTCATCACCCGGAAGTGGGAGAAAAAGAATCTCCCACCAAGTCCTCCTTCAAACCCAATCTTGGGCCATCTGCATCTCTTGAAGTTACCGCTCTATCGAACCCTTGCCACCATTTCCAACAAATATGGTCCGATCATGTACCTACGTTTTGGTACTAAACCCGTTATAGTCGTGTCATCACCATCTATGGTTGAGGAATGCTTGAGCAAAAACGATGTAATCTTTGCGAACCGTCCACGTCTTTTGATAGGTAAGCACTTGGGTTATGATTATACTCAACTAATATGGGCTCCATATGGTTCTCATTGGCGTAACCTAAGACGAATATCTGCACTTGAAATTTTCTCATCTAGCCGACTCAAAATGTTATACAGCATTCGGGCCGATGAAGTTCGGTCGATGATTTTACGGCTGAGTAGCGCCAGCTTTGATCAGGTAATGAATATGAAATCGGTGTTTACTGAGTTAACAGTTAATATCATGATGAGAATGACGGCTGGGAAGAGGTATTATGGTAATGTAGATCAGGGAGAGGAGTCAGAATTGAGCCAAGAGGCGAAACGGTTTAGAGAGATATTAAAAGAGGCGTTGGCTTTGAGTACAGCTGCAATTTTGGGAGATTACTTTGTTATTTTGAAATGGATTGGGTTTTACAACAAAGTGGAGAAGCAGATGGTGAGATTGAAGGAAAGAGGAGACGATTTCATGCAGGAATTAATTGAGCAACGCAGACGAATATTAGCAAAGACTACTGATGCTGCTGATAAAATAGTGAATAGAGAGGAAATGACTATGATCGATGTTTTGTTGTCGCTTCAACGCAAAGATCCAGATTGCTATTCTGATCATATGATTCGAGGTCTTATTGGGGTGTGTATATCTCAACGTCTTTTTCTTTGTCCTATGTACTCATTTGTAAGTTTAATTACGGAGACAAGCCAAACTAAATAATTTTTGCTTACAAGTCTATCTTCATTTGTGTGTAGGTATTGATCTCTGCAGGAACGGACACCACAGCAGGAACAATGGAATGGGCTCTATCCCTATTACTTAACAATCCACAAGTTCTCAACAAGGCCAAAGCAGAAATCGACATCCACGTGGGGAGGCATCGGCTAGTCGACGAAACCGACCTCAACAATCTCCCATATTTACATGCCATCATCCTCGAGACACTGCGAATGTATCCAGCTGGTCCACTATTAACACCTCACGAGTCGTCAGATGATTGCACCGTCGGAGGTTACAACATTCCTGGTGGTACAATGCTCTTTGTGAACGTATGGGCCATACAAAATGATCCAACAACATGGGAGGAACCAAAAATGTTCAAACCAGAAAGGTTTTTATTTACCGAAGGAATAAGAGAAGGGTATAAGTTGATGCCATTTGGAGCAGGAAGGAGGGCTTGTCCTGGTGATGCCTTGGCTATGCGTGTCATTGGGTCAGCTTTAGGATCTCTAGTTCAAAACTTGGAGTGGGAACGACTTCATGCAGATGAATTGGTGGACATGACCGAGGGTACTGGACTGACCTTGAATAAGGCGCATCCTTTGGAAGCTAGATGTAGGCCTCGCCCGGACATGTTGCATCTCATTTCTCAATCTTCAGGAAGGTTCTCTTAGAATCTAACGATTGTAATTCTATCTATACTCATAATTTGACATCTGAGTTTTTAGGTTGTCGATGAAAGAATGATCTAAAGATGATACGTCTAAATAATTAGATCAACTTAAATGCTCGTAAAACCTTTTTGAAGCCTTCCTTGTAAAATTTAGGCTTCAACACCTCTGGTTTATAAAGTATAATAGAAAGCACGATACACTCACATACGGTGGTGACAACAATTACCGCGGCAGTACCAATTAACAAGGTTCGAGATAGTTCATCCATTCTCGAACCTACATCATTAAATATCTTGTGGATTACAGGGCTGAATATTCTCAATACAACGTCGCTCACCTTCTTTGCAGTTTGAAACTGAACAAGCTGCAAAGAAGGTAGATTACCCAGCTTATGCTTCAAAATTAGTTGAAAGTTACGAACTAAATTGTCTTTATTATTAATTTACCATTGCAGGCAGTAAGTTGAATGAACAAAACTTGTTCGACTTGGCTTCGTTCATGAAACCATTTTTTATCCGAGGTTTTGATACTTCTTCTGGAGTTGACCACGTAGAGACAGTTCACTGTGTTTATTTTTATCAATTGGTTGGTTCCATACTTAATTAAACTTTCCCAACAAGCAGATCCGGAGCTCACTAGAAGAGCATTTCTCAACTTGCGGAAGAATCTTATTGATGACTGTTCCAACGGATGTCAACGATGCTCCCCGGGGGTCAGTAGATTTTCTATCACGTTGCGCTTTGCAATCCATTTATTTATCATTGTTTGAAGTCTTTTGTCATTATAATTTTGATGCGTTCGGTATTTGCATATTTGCTTTCATAGAGTTCTACCATCCCGAAGCTTACCCCAAAGCTCTTGCGAAGAATGGACGTGATTCCCTCTTGACAATTGAGGATGCTACGCCTGGACACCTTAATGTTAGAGGAACGGGTGGTAGAATGGTATGTTTGGATGGACGTTTTGGTCCTTATGGTGGAACATTCTATAAACACACACTTCGTTCTAACAAAGGTTATGGCATAAGAAAACGGGGAAGCCCCTACAATACTCCTTCCGGTTAGTTCTTTATGTTCCTGAACTTCTGTTGTAACTTGTAAATATGCATGTTACATCTTTTGTTTGTTTCATTCATAAACAGGACCTAAAATCGAACTTACTGTGTAAATGCAGGTAAGAAGATTAAATTCGATGATAGTCAAGTGCTAGGGAGAAACACGAAGGAGTTTTGGGGTTAATGCCTGGCGTTCACGTAGTGAAAACATCGTCAGGTTGGGTGCCGTGACTGCACCCAATAAACAATCAGAAAATCATTTTTGTGAAAATAACTCTTCGGGACTAGTTTGATCCACAACTACTATCCTGAACAACAGATTTGCATCAAAAAAAAAAAAAAAAAATCTTGAACAACAGATCAGAGCCGGTCCTGAGGGGGTGCAGGGCGTGCGCCGCACCAGGCCCGGCTCTGTCAATTAGGCCTTTATAGATCTTTCCAATGTAACCCATCCAGGACCTGTTCCTTTTGTTTTAAATGAAGTGAAAAAAAAAAAGAGATATACAGACAGGGAGTCTAAACACATAGTGCATAAGACTTAACCACCACCACCACACTGGTGAATTGTATCTTTTTTCTTACAATTTAGTTTTGTTATATACATGAATATTTACTATTAAACTCAAATGTATACACAAAATTAAGTGGCCACACCATTGTATGTATATATATCTTTTTTTCCAAATCAGATCATAAGTGGTTTTCTTATTTACATTAAGGATATATATACTACGAAATTTATGCTACATTGACAAATGTAAAAGATTTTTACTCTTTTACATTGAAAATGGACCACAAAATCCTCATTTAATGTATGATCCGATTCTTGAAAATGAAAAATAATTTTTTTGGCTTTTTTCTCATCATAGTTTTATTCTTCTTAGTTGACGAAGACAAAAAAATATTCATTATAGTATTATGTACTCCCTCCGTTTCAGGAAAAATGTTACTTTCACTTTTTCATTTTTAGCTAAAAATAGGCTAAAATGAAAAAGTGAAAGTAACACTTTTCCTGAAACGGAGGTAGTATTAATTAGAGGAGGAAATTGGGCCTATATAAAAAGGCCCTAAAATTAAGTTCGCACAAGGCCCTTTTGGACTCAGGATCCGCTCTGCAACATATGAAAAAAATCTTGAACTAAAAAGTAACTGTTGACAGTGGGATTTGAACCCACGCCCTTTTGGACCAGCGCCTTAGACCAACTCGGCCATATCAACATTGTGCTAACATCTTAATTGACCAAGAACAACTCCTAGCTAACGTTGTAGAGCTCAGCATCATTGCCAGAATCATCACAAATAAGGGTATTACCGGGGTGTTTTGCGTCACCAAATTTCTTCAGTAAATAGACAAGAGCCTGCCCATTACCTCCGCTAAAAATTATCTTTGTCTAACTGCTCAATGAGAAAGGAAAATCAGACGACAACTACAATCACTTCTCCCAAAAAATGAGGCGTAGAGGAAATTAACATGGTCGTAATTCCTTATGTTTTCACATGGCTCTCTCTTGTAGCTGGTTTGCGCCTTTGGAGCGCAGTTACTACAGTAGTAGGCACAACAATTAAACCAACACAATTCATAACAGATCCCCAGACAGTACAAATGTGAAGAGATGATAAATAAAAATATTGGTAAAATCTCCTGGAGTGATGCATCACTTAAATGCTAATCTCCATGCATACAACAGTCAACTAAAGGCTAATCTTAATTACTGGGATCACATACAGAACTAAGTTTTCATTCATTATCATGCGCAATAAATATACTGGTCTGTATGTACCACCCAGCACCTTCCTTCCCATCGTAAACCTGAACATAGGAACATGCGACGCTACCAAATATGAGACTTTTAAGTCAAATTAAGTATAAGAATGTCGGTATAAAATGGATGCTTAAAACCAGGAATAAATGGAGTTCTGATGCTAATATGTCTAGTGACAAAACAATACATGAGAAGTGACACAATTATCAATTTCAGTATAACAAAACAAGCATAGAGCTAAATCATAAAGAGACTCCAAGCTAAACAAAACGGGGGAGATACTGCATACCAGTACAGCATGTACATATCAAAAATGAGCATCGAGTTGAATTCATTTTCCCAGTATTTCTTGCAAACACCGCCGCTTGATTAGTGTTATTGAACGAATTAGGATCACAACCCCACTGAGGTCTGAAAAGTTGCTGCAGAGGTTTGTCAACACCAGTAAGAGTTCAAACCCCCACTATATATAACAGTTCCTCCTAATAAGAATCTTCTGTCGACCTTCCATCACCAACTATCGCATAACACCAGCCTCGGATCCATGTTGTGCAACCTGGAACATTGTACATAGAACACAAGGGAGGAAAAGTTATTGATATTTTCATCAAAGCAAGATCGCAAACGCTCGCAAGGTAACAACAGAAAAACATATTGGCCAACCATCACATTTAACAGAGTTTATAGTTTTCTAGGGTGTAACATAGTCAATTAAATTTTGTCATACCACCAAAAAATTATGCTAAACATACCACCGGAAAAGTGACTAGATCGATCCTTTGAGTTTTGTCATGAAATGCGGCAGAATGTCATCAAATTATACTTATCCATGTACTATAAAAAAAGCAATCTGTAGTGTTTTTTTTTTATAACTGGAGAATTTTATTGATTGAGTTTAATCAGGCATAGTATACCTTGTTAACAAAGAAGAAATAGCTTGTTTATCATGACTAAACTCTTCAACTACCGACCTATTTTTCCTAACTGATTTGGAAATAGAATCAGCTAACTGATTGAATGATCTTCTGACATGACTAACTTTTGCATACATAAAAAAAGCAATCTGTAGTGTTCAACAATGAAAACATGATACTATGTGAGTTGCACAAAACAAGAACTATCACCACAAACAAATATCAGGGAGGCAGCAAATTAAAAATATAACAAAATATTCCTAATTAATCTTTTGGTTGTTAATTGATTGCTCCAAAAATTAATTTCAAAGAAAAATTAAAAGATTTAGTGTCATTCTTCACAGCATTTTTATAACAATACAATACACAATTGTTAAGCAATTATAATTAAGCAATAGTCAATTATGCAATCAATTATGCTTTGGTTGTCTGATGACAATGTCTTCAAGGATTTTTCTGTAAATCAAGTTTTCTTTCAGTGGGATACAGTGCTTCACATTTAGCCTGTGAACTGTTCCTGGTTATGTATATTATGTAAATAATTTTTCTTTTCAATATAACCTTCTTTCTTCAAAAAAAAAAAACAATACAGTACACAAATTGGAAAACATAAATCCTACTGATTAGCTTTGAGATCGATTAATAAACTAAGCAACTGAAACCTTGAGCATAAATTATATTTTTACTTTAATTCAGACTTATGATGTAGATCCAAAATTGGTCCTACCAAAATAGAAACTTAGCATGAAATCCATTTCTTCCCGGAACTCTTTCCCCTCCGATCCCTGAATTTTTGAGGTACAAAAGGGAACGGTATATATCTTATCTTATACTAATATAAAGAAAAGAGGTAATTGTTTGGTGAAGCCTTTTCACATGACAACAATACCCCCATTAAATATGTCTTTAAGTTTGTATATTCACAGGAATGCCATTGTTTTAAAAATAGATCAATAAAATTAAAACTTAGATATCTTTGAAAATACATATTGGATTTTTGTAAAATTAGTATATTTTGAAAGCTCTTTAAATTATCTACGTAATGAGTACAAACAAGAATATTAAAAAAAAAATTAAGACTTTTTTTTATCAAATTTGGTGTTGTTAAAAAAATCAAATTCAAGCATTTGCATCGCACATGGGGTATTACTAATTAATATAAAGAAAAGAGCTCTTTTTGGTAGGAGACCCCATAAATTACTTAGTTGTCCCTACTTTGTATATATTTACATAAATACCATTGTTTTAAAAATAGATCAAAAAATTAAAAAACTTAATATCTTTTAAAATATACACCGGATTTTTAAAAAATTTATATATTTGAAAAGCTTTTTCAATCGTCTACGTAACGAGTACAAATAAGAATAGTAAATTTTTCTTCTAAGAAAAAAAATTCATGGCTTTCAAATTTAGTATTGTTGGATGAGTAAAAATTCAAGCATGTGCATCGCACATGTGTCCTTACTAGTGAAGAAATATGTGAAGAAAGAGATGATGAGGATCTTGACGGGAGCCAAAGGCGTATAGAGAATCTGGAGGTCAGGGGGAGAAGGTCACAGAATATCTTTGTCTGAGAGGAGATATCATCGTGCCAGTATTTTATTGTTGGTGTTGATCATCACATCGCTGGCCATGAATGTCAATATGTTGTTGTTTGGAGGCGGCGATTAGAAAAGCAAAGGAAACAATGAACCCTAAATAGGCTAACACATATGCTTTATATACACTATACTGCCTGCCTAGGGTAAATATAAAGACAGAGAAGTGAACTGGCCTTCCACTTTGTTTACATGGCAAACGTTGGGCCTCAAAGGAAACTTAAATTGTGCGGATTTTGGGTCGGAAGACATTATTCGGAGTCTGGCCCATAGAACATCAAATACCTAAAGGCATACAATGCTTAAACGACCTACCAAATGAAATTTGTTTTTGGGCATACACAAAAATTTCTGGGCATAAAAATTATTTTTCTACCCAAGGTGACTTTATAAAGGGTAGTGTAATTACTTATATACCCTCAAACAATTTAAATTACTAATATGTCCTTACCCTTAAAAAAAACTAAAATCAAAATCATTTTCCTATTATATGCATCTCATCTTCTTCCTTTTCTAATCCATCAATCGAAGAACAAATAGAAGTTGAATGTGCAGAATCTGAAATTGAACCAAAAATTCAACTGATTGAAAAAACAACTCCTAAAATGGAATTAGAAGGTATTTATCACAAACCCATCTCTTATTTTATTGTTTATGATTGATTGAAATGGTTTAATTCGGAACAAAGTTGGTTTTTAACGATCACAGATTGATGTTCGACTGATAATTTGTCTTCATTATCAGCCGAACTGTTCATTATTTTTCACCCTGAAAGTGTTTATGAAGCAGTTAGAAACATATTAATTTTTCGCCTATCAGCCGAACTACTCTTTGTTTCATCAACACAATGAAAGTTACCTTAGTTCGGCACATATTTGGTATTTCAGGACAGCCGAACATTTTTAGATACTACAAAGAAAAATTAATGGTTATACCTCAATCTTAGGTATCACCTTCTTCTCACATAACATATCAATCGAGGAAGGACAAATCTTGACCACTCTTTACATTGGCAGAGTTAGCCAAACTATGTTTTGCAATTGTCTTACGTGAAAATTATTATTAATCAATATTTTAGTCAGCTCCTATCGAAGACGATCTAATTAGTCTAATAGAAAGTTAATCTTAAATTTTTAACCTTATCTCTTGACCAAATTATTGAAGTATTGTCAGTCATGTTATGCATTGTGTGATCTACGACAAAAGAATAAAAATAAAAATAATTGTGCTTGGCTGCGCCCTTAACCACCACTAATCTTTCGGCCTCCACCTCCTCTACTACTCATTATCGCAGAAAATGTCTACTGATATTATTTATCAAAATTACTTTTTAATAGAAATAAATATTATAATTAATTAAGAAAACATTTATAATTAAAAAATGATTAGTCACTTATTATGAGCAATTAGTGAAACCCTAATTAATAAAACACTTTATAATGAATATATTATTTATTATGTGTAATTAGTGAAACACTAATTAATAAAGCAATTATGGCATTTAAGTTGATTTATCTTTCCTATCAATTCCAACCAAGGTGGTATTGTTTTTTTAATACGAAAGGATATTAAATTAATTAGAAGGAAATTACAATTGTTTATCTTTTTGTAGACTTAAAGAAATCCAGGAAGGAAAGTGTTCACTCCATTCTTCCTCACTAGAAAGATTTTTAGCATATTTTGCTATAGAATCTACAACATGATTTGCATCTCTATGCACATAAGTGCAAAGCCAATCCTCAAATTCAACCAATAAATCAAAGCAATCCACAATAATGTTTTTGGTTGTCCATTTTACTGAATCCATACTACCGTTAATAGCTATGACAACATTTGAGCAGTCTCCTTCTAAGTGAAGCTTTCTGACCCTTTTTCGTTTAGCCCAAATTATCGCTCCCATGAGAGCAAAAGCTTTCGCTTGTTCCAGATCTATATCTCTTGAATGCCAGCAACTAGCTCCATTATAGTCACCTGTATAATCACGCATAATCAGTCATGTCCCAACATCCTTAGTTAACTCTATAAATGAAGCATCAAAGTTAACTTTCACAATTATTTTCCGGAGTTTTCCATTTCTTAGCATTCACATTTGAATCTGGAACAATCTCCCTTTGGGTAATGTTATTCTGAACCAAGCGGAGTTATCTGTCTGGATAGTATGAGCAACTTGTGAGTATGTCAACTAAATATTATCAAAAAAAATTTACACCTGGATTTCCAAATGTGCCATAAAACAAACCCGTACCAATCTAATATCGGAGTATTAATATGTTGAGAAGTACTTACCTTGAACATATTTGGAATCCATTCCTGCACATTTATATTAGCAATTTCATGAAGAAAATCAACATTAACAGCAGACCAAACAGCTTTGGTAAATTCACAGTCAATGAATAAGTGTTGCATAGATTCATCAAAATTTCAACGGTGAGGGCATTGTGTGCTAAAGTTATGACAATATCTAGACAACCTATCATTAGTGGGTAGACAGTACCTACCAAAGTGGTATTGATGTTAGATTATTAAAGGGACATTTATAATAGAAATTTAATTAATCATTATAAACAATCAATGAGACACTAATTAATAAAACGTTTAAAAATGGTTAAGTTGAACAAACCCCAGCGGTTTATCTTTGCCAAGGACAAACCTGACCACTCTTTACATAAACAAATCGATAATAAATAATTTCATATGTTTTGATCTTGATTCGTGTCGTTCGTTTAGTTATTACATAACATGGCAATTGATTGCACCAATTTTTTAAAATGGACATGTGTTTTATCGAGTTTATTTTAACATTAGAATGATCAACCACGTTTTATACTTTATAATATAACGTTACACATTTTGTGGCGTTACGAAATTAACATAATATTTTTTTGTTCACCTATACCCACCACCACCATAAAACCATATGAATCCACTTTTTTTATCCACCACCACCTAGTGGCGGAACCAAGGGTTGACTAACCTGGCTCTAACCCCTTAAATTTTTAGTAACTACATAAATTTTTTATTTTATTTTATAAATAGTAATTTGTCCATATATATTTATAGTTTTGTCCACCAAAGTTTACATGTATTTTTTATTTTATTTTTAAATATGCATCCTCAATGTCAATTTTTGACTCCAAAACTGCCGCCCATCCCATGTAGGTTGTTGGACGCAATTCTAATTTTCAATCACAAATGCCATGTATGAGGTTTAGATTGAGCAAAATTTCGTCAATTGATTAGTTTCATTATTATTTTCCGTGTATATATTCTTTTTTATATTGCAATCAATTTTATCTTAACATTAAAAAATCATGATTTATACGATATAGTACCAAAGATAACAGGGATACCATTTGGGTGATCCAACTACGATCATGAAAATATTGTCTTGTATGATATCATCCCTGAAATATATGGTACCTTCATTTATCAAAAGTGTAAAAAATAACCAACCACATTTTCCACACTACGATGTTATCGATGTTGTAACGAAAACATAAAATTAATATTGTCCATCACTACTCACCAACATTCACCGTCACTACTTCTTCCACCACAAACCTGGGGAGGAGCAAGGAGTTTGAGGAGATAGGGAGAAAAAAATTCTTGGCCTGTTGGATACATATGAAAAATGGATTTTGTATCTAATTTTACGATAAAAGAACAAAAATAAATATAATTGTGCTTGGCTCCTCCCTTAACCACCACTAATATTTCGGCCTCCACCTCTTCTACTACTCATTGTCGCAGAAAATGTTTATTGATATTATTTGTCAAAATTACTAATTAATAGAAATAAATATTATAATTAATTAAGAAAACATTTATAATTAAAAAATAATTAGTCATCTATTATGAGAAATTAGTGAAACACTAATTAATAAAACACTTTATAATGAATATATTATTTATTATGTGCAATTAGTAAAACACTAATTAATAAAGCAATTATGGTATTTAAGTTGAACAAACCACCACTATTGATTTATCTTTCCTATCAATTCCAACCAAGGTGGAACACTGGTTAGAGGCCACTCTTATGACACAATAGGTCATGAGTTCGAACCTCCCCGTTATGAGGAACCACATCTCTCGATTTATCTTTGTGTGGACAAATCCTGACCACCACTAACAAAGGAAAACTTATCCTAACTATGTTTTATACTAATGATAGTCATCTTTTCTTTGTAACAACCACCCAATTATAATAGTGACGTTTGTAACCGTAATACAGCATTACGAATTTTCATTCCATTATAAATCTTCAATAAAAACACATATTGAGCCATGTTTCTATCTTTTGAGCGTGTTTTGACTATGAGGAGCTAAACCCCAATACTGGGATGACGAAGGAAGCCATATTTCATGCGTGTGGTAATTATATTTAATTCTTATTTGACTTTTGCATTAATTAAAATTGAATTAGGATTTTGATTAATTAGTTGTCATCTCGTTTGATGGGTCATGCTTTCTTAGATGTTTTGATATCCCATGCTTAGGATTTACAACTAATATTTTGAGAATCTACCTTGGCAAAAATAAGAGTCCATGTCTTTATTGAGCTATAATTTTTAAAAGAATTAATATTTGAATTGCATGAATGAGTTTATGGTGGAATCCCTAGTCCTAGTATCTCTCGTTATCGTGACAATCTTGTATATATATTAAGTCTAAAATAAATCTCTACAAGTCTTTAAACGAACTTTACTACCACTTTCAACAACAAATTTCAAAATCACATCATAAAGGCAGTACAACATATTCGCGACAAAGACGTATTTACATTCATATTTAAAAATATCATCTGCAGATTTGGAATTCCAGCACAGTTGGTATCTGATAATGGGAAATAATTTGAAGGGCAGAACATAGAAATGTTGCTCAATGCATTTAAGATAAAATGTGGAAAATCTACTCCTTTGTACGCACAAGCTAACGGACAAGCAGAGGAAACAAATAAGACAATCGCAGATATATTAAATAAGAAATTATAAGGACATAATAGAGCATGGTGTGAACAAGTACATAACGCAGTATGGGCCTACAACACAACTAGGCGAGAAGCTACTGGAATGTCACCTTTCTGTTTAACATATGGGGTTGAGGCAGTGTTACCAACAGAAGTTTTTATTCCCACAACAAAAAGAGAGGCTTGGGAGAAGAATCTTAGTGCTGGCATGATCTCAAACAAATTGGATGAATTGGTAGAAAAGAGAGAAAAAACTTTACAACATATGGAGAATTATAAGCGGAGATTAGCTCGAGAGTACAATAAGTGTGTCAAATCACGTGAATTTCAGCCAGGTGATATGGTTCTTCGTGAGATGCCAATTTATCAGCGAGAAGGTGGTGGAAAAGTGGCGAAAAAATGGGATGAACCATACATTATAAAAGAGATTGTTGGAACATGGGCATACAAGTTGATGGATCCAGAGGGTACAGATGTTGGTCAAAGACTTGAAAGACCATGGAATATATTATATTTAAAAAGATATTACCCGTGAGGAACTTTGAGAAACCTTAGATGATGAAATGATGTATGATGCAACAAAAAAAAATAATTAAAAAAAAAAAAACTTAAAGAAAAAGTTGCTACGAGATTATTCAAGATTAAGATAAAATTAGAATGTGCGAAAATTTCGCAAGAGGAAATCATAAAATAATGACATAATAGAATAGGACGAACCTTTATGACGTACACCCTAGTTCGCGAATAAAATTTCGCAAGAGGAAAATGTATACCTAAAGTGCGTCATATAAGTGGGTATCTGCTACATGGAACAGCGATAAGGTTACACCGCTGCTGGAACCTGAGTCATGGAGATTTGGGGTCAATGAAAGCCCATCCAGGAGTGGCACCTTGGATTCTCAGCTTGAGAATATGACTTGAGTTGGGCGACTAAGGTAATAAGAACTCTCCTAAGGAGTGCAGAGTATGATCAGGGGGCCGAGGTACACAGTTGAGCCAAGAGTTCCCAGAGAGTTTGAAAATACCCTTGCCATTATTGGAAAGTCTTGACTATGATGCACTCGGCCTGAAGAAAACCCCACTTAGGTTGCAGTCTCGTAACCATAATCCATATAGGCAAAAGGGATAAGAGGATGTGAAAATAACTGGTTGTTGTTAAGACTGGATGGGAGGATCTAGTCTTGTATGTCAGAAGTATGTTTCCTTGAAAGGGAAACCAGGGGGAAGATAAGGGCGGCACCCTCCATTAGGGAGCTGATAAGTGTCTTAAGACGCAAATGTCATGAGACTATATTTTCACAAGAATATTTAGACTTGTCATATTTGTGAAACATTCCTGAAGAGGCAATAATACAAAATAGAAGATAAGACGATATCAATGGGTCATTGCATGCAAGTGAAAAGACGTCCTGCGATTTCATCGCAAGACGACAATGTCATGGGGCTTTAATTTCGCAAGAAAATTTAGGTCTGTCATATTGTCGCAGCAAAAATTACAGCAGAACAAAAAGTTAAGGCAAGATAAATGAGTTTCTACATGAAAGTGCAGAGATGTCCTGCGATTTTGTCGCAATGACAAGAAGTGGCAAAATAAGACCTTTAACTAGGAAGGCAAAATAAGACCACATGACAAAACAAAATTTTTATAAAATACTAATCATTTTTCATGTAGATTATATATACCACAAGAAATATAATGAGAGGAAAGTATGAGAATTAATAAACAAGATTTCATTATCTTTCTCGCAAGTACTTAAAATACCAAAGGTATAATTGAATCTAAAGGTGGTCCAAAGTACATCGTTCGCAAGAAAAGAAAGAGAGAAAGTAAATCAATAAAATAAAACTAGAATTCAGACTTCAGTATCATCTTCGTCAGCTTTATCATCCTCGCAAATTTCATCTTGTTTTCCAGTGTTCTCCCTATTCTGATTGACTCCAACTCCATCTTCATTTGGCTCGTCATCATCATTTGCTTATTTAAGAGGAATTTCTTCTTCTAAATCTTCTTGGGAAGCAATATCTTCACCACTTTCATAATCCAAGTCACTATCGGCAGCACGAGGAATATCATCATCATCTACTTCCAGAGGTTTAATTGATACAGAAGGAAGATATTTGGAAAACATGATATCATTCACAAGAACTTCAGCACTAAGATGAGCTTGGCGATGGAAAGCACTATCACGGTTTCTAATCTCCATATCTTCGAAATAAGTGAGGTAATCATATCTTCTTTCTGCTCGATCGTGAGAACGGACAAGATAAGTAGTAAGTAATCCATTCTCATTGCGAACCTTGGAAAGTTTAGAACTCAAAGTAGAAATAGAGGACTGAATATTTCTTTCGGATTCTGCGAAAAGTAAAAGCAAATATTATTCAGAAATATTTCGCAAGATATTACAAGAAAATCTAACAAAGAAAAATAGTAGAGGCAGTCAAACTGACTACCTTCCTTTTGCGAAGTAAGATTTTGAATCAATGCCAAGCAAGTATTCTCCCAACGATTCATTGCATCATCAAATTTATCTCCAACTAAAACTTTTAGGCGAGATTTAAAATTCTTTTCTTTAGAGATGAGAAAAGTGATTTCCTTCGCGAGTGATTTTTTTTTTTTTTTGCTAAATCATAAAATTTATTAACAAGAAGAGCTAAAAAGTTTTACACAAGAAAATAAAAACAAAAGAACCGACAAGGAAGAAAACACAAAACTAAAAAATACAACTCAAAAAAGAGCTAATCAAAGAAAACAAGCTAATTGGTATGGGAGAGCCCTCTTCTGCTGATGCCAAAAAAGTCAAGGACCTGCTTATCATATTCTTGATTCCAATTAGTGCCCTTCATTCTGTAGCTGCCTTCAAATACTAATGTAATAATCCTGTTCTTTAATTGAATTGCATTAGGTTTAAAGTTCTCAAACATTGCCTTATTCTTCAGAAACCAAAGCTCCCTTATTATTGATATAAGGATGCATTTATCCAAACCTCCTTGAGAAGTGAACTCTTATGCTTTGCCATAATGAAAATGTCCTCAAAAGAAACTGTATTTTGATGGTTGAATACTGAACCAAGCCAATTCCAGATATTAACACAGAATTCACAACTCCACAAAATGTGTTCCATGCTGTCTTGATGATTTATGCAAATGCAGCATCTTGAAGCAATGGAGTAACCCTGCTTTAATTTTTTAACATCATCCACATAAATGCCATGTATAATTTTCCACACATTACTAGATATGTGAGGATGCAGATAAGGTTTCCAGATTTTCAAAGGCCATGATAAGATAGGTTCTCTATGTCTTATTAAGTTGACAATAGAAGAAGTGGAAATTTTACATGCAGAATCACCAATCCAAACAACAGAATTTAATCCTCCACTAACAGATGGTAAGGAAGCGGGTATGTCATTCTGTATTTCAACTGGAATGTTCCAGTTATGCTGAAGAAGTAAATCTTGAACTTTAATAAGCATATTAGCCTTCACATAATCAGTATACCCAATGATTTCAATTAAAGGTTTATCTCCACACCAAATATCAAACCAGATAGAAATCTTATCACCAGTGCCTATGTGCCTTGAAATAGCAATTCTTAGTTACTTCCAAGCCCATTTCAAGCCAGTACAAACTGAAGAATATTTCCATTTATTGCACCATTGCACCATTGACCCATTTTATCTTTATATTTAGCTGCAAAGAAGTTTACCCACTCTGCATCTGAAGTATGCAATTTGAACATCATCTTCATTAATAGTGCCTTGTTAATCACTGCAAGCCTTCTAATTCCCAAACCTCCTTCCTCAATAGGAGTACACACTTTATTCCAAGCTAAGGTAGTATAATTTCTAGTCTCACCATCACCATACCAAACAAAGTTCCTCATAATAGATTCACACTCCTTAATAATTGACATTGGCCATTTTTACACTGACATAGAATAAAGAGGATAACTAGAAAGAACAGATTTGATTAAAATCAATCTATCATGAAAAGCTAATAGCTTAACTTTCCACCTTGATAAAGTGTTCTGCATCATTTCTACAATTGGCCACAGAATAGAAGACTTAACCCTACCAGGCATTAAAATAATTCCCAAGTATTTATCTGGAAAAGTTGAACACTCCATGTGCAGGAAACTTGAGATTTGTTGCTTTCTTTGAGGAGTGCAACCATCAATAAAGCACTTGCTTTTGCTTTTGTTTATAATTTGACCAGAACTGTCTTGATACTGTTGTAGAAACTTGAGTATATTATCCAGACTCCTTTTAGTACCATTAGTGAATATCAGAACATCATCAGCAAAAATCAAATGAGTAGGATGAACCCTTTTCCTAGTCACCATTGGCTGCAACTTACCAGATAGATCTAATTGAGTAATTCCTCTGCTTAATACTTCTTCCATTAAAATGAAAAGAATTGGAGACAAGGGATCTCCATGTTTTAAACCTTTACTCATTGAGAAAAAACCTCTAGGACCCCCATTGACCATAATAGAAATTCTTGCAGAAGCAAAAAGAACATGTAACCAGTGACACCAAGTTGAAGAGAAACCAAATTGTTGCAACACTAGAAATAGAAAATTCCAATTTACTATATCATAGGCCTGAGAAATATCTAATTTTAAACCAACATTACCTCCCCTTCTTTTGGCTTTCATTTCATTTACAAGTCCTGAAGCAAGAAGAATCTGTTCATGAATACTCCTTCCTTTAACATAGGCAACTTGCTGAGGAGAACTTAACTTAGTAAGTAACAGACTCATTCTAGAAGCAATGATTTTGGTGAAGATTTTGAAGCACACATTACTTAATCCAATAAGACTGAACTGATTAGGCTTTTTTGCACCTTGTACTTTTGGTAATAATACTAAAAAAATTGAATTCAAACCCTTTGGCATAAATTGTCTTTCCCAGCAGTACTGAACAAAACTGATAAAATCTTGATGAATAATGCTCTAACATTTTCTATAGAAAACACCTGAAAATCCATCAGGACCAGGGGCACTATCAGAATCTATAATAAAAACAACTTGTTTAATCTCCTCAGCAGTAGGTAAAGCTTCCAACAAAACTTGTTCTTCATTTGTAATGATAGAAGGAATAACTTCCAGCAAAGCATTATTAACAACAGTGTCATGTTGTTGAAATTTCTGCTCTAAAAAGGTAACAAGCAAATTGGATATCTGCTCTTGATCAGCAATAATATTCCCATTGTCATCCTCCAGCTCAGTTATAAGGTTATGAGAGTGCCTAACCTTGATCTTAACATGAAAGAACTGAGTATTTGCAGAACCTTATTTTATCCATTTTATTCTAGACTTTTGTTTCAACATGGTGCTTAATTGAACTTCTCTTGAGTTATAATCATTTTGAGCATGCACCAAATCATTTAACAGTTGAGTGTTATGAGGTTCTCTATCTGAGATAATCATCTTACTTTTTACTCTTTCTTCTGCTTCTTTGATCTTTTGTTGAATATTACCAAACACATTCCAGTTCAAGTCCTTTAAAATCTGTTTCAATCTCTTTTGCTTCTGCATAATAATGAAAGATGGATTACCAACCACTGGAGTTTCCCAACTTTGAGCAACAACCTGTAAAAAGCTTTCATGCTCAATCCACATCTTCTGAAATCTCCATGGTGTATTTTTTGGTTTAGGAACATTTATACATCCTCCAAATAATGGTGAATGATCTGAAACAACCCTTAAACCAACTTTATAACCCCAGTCTTGAAATTTATTCAACCATTCAATGTTAAGAAAAGCTCTATCAAGATTACATAAAATTCTTCTATTACCATGTTGACAATTGGACCAAGAAAAATCCAAACCTGTCTTTGGAGCTTGAATAAGCTGACATTGATCCACACACTCATTAAAATCCAGCATTGCTCTCCTAGAAGGAATTCTCCCACCCATTTTTTCATGACTAGCAAGAATTACATTGAAATAACCCAGCACTAACCAAGTCCTTTTAAGATCACTAATTAGCTGCATTTCTGACCATAAATATCTTCTTTGCACCATGTTGACACTATCATGAACACCAGAAACCAGAAAATCACCAACCTCCACTGTGATCATTTGATTAGAAATTGAAATAACAGATGGTACTGCAATTGAACTACTTCAGAAAATCCAAATACTACCCTTATGATGATCTACTGAATTATGAATTTCCATGGATTGCATTCCAGGAAAATTTAATTTACTACAAAAAGATGTTGTACAAAACACATGAGGTTCTGCAATCCAAACTAAAGAATGGGAAAATTGCTTAACTAAATTTCTAAGTTTTTGTTGGGCCTTGGCTCTCCTAAGACCCCTCAAATTCCAGAATATAATTTTCATGTAGGTGATTCAGGGTTTTTAGCCCCCCCCCTTACCAACATTATTTCTAAAATTATACTTGTTTGAATGCTTGACATTATTACTACTAGCCTTATTAGCAGCTAAAGTATCCACCTTATTTGATGATGCAGAAGTAACAACTTTAGCTGGAGTTGTAGAGTCTGTTTGCTTACCTTTAGAATTAGAAGTAGATGTAGAAGAAACTGAATACCAAGTAGTAAATGGAACTTGTTGTGATACAACTAAGCCTGAACCAGAGTCAACAAACTTGATGACACTATTTTCCAATTCTGAAGTATCTGCTGGCTGACATAAATACTCCTTAACTTCAACCTTATTGTCTTGAACCAAAGAATTAAATTTTCCACCATTCAAAGGTATATGTTATGAGTTAATTAATAGGCTTGGATTTGGAGTAATAACACTGACAATTGAATCTATTTCAGTTTGCATATTGCTGACTTCTTGAACAACAGTTTTATCAGTTTCTACTTCAGTCCTATCACAGCTATCAAATACTAAAGAAGGATTATGCTGAGGGCTACTGCCATGCTCTTTTGCTCTATTCACTCTGCACTCAGAGAGTAAATGCCCCACAATTTTGCAAGAAGGACAAAATTTTGGACAATCTGGTATTAGAATATCTTTAAAAAAAACCACCATATTTTGTATTAATCCATACTTTGTTAGGAATATGTTCAGCAAAATATACCTCTACAAGCACATTTGCATAGTAACCTACCTCATATCTTTCAGTTACTGCATCAATCTTTAATGGAGTTCCAAGTTCAATGCATATTTTAAATAGAATCTTTTCCTTCCAAAATTCCAGACCTAAACCAGGCAATCTAATCCAAACTGCAGCTTTAGAAGTTCTTTGATAAGTAGGATGAAAATTTGATACCCAATTCCTAATTCGTAAAATTTGATTCTGAACTTCCCATACTCCAGATTTAATGTATTTACGATCAACTTCATTATCAAGTTTAATGGTGAAGAAACCTTTACCCAAAGGAATAAGTTTACAACTACCAATTAACTTCCATTGATTTTTCAAAATATCAACCGCATCTACAAATTTAACTTTCTGCAATTCTAATCTACCAATCAAAGAAAACTTCCAGGGATTCAAACCCTCATCAAAAAGATCATCAGGCAAGTTAACTAAAGGAACTCGCTTAACAAAATCAGAACCATGAATTCCAGTCATATCGGTGTTAGATTTCGGATTATTATCCATGAATCTAAACACCTAATCACCAGAAAACATTTTAAACAATAATAGTTGAAAAAATTAAGATTTTCACCTGATTAACACCTGAATTAATTGGAGAAAGAGAGCTGAAAATCCAAATTTTGTGAGAATTTTTTCCTGAGTCGGTTGCCCGATTCACAGAGACCGAGCCAGCCAGAATTTTTTCCTTCACGAGTAAAGAGTAAGATTCTTCTAATTTTGAATATTGTTCTTGAAGCTAACTTGCCTTTACACTTAAATTTATCCTACCCTGGATAAGTGTATTTTTCTCAGCGATAGATGATTCAGTTACTTCTTTAAGTTCATTTTTCAGTGAATGAAGAAATTGTTGTTGGTTATCACACACTCTTTGAAGAATATTTATTTTCTACGAAGAAATTGACGCCATACTCAAAAGATTTCGCTATTCCTGAGATAAGGTTTTATTTTCATCTAATAAAGTTTCCATCGACAAGTTAGATTTAGTTAAAGAATAAGAGAGGCGAGATATTTCATTACTTAATAGATTTTTCTCATGCACTAATTGAGCATTATATTTAGTAAGATTATCTATTTGATCAATGGAATATGTATGAATATTATCTAATTGATTATATTGATCCATCCAAATGTCTATGTCCGCGCGAACTTCTTTTGTAATAGATTCAAATTGGTATCTTTCCATTATTCGTTGTTGGTTTAAGACTTAAAGAGCGAACAAAGAGTTTTAATAAAATAGAATATAGAAAGGATAAAACTTCTAAAAAAGATGAATACAATAGATAAATGCAAGAAAAGAGAAGTTATACCTTTTAATTCTTTATTCTTCTTGCGAAGATTCTCGCAGTCTTGTGAAGCATTTTGAAGCTTTTGATTTTCAAGGAGAAGAGTGTCACATTCTAAAATCTTGAATTGGAGACTCTTCTTCAAAGATTCAATTTCTTTCTCTAAGTATGTCTACGAAACCACTCTATCATAACCAAAATACCTACTCAAAATTTCGCAGACACTAGATTTGACAGGATCCACATATAATTTCTTGACATCATCTAAAACATCATATAAAACCTTGAATGTAATATCTATTACATCCACAGTTTCTTTAGAAAAATGGAAAGACTCAGATGGAGTAGTAGTGATAACAAAAAGTTGATTGCCATCATTCTTTGCTAAAGAGATGTCATTTGAGGGTAAAGTTTGAGGAAGATCAACGATTGAGGTTACAGTAGAATTAATGTGAGAAATATTGGTCACAGGAGAAGAAAAAGTTTCATTCGTAATAGGATTTGCAAATGGGATTTCATCCATAGAAAGACTAGTTGACATATTAAATCTTGTTGCGATAGTTTTGCAGAAAGGAAGTAGAGGTTCAGTTTGTGAAGGTGTTAAAGAAGAAGCTGAAAGATCAAGTTTGGGAAAGGAAACAGAAGTTTCAACAGTTTTAGGTTGGCGATATCTTTTAGGAGGTTTATTGGCATCTCCGTCACCCTGCGAATCACAACTCAAATAAAAAATAGAGGCAACAATATTGTTATTTAAAAAATAGTGTTTCTTACTACCTTGTCATTCGCGGGCTTTCTTTTCTTCTTTATAGTAACCTTGAATTGTGGATCTTTAGGAGCATTAGGGTTTTGAACCGTAAATTTAGTACTAGAAGTATTTTTTTGCTGAAATCGAAATAATATGGGAATTACACGGAGAACAAACAAGATGAATCCAGTAAAGAAAAATCAATTTCAGCAAAACCAAAGAGAGAAAAAGAAAAGAAAACTAACCTTGGAGATTCCATAGGAACAGAAAAGAACAACAGCAGGAAGATAAATCTGATAATAAAGAAAATGGCATACGATGAATATTTGCAGAGAATAAATATGAAGAAGAAGTAAAAGAAGAAAATTATCTTTCTACCGGATCCCTCTTTAAATAGACAAAGGAAGATGGTCGGTTAATGTTAAACATGCCGGTGAATAAAGGAATACTCAACACGTGTAGACAGTCATGCTTAATTCACGGAACCTTTTCGATAGAGAAAGACGAAGAAAGAAAAGATGAAAAGCTGCGTCATTTTGAAGAACGGTTTCTCATGACATTCCCCCCTTCGCAAAGAAAACATAAGAAGAGGCAAGATGTAGGATCAGAATATCGCAAGAAGAACATATTTGCGAAGTTTGATCAACAACACATTGCGAGTGTCGCAAGATGATTTGAAGAATGACGTAACAAATGACGATGGCAGAAACATGAGAAAATCGTGATGATTCTACGAAATTTAGAGTGTTTGCAAAAATACACACTATAACTATTGCGAGAATATCGCAAGTCAGATCCAAAATTAAAGGACAGATTAGCTGTCATACACTATGTAATTCCCTATATAAAGAGTTGAACAGGCGTAATGAGAGAGAGATCATTTTGGAGTGTTGGGAAAGTCATTAGGAGAGAGAAAGTCCAGAGTAGTTGTTAATTTCTTAGCTTCATTTATTTCCTTTCTTGTAAAATTCAGAAGATTAATCAATAAAGAGTGTGATTGTTCATCTTAAAATAACTTAATTGTATGAATTCTTGTGAGGGGTGTAGTGTGGGATTTCCTGCTACTACAAAATATGTTGACATACTTTGAACATTTGCAGTAACGCTTATTTTTAATTGTTCAAAGTCATTCCTTAATAGCTAAAGGAATAAAATCCCGGATCGAAATAAATAAGTTAAGAATATTTTATTTAAGGTTTTTAATTTTATATATGGAAAATGAAAATTAGTAATGTGCATTTGCTAGTTGGAGATTTTCTAAGAGATTTTCGGCCAATATTTGGAAAAAATATTTCCAGGAATTATGGAAACATAATTTGGAATATATTTCATATCTTGAGAATATTTTCGGTTTTGGAAATTCCATGGTGTCCAAACTTTTTGTCTATAAATACTTGAAGTTTGCATTTCGAGCAAACTAATCGTCGTGAAAACAAACTTCCTCAGTTGTGTTTCTACTGGTGGAGCCTCCTATTCGGAGAGGAGAGTAACCTAATTAGGAGTCATCTCTTACGGCACCTCAGTTTAAAGTCTTCTTTGGGATTGAGAAGCTCTATTAGTACCGTTGGTGGGAAACTAGATAATTGCGGTTTATATTTAATTTGTTTTCGATTGATTTTATTGACTAACGGTGGTTGAACTTTGATTGCACCTAGTTTATTTATGCTTGGGAATATTCTCTTTTGATATAAGATTCACTCAAAATATATCGAAGTTTCGACAGGGATATTTAGATTGTTTGTAGATATAAAGACGTCTTGTGATAATCCATTGTTAACAGACTCCGTTCTGTGCGTGATTTATCACAAGAGATTCATGTTGTTGTGTGTAGGTGTTTATTGAAGATCTAAGAAAATTTGAAGACAAAAAATATTTCTGATTTGGGTTTATAACTTTTGGTGTGCACAATACTTGTTTCGGTAAAAGAGGATCCAACTATAATCGGTTTATCCTTGTGGTAGATTAGATTGATTAGTTGTGTAGATCGGCATCAATATATAATTCTTTGTGATTAAAAGTATTGATTGCAAAATATTAACAATTACTTTGGTAGTTGATAATAAGATAGATCTAAGAACCTGACAAAGGACTTTATTGAGATAAACAGAAGAGCCTTTTGTCGAACTCACATCACTTGGTTGAAAAGAGTTGATACCGAACAAATTTGTTATTCCTTTAAGGTATGGAATACGAACCAAAGGAATTGTTCCAAGTACGTGACTTATTACAGGTCGAAGTTGGTTTGATTTTGTGTAGCAGCTTAATCTTGAGATTATTCAATTCTGGACTAGGTCCCAGGGTTTTTATGCATTTGCGGTTTCCTCGTTAATAGAATCTTGCCATGTTATTTACTTTTATTTTCCGCAATTATAATTGTTGTTATTATAAAATAAAGTAAATTACACAAACTTTAATTCCTATTTACTTGATAGTAATCCTATTGTGTTTGGTTAAGTCTGAACCACTTATCAAGTAAACATACTACGTTGTTGTATTGTCTCGATCTCGTATCCATAGACGATCACATGAAGTGTGAACCGATTAGTCGTATTGTCTCGACTTAGTCCATAGACAATCACTTTTGGAGAAAGGACTTATAGGTGGAAAAGTTTTAGCTTGAGGTATATTTGGGTATCCTCGCCTTTTCAGAAGTTTTCATAATTTATGAAAGTAATAAAAGCTAAATCAAAAGCAAAGTAATTTAGAGTTGATAATATTGGTCAAGAAGTTCATCTTCAATCTAATCATGTACTTGAATATATGATTAGAATTGCAATTCAATCTCTCTATCATCAAAATCCCCAGAATATCAAGAGACCAAGATAATCTGTTAATTTCCTAAGTTCATCAACAAACACATTACAGATGCAGATGTGAATTTTACGTAAAGAATAACCTAACGCCTTGCGCTAATTAAGTTAAGTTCCCTAGGAACCTTAAGTTCTCATAAATAGGTTAATCAATGCAATCGTCATACATTGTGCAGGCGATTCGTACAAAGGTCAAACTCTACATATGATTAGAAGAAGGTATCATTATAATCCGTAATCATATCATGCTACTATGTCTAGGGTTCAAAACTTTTACGTATGGAAAAACCCTATTTAGCTATTGACAAAGATGTGAGTTCAATTAATTGGCCACTCAACTAAACAAACATCTAAATTTTATTACAGTACATCAATCATGTAATTATGAAACACCGTAGAAGTTTGAGCGATGAGGAGGAGAAAAAACTAATTCATAAATCAAGCACAAGTTTTAGAAATATGACCACATCCTTAACCAATAGTATTAAATTAGCTACCCATAGCTATGAAGTTCATCAACATAATAAATGAAATAAAGAAGATGAAAACAAAGGAAGCCCTAATAGCGTAAACAAAAGCGGCTCCCTCCAAACTCCAAGTAGAACTGTAGAATATGTCGTCCTTCAAGTTTTAGAAGTATTCCCTTTTATATCTCGTCTTGTTTCCTATATTAGTTCAAGTCTCCAAAAGTGCATATCCAATCTGTCCACCAAGACCATATGTGAAGAAAACCCATTCAAAAATATGTGAAAAAAAAACTGTCGATGGAGGTACAGAAAAGTGGCTGTAAAGTCTCTGGAAATCATCATCAGGTGATCGGAAATGACAACAGTCACCGGGTCAACTCATCGATTCAATTAGTTGAATCAGTCATAATTCAGTCAGCTGCTAGTCAGATAGGTAATGTCTGAGTCATATGCTAACTTGATCCAAATTAGTTCTAGCCAAGGCCATTTCACATGTCGTGACCACTGTTACGTCATGATAACGCTGTATAACTTCAGTTTTGCACCTTTATTTACTTTTTTATTCCATGTCTCAACCCCACGTCTTTGTACAAACCCATATTTATTCTTCAACCAGTGCGTCAACCTAAGCTGTTCTCCATTCATCCCATTTCTATATCACTGCACTAAAAGCACCAGTTCATTCATCCATTTTCCTATAGTAACAACATTAGACCTAACCACTTTTACCTAGTATGATCCTTCTACTGGCACAACCAACCAACAAACACCATCTTATATCCTTTATCTCAACACCAGCAATGCTGCAAACATCTACATCATTTATAATACAAAACACAAGGGGGTTTTGAGCTTTGGACGGTCAGATAACATTTTGAGAGACAAACGTTGCATTCGGCCATCCAAATCTCATCCTAACCAAAGACATCCTACGGATGTAACAATTGTAACTTCTTTTCATTATGAACATATACTAATTATATTCCTCTCATCATTACGATCTAAAAAATAATAATTAAATATGACAAAAAAATTAATAAAGACCATCATTTATATTTTTTGGAGTTAAAAACATGTAAAGTTGATATTATTGTCTATAATAAATAAATCATCCTTCATCAACCTATAAATAAAAATAACCTTAAAACCTTTATCAACATTTTAAAAATAAATAGATTTGGAACCAGTCAAATATGATAAGATACCATGAAGAAATATTTTGAAAAATGATGAGCATGTATGTTAGTTCCAATAGAGTCTAATGTTGAGCAATGGTGTATATTAACAATAATTTTGAAATAAAGGTGCAAAACAATTATAGATGATTATCTTTTTCCGTTCCAATGTCGAATATTTATTTGAAAAACATCATGTATTTAATACTTGGTGGAAACTTTGAGGAATTATTTTGTTTCATATTGTCGTACAAGCATCCTAAATTGACGAATTCATATTATAACCAAATGGTTTTGTTAGTACTAAAATTTAAAAAATTACCAAGTTCTAAATTTTTACCTGTATAATAAAATCACAATCGATGAGACTAAAAATTTATTTAAAATATTTATATTAAATGAAATCACAAATTATGTCATTATAAAAACTACAAACATGGTCTTCAAATGGAGGAGGAAACATATGGTAGTTTTTTTCTTGCAAGTGCACCACCAGTAGTTTAGAAGATTCGGGTGATTTAACAAACACTTATACATTTATCATAGATCAGATCAAGGCAAGGCCGTTACGACGGGGTTTATTTATAAAAATAACCAGTGAGCTTAGGAAGATCAGAAAACATTTCCATAGACAAGCGTTACATCTGATCATCCCAGTCTCACCCCAGCCATAGATATCCAACGAATGTAATATTTGTAACGTCCTTCCATTACAAATGTAAGATTTGTAACGTCCTTCAATATATGCATTGATGACCCTCATAATTAGTTCCTCACTAATTAATTACAAGAATTAATGTGGCAATAAAACAACAAAGTGAAAAATTAATTGTTACAAAACCATTTAAAACTACTATTACACTCATATTTTATTATTCAAAAATAAAAAAATAAACAATAAACCTTTGTCAACCTGTGTAACGTTTGAGAATTGTTGCAAGAAAACCATGAACGTAGATTATTTTTTCTCATATCGTGTCGTTGAGGCACGAGTTATTTCTAGTATACCATGAGAATAAAAAACAAACATTTATTTCATCTTCTCAGAGCCACTGTAAACTACAATCTAAGGCAGTAACAATAAATCTCAAACTAATGGTAGCAACCACTTCCCTGCACTCAATAGCACCTCCGGGTTCTCCAGCTAACTCATTGAGCACAATAGCTCCGCCATTCCATCCACACTCTTCTTAACTGTAACTCAGGCCAAGACTGAAACACTACATACCCACTGCAACACAACCTAAATCTACCACAACTCTATAGCTTCACCAACATATAACATGTAAATCATTCATTCATTTATACCAAGTGCAATACCATCTCAGGCCCACCTGCAACTGTAACTAGTTGAACCCATGAAAACTGTCATAGGATCATCTCAATTTCCGTGACTTCATATAACCTACCTACCATGTATTTCAAACCTAGAATACATCTACTTTCAATTTTAGTTCAACCCATATCAAACCCATAACAACCCAATCTGCATCTCTTCCCCGAGGTCAATACCACCACCTGTTAAACCAACTCCAGCCTTACTTCTTGACCTAACTTATTAGCATATCAGAACTTCAATCCATCAACCCAACATATAAAACCCATCGCAACAACAATAACCTAATCTCCTCTTTCTAATCTCCTTCAATTTATTCTTGTATGTTCTTCAAACACCGGGACCAGATTCCACTTCTAAATTCGACCTAAATTCTCCATAGAATCAAAAATCAATTCAAACCACATTTGAGTTGTTTCGGATATAGAATTTTTGAGCATTCGAATCCATACTCTCAATCAAACTAGTTGGCCGCGAGATTTTATTTTTAGTAAGTGAACCACCAGCGGATGCATCTATCAAATTTTGTTGATCTGGAAGTAATCCTTCGTAGAAATACTGAAGTATGAGTATTGGAAATTGTTTTGGTGATGGAAGCTCGCCACTAATCTTTTGTACCTCTCCCAATATTCAAAAAGATACTCCCCAGTAATTTTCATAATACCACTAATCTCTTTACGAACAATGGCTGCCTTAAAAGAAGTAAACGACTTCTCTAGAATTAGTTGTTTCATCTGATCAGTTCATGTTGTAATACTCCCTGGAGGAAGTTTATACAACCATTCTTCCGTTGAATCTATTAAAGAGAATGGGAAAGCTTGAAGCATTGTCGTATCACTGTCTTCGGTACCTTGCCTAAGACTTGTCATCTTGTGCTGGAATTTTTGAAGATGGTGATTTGGATCTTCACCTGGAAGTCCTTTAATTTTGGTAAATGGAGAAAAAATTCAACTTCGGCGCTACCGTGTCGGATAAGGTTATACACAATGGTTGTGAATCTAAACATAAAGACGTCAACTCTCTCAGCTTATTCTCCTTAGGTGGAGGTGATGGAGGATTTTCACCGTTGACAATCTCTCATGTAGATGGTACTTGTTATGTTTGTTGATGTATTTGTAACATCGTTCCCTTACGAGTTTGAATTCCGAACCTCGGGTAATCCCACTGTATCGGTGCCATAGATTAAGTACCTGAAACCAAATATCTTGAAAACAAAATCAAATACTAAAAAGAAAATCTAAAACAAAAATAAAAATAATAAAAATAACAACTAAAGCTACCGAATGCTCCCCGACAGCGGCGCCAAAATTTGATGGCTTTCGTAAGAGCAATCAATCAAATTAAATCATTTATTTCCATATAATTAACTGATAATATAATAGGATTATTCCCACAATGAGCATTGAGTTTGGGGGTTGTTTTAGATTTTAAACATGTTAAGTAAAACGATTGAAGAGATTAAGTTGTAAGCAATAGAGATAAATATGATCGAGGAATACTTCTTCATTACTAAACCGTCAATGAGTTATTATACTATTCTACTCGTCGTTAATCATAGATTATCACCAACTGTGGAATAACATCCAACTAGTGTTACCCCCTAAACTCCTTTTTATCATTGAGTACGAAAGCTATCTAATACCATATTTTATTCTTCTAAACCACCTAGTAGTAGCTCACTCAAGGTGTAACTTGGTCAAACGCTACGCTTTAATCCTAGTAGTTATACTATTAGCTCAAGGTTCACTTGCTAGTGTTGTTTATACACACAATTGCTACATATAATCCTTCTGTAAGGTCTCGTGTTCTCTACTTGTGTACAAGTTGTTCGACGATTACTTATATACTAACTCAATACTAGCAATAGATTAAATCAATTTGTCCACCTAAACGACTATTAATCAATCATGAATATTCGTTATAGTATAAACAAATGATAATCACATGAAGAACTTCAAAGTAGATTAATAAAATAACTCAAAATCTTATTTATAACTTAGAATTCATCCTCAATCAATAGGTTTTTAGATATTCATGGATGTATAAACACCCATGGTATACATATAAGAATGTAAGAAACAACGTTACGAAAGAGGAACCGCTCTGAAATCCTAGATTTCGCTTCGTATGTTGTTTCTCCTCTCTAAGACTTATAAGTTCGTGATATATTGATATATCCATTTTACATGTCCTAATACATATTTATATAGGTTTACATTGCATGGCCTTCAAGTATCTAAGCCGGTTCAAGAACCCGACCCTAAACTACGAAAGAAAGTCCAAAAAGATAGTCCGTGTATTTTAGCCTTCATGGTACACGTGCCGGTATGCATACCATATTTTTAGAAAAGTGTCCAGGAACTTTTTGATATCTATACCAGTATATATGTACCCTATATTCAATGAAATTCAGAGTTTTCATGGTACGAGTACCAATATACGTACTATCTTGTAGACGACGATATTCGATAGGCTTGTTTACGCATAATTTCTTCATCCGAACTCGGAATTACCTCATTATTTTTGCATTATTTTTGTAATCGAATTATCTTCAAGATGGTGAAAAGAAATCCTGATTTTGAATAAGTTAAGCTTGGTCTTTGGCCTGTCTATTGATTTTGAGCATCTTTGCTCCGTTTCGTCGCACTTCTTCCACTTCTCTTCGACTTAGGCACTTGGATACTTGGAATACTTTCTTCTTAGATATTTTTATCAATTTGTATCTCCTTTTTGGATAATTCACCTAATAAGAACAAATAAGAGAAAACAAGAGTAATAAAAAGAATACATACAAGAATAATAGCTAAAACAAGTATGGAATGAGCACTAAAATCATATGAATTATTCACTTATCACAAGCTTGACTCTAAATTTCTTCTTTGAAATACCTACTAGAAGTCACACGACATAGTCTCATATAGATAGAATGGTAATACTTGTGATAAAATAGAATGTTTTTGTTAGAGCACTGCTCGGTCGAACTCGCAAGCGTTCTATCTCAAGCTTGTTTGTCAATGTTAGTGATCAAAACTATAAAGTCTTGATTTCTAGTCTACAATATCTAAGGTCTCGGACTAGGATAGAAAGTGTAGTTGATCTCAAGAACTCCATGGCAATCATCATACAAGACGAATTGAAGGACTACTCAAGGAACTAGTGGATCTTCATCGACTAAAAGGTATGTGGAGACTTGAACTTATCTATCACTCAAAAGTCTATCTACTATATCTCCTATCTTGAGACAAAAGTCGTATTACTATATAGACTAAGAATATACATATGTGATATTTCGAGCTGAGAGTATATTTCACTTATCTATTTCTCGAAATATGTGTTAGTAAAGCTTTCGCTTTAGCCAAGTTCATCTTTACCTAGTGACAAAAGTCATGTTACGTACGTTTCAATCATTTTGGAAAACGCTCTGAGGAAAAATAGTTTGTGAATAACAACTATATAACGCCCTCTGAGAATGTTTCAATGATTGAAATGAGAGTTTAGACAATATAACTATTGGGGGATATAAACATTATTTGTATAAGTCCTTAGCACTTGAACCGAAGTTTGCGAACTTTGTTGATCAAGTGAAACTGGAACTTGAGTCCACAAACTCAGTCTGCGAACGTGCGTAGTTTTCGAACCCGAGAATTTCTGCTGGAGTTGTAGCTCAGTTTCAGTCCGCGAACTCAGTATGCGAACTGACGGAAGTTCTCGAACCCGAGAATTTCTGCTGGAGTTTGTGAACTCCAACCGGTTAACATGAGTCTACGAACCCAGCCCGCAAACTTAAGTGGTTATGTCTAAAAACGATATTTGTGAAATTATCTTAATAAACTAAGGAATGTTATTTCAAACCGTGGCTTTATAGTTCATGAATCGATTTGAGTGAATTACATCGTTTTTCTTCAATTGTGTCTTGTGTACTACGTGAGATCTCATAGCAATTGAGCAACTCTTTAACTATTTCATTTGAGTCATTTGGAATAGTTATGGTGAAGAAGAATATGGTTGATATGAACATTATCACTTGGATAACCATTTAGTTAACTAGTATTGAACCAAATATTGTACACGTTTGGGTACGGTTACACAAACCCAAAATCGTCAAGTACATGTATGTATGACAAGCTAAGTTTTCGATCTAACAGTTGAGAAATATTAGATTGAATCTAATCAGGTTTTCATCTAACGGTGAATATTGAATGCTTTGTTACCAAGCTAACATTGATTGCAAACCCTGATTTGAAAGACTATATAAGGGAGAACTCCGGCAACTGGGAAACCTAATCCCCACACATTCTGTGTGATACTAGTTTGCTAATCTAGATTCGATTCTCCTATAACCTTTTTTTTTCTTCTTCTAAAACCAGGTTAACGACTTAAAGACTTTATTGGGATTGTAAAGCCAGAAAGATATTACTTTTCTTGTAGTTGTGTGATCTGATCTTGCTGTTTATATTGTACAAGTACAACTGTAATAATTGTCTTAAGATTTCTATCTCTGATAGGAAAGATATAAAAGTAATCACAAACATCTTTGTCTCATCGTTTGTGATTCCACAATATCTTTTTTCGCTGCATCGATTAAGACTATTGTGAGATGATTGATAAAACTGAGTTTTTCTTCAGGAATATAAGTCTGGTTTTATTGATTGGTTCTTGTTCACATTGATTTATCAATATACGGAACAAAACTCATAGGTTTATTCGTGGGAGACGAATTTATCTATCTTGTAGACTTTTCTGTGTGAGATAGATTTGTATATTATAGTCTTCGACTTTGGGTCGTAGCAACTCTTGGTTGTGGGTGAGATCAGCTAAGGGAATCAAGTGTATAGTATCCTGCTGGGATCAAAGGCGTTGGAGCATAACTGTACCTTGGATCAGTGTGAGATTGATTGGGGTTCAACTATAGTCCAGACCGAATTTAATTTGGAGTAGGCTAGTGTATGTAGCGGCTTAATATAGTGTATGTTAATCTGGACTAGGTCCTGAGGTTTTTCTGCATTTGCGGTTTCCTCGTTGACAAAATTCTGGTGTCTGTGTTATTTCTTTTCCGCATTATATTTTTATGTAATTTAAATAATACAGGTTGTGTGTTGTTCAATTAATTAGAATATCCGACCTTATTGGTTGTTGATTTAAATTGATTGACACTTGGATATTGGTCTTTGGTACCATCCAAGTTATCTCTCTTTGATTAAGACTCGCGAATTGTATTTGCTTGAGTAAAATCAAATCGAGAGATTGAGATAATAACTCCTTGAGTATTTTCTATTGATTGTGCATGCGTCTAACTGTCTAGTTGATTCTCTAGAAAACAACTCGGAGTTGTCCATACATATTGCTAATCGAAATATTGGGTGTGGTTGTTAGACCCCCTCTTTTTGATTGATAATTAGGGAAACTCTTATGGTACGGATGCTAAAATATCCACAACTCAAGGAAAATCCATATAAATAGGGATTATCATAGGTTTGTAGATATTTATGCCACTATGGAAATCTAGATAAACATCCACAAATAGGGACCCATAAATATATTATTATATTTTAATTATATATATATATATATATATATATATATATATGTTTGTACCGTCAATAAAATTGACGGGAAACCCGCTAATCATGCCCGCTTAGCCTGTGAAGGAAGATTCCAGAAGTCTTGTTATGCAAGTTGCTTGCATGTCAAGTTTGTATCAGAATTAGGGTTACATAAGCAATATAAATACATGTATCATAAACCCTAAAGAGAGATGTAATCATAGGTTATCTAACCATAATCATTGCAAACCACATATCAATACAATATCTCCCTGCGGGATTCCTCTATGGATGTAGGCAACAATTGCCGAACCACGTTAAATATTGTCTTCTTTATTTATCTTTAATTCATTTTCTAGCCCTAATTTCACATTTCACATCAATTCAATAGTGTTTAGTGCCTAAAAGTAATTTTGGGTACAAACATTGGCGCCGACTAAGTGGATTAGTGTAAAACAATCGTGTTTTACCATTGAGAAAAGTGGAGCAGAAATCGTGCACAAGATTCCATGCAAAAATTAGCAAAAAAGGGGAAACGTTAGGATTCAGAAAACTGTTACGAAATAGTTACGAGGTTGAAGAAACTGTTGCAAAAGGGTTTAAGGAAGCATTGAGAAGGTTGAAGAAACTGTTACGAACAATTGAAGAAAGTGTTGAAAAAACCTTCATCCAACCTCCGTCAGATTTAGATGATCTCGTCTATAGGATATGTCCAGCCTCATATCCAGCATCCAGTTTATCAACTGGTCTGGTTCGACTCACTCTAGCTCGGTTCATCCCAATCGGTTCAACTCCGATCCAATCTGTCCATACCATTCGGGTCTGACCAGTTAACACGCCAGCATCGTTTGGGTGCCACATCAGTTATTACGTCTCAGTAAGTAATGCCACATCAGTTGCTACATCCCAGTTAGCAAGGTCATGTCATTATTTTCATCCAGTTAGCACTGCCATGTATGCAACAACACAAGCGCTTCGTTCAAATCTTGTTTCGTCAATAACTTCTTCATTTTAAGTCATAATTGAGTGATTTTTTGCTCGTTGGAATAGCCTTTCCATTGTTCAGGAAACTTTAATATGCACTTGGAAAAACAACATGATCGATTTCGAGGTTCATGGACATCAACATGATCATGTTCGAGGTTCCTAGATACTTAATCGAGTTCAAAGTTCGAGGTTCATGGACATCACATCACAAGCACATAAAGCCTCACCTTGCATGTGAGCACTTAAGTCTTGCTTTCGCGGGCATAAAACCTCACCTTGCACGCGAGTACAAAGATTTACACCTTAGCAAGCATAAATTCTCGGCTCGATCATGAGCCCAATGCCCGATATTGGTCCAAAAACTCGTACTCATCACAAGAAACAACCAGCCTGACCGAGTAGTGAGCGCTTTAGCCTTTCTACATTGCGAGCAAAAAACCTTTCCACATCCATAAGCACACTACATACCACTCAAGTCTTGACTAGCTCTCGAGCATCACAAGTCCACCACGTGGCAAAAATTCTCTCCTAGCACGTGAGCAAATTTTTTGCAGGTAATTACAGTTGGGGGCATATTTGTAATATCTCTACTAATGCTTGGATGAGAATTTCATCATCAATAATCGATGCAGAAGGATAAGCAAACTTATGTTTGTACCGTCAATAAAATTGACGGGAAACCCGTTAATCAAGCCCGCTTAGCCTGTGAAGGAAGATTCCAGAAGTCTTGTTCCCCAAGTTGCTTTCATGTCAAGTTTGTACCAGAATTAGGGTTACATAAGCAATATAAATACACGTATTCTAAACCCTAAAGGGAGATGGAATCCTAGGTTAGCTAACCATAATCATTACAAACCCCATATCAATACAATATCTCCCTACGTGATTCCTCCGTGGATGTAAACCACACTTGCCGAACCACGTTAAATTTTGTCTTCTTTATTTATCTCTAATTCATTTTCTAGCCCTAATTTCACATCAAACCATGAATTCAATCGTGTTTAGTGCCTAGAAGTAATTTTGGGTACAAACATTATATTTTTCTTTAAGTATATTAAAAAGATAACAAAAAATTGTCATAAGGTCAGTAAGTGACCGAATGAGAGGAAATTATCAAAGAATAAGGACCCACATATGTATCTTTATGTTTTTAATATATTAAAAAATAAAAAAAAATAGATTCCGTAAGGTCACTAAGTGACTGGATGAAGTATCCATATCCACATGAGACCCCTCAAATTTATAGAGTACCATATAAACTTCAGCAAGATGTGGATGATAAATCTTGGCATATCGACACTTTTTGGTCCATAAGATGTGGACCATCACAAAGATATTGATGATTTTTTCCTCCATAGGAGTTTCCCTTAGTAGGAAGCAAAAGTATGTATGCAATGATTATTTTGAAGACTGAAGATTTGAAGACTTTTCGTTTTGGTTTTTGATTTTTGTGATTATTTTTGCATACATTATTCTCTGAGATCCAAACAAGTAGTTTAAACTTTGACTCTTTTTGTAAAAATCTAATAAACTGTCTAGTTCAATCTCCTAATAGAGTTGCTTGGATTGAGTTTGTTCACTAAGATAGATTGTTTCAATAATCTTTGTCCTGGTTTGATATTTGACTAAAGGAGTTTATATTTCTAAACAAAAGATCTTTATATTCTACTTTATCTCTGATCATTGCTAGGTTTGGGAGATTGATAAGCAAGTTGGTTATTGAAACAAATTAAGTCATTTTTTGTTTCGAATTAAGATCCACATGAGTTAAGAGAATAAGTATTTACAACTGGTGAAGCGACTCAAGATAGTGGAATATGTCTTGGGAATCACATAGCCGCAGGGATACTGAAGTAATTGAGTAATTAGGAATAGTTTACGTGGTCCCAATCATACGAAGTTGTGATAGTTAATTTGTATAAAAACTTAATTTTAAGAATCTTTAAAACAAAACTAAGTCCCGTGTTTTTCCCCCAACCAGTTTTCCTTATTAACAAGTTTATGTCGTGTCACTACTTTACATTCATGTAATACCCCGATATTTAGTGGTTGGCTGAATAGAATATACGTAATGATTTGTCCTTTATTAATACCGAGGCCTTTTCAGCACAATTGGCTCCAGAGTTGGAAGAAATCTCTGCAGTTAAGCGTGCTTTAGCGAGAGTAATCCAGGAATGGGAGACCATCCGGGAAGTTTCTACAGCGATGCTCGTTGAAAACCCCATACTGCCAGATAACCTCAATGGTTAAGTGGGGGACAATATCGGTGGAGGAATGGGTCGTCACAAATGGTATCACAACCGAGGACGGGTTACTTTACCATGGTGGGAAGGTACGTTGGACGGGGTTGATCCAGGTACTTATCTCATGTGGGGAAGGGAATGTCGGAGATCTTGGCTTGAATATATATTTTGGAGCCGAGGATGGCTCCAATTTAAAGTGGTGGTATTGTAATACACCGATATTCAATGGTTGGCCGAATGGAATATACATCCTTTCTAAACACCGAGGCCTTTTCAGTACAATTGGATCCAGATTTGCCAGAAAACTCTAAAGTTAAGCGTGCTTGTGCGGGAGGAATCCAGGGATGGGTGACCATCTGGGAAGTTTCTCCCGGATTACCGCAGCGATGCTCGTTGAAAACCCCATACTGCCGGATAACTGCAATGGTTAAAGTAGGGGACAATATCTGTTGAGGGACAAGTCATTGCAGTTCCGCATTATACTATTGCTATAGTTATGAGTGATAAAATTTATAGATTCGAATGAGGATATATTGCCATTGTTGAGATTGCTACTGTTGCAACAGTTGATTTTAGAAAGTTTAGGTTTATCGATGGAGTTTTGATTTTGTTGCCTAATAATTTGATTGGCAAGATTTTTCATAATTTTTGGGTTGTGAATTGGAGAAGTTTTTGATGCTTTTGGTGTTGATTGGGTTGAACTTTCTTTCTTTTCATTAATTTTTTTCATCTTCTGAAACACTAACATTTTTTTTACATCTCTAACGCGAATGTAAAAACAAGAGCATCGACGGTTTCTTAAAACGAACCGCTGATTTGGAGAAGGATGGCGCTGGCGGCGGTGGGATTCTGAAAGTGATGGCGCAGACGATAATGAGTTTGGAGAATATGACAATACAAGTTCCCAAAGTTATTCCGGTAAAATTAGGAAAGCGACGTTTATAATAGTAAATCCGTCTAGAAATTTTAATTTTTTTACTTTTAATTATTTTTAAATATAAATCAGTATTTAACCGAGTCAACGTCAATTTTAAATACTAACACTTAATTTGGATAAACATTAGACCAGACACTAAAATAAGAAAAATGTAAGAATCAAAAAGCCGGTTAATTTTGTAATATAATTGTAAAGAAGAAGACAAGGAGATAAGAGAGAGAGCGAAATATCTTATTGATTGATCAATCTCATTACATATATATGATGTCCTTTATATACATGTAAAGGGGAACACTAGCTACTATATTGGGCCGCACATTCGTGGGATAAATCCCTACAACACTCCCCCTTGTGCGGTCCAAATATAGGTCTTCAAATATTGTTCTCTCCTTGATGACTTGTGACGAAATCAATTGCCTTACTAAAACTTTGACAAGGAAAAATCTAGTGGGATAAAACCTTGGTACAACTCTTCACATGTAGTACTTCACATCTTGTCTCTTACTTTACATATAGTTCTTCACAAGCAATACGATCTTCACAGATCGATGAGTTTCCTCGTTAAAACTTCGCCAGGGAAACCCAAAGGGAAAAAACATGAACTAAAGAAAAAGAGTACAATATTAAGCAAACTTAGAACATAGTTGGACTCGTATATGTTTCCTCATTAAAACTTCGACAAGGAAAACCCAGTGGGATGAAAACCTCGACCAATGGAAAAGAGTACAACATGACAGATAAAAGTAAAGGTGATTTGTTGCAGATGATCACTTTTCTTTGTTGAAGTTGACTAGTTACTTCACAACTCGTAAGGTATAAAATCCCCGTTGGAAAGACAATAGCCTTAGCTTGGAAATTACATTCTCGGTGTTTGTTGTTGTCTTATTAAAAACCATGCCGAGAAACAAAACCATGTGGGAAAAAGTAACCTCGGTGAAGGAAAAAAGTTCAACACACCATTAGATGCTCCTCCTGATGTCAGAAAATTTTCATTAGTCTAATGCAGTCAAAAGGAGTTTATCACACTTTACTTTGGTGACTTGGATGTTTATAGAACCATGTTGTTGATTCTGGAAGTTATGTTTCTTAACAGACTATCGCCATTCATTTTGTAGTAGCAGGAAATCCCACACTACACCGCTCATGATATTATGATAACAATTTCTAGATCTAAATATAAAAATGGTGATACGAATGCTAAAATTCTAAAAGGACACAAGATTTTTTTACATGGTTCGATCAATGTGATCTACATCCATGGTTCTTAACTATGATTGTTGAAATTACATTTAGTTTACATTAAGAATCTCCATTAATGAGTATTTGGAGATTTCTAGATCTAAATTTTGGGGAAGAAGATAATAAAGAAAAATAAACTCTCTCCTAAAAAATCTGTCCCTCCCTCTCTTACAAATTGTGTCTCTTTGTTACCAAAATGTGTATCCCCCTTTCTCTCCTTCCTTTCTCTTTATATATGATATTTCATAGTGGATGACAGCTATGTTGTCCCTTATTTTCGGATATGGCTTGTGGAAATATCGCAAGAGCTTTAATGTTAGACTTCGCAAACACTCTAAAATTCGTAGGATCATCACGATTTTCTCATTTTTCTACCATCGTCATCTGTTACATCATTATTCTAATCCACTTACGATACTCGCAATGCGTCGTTGATGAAGACTTCGCAAATGTGTCCTTATTGCGATATTCTGATCCTACACATTTCTTTGATTCTGATATTTTCAGTAATATCAACGCGATCTTTATGTCTTCAACGTTCAACATACTTGATGTTTTTAGTGTTGTCTCGCTAAAAAACCTTGTCAAGTAACAAAACCATTTGGGAAAAACTATTCTCGATCGAAGGTAAAAAGAGTACAACACATCTACAATTTCGAATTATATTATGTCGAAATCATATCCTTGGATCCTCCCCTGATGTCGGTATCTCCCCCTGATTACTTTCAGAGTCGTTCCAGACAGTTCCTTTAGTCATGTACTTTTCGAAACTGAATATCGGTAGTTACCTAGAACATAGTCCACCATATCTCCCCCTGATTACTTTCGATGGAGAAGAGATTATTGTTCCTTCATAATCAACGACTTTTGAATTCCAGACAGTTCTTTTAGTCATGTACTTTTCGAAACTCAGAATTTGTTCATTTTGCTCCCACTATGGCATGAACAAACATGAAAAATGGATGTTCAAATCATCATATCTGTTGCTTTGAACATTGAGTCGGAACATCCAGCGCGTGTCTGTGGTCACGACGGGCGATCTTGGTACGAACACTGGTGTTGGAAGAACCAATGCGCGACCATGCCAGAAACGCCAGCGAAATTTCCAATGATGCCCGCGACTCTTGGATTGACGTCAAGTACAATCCCTGATTATTTTACTACTTTTTAACCTTATTTTATCTCACTTTATATTTATCTCACTTCATCTTATTTTATCCCACTTCATCCTATTTTATCTCACTTAAATATTTTATTTTATTTTTCATCTTTATCCTACAAAACATTTTATATTAAAAAGAAATACTAGTGGGGCCCTAGAAAACCAAATCTGTTCATTTTGCCCTGCTTTACCATAGTGGAGAAACCCGTTTGACCATCCACTTGGCTCAACAAAATTTTGAGTTTGTTCATTCCCATATGAATTGCTTTAACACCATAATGGTAAGAAGAGCCAGATTGAAAGCATGCTGCTACCTATCTACCGGATTTTCCCCCACATTTTTACACCCCTATGTGTCAACTATATACACCGTAGATTTCATCCTCACCATACCCCATCAGGGGAAAACATGGGATCCTCTTTAAAAGTGAGCCAATAAAACGTTGTCACGTAGGGGCGTAAATTGTTTGGGGTATAAAATAGGTAGATTTTTAGCATTTTCCATTTTTTTTTATAGCCGGCTTGATTGGGGTATACCCAGATTAATTGGGGTATACCCAATTTCAAGGGGACATGGTGTCATTATTAAAAAGGGTGATTTTACTTTAATACCCTTGAACTAATTAAATTCTAAACTAAACCCATTTCTTAATTTCATTAACTCTAAAATTTAAAAACTAAACAACTCTTAATCTTCTCTTCTTCTCCTTCATCTTCATCTTCCATCAACCAAAGCCATATAAAAATATTCAACTTTGATTTTCCAAAAATATTGTTGACTCTACCAGCGAAAAGAAGACTATAAATGATGTTTAAACTCAAACCCATCATTGTGTTGTGTGATTTGATTGTTATATTAGGTTAGAAATCGAAAATTATGATTTCTGTGTTTTTGGTCGGCAAGGTCGTAACATGCATATCTTGCCGACTTTTCATAACAGGCATGGGGGCGACTGTAAATTTTTCAACAGCCGGCAGGGTATTTTTTGAAGACCTTACCGGCCAAATATAGTCGGCAGGGTAGTTTCAACAGCCGGCGTGGTATTTTTGAATAGTCATCTCATGTGTGTATTTTTCCAACAGCCGGCAGGGTATTTTTTGAAGACCTTGCCGGCCAAATATAGCCGGCAGTGTATTTTCAACAGCCGACATGGTATTTTTCAATAGCCATCTCCTATGTAAATTTTTTCAACAGTCGGCATGGTATTTTTTGAAGACCTTGCCAGCCAAATACAGCCGGCAGGGTATTTTCAACAACCAACAGTTTTTTTTTTTTTTTGTAGACCTTGTCGACTATTCAATAGCCATCTCCTATGTGTCAAAAAATAAATAAAGTCGGCATGTTCTTCATTTAAATACCTTGCCGGCCAAATACAATCGGTATGTTCTTCATTCGTCGACCTTGCCGACTTTTCATACTTTCAGAAATGAAAGTATTGATTCTTCTTTGATTCTAAGTATGATTTCATACAACAGATTTGCAATCCCCTTTCTAAAAGTGTTTTGGTTGTGTGCTTTATTTTCATTGCAAGAGATATTTTTTTTAAAAAAAAAAATCATCAAAAATCATCCTAGCGCTTTTAGGGGCCAGGAAAAAGGATTTAGGGGCCAACAATAAAAAAAATAGGGTCACCCAAATGTAAAACGAAGCCACCCCTTATCTCGCGTAATTCGTAATGGCAAAATTGCTCTCACATAATCGGTTGCTAAATAAGGATCTTTATCTACCGAATTAATTCGGTAGTAAAAAAAAAACAACTATCGTCCGATTGTGGACGCTAATGAAAATCGGAGGAATTTTTTTACTTTACGTTCCGGTTGTTTATATTCGAAAGTATTACCAGATATATGTCTTACGATTATGATTATTTTTGTACTCAGGAGACTGTCTAAATCTTTTTATTAAAATCGGTAGTTATTTGGACACAATATTCGTCCGATTATATTACAATCGGTTGTAAAACTTACTAAATGTCTTCCGATTGTGAATATAAAACATGTTGCTTCCTTTTGCAGGCTGTTGTAGCGTTAGTTTATGATTTCTATTTGAGGCCCGATACTTCCCTATACTATGCAAACGATTTGGTATACTCATTATTATTATTATTATTATTATTATTCAAATATGTATGTTAAATGCTTATACTTATGATATTTATTTTGTTATATTCGTGTTTAGTCATTTGCAAGTAAGACGGAGGCAAAGGAATGGCTTATGAACAAGGAAAAAGATAACATGTGCGTTGTAGTTCAAAACAATCATGTGGATGAAACTCGATTTGAAATGATTTGTGAGCGTGGTGGGAAGCGAAAGAGTCATGAGGGAAAGAATAGTAAGTACGTAAGGAAAACGCAAAGGAAATACCGAAGCAATACAAAGAAAATCGGATGTCCTTTCAAGATTGTCTTCTATAATCCCGAAGGTAAGGAAGGTTTTTAGCGGAAAATGTATAAAGTTGATAATGGTTGTCATAACCACGATGATCCGGATACTCTTCTTGGACATGTAATGGTTTCCAAGATAAAACCAAGAGAAATGGAGACGGTGAAGTCTATGAGGTTCCAAAAAGCGAGTGCGATCTTAAGTAAAATAAAGGCGGACGACCCCAACAACTTGTCTTCTTTGTCTACAATTAAGTCATCCCTAGCTACGATCAAAAGAATGGAATGGGATGGTAAAACGGTCATGCAACAATCAGAGTGGTTAGCGGAGTTACACGATTACACGTTGAGAAGGGAATAAAAGGATGGTAAAGTGGTTCGTATTTTCTTTGCACATCCCGAAATGATCCAATTGGCCAAATGCTTTCATTAAATTTTGTTGATAGATGCCACTTATAAGACAAACAAATATAACATGCCGTTGTTGAATATTTCTTGCCACACTTTGGACAAAAACACATTTATGGTTGCATGTGGTTTAATGGATCATGAGAACAATGTGAGTTTCATTTTGATGTTGGAGACGTTGAGGTCCATTTATAATGGTGATGATTTTCCAAGGGTTATTGTAACGGATAACGATCAAGCCCTAATGCATGCAATATCGGTAGTGTTTCCGGAAGCCCGAAATTTGCAATGTACTTGGCATATTCAACAAAACCTCAAATCCAATTGCCATAATCATTTCCAAGCTAAAAACCCAAGGAAGGGTACGAAGAGGTCCAAGGAAGAGGATGAGCGCATTAGTAAATTAACCGTGGAAGAACGAGATGAAGAGAAACGGTTATTTGATGAAAAATGGACGGAGGATGGAATCATTTGGAGAATGTTTTTGAAAGCACGGGACAAGATTGTTTGGTCAATGACCGAGGAAATTTACGAAGCTAACTTGAAGAAATTTGAGGATGAATATGACACAAACTATCCAAAACCCGTTGAGTATTATAAAACAAAATGGTTACCGATTAAGGAGAGGTTTGTCTTTGCATGGACATATGAAGTTAGTAACTTCAAAAACGAGGCGACAAGCATTGCAGAGGGGTCTCATGGCCGATTAAAGACTATACTACTTGGCAGTCAAAATGGGGTTGTATCGATTCAAGAAGCAATCCATGAATACACCAACCGTGATCTCGTAAACATTAGGACCAGTATGCAATTTAGTGTACACCAATTCCCAACAAAACATTCTAAGGAAATATTGCTTCTAAGGGGCATTGTTCATAAAATTTCAAGATGGGAAATAAATCACATGATGAAACAACTCCATTTTTATAAAGCTTACGATGACGAGAATACAGTTTGTGTTTGCAAGGATATGATAGGTATTGGACTGCCGTGTCGTCATAAGTTGGGTAGGTATGTTGAAGTGATTGAAATCAATGATATTCATACATTTTGGAAGCAATTAAATTTTACTCCAAGCACCCCGGTAGTTGATGGTCCGTATTTCTTTGAGTCTGAATTGTGTGCACGAATAGCCCAGCGTTACGCTACATCAAATGGCACCAAAAAGCAAATATTGATGCACAATTTGGAGGAAGCCCTTCACCCTTGTTTACGGAAAGTTGATGAGCCTATTAAACAAAAGGGGGCCGGTAGGCCCAACACCGAAGTGTCGAGGACCATCCAAAGAAAAGAGATGAAGGAGTATTTGTCTAATAAAAGAATATTATGTAGGGCCGAGCCTTTAGAAGACGAATATGAGGATGAGATGGAACCTAAGAAAAGAGGTCGTCCAAGAAAGGATCAAAGTGGACCAACCGCACGAAAAGTGAAACCAAAGGTCTCTACGGAGCCTTCTCAAGCAAGTCAATCTGAGGTGGTGGAAGAAGTTGTGTTAGTGGAGAGACAAGCTAGCTCTATTGTTGTTGATCAAATGAGCGACTCGCAAAAAACACAACTAACAAAAATGGTGACTATAAAAAATAAGTATGGTAGTCTTTGTTTCCCTAGGGATATTTATGGAAAACCAAATCGAACCACGTATACAATTATCAAAGAGTATTTGGAACAACTCCCTCCACTCATTGTTCCATTTATTTTGTCCACTGACGAGGTTGATGGGGATGGAAATTATGGATTTCACGTCGCTACGGAACAAATTAGTTACTTTAGAGAGGCGGTTATCGAAGATGTCACCCAATGCCAATATTTAAGAAATAAGATGGTGGTACAACTAATGAAGGACAAGGATTTCTATATGGAGATGATGAGGCGAGGAGATAGATACGACAAAGAAGGTGAGTTCAAAGATTTAGTTGCGCGTATAAAGTGCCGAAAGGGATTGAAGACAATCGGATACAAGTATTAGATGACAATGCCTAAATGTGGATATCTCCTAGCGGCGGTTTTGAATTGCGTGGTACATTTCTTTGTTCCTCCGAAGTATGGACCTAGTATGATGTTTGCACCCACAAGAACGGTTTGCGACGAGTCGGTTAAAGATAGAAGAATCATTATGGCGTTTGTGAATGAAATGCATTTTATCGAATTAAGGGTAAAGAAAGATTGTCCGTTACCACCGTTGAGTAAGTGGCACGATTACTTTCCAATGAACCATTGCAAGGATTGGGTGAAACAATATGAGTCCAACATGGTTGATTGGGATCGTGTCGTGAAGAACAACTTTCCCGCTGGGTTACTCGAACTGATTGAAGATGATGATGACGATTAGTCTGTCCATTATGTTTAGAAGAAGTATTTTGAACCGTTTTTTTTTACAAGTTTTTTTTTGTAAAATCCATTGAAGATATGTGATATAATCGGTAGATAATATTAGACACTTTTTGACCGAATGTTAGATTCGAAGGGTTTTGTATTTCACCAAATTACCGATTTTAATCATTTTGAACTCAGAACTTTAAGAAATTGGAACACTCCTATATTTGGTAGTTATAAATTATAAAAACTTACGATTGTAAATCTGACATTGGAAATTTGAAAATATTATCAGAATCAGTAGATTAAATAACATAATAACTACCGATTACAGAATCGGTAGATTAAACAACATACTAACTACCGAATATAACATATTTTAGACAATAATTTAGGGAAATTGTGCCAAACTCTATACCGTGGCCACGGCCTTCAAGAATTCATAACTTCCATCATATGTGAATTCTTCTCCTTTTTCCTCTAAGTAGTTCCTTTTTGCGAGTGTCTCCTACATAAACCAAAACAAAGTATAATTTAATGCATAGTTCGTATAAACTATAAAGACGATATGCTAAGTTAGTATAGTTTCGTTTGCAAATACTTACAAATTGTTGGATCGACAAGATTAAGTGGCTATTGTTAAAGATCCGCTTTTGTATCGTTATGTAATCATTCACCCCTTTTTGGATAAGTCGGAACCGATCATGAACTTGTTGGAGGGATCTTTGCTTTGGATTTCCATATTCTCGCACAAATTGATATACACTCTCCCCCAAAGATTTCGGTTGTTAACCTTTCGGCAATGACATCTTCATGTCTAGTTTCTTGGTACCATGTTTTCACAATGGCCAAATCTTCAGCTGCATCAAAGTTTGACATGATTTTAATATGAAATAGAGTGGTACAACACAATACTAGACAATGGAATATAAATGTGTGTAGTTTGGTTCCTCAATGAGAAGAGTTTACCCTCCTTATATAGATTAAAGTTCGAACGGCTCTTTTTTTAAAAATATGTCCGTTAGGTGAGGCACGAAAAGAGTGAACAGGTACAATGTACAACATGCCAACAATAATTTAGTATAATCGGTGGTAAATGTTACACATTTAACCACCGAATATCATAATCGTACGTAAATGGTTTTTTCATACCACCGATTATATGCATTTTGAACTCAAGAACCTATTGTTTTATTTTACTGAATATTCGGTAGGAAATTTTATTTTTTTATTACCTATTATGTGTGCATTTCGAGGCACGGCTCTTTAAAAAAAAAGTATTCGTTGTAGTATAATCGGTACATTAATAGACATAATAGTATCCGATTCCAATATATTATGTAGGTTAAATAACAGACTAACTACAGATTTCTGAAAATAATCTGAATATCGTAATATGATTTAACGATTATACTTCGACAATGACTTGTGCTTAGCTTCGTGGACGTCTTTCACGTGCCCTAAACGGATTAAATATGTCAATCGCATTAAGGATTCTGAAATGAGCTTCGAAACGGAAGTTTGATCTTTTCCATCTCCGCCATTCCTCGAGAGATCGTTCTATCACCTCATCATTAGTTTCACCCATCAATCGATATTGATTCACAAGATAAGTTAAATGGAAGAATTCTTGGACGTGTCCGTTTATTGAACCAATTCGGCAGAAAAGATCAGCCGAGTGACGGTTATTTGGGTTTCCGGTGTCGACGCAAAAAAATTCGTGAATTCTAAACAAATAAATCATACTCATTACACCTCCTTGTGCGTTCTTCTCCCCGTCTCGGATAGAATTGAACATAACGCCTACATAAAGATAAATATTCTTCAATCGTGAACTCCGTAGGATTAATGAATGGTTGGGCCATTATGTTGAAGATGATTTATTTGATGTTGGAGAGAGTTAAAATGTATTTTTGTTGCATATATGGGAAGAGATACCCTCCTTATATAGGTTATGTGTTCCAACGACTATTTTTTTTTTTTGAAAATATGGCCGTTTATGATAGGTGTAACACGAGTGTACGCAACATGTGAATCATTAGCACATTAGAATTTCCATAATCGGAAGTTAAAATATCACAGAAACCACCGAATATACGATATCCCAAAATTCAGAATTTGGGAAAAATGAAGATTTCTCTCGTTTTGAAGTTGTCATAATCGGACGTCAAAAAAATTAAAAAACCTCTGAATGTTTTGGCTCACCATCCTTACATGACCTTTGGAACCACCTAGAGCCATGGCGTGAGTGGTTATGAAAATGCCATATTCGGAGGATAAGTTATTTATTTTAACTACCGAATATACGATGGCCCAAAATTCAGAATTTGGGAAAAATGAAGATTTCTCTCGTTTTGAAGTTGTCATAATTGGACGTCAACAAAATTAAAAAACTTCCGAATGTTTTGTATCGTTTTGAATATACCATTCATAATACATAAAACTAACCATTCATAATCCATCAAACAAACCATTCAAAATCCATCAAAAAAACCATAACGTGATTTAAGAATTAAAATCTGATCCTAACCTTAAAAATGACATAATCCAACACAAACTATAAATACTATAAAACGGAAATTTGTCATTCAGTAAGTCTTTGATTTTACTTTACGACCGTGATTACCACCAAGTCCTACACGAACACGATTTTGAGGACCTCCATCTTCAGTACCTTCCGTTGGAGCGGTCGTAGAAGCTCGAGTTCTTTTACCCGTATTTGATACTGCCATCTTGTATCGAGGCTTCTTCGTGGATTTCTACCCAAATTCAGCCGCGTAATCTTTGTTATCCATATTGTCAATTAGGTCTCTAGCCTTTTGTATCTTCTCAACTGGCACGGGATCTCCGCTCTTAATGCATGCAGTTAACATTTTGAAAACATGCTTGAACCTATTCACCTATTTTTAAACATAATGACATAATATCAAACGGTTGTTACATAAGATTTATAACAATAACATCAAAAAAGTTATAAGAATACGCACCAGTCTATCATAACTAGTTGGTTTGTCTTTGATAATACAATTATAACTGGACCAGATGAAGTAGTCTTGGATTCAACTTCATGGATAACCAAAGGATGTGATACATTCCTATACCAAATCATATAGCCCGGAGAATTTTCATCACCTCGGGTTGAAGGTCTACCAGTGTTGATAATGAACTCAGTCCTCTTATCCTAGTTATCAGGAACATTAGGTGGGCCTTTGTGAACTATCGTGAGAGTGTCACCACTAGAAGAGCACAACTCCACCTCCAATTTGTAGTAATCCTTGAATTACTCCATTGGTTGATATTGTATATACCTGTGTTGTCGCATCACCCTAGAGGGGTTGTACATCACATATCCTGTGGGGTACCACAACGGTCCAAAATAAAGGGACAAGTCCAACCGAACATTTATATTCCCAACAACTCGATCTTCCTTGTATGGATCAAAGCATACGTCTGAGGCCTTCAATTGGTCCAAAATCTCCCTCATGTGAATCAACTCCTGCTCTTTTGTCCTAGAACGGTTGTCTTCGAAGATATACTTTGTTCCTCTAGGAGTACCTTTGCGCCACTCCGAGTTCTCTCCGGCCAACTTCAGGATGTGGAAGTGGTCATAGATCCATGCCTATATGGATAACAAACAAAGTATTAGTAAATAGATTAATAAGAATCGGAACCAAATGTACATTAATTGCATCCGAATATATACATTTGGAGGAATGTGACTTTCGAATAAGAAACATTCAAAAGTAAAAAAAAAAAGGATAATTCCTACCGAATACGCATCATTTGGAGTTCAGTAGACTATATTTTTTTCACCTACATATTCGGTTGTATTTTATAAACAATAATACCCGATTCAATATAATCAGAATACAAACTAAATTACATGTTTCCGAATACTAATAATTAGGCCGCAAAAAAAGGGTAATTCCTACCGAATATCATTCATTTGAAGTTCAGTAACCTACGGTTTTTTGCCTATATATTCGAAAGTTATTTCCTAACGTAATGTTCCGATTCAATATAATCGAGAGTAAATTTAAGTAAAGTTTCTCCGAATAAAACACATTCAGACATAATAAATGGATCATTTCCTTACGAATATGCATCATTTGGAGTTCAGTAAAATATAGTATTTTGGCCTATATATTCGGTAGTAATTTTCCAAGATTAAATTCCGATTCTAAACAATCAAAAGTACAACTATGTAATTTGTTTCCGAATACACTACATTCGAAGGTTAAAAATATATGTATCATACCGAATAGTCATCATTTGGAGTTCAGAATATGCATCATATGTATTGTCTACCGAATAACTATAGATTGACTTATAGAGTAAAAAAAGAACCTTCAATATAGCCACATTACTGGCAACTTGGATAGTTCCTCGCCTCGACGCCTTTCTCAACTCTTCCATCAAGAATGCTAGGCATGCCGTGCCCCAAGAGTAGTCACCGACTTCATGGAGAGGATCCAAAAGTTGTAGAAGGTTGGCATCGATCCGGTTGCCAGAAGTATTGGGGAAAATGACACATCCTAATACACAAAGGATATACGATGTGTCCACGTGATTCACTTGCTCATCAATTAACGTTCCCTTTTTTTATTTATCTAAGGTGCCTCGGAACATATTCATCAAAACATTAATGTTAATCTGTCTTGTTATGTAACTTGCATGCCTCCAAAACTCTTCTGTTGTTGTCTCTTCATCCAAACCTAAGCACTTTTTAGTTAGAACATAAAGTTGTGCCCAACTTAACTGCTTTGTGTAGTTGAACTTCACAGTTGTGCCTTGCTCAGGAATGTTAAGAATTTGCACAACATCATCCGGTGTAATCGTCATCTCCCCAAACGACATATGGAAGGTATCGGTCTCATGATACATTCTCTCAACGAACGCCGATATAACAACACGATCATGTTCCAACATTGAATTCTCGGCAGCATTATCTAACCTCGAGCTGGTTACAATTCTATTGAACCTTTCACATTCACCGGATAAAGGCCAGTCAGGCATTTTTGTTGGTGCGGCGGTGGGTTTGAGTAGACGAACCACATCTTGATGATACTATTAAACACACAAAAACTGTTTAAAGAAAATACAAAAACCCTTAATACAATTATTACGATAGAACACATAGACAATACGTTAATACAAAAAATATGATGGCCCATTACCTCGGTTTCGTATATTTCTTTGGCCCAAGAGTATTTGTATCCAAAAAGAAATTTTACTCCATCCGACGGTAGCCCAAGGATTTTTCCAGGTTGAATATTCTTCACCTTCAAGTGCTGGGGGACAAGATGTGATGCTTTCTTAGCAATATCCTTCTTTCCACCTTCTGCTCCTTTGTTAGCTTTTTTGGCTTTTTGGGTACCACTTGGTTGTCCTTCTTCTTGAACTCTTGCCACTGGATCAATTGGTTCAATTTCAGGGTGGGATGTAAGTTGTGGACCAGTTGGTTCTACACCTTGTTGAGCACTTGGTTGCACACCTTGTTCACTGCCATGTGGACCAGTTGGTTCTACACCTTCTTGAGTGAGTTGTTGAGCACTTGCTTGCACACAGTGATCACTGCCTTGTGGACCAGTTGGTTCTAAACCTTGTTCAGTGTCTTGTTGACCACTTGTCTTCACACCTTGTTGACTGCCTTGTGGTTCTACACTTTGTTAAGCACTTGAATTAGCATTGGCACTCCTTTCTCTCCTAGCACTAGATGTCACTTTCTTACTCCCTGCTCTACGAGGCCCTAAGTCGCCTGTTTTTGATCCTTGATTAGCTCGACTTTGTCTAAACAACAATAAAAGGATCAATGTTTACAAAACTAAACAATCAGAAGAAAGAATACACAAATAGGACCCGAATGCACACATTCAGAAGTCATAATACACTTAGTGTTCCCGAATATAAAACAATCAAAAGCATATTAAATAAATTCCAAACCGAATATACATCAATTGGAGTTCAGAGACTCTAAAATTTTCATCCTATACAATCAGAGGTATAAAACATTATATTTTCTTCCGAATATTTCCTGGCCCCAAAATGGATTTTTTCATAAATCACTAATTTTTTATTTTTTCATCATATTTATATATTCGGTAGTAAGTGTACTACCAATAATTGTGTCTCAACTAAAACATATTCGGAAGAAACAAAATTCATTAAACTACCGATTCTTTCCATTTTGGTACACAGGAACATATGGCCAAACATATTCGGAAGAAAACAAAAATTTTAACTTCCGAATATTGTCGATGTTCTTGAGAAATGAAGAACACCACCACATTCGGAAGTAAAATTAGTTGATTAACTCCCGAATCTGGGTAAATTTCAGAAAACCCTAGGAAAAAAAATCTCGATTCGTCGATTTAAAGCGAAATAAACCCTAACATTGATAGAATCTTACCTAATTGGAGCCATTTGAAGTTGCCGGAGTGTTAGACTATTAGAATCGCCACCACCTACTACATCTGCGGCTTCGTCTTCGTCGCGTTCTTCGTCATTTTCAGCAACAATCTCTTTGTTTCTTGATAAAATCCCAATTTTTGGATCGTTTCCGCGAGGAACGTTTTTGGTTTTAGGTCTGTGTGGTACATTACCCGTATCCATTGTTTTATAAACGAATCGACGATGTTTTTATTTTACGATTCGCGACGATGAATTGAAGAACGGGGGAAAAGAAATTTCCCTCCACAATCGGGAGAGAACAGGAAGAGAGGAAGAAGAAGAGGTGAAATGGAAATGGAAATGGGAGGAACTGTTATGATTTGGGTTTTTATTTTATTTTTACTACTAGGGCATTTAGGTAATTTCAATGAAAAAATATTTGCCCCTTATCCAATGCCTTGGGTTGTGTATAACATGGCGGCCCCTAAATCCTTTTTCCTGGCCCCTAAAAACTCTAGGAAAATCATCCCACAAAAGTTCAATCAAAAACAAAATTTCATAAATTTTAATCTATTCAATCAATTTAAACTTAATTTAATTAATTTAATCAAAATTTTAATATTAATTAAACGAGGTTAATTTTACCATTTTGAAAATATTTGGTTAAGGGGTAATATTTTTTACTTCAAAATAATCATATTTTGTCTCATTTGGTATACCCCAATTAATTTGGATATACTCCTGTCAAGCCACGTTTTTATAATCGTTTCATATTCAATATCTAAGCCTTAAAAGAAGTTCCCGTCAATACAACCAGAGAAGAAGTTTTTTTAGGTAAAGTTGTCCTAAATTCGTTTTCAACTGTTCTTGAACTTGTGTTAGTTTTGCTGTCGAAGAAATTAAGTTTTTTTTCTTTCGAATTTTCTGATAATGAAGTTATATTTCTGGAGATAGATGTTCCAAATGGTTTTGTGTTGAGGAGTTATTTGAAAAATGTTCTTCTGTACTGTTATATAATGCTTGAATTCATTCCCAGTCTAGAGTTCCAACTTAATTCTGTTACTGTCTTACTGAAGTTGTTTGAATCAGAGTTTTAAACCAGTAAAACCCTAGAAACAGAGAATTGTAGAGAGACGGAAGTAGTAATGGTATGAGAATTTGGTGTCACTTAGTAGGAGATAATGAGCAAAGGGTTTGGGTGTATACTTAGTAGTGTTGAAACTAGAAAGAACAATCTACAATTAGACCTGTTGAGTGTCAATCTCACGCAAGGCATATGAGGCTTGACCGCTTGACAATGGGTATAATAATAAACAAAATGATGTTGTTCTGGTTTCCATCACTTTAAGGTATACTGCATCTCTCTCTGACTGTTTTGCTATATGTCAATTTTGTTCCAGAGTATTAGTTTCCGATGATCTCTCTCTAACTCTTCTCCTATATGACAATTTTGTTCCAGAGTATTAGTTTCCGATGATGATATATCTGATCAGGTGTCTGCGCTTGGAGGGCTTGTTTACCACTTGTCTAGGTTGATGGTAAGCTTGTATTCTGTGTGTTTCACACTACCAGCAGTTTTATTGTTAAGGATTTTAATCCCGTTTCTGCTTTTTTTATTTTCTGTTAATTTCCTGACTCAGATTTTGTTTTACACCTCTTTTCAATGCAGATGGAGATGATGAGTCCTTGAACAACCACAGATGATGAGCCTTCCGACAACACCTGAAATCTTGTACAGCGTCGCCGCTACCGTTGGCACGGATTTAACATCTCTGCCAACCCAGATATGTATATGGAGGAGAGGCGCAAGTGTGATCAGCCAAGACTTGCTCGTAATTTAAAGCTAATAAATGAGAAGTGACTGTTGACTGGGTACAATCCTATAACGGATATGCTTAGGAAAAACAACCCGGGACAGAAGATGTGTGAAAAGTAAAGAGAAATCCAGGAAGCTCCAGAGGGTGGTGATGCTAAAACAAAACCTTTTCTCATAGAGCTGATAATGGAGAAAAAAAAACATGGCTATTGAGTTTATCTATCCAATTGTAGGAGCTGAAGAGACTAGTATTGGTACCCTTGAAACTCATGTTAACGGGTTTCTGTGTACAACCTACATTTCCAGTTTCCATCTGCATTGCATGTTCAAGTATATAAAGCGTGCTTTCTTCCAACTTGCAAAGAATAGTAGTCCGCCTCTCTTGCACTTCCACTTGGCCTGCTTCACTGCACTTAATTGGCAAGGTAAAGCATCTTGTTTTTTACTTTTATTGCTTTGCATTAGATTAATTCTGACCATTTTTCTGAATTCCATTCGTGTCCGCTAATTTCTTGAAATTGGACTGATATCGAGTTTAAACTCACCAAAATCTCGTAATACTTTTGGACTATGTAGTTAACCTTAAATAACGACAGGCCGTCCGACGGGCAGCATCTGTCAATAATCTCTATTATTGTCAGATCTGGTCCGTCGAAAATGGTTAATTCTGGCGTAGTGCTTCAGCTTCTAAGCATGCTAAGAATTAGTATTCCTCACCTGACCTAATTAGTAATTACTCTAAGGACACATAACTTTGGTCTACTTGTCAAATCTCATCAATTTCCTTGTTCTTTTTCACAGGATATCTTGCCATTTTATTGGCCAGCTATGTTGATGTCTGCCGGACTAAGCCTTCCAAACATGGTTTTCGGCCATGGACTCCTAACCAAGGTAATTTATACAGTAATACGTTACGTTTAGGCTATATTGTACACCCCACTTCATGCATGACAATCTGTATCTTTTATTCCTCTATTGGGCACATTCCATATGATAGATTCTTGTCTTTAACAATCAGTTTAACTGAGCATACCATGTTAAGCTAGCTAACCTCTGATATTTATTTTTTTCCCTTGGTCAGTGGATAAATTTGGTTGATTTCTGCATTTTCTGGTATTTTATTATAAATATATGCAGGATGAGAAGGTATTTCTTCAGAACAGTTGTTGCTCCATGCACCTAAAACTTTGTGAGGCGCCTAAGGAGGATAACTAGTTCTTTGCCTTGTCGAAAATATGAAAAGTCACAGGAGGAGGTTTTGGCACGTAATCCAGATTTTGTACAGCCTTCTATTTGAATGAGGTGCAGCTGACCATACTAATATTGCACGCAAGTTTTTTTCCCCCCCAAATTCCTGTGCCAAATTATCTTTCTGACAGGTCTCTATATAGGTGCAATGGATTAAGAGTGCTTAAGAGATTTCTCAATTTCACGGGCGTCTTGTGGATTCGGGTATCCCTGTGCCTAGTGATGAAAATCAAACTATCTAGTAGTGGTTTGATGCTCTATTGGGGTAATGTCTTAAAAACTTCACTTATCTTTAAATCTATTATTAATTTATAGTTGAGCATGGGAGAGTTTTGGTCTTTCCCAATTCCAGAGGATATTTGCGTGGACACGCCAAGATATCCTATGCCTAATAGTGTAGTTTAGGCTCAATTTTGGGTGTGTTATTTAGTTATACTTCTCTTCTTTGCTGCCTAGATGTGTATCGGTATCGGCATTATCACAAGAACAAGAAAAACCCACTTTACAACATGCCTGCTTCATTTCATTTCACCAAAAATCCCGTCTCCCCGAATTTCCTGAAACTGGACTAATACCAGTTTCAAATTCACCATAGTTACCCTTCACCTTCTAAGCACGATTAGAATCAGTGTACCTCACATGACCTAATTACTCTAAGTAAACACATCTTTGATCTTCTTGTCAAATCTCATCAGTTTCCTTGTTTTTTTTCACAGGATATCTTGCGATTTTATTGGCCAGCTATGTTGATGTCTACCGGACTAAAGCCTTCCAAACATGGTTTTAGGCCATGGATTCCTAACGGAGGTAATTTATACAGTAATACGTTACGTTTAGGCTATATTGTGCCCCACTTCATGCATGACAATCTGTATCTTCGATCCTCCTGGGCACATTCCATATGATGGAATTCGCAAAAAAAAAAAAAACACGATTGCTTCAGTTTCTATCCATTGTAATAACGCCTTGTGGAAGGATGAATTTTTTGGCAAGTAGCATTGACGAATCTGTGGGGTGGTTTGATATTTAGAAGTAGTCAATCATAAAAACTTCTAATTCAGATGCATCATTAGGGTGTCTACTAGTTTGTTCTATCGTTCTCGAATGTGATTCAGTTTCAAGGAATTTTATTAGGTACAGTTGTATGGTGTTGGTTTTGGTAAGACTTGGTTAATAAGGTAATGCAAGTAGTTTACTAGCTAGTTTCCATTTTTGCAATCCTAATAAAGAAACACACCTCTGGGATATTCAGAAGTCCATAGGTTCTGATGTTTTAACTCATTAATTCTAGCTCTGACATTGTTTAAAACTGTTTACCTGCCATTATAGATAGATTTAATTACAGAAGCACTAAATTTGCGCAGGAAATCTACTTAAATTCTGCAGTTGGGCTTCTGAAGAAGAAGAACTGTGACTCAACTTGAAATTTTGATTTAGTTACTGCAGCAGAGCACTCAAAGACGCTGTAGCGAAGTTGGTAAGGATGATAGAAGTCCCAACAAAACACGAAAATGGAGGCTTTGAAAGACGGTAGGACCATCGTTGTGGACCATTTCTGAGCTGATTGCAAAACAAGTCTCAAGTTTTTTCCTCTTATTAAAGGCACGTCTTTTCTTCTTATTATTTGGTGTTTGTGTCTGGCAGGACCTTGTTGTGATATTGGAAATCATCTCTTAACGCCATTAGGAGTTGAACCAGTCGCGACTCTTCTCTGGATTTCTGCCATAGTTCGATATCTATAGTCCAATTGGGTTCCATCAGTGCTAGCTGATTCCATATAATTGACATCTCAGAATGAAAGTCTGAGATCGACTGATCCATCTGCTGCTTCATAGAACGAATATCTTGTTCTAGTTTGTAACGTTGAGCAAAAGTTGATTTGGGTATACCTTTTTGAAAGAAACTCCCATGCGTCTTTGGCAGTCTCAAAACCAGTAAGTTGCATACTTATGGAGGTGATTACTGTATTGCTTATCCATGTGAGTATCTTGTGATTGTTGATCTCCTAGTCTTCAGCGCTTTCTCCTTCAGTTCCTTTGTCTTTGCTGCTAGGATCAACTTCTTTATCTCAGAATAACATGATTTTGATAGAGACAACATGGGCTTCTTGGCTTTACCATCAATATATTTCCACATAGCTTTTCCTTTGAGGAAACTTCTCATAAGGAAGGACCAATGGTTATAGTTTGTTCCATCAAACTTTACGGTGATAGGTTGATAATCTTCACGCGACATATTGAACGATAACAGAAAGGATTTTGGATACTAGAATTTTTGGATACTAGGCTCTGATACCATGACAAAAACTTAAGGTTCTCACTTCATAGTTTGTGTATTGATTGTGTATCTGATTCTTTACAAGGTGACCTATTTATATACATTACAAAAGACATATTGTCAAAAAGGAAAGGAAGAAAAATAAGGAATGTTGTCAAAAAGGGGAGGAAGAAGAAATAAGGGAGGAAGAAAATAATGGCCATTCTAGAAGCCATCCATTCTAGAAGCTAACATGTGTTTCATATTCACAATTAATAGATAGAAGTCCCAACAAAACACGAAAATGGAGGCTTTGAAAGACGGTAGGACCATCGTTGTGGACCATTTCTGAGCTGATTGCAAAACAAGTCTCAAGTTTTTTCCTCTTATTAAAGGCACGTCTTTTCTTCTTATTATTTGGTGTTTGTGTCTGGCAGGACCTTGTTGTGATATTGGAAATCATCTCTTAACGCCATTAGGAGTTGAACCAGTCGCGACTCTTCTCTGTATTTCTGCCACAGTTCGATATCTATAGTCCAATTGGGTTCCATCAGTGCTAGCTGATTCCATATAATTGACATCTCAGAATGAAAGTCTGAGATCGACCGATCCATCTTCTTTGCTTCATAGAACGAATATCTTGTTCTAGTTTGTAACGTTGAGCAAAGTTGATTTGGGTATACCTTTTTGAAAGAAACTCCCATGCGTCTTTGGCAGTCTCAAAACCAGTAAGTTGCATACTTATGGAGGTGATTACTGTATTGCTTATCCATGTGAGTATCTTGTGATTGTTGATCTCCTAATCTTCAGCGCTTTCTCCTTCAGTTCCTTTGTCTTTGCTGCTAGGATCAACTTCTTTATCTGTAATAACAGCACCAGTAGAGACAACACTGGGCTTCTTGGCTTTACCATCAATATATTTCCACATAGCTTTTCCTTTGAGGAAACTTCTCATAAGGAAGGACCAATGGTTATAGTTTGTTCCATCAAACTTTACGGTGATAGGTTGATAATCTTCACGCGACATATTGAACGATAACAGAAAGGATTTTGGATACTAGGCTCTGATACCATGACAAAAACTTAAGGTTCTCACTTCATAGTTTGTGTATTGATTGTGTATCTGATTCTTTACAAGGTGACCTATTTATATACATTACAAAAGACATATTGTCAAAAAGGAAAGGAAGAAAAATAAGGAATGTTGTCAAAAAGGGGAGGAAGAAGAAATAAGGGAGGAAGAAAATAATGGCCATTCTAGAAGCCATCAATTCTAAAAGCTAACATGTGTTTCATATTCACAATTAATAGATAGAAGTCCCAACAAAACACGAAAATGGAGGCTTTGAAAGACGGTAGGACCATCGTTGTGGACCATTTCTGAGCTGATTGCAAAACAAGTCTCAAGTTTTTTCCTCTTATTAAAGGCACGTCTTTTCTTCTTATTATTTGGTGTTTGTGTCTGGCAGGACCTTGTTGTGATATTGGAAATCATGAGGATTGCAGTAGCATTAGCTCCCGGATATATTCATTTCAGAAGAGGAAAATGGAGGTGGAACTCCAAAGGAGGCAGTGAAAGATAAGAAACCGAAACAGAAACCAAAGCCAAAGCCTATAGTGACTGTAGAAGCTCAGAGTTAGGACCCGACTCTACATATATTTATACCTCTGCCGGTTTTCTTTGATTTTGAGATTTTTCTTTTTCATTTTTTTGTTTCCCTACAATGTAAACTGATGATGGAACAGAGAAGTGTATTATTGGTTAGATTGTACAAACATCAAGAACATAAAAAATCCAGATACTTCTGTGGTCTATGGCCGAAGTAAAGATGGACATGCAGGAATCGAGTAAAGTGAGTAGGTTCTTACACTTAGCGTGCCCTCATTTGTGAGCCACGAAGTAAAGAATATGGACTAGTTGACAATTAGAATACTCAGATGGCCCGGTGAAAATCTATAGTTTTAAGGCCGAAATTCGTCTTCTTGAAAGAAAAACCTCAAGATATTATCAAGACTGAAATTAGAAATAAAACTTCACAAATTAGCTCTACTCGAGGATTTGTGTTTGGAAATTCGGCTTGTAATCAATGAAAAGTGATGTAACATAAATGGTTCCCCAAATTCAAAACATAGAGATATGGTGACAGAAATAACTCCCAAGTCCCAACGACTCCGAGGTGTCGTCATACCATGTCTTCTCTTGCTAGACATAAATACGCCAGAGGATAGTTAGCGACACCAAAAAGGACTAGCTAGTACCAACATTGACATTTCAGAGCATCATTTTGCAAAACTTGACTTGGGAGTTGGGACTCGGTTTGTTTATAGGACCCCATCCCCAAGAAAGAGTTTATTTATGGCTGTTGGTGGTGGTTCAAAGTCGACTGCCGAGTGCTTTTCTGACGGTACGGAGAAAAGGGATAGAGTGTAATTTTGGTAAAAGGAAACGGTAGTAATTTATGGGCCTTTGTGATGTAACAGAGTGAGTGACATCCCAGACAGCTATTCTCTCTCACAGTAAAAAATAAATAAAATAAAATAACCGATTCGTGTATCCAATCAGTAACGGAGTCGTTTTATTTTCAACCTTTTTTTTACTGGCAGTTTTAGGGGCGACCCCAACCAAATTAGGGGCGACACAAAACGACAAAATAGCAAATAATCGGTAGGTTATTTCACAATCGGAAGGTTATTTCCGAGGTGTTTTTTTTAATGGCCAAATTACCCTTTAAAATCGGTAGGTTATTTCACAATCGGTAGGTAATCAACAATCGGGAGTAAATTTAGTTTGTATGACTTCCGATTATACAATGATTCTCTTTGCAAATATACTACCATAATCGGTAGTCAAGAAAGTTCATATAACTACCGAATATAGAGTAGTCCCAAATTCAGATTTTGCAAAAATCCTTTTTTTTTTGGAATTTTGGTTGAGCCTATAATCGGTAAGATATGAAGAGTTATCATGACTTCCGATTACACTAGATCTCTTTGCAAATATCCAACCATAATCGGTAGTCAAAATAGTTTATATAACTACCGAATATAGAGTTGCCCCAAAATCAAATTTTGCAAAAATCTTTTTTTTTTTCTGAATTTTGGTTGAGCCTATAATCGGTAAGATATGAAGAGTTATCATGACTTCCGATTATCTTGGCTCTCTTTGCAAATATCCAACAAACAATCGGTAGTCAAGATAGTTTATATAACTACCGAATATAGAGTAGTCCCAAATTCAGATTTTGCAAAAATCCTTTTTTTTTTTGGAATTTTGGTTGAGCCTATAATCGGTAAGATATGAAGAGTTATCATGACTTCCGATTATTCTGGCTCTCTTTGCAAATATCCAACCATAATCGGTAGTCAAAATAGTTTATATAACTACCGAATATAGAGTAGTCCCAAATTCAGATTTTGCAAAAATCCTCTTTTTTCTGAATTTTGGTTGAGCCTATAATCGGTAGTAAATGAAGTGTTATCATGACTTCCGATTACGGTAGTAAATGAAGTGTTCATCAAAACCACAAAAAATCAACATTCTGAAGATCAAAAAAATCGTAACGAGAGAGCTACGCCCTCCCGAACCCCCCCCGGATAGTGGAAAACAAATTCATTAGCCGAAAATAAATGAAGTTACCATGACTTCCGATTATACAATATAATCTTTGGCGAAATCTACCATAATCGGTAGTCAAGATAGTTCATATGACTACCGAATATATAGTTGCCCCAAACTACCGATTATGGATTAACCTCCCGATTATGAAGGGGCATATAAGTATTTTCAATCTATTTTGTCTTTTGTGTCGCCCCTAATTACAAATTGGTCGCCCCTAAAACTGCCAGGTTTTTTTTTTCTTTGTCTTTTGAAGTTCTAAACAAGGTTTGAAAAACGGGTCACGACTCATGTCACGGGCACTAGGCGTGACCGTTATTAAGCGTTTTCACAGGTGTGAGCACGTTTCGGGCAAAAAACGCGTTATACAGGGGAAAAACGCGTTTTTTGGACGTTTTTTGAAAATAACGGGTGTTGTAACGGTTACATAGGAAAAAAAATAAAAATTTGATCTGAATTCCCTATGTAACGGTTATAACGTGCGTGAAAACGGAATAACGAGTCTAAAAAACGTTGTTACAACGTATTTTAATTTTTTAATACTTCCCACGTCCCTAAATAGATGACCTATTAATTTTTAAATTTTGTCCAACTAATAGATGACCTATATCATTAAGAAATTCTAATACAACATTTAACTTAGTAGTTGCCTCTTTTTTTTTTTAGAAGGGTAATGTTTTCATCATTTTCTTCATGTTGTACATATATATATTGTAATTTGGGATGTTGCCATAACTTTATAATGAACAATTAATTGGGGGATATGGGAATTAATTGGGGGATATGAATTACTTCCCCCAACCCATGGTATGTGTTAAGGGGTTATTTTTGGTTATGAAAATACTAAAATACCCTTCCCACAAAATTAAAATCAAAAACTTAAAATCAAAAAACAAAATCATATCCCCCATTTCCATCTCCACTTCTTATTAATCTTATTTATGGGTAGAGCTTTGAAACCTAAATATTCCTCATTCCCTTTAAAATTCTAAACTCTCCCCACTCTACATCAAATTCTCTTCTCTTCACTTTGGAAACGAATTTTTATTTTATTCGGAAGTGATGAAGATCATGCTGAAAGTGATGATGACCATGCCGGAATTGATTCTCGAGCATGCCGGTATCATGTTCCGGCATATGGTCTTCATCAATTCCGGCATGGTTTTCATCACTTCCTTTTGAATTTTTTCTGGTTTTAATCACTTCACTGCCGGCATGGTCAGTTGATATGAAGACCATGCCGGTATTGCTTTCCAAGCATAGCATGTTGCTTTATTTTCTATGCCGGAAAACAATACCGGCATGGTCTTCATATCAACTGACCATGCCGGAAGTGGATAGACTAAAACCAGAAAAAATTCAAAACGGAAGTGATGAAGACCATGCCGGAATTGATGAAGACCATATGCCGGAACATGATACCGGCATTCTCGAGAATTTCCTATCAATGTCGGTATTCAAGTGAAAAAAAAATATGAACATTCTGGATACTTTTCATCCTGTTCGGGCATAGAAATTTAAGCAAAATACTATGCCGGAACATGATACCGGCATGCTCGATAATTTTTTGTCAATGCCGGTAGTCAAGTGAAGAAAAAAATCAACATTCTAGGTACTTTTCATCTTGTTCCGGCATAGAAATGTAAGCAAAATACTATGCCGGAACAGGTACCGGCATGCTCGAAAACTAGATTACCATGCCGGTACCTGTTCAAACCCAGAAAAAAATCAACATTATGAAGATCAAAACTAGAAAAAAACCGCCCCCCCGAACCCCCCCTGGATAGTGGCAAATAATTTTTGAAAATTTCCGACAAATGCCGGCATGGTTTTTTGGTTGAATACCATGCCGGCACCGAGCTTTTTCAGCTGCAACAATGGTGAATTCAAAGGAAACAAATCAAATTTTCAACCTCTTAATGACAATTCTCTCATCACAATCATCTTCCATTTTCAAAAAAAAAAAAATCCACTTATTTTTTCCCTCTCCTTCTACTCCTCACTCACACAAATTAAAATCAAAACACACACTAAACTATCCCCCAAATACTTAAGCATATACTAATTATTATTAACTACTAAACATGATTAGTGAGGGCTAGATTAGGAATTAAAAAAAAATTACATAGGGGGTCACCCAGAATTGCTATTGGGACACCGTTTTTGTCCTGTAGCTATATCCCCCAATTAGTTTCCATATCCCCCAATTAATTCTTCTTTATAATAAAGTTTCAAGGAAATAACAAAAGCTCAAATCAATATTAGAGGAAGAAAAAATCAATACACAATTAAATCTAGTCAATAAAATCTATGCAAAAAAAGTAAAAAGTTGAATTGATATGCAATAAAATCATGATTAATGAAGCTAAAATATGCATGAGCTTTAAGTTAATGCTTTAACTTTCATAATGATGAAATTAATTAACTAGCATGATGAAATAATTATCATGTTGTTAGTGTTGATGCTAGTTAAATATAACTTCATACATGCATGTTAAAACTAGTTTGTACTCAAAAGAATCAAAAGTTAAAAGAATAATAATAATATAAAAAAATTTGTCTTCATGATTAAAAGATCTAGCTAGTTTATGTTCATTTATGCATGCAACCAAATTTCTTATTGTTTCAAGAATATATTGATTACCTAGCTACAAAATAGACATCTAGTTTTTTCTATCTGTGGACACAAATTAAATAGAGGCCAAAATTAATACTAGTGAATAAGAAAAAATTAACAGTTTAATGAATTGTCTTCATGCTCAATAAGTAATTCGTATTCATCCTCAAAATGGGTCAAAAGTTAAAAGTATAAAAAGAAAAAGAAAAATCTAATTGTCTTCATGATCAAAAGGTCTAACAAGCACAATGCATGCTAGAGGTACAAAATTATTAATATTATCTCCAAATATGTATAATTAAGTAATTTGAATATCTAGTAACAATTGTACTTTTCTTTGTAGGTAGGAAGAATGCGAATGATGTAAGGTTAATTTGGATCACCATCAGCATGTATTGCAGCTCAACATGGTGATCCTGTAAGTTGGTGGTTATCTTATGGTGCTGAGTATCCATCCCTCCAAAAGATTGCAGTAAAGATATTAAGTCAAACAAATACGTCATCTGGATCCGAGAGGAATTGGAGTGTGTTTGAAAGAATCCACACCAAACTACGCAATCGTTTACTTTCATCGAGATTAAATGATCTGGTGTATGTCCAGTATAATTTGAAGTTGGAGCAACAAAGAATTAAAGGTAAAGCAAGGAGACATAACATTGATGTTCACGACGTTCATAGTCTACTGAGGGATGAAAATATGCTTGACTGGATAGCGGGGGAAGATGAAACACCGGTTTTACCTCAAGAAGAACATTGGTTAAATATACTGGAAGAGGAGACCGTTAATAATCCAGAGCATGTCCCTCTACCATACAAATGGCATGATCCGGAAGTTCAAATCCCATACGAAAGGTTACCGGCGAGTGACTTTGTTTATGACTTTGGTAATCTTTCATTTGGAGACAATACACAATGTTATGAGAATGTGAATCCAACATATGATTCTCGTTACACTTCCGATCGCTCTGACCATGGTGTTCAACATATGAACGAAGGATATAATTCTAATATTGATAATAATAATGAAGTAGGTAACAATAATGATGATACTGAAGGAGGTTATGATAACGATAATGATGGTTATTATGATGATGATACTTATGCAAAAAGATAGCCAGTACCCCGACAACGATGACTATGATGTGGAAAGGAACCGTCGAGAAAATAAAGAATACTTGAAACAAGGTGGTGCTCGTAGTTGTTTCACGTAGCTTTTTAAATAATGAATACTAGTTTAACAATCCTATATTTTTTAAATTTGAAGTTTTTAATCCTGTAGTTAGTTTCCTTGTATCATTTAAAAAAAAAATCGAAGTTTTCAGCTTTCAATCCAGAGAGAAAAAAAAAATCAAAAGAAATGGCAAGAAAGTTATTTACACGGTTATAACGTGCGTGATAACGGGAAAACATTCTAAAAACGCACGTTAAAATGTTATTTAGAAGAAAAAAACATTCAAACTAATTTTAGAAAAACGGTTATAACGTGTGTGAAAACAAGAAAACGGTACTATAAAACTGCCGTTTTTTCCTATTTATCGGCCTAATAAAGGCACGGGCTTCGGGGACCCTCACGGCCACGGTATATGGGTGTGACCGTTTTAACGGACGTTTTTTCGGTAAAAACGGACGTTTTTAAAACCTTGGTTCTAAATAATCCTCCTTCTGGTTGGCTCAGGTAAATATTTCCCTTTTTCTTTTTAAATTCGTTTTCAACTGTTCTTGAATATGTATTAGTTTTGCTGTTTAAGAAGTTGAAGAAATTTAAGTTTTTTTCTTCGAATTTTCTGGCAATAAAGTTATATATTTCTATAGATAGATGTTACCTGCTTTTGCATATCGTGTTACTTCTTCACCTGTAATTTATATGAGTCCAATTCTCGCACCCCATTCAGACATTAGTTGATCAATAGAAACATGAACTTACATTCACCATTTAGAGTTCCATCTTCATACTGAAGTTGTTTGAATCACAGTTTTCAGACCAATAAAACCCTATAAACAGAGAAGAGTAAAGTAGTAATGGTATGAGAATTTGGTGTCAATTAATAGGAAATAATGAGCAAAGGGTTTGGGTGTTTTTCACTTTGTTGTGTTGAAATTAGAACAATCTACATTTAGACTTAGTAGAAGAATACTGGTGAATTAGTAGTTATCCTTGGTTCAACTCAGTATCTGTTAGACAGACTGCTTGACTGTTTTGATTTCTTCGAGATATTAGATAAAAGTGTCGGAATGTGAATGAATAGAAGGTTAAATATGAAAACTGGAAATGTAGGTTGTATACACAACTTTAGGCTCATTTTTGGTTGCCCTATTTAGTTATACTAGGATAATACAGACATACGAGCATAGTGTCAAGGATACAGCTCACGTCTATCCTGAAGACTCTCAACAGCATATAACTTAGTCTGGTCTCTCTACTATTACTCCTACAAAAATTACGGATCGTGTTTACTTTTAAATTTCTGTTTTGATTATGCAACAACTTCTGTAACCAAAACTAAGTATAAATAAAACCTTTAATCTCCACTGCAAACTGTGGAAGATATTCACCAATTCTTTTCGTTCTAAGTTGGTATCAGCTTGACGATCCAACGCTTCCGCTCACACAAAAAAACCAATACAACACAAACCCTAAAGCTTATTCAATGGCAACAACAACTAATCTTCGCCAAATCCAGATTCATCACCTTGTTACTCTAAAACATACCGAAACAAATCATCTATTGTGGAAGACACAGTTCAAGCCTATTCTTAAGGGGTACGGACTAACTGGTTTCATTGATGGAACCAAGGTAAAACCTGCCAGAACCCTCCCTGAAAGTGAAGATATTAATCCAGAATTCACAGAACATGAGGCTTGTGATTCTTTGTTGGTAGGATGGCTTAACTCCACTCTTACACCTGAGGTTCTAGCTGAAGTCAGTGGACTTGAAACATCTAAACAAGTCTGGGACAAATTGGAGAGTCACTTTACTCCAAAAACGCATGCTCATCAGATGAATCTGAAGAAACAACTACACTCCTTGCAAAAAGGTAACAAAACGTTGAAATCCTTTCTACAAGAAGCTAAGGGTTTATTTGAACAACTTGCAGCCTCTGGTTACACAGTCACAGATGATGAGAAGAAGCAGCACATTAGCAATGGTTTGAATCAGTCATATGACTCTATTGTTACAGCTTTGAGTACTGTAGAAAATCTGACAATTGATAATTTCTATTCTCATCTACTAACCTTTGATATGCGGTTAGAGCAGCAAATGGCTTTGTTGCAGCAACCATTGGCTAATGTGGCTGTTACCAGAAACAACACGGCATCTGGAAGCAGGCCAGATCAAAGGAGGTTCAACAATCCAGGATATCAGTACCAAAACAACAACAACCAGCAACCCAGGAGAAACAACAATAACAACCAGAGAAACATTAATCAGCAATCACAGAGAGGCAATCCAGAAGAACAAGAAAAATGTCAGATTTGTAAGAAAAAGAATCACCTAGCAGATAGATGTTGGTTTCGCTATGATAGGAACAACAACAATGCACAGCGACAGCCGGCTGCTTATATCGCACTACCTGGTGGACATACTGACAACTCTTGGGTGACGGACACTGGTGCTACACATCACCTCACCAGACATGAGGAATCTTACTATCCCTCATGAATATGATGGTACTGAACAAGTACATGTTGGTAATGGCAATGCACTAAACATTGCCAATGTTGGTAATGCTTCATTCACTTACAAATCAAGATCATTTCAATTGAACAATATTTATCATGTACCTCAAATTAAAACCAACTTGCTGTCAGTTTCTCAGTTCTGCAAGGATAATGATGTATATTTTGAATTTCACACATCTTTCTTTGTTGTAAAGGACAAGCAAACGGGGGCAACTCTGCTGCGAGGGCTGAATAGGAATGGTCTCTACATCTTTGCAGGGATAGACATGCTAGCTCCTCCAATAAAGCCGCAAGCTCTTGTCTCCTCTACACTACCATTGTGGCACCAACGTCTGGGTCATCCAATGTTGCGTACGGTTTCCAAAATTTGTCAACAACATTCAATTCATGTTTTGAATAATAGCTTTGAGTTCTGTCATTCCTGTCATCTCAGTAAGAGCAGGAAACTTCCTTTTTCTCTTAGCAAAACTATTTATGACAAGCCTTTGAGCTTGATCGTGTCTGATATCTGGGTTTCACCTCAATTGTCTAGACTTGGCTTTCATTATTATCTTCTTTTAATGGATGTTTATTCTCATTACACATGGATCTTCCCACTTGTCCGTAGATCTGATGCTTTGGATACATTTATTCTTTTTCGAAAACAGGTAGAAAATCTCACAGATCATAAAATAAAGGTTTTTCAATCCGATAATGCCTTAGAATACAAAAAATTTACAGCATATCTTAATGAAACCGGCATCCAACATAGATTCACCTGCCCACATACTTCACCGCAAAATGGAATAGCCGAACGTCGTATTAGGCATGTTACTGAGTCGGGTTTGGCCCTTTTATTTCATGCACATATGCCTCAATCGTTTTGGGCAGATGCATTCACAACTGCTTGTTTTCTTATCAATAGGCTCCCAAAATCTAAATCTGAATCCAAAACTCCACTAGAGCTCCTGTTTAACAAAGTTCCTGATTACTCTTTTCTGAAAGTATTTGGGTGCTTGGCCTACCCTTGTCTTAGACAGTACAACAAACATAAACTGGAACCAAGGTCTCTACCGTGTGTTTTTATAGGATATAGTAGTGCTCACAAAGGCTACATGTGTTTGCATCGGGAAACAAACAGGGTCTACATAACTCGCCATGTACGTTTTCAAGAGACCTCATTCCCATTCACGCCTCTCCAACAGCATCAGCAGTTGACTTGTCCAGGTACTAAACCATCTTGTACTAGTGTTTTGTTCTCTCCTCCATTTAGACAACGTAATTTGTTAGCTAGTCAAGAAGATGGTAATCCGCAGTTGCCTCAACAAAGTAACTCCCAGGCTCTATCATCCCCAGCAATGACGAATGGCTCTGCATCAGCTACAACCCCAGCCACTCCACTCTCCAGTGCACAGATAATGGCCTCAGCGGAAATCACTCCGGAAGACTCAGGCGTGTCTTCTGCAGCAACAGTTACGCAGACACAGTCAAGTGCTGAAACAACAGTGCAAAGTAATGTTGTTCTTCATCCCATGGTAACACGGGCAAAAGCTGGAATAACAAAACCGATTCAAAAACTATGTTTAACAGCAACAAAACATCCACTTTCTGATTCTGAGTTTATGGAGCCAACTTGTTTTTCTGCTGCGAACAAAAATCCAAAGTGGAAACGTGCAATGGATGAACAAATCAATGCCCTAATTGATAATGGTACGTACTCGTTGGTAAAATATGAACCTGGCATGAATGTAGTAGGTTCGAAGTGGGTGTATCATATCAAACAAAACCCGGATGGAAGTATAGAACGACACAAGGCACGTCTTGTCGCCAAGGGTTAACCAGCAACAAGGAATCGATTTCGGAGAGACTTTCAGCCCGGTTATCAAACCATGCACCATCAGATTGGTACTTTCGATAGCAGTAATGAATGGCTGGCCATTACGGCAACTAGACGTTGAAAACGCTTTTCTCCATGGAGTACTTGATGAAGAGGTATATATGCAGCAGCCTCCAGGGTATGTCGATCCGGATTATCCAAATCATATATGCAAGCTACATAAATCACTATATGGCCTGAAACAGGAGCCACGAGCTTGGTTTTCAAGGTTGAGTAGTTATCTATTGCATCTAGGGTTTACTGCCTCTGTAGCTGACAGTTCATTATTTGTGCTTCAAACAGCAAGCTCAGTTACATATGTGCTTATCTATGTTGATGACATAATAGTAACTGGCTCCAATACAATGCAAGTCAATAAGCTTATCACTGATCTTGGGGAGGTATTTGCTGTCAAAGACATGGGTATAATATCTTACTTTCTTGGAGTGGAGGTACTACAGCAAGGAACTGGCCTAATGCTCACCCAACGCAAGTATGTTGCAGATTTGTTGCGCAAAACAAAGATGGATGGGGTCAAACCTGTAACTACACCACTGCCTCCAAATACAAAAATACAGAAGCTTGGAAGTGTGAAGTATTCAGATCCAACCCTTTACAGAAGTGTGGTTGGAGCGCTACAGTACCTGCATATCACTAGACCGGATATTTTAGTGGCAGTGAACAAAGCATGTCAGTATATGCATGAGCCATATATTGAGCATTGGGAGATGGTTAAACGTATTTTGCGATATCTGAAACACACAATAGACTACGGCTTAGTTCTTCGTGCTTCGGTGGATAATACTCTTCATGCTTATTCGGATGCAGACTGGGCAGGTAACTTGGATGACCGACGCTCTACCAGTGGATACTGCATTTATTTTGGAGGCAACCTCATCTCGTGGAGTGCAAGGAAGCAAAAAACAGTATCTAAATCCAGTACAGAGGCTGAGTACAGGGGAGTGGCTATAGCAACGTCTGAACTTATATGGATACAATCATTGCTATCTGAACTGGGTGTTAAAGTTCCCACACCAATCATGTGGTGTGACAACTTAGGAGCAACGTATCTTCTGACTAACCCGGTGTTTCATGCACGCACGGAAGCACATCGAGATAGATTTTCATTTTGTCGGGCGAAAGGGTAGCGTAAAGCGATTCAGTAGTGCGATTTATCGATTCGAAGATCAACTAGCAGATGTCTTCACCAAAGGGTTAGCTGCACCACGTTTTGCATTCATAAGGAACAAGTTGAGAATTCGCCAGCTCCGGCTCAACTTGAGGGGGGGTGTCAAGGATACAGCTCACGTCTATCCTGAAGACTCTCAACAGCATATAACTTAGTCTGGTCTCTCTACTATTACTCCTACAAAAATTACGGATCGTGTTTACTTTTAAATTTCTGTTTTGATTATGCAACAACTTCTGTAACCAAAACTAAGTATAAATAAAACCTTTAATCTCCACTGCAAACTGTGGAAGATATTCACCAATTCTTTTCGTTCTAAGTCATAGAAAGGTTGCTTGTACAGAGCAAGAGTTGATTCTGAAAACTCACTTTGTATTGATGTCACTTCCTCATGATTTCACTAAATTTTTCACCCCTAAAGCACGCTTAGAATCAGTATTTCCTTGCATGACCTATTTACTCTAAGGAAACTTAACTTTGGTCTTCTTGTCAAATCTCATCAGCTTCCTTGTTCTTTTTCACAAGATATCTTGCAATTTTATTGGCCTGCTAAGTTGATATCTGCTGGACCAAGCCTTCCAAAGGTGGTCTTCAGCCATGGATTCCTAACCAAGGTAATTTATACCGTAGTACATTTAGGCTGTATTGTACCCCTCTTCATGTATGACAATCTGTATTTTCGATGTTCTTGGGCACATTCCATATGATGGAATCTTGCAAAAAAAAAAAAAAAAACACACGATCACTTCAGTTTCTATCCAATGTAATGCATTGTGGACGGATGAATTTGTTGGCAAGTTGCATTGACGAATCTGTGGAGTAGTTTTAGTATTTAGAAAGTAGTCAATCATAAAAATTTCTGATTCAGATGCATTATTAATTTGTTCTATCGTTCTTGATTCAGTTTTAAAGCATATTGTTAGGTATAATAAAGTAATGCAAGTGGAGTAGTTTAATACGAGTAGTAAGTTTCCATTTTGCAATCATAAAGAAACACACCTCTAGTGTCTGATGAAATGAAATAATAGGATATTCAGAAGTCCATAGGTTCATATATTTTATCTCATTAATTCTAGCTCTGACATTGTTTAAAACTGTTTACCTTCCATTATAGATTTAATTAAAGAAGCACTAAATTTGCTCAGGAAATCTACTTAAATTGTGCAGTTGGGCTTCTGAAGAAGAAGAACTGTGACTCAACTTGAAATTTTGATTTAGTTACTGCAGCAGAAGGTAGTGCACTCGAAGACGCTGTAGCGAAGTTGGTAAGGATGATAGAAGTCCCAACAAAAAAAACAAAATGGAGGCTTTGAAAGACGGTAGGTTTTATACAATACTTAACTAGATAAACTACTCGTCGTCAAGTTTTTGTTTCATACGGCTTAAGTCTACTCAGGGCCATAGTTGCTGACCATTTCTGAGCTGATTGCAAAACAAGTTTAAGTTTTTCCTTTTATTAAAGGCATGTCTTTCCAAATTGTTTGGTGTTCGCGTTTGGCAGGACCTCGTTGTAATATTGGAAGTCATGAGGATTACTTGCTAACAATTGTCACCATTTCCCCGTAGCAGTGGTGGTAGTGGGGCTAGTAGTGGTCTATATGGAATAACGCTGTAGCAGGGCTAGATGAAGCCCTATGATGTATGCACTAAAATTAAGTAGTTTTAGATTTTTCTTTTCTTTATTCTTTTGTAATGGAATAACGCTGTACTAGGGCTAGATGAAGAAGAATTAATTTGGGGATATGGAAACTAATTGGGGGATATAGCTACAGGACAAAAACGGTGTCCCAATAGCAATTCTGGGTGACCCCCTATGTAATTTTTTTTAATTCTTAATCTAGCCCTTACTAATCATGTTTAGTAGTTAATAATAATTAGTATATGCTTAAGTATTTGGGGGATAGTTTAGTGTGTGTTTTGATTTTAATTTGTGTGAGTGAGGAGTAGAAGGAGAGGAAAAAAATAAGTGGAATTTTTTTTTGAAAATGGAAGATGATTGTGATGAGAGAATTCTTTGCTAAGAGGTTGAAAATTTGATTTGTTTCCTTTGAATTCACCATTGTTGCAGGCTGAAAAAGCTCGATCGGCATGGTATTCAACAAAAAAACCATGCATAGGCATTTGTCGGAAATTTTCAAAAATTGTTTGCCACTATCAAGGGGGGTTCAGGGGGGCGGATCCCCAACGAGAGGGCGTAGCTCTCTCGTTATGATTTTTTTCTAGTTTTGATCTTCATAATGTTGATTTTTTTCTGGGTTTGAACAGGTACCGGCATGGTAATCTAGTTTTCGAGCATGCCGCACTGTCCTAAGATAGTATTTTGCTTACATTTCTATGCCGGAACAAGATGAAAAGTACCTAGAATGTTGATTTTTTTCTTCACTTGACTACCGGCATTGACAAGAAATTATCGAGCATGCCGGTATCATGTTTCGGCATAGTATTTTGCTTAAATTTCTATGCCGGAACAGGATGAAAAGTATCCAGAATGTTCATTTTTTTTTCACTTGAATACCGGCATTGATAGGAAATTCTCGAGCATGCCGGTATCATGTTCCGGCATATGGTCTTCATCAATTCCGGCATGGTCTTCATCACTTCCGTTTTGAATTTTTTCTGGTTTTAGTCACTCCACTTCCGGCATGGTCAGTTGATATGAAGACCATGCTGTATTGTTTTCCGAGCATAGAAAATAAAGCAACATGCTATCTTGGGAAAGCAATACCGGCATGGTCTTCATATCAACTGACCATGCCGGCAGTGAAGTGATTAAAACCAGAAAAATTCAAAAAGAAGTGATGAAAACCATGCCGGAATTGATGAAGACCATATTCGGAACATGATACCGGCATGCTCGAGAATCAATTCCGGCATGGTCATCATCACTTTCAGCATGATCTTCATCACTTCCGAATAAAATAAAAATTTGTTTCCAAAGTGAAGAGAAGAGAATTTGATGTAGAGTGGGGAGAGTTTAGAATTTTAAAGGGAATGGGAATATTTAGGTTTCAAAGCTCTACCCTAAATAAGATTAATAAGAAGTGGAGATGGAAATGGGGGATATGATTTTGTTTTTTGATTTTAAGTTTTTGATTTTAATTTTGTGGGTATTTTAGTATTTTCATAACCAAAAATAACCCCTTAACACATACCATGGGTTGGGGGAAGTAATTCATATCCCCCAATTAATTTCCATATCCCCCAATTAATTGTTCTAGATGAAGCCCTATGATGTATGCAAGAGAATTTCCACTATTTTTCTTTAACAATTAAATTTGGTTCTTGTTTTCGTTGAATAACGCTGTACTAGGGCTAGATGAAGCCCTATGATGTATGCAAGAGGATTTCCACTATTTTTCTATAACAATTTAATTTGGTCCTTGTTTTCGTTTCATAATTATAGTAATTTTCTTCACGTGCTTATTTTACAGAAAATGGGCTATATAGCTAAAAAGGGGAGTTATCTGGGCCATATAGACAGTTAGGATTTGGCCTGGGTCAAATAGCCAAAGGAATCTTTACATATTGAGTTTACGTTACTGCCCTTCATATCACACAAAACCATCTCGTCTTATCCAGAATAACCCTCTTCTTTCATTTCGACCACTCGTCTTCTCTCTCACTTTCTCAGGAAAAAAAATCTGAAGAAAAAAAAACTCTTCCGCCATTGAATCTCTTCCGCCATTGAAACCAGAGGAAGCTAGGTATGTACGATGATCACGGTTCTGTATTTTGGGCTTAAATCGATTAATGATGCTTTTTCTGTTAGGTTTTGGTAGATTGACAGTTTGGGTTCTGTGTTTTTTTGTTTAAATCAATTAATGATGTATTTTTTTTTGTGTATTTTGATAGATTGATACTTAGGTTTTATGTATTTTTTTTTAAATCTGTGTGACATGGAGAAAGAATTGTTGTGACATGGATCTGATGAATTAGAAATTAGGGATTTGATTTTGGGTTTTATTCGATTTGATGATGGAATCTTAGTGATGATTTGATCTGATGAGATTATTGTTTGACTGATGACATTGAATTTGTGTGGTTGACTCTACTATCAACATCTCTTGTCTATGATATTTTAGCTCTGTTTTCACTCATTTTAAACAAGGATGAAACCTAGTTTAACTAGGGTGCAACTAGTTTTCATCATAAGAAATGCCCAAGTGCGTTTTTATGGATAAATGTTGAAGGATTTAACTGGTTTTCATCTAGCACTAAGATAGGATGTAACTGGTTTTCATCTTGCACTAAGATAGGATGTAAACTGGTTTTCTAGTTTTAATTTGTGGTGCATATTTTTTTCAGCATGTTTATACTAGGATGAAAACCAGTTTCATCCAGGTTTAATATAATATAAACAAGGATGAAACTAGTTTCATCTAGGTTTAGTTTCTGGTGTATATTTTTTCAGCATGTTTAAACTAGGATGAAAACCAGTTTCATCCAGGTTTAATATAATATAAACTAGGATGAAAAAAGTTTCATCTAGGTTTAATTTCTGGTGTATATTTTTTCAGCATGTTTAAACTAGGATGAAAACCAGTTTCATCTAGGTTTAATATAATATAAACTAGGATGAAACTGGTTTCATCTAGGTTTAATTTGTGGTGTATATTTTTTCAGCATGTTTAAACTAGGATGAAAACCAGTTTCATCTAGGTTTAATATAATGTAAACTAGGAAATGTTAAATGTTGATGAGGTGAAGGGGCATTACCATTCTCACTAGTAGTCTAATAAGTAGTAGATAATGATAATGGCGATGATTCAATTGTCTTTTCAGCTTGAGAAATCTTCTTATGTAATATTTCCGTTTGTTTTGGTTGTGGTTGCAGATGAACCGGGTGATTCCATGCACATATTCACATGCCATACTGGTATACTCTTGATTTGCTGTTGTTATGGTTGATATTGTGACAATCTGAGAGCTGAATTAGGCATTTTGATAGGCTGATCTGATTTAATTGTGTTCCATATACTCTACTAGGATACTTTTTTTTGCATTCTTAAGTTTAGTGTGTTTTAATATAGGATAGGTGAATTATACACGGTGGCTTGTAGTCCTCCTGATGCAACCCTAGTGACAACTGGAGGGGGAGATGACAAAGGATTTCTATGGAAGCTGGGTGTAGGAGATTGGGATCAAGAACTCCAAGGTATTCCTGTGGTGAAACTAATAACACTATATCGGCTGCAATCAAATACCAATGCTTTGTTTTCTTGAATTCTTTCCTGCTTGTACGTCCATAATAACTTTTTTATTCTATTATAAACTTGTAATATCATGTATTGTTGTCCTTTGTTTAGTTGTAATAAGAAACATTTTGTTTTTTTTCGCAGGTCATAAAGATTCTGTGTCCAGTTAGGCCTTCAGTATAGATGCAGTTGCTTGCCACAGGAAGCTTGGATGGAACTATTCAAGAGTGGGACATGCCTTTGGGTATTCTCAAGTGTACGCTTGATGGTCCTGGAGGAGGAATTGAGGTGAGATAATGACGAAAAACAACTGTTTTTGAAAAAAAATTCATTACATCTTTCCAATCTTTAGTTTCTTCACATATTCACATGAACCTTACTGTATACTATATGACTTCTAAATATACTTCTGTTATAAGAAAGCACCAAAACTTTGAGAAAGTTTAGTTTCTAGGGTATTGTGTGATAGATATTCCTTCATATGTATCTAATTACTGCCTATCAGAAAAGAAAAAGAAAGGCAATCTAAAGTCCCTAATGCTCCAGGGACTAAAAGTTGTTGGCTATGTTTGACTCCATGCACTTGTTATAGATTCCAGCAATGCATCACTATAATAAAATGGCCGTACTAAGAGTCATGGTAATGAACATGTAGTCAAACATAGGGAAAGCTGCTAGGAAAAGTTATATGCACTGAAAAGAGATATATACTGCTAGGAAATACTAACTTACCGTTAAGCTTAGGGAAAGTATCAATTAGAAGTGGCTATCCTTCATTTCTCTCATTTACTGTTGTAAGATTTTTTTTTTCATATGCTGTCATATGTCACTTATATTTTCAATTTAAAAAGCAATATTGTTGTTTGCAGGTGTCTTCACAAAAAAGGTTCTTGAAGCTCAGAAAAACATAACGGCTCCAAGAGGCTTATCAGCATTAGTTATGCTGATTGCTCACAATATACTGCGTATTCAATCTATTTCAGCTTGTTTGTCGAGCTAGAGTTCACTTTATATTGAGTCTGAACCACTAATCTAATAAGAAATGGTGCCTTAAGTAGCTATTTCTCATAACCTGTAATTCGCAATAATTCAGAAGAATATTCGCAGTAGATATGAAACTGATAAACAACTAAAGTAGCTATTATCAACTAAAGTAGATGATAATTAAGACTTTTAAAACTTGATTTGGTTGTTTTTTCTTGTGTGGGCAGTTAAAAAGCACGCACAAGTGGAGTTTTAATTTATCTTTGACTAAGAAGGGGTATTTTAGGTGATTGATATTTTTTTGTTTTTATTTTCCTGGGTCAAATATCCATTTTGGCTAAATGAACAGTATTTTTTGTTTTCTTGGCCATATAAACAGTATTTAAATCTAGCAGTCCGTTTCACCCAAAAAATGTTTATTTTGGTCTTTTTGACCAATTTTGTGCTTATTTTATTGAGTTTTATATTCTATTCATAGAGAACATCACTTTAAGTGAAGATAAATTATTAATATTTTTGAGAACTTCAATACAGTGGGTTATAATGTTTTACCTTCTAAGATGTAAATATTCGAGTCCTAAATCGCCTTGAAGCAGTGTTGAAGAATTTTATAGAAAATGGTTGAATAATCTAACATCCAACATAGTGGTGGAATTAAAGACCTTGTGTCTTTATTATTTATTTATTTTATTAATTTTTATCTTATATTATTCTTTGTCTCACTTGATTTAATTAGAAATTAAAGGTAAGAAATTTAGTCCAGGTTGAACGAAATGCATTTGTATACTGTCCTATTGATAATCGTGCACTTACGGCACAATTAAAAACCCATCAAGTTTTTGGCGTCGCTGCCGGGGACTGATAATTGTTATTTTTTGTTTCTATTAAATTTGTAAATATTATGATAGTTTAGAATTTTATTTTATTTATTATTTTATTTTATTTTTATATTCTACTTGGGTATCTTTTTATTTTTGGTGAGAAGGATAACTTGACATAAAAGTGTCTGGCTTGATTGGGGTATACCCAGTAAGATAAAATAGGGTTATTTGAAAGTAAAACAAGCCACCCTTTAACCATATATTTTCTAAATGGCTAATATACCCTTGTATAACTAACACTAAAAATTCTGATTAGGTTAATTAATTGAGCTCAGATTGATTAATTGAGTAGATTAAAACTTATGAAATGAAATTTTGTTTTTGATTTAACTTATTTGGGAAGATTTTTGATAAATCCAGACAAAAATAGATCATGAAACAAATATGTGTATTGATTAGATTGCTTATAGACATCAAGAACATAAATCCAGATACTTCCGTCGTCTATTGCAAAGTAAAGATGGAATGCAGGAATCAAGTACAGTGGAGTCCATTACTGGAGATGTATTGCAGTTTATTAGGTCCTTACACTCCGCATCGCACTCATTCGTGAGCAACGGAGTAAAGATGGATATGCAGTAGTTGCTACTTGCTAACAATTGTCACCATTTCACCGTAGCGGTGGTGGTAGTGGTCCTAGTGGAGCAAGATTTGGTTACTGTGATACTTTTAAAATTATTTACATTAGCTGTGGACGTGTAAAGAATTTGTGTTTACAAGGCTACTGTGATACTCTTCTCATCAAAAGATTATTACAATGGGTTTTAGTGAACTGCTCATTCAAACATAAGAGGAGAGGGCCTCTGTGATGTAAAAATCCACAGTTTCAACTCCATTTTTCTGCCTGGCACTTCTCATAATGCTAGGAAATTTTCACTCTCATCACCATTAACAATGAGTGTGAAAATATATGAGATGATTGGGGTCAATAGGTGCATAATTGAAGTATTTCCTTTTTGTATCCAGAAGGTAACAGGTAACATTCTGGTTTTGGTTGGTTTTGCTTATAGATCAAAAGCAGCATTAAAATAGCAGCTGAACAAAAATCCTTTGTTCCAAAGTTTTACATTTAATCTCTGGTTCTTGTTCTTATTCACCTCTGCTTGCTCACCCAGGTTTGCATCATAATGCCAGCACTAGGTTGCAGTCTGTTATGACCAGGTTTGCAGCATTCCATCCTATAATGCAAGAGGTATGAGACAATAGGAATACTCAGTTTGCCAAAAGAAGGTGAAAATCCATTATATTAAGGCCGAAATTTATCTACTTGAAAGAAAAACTTCAAGATATTTCAAGAACGAAATTAGATAGACGAATTAGAATAAAACTTCACATTAAGACATGACAACAAAAGCAACACTATATTAGCTCTACAAAAAGAGTCGTCCATCTGAACTTCATTGCATTTTCCATGAAAGAAAGAAATAAACTTTATACAACAACAACTTCATTTCTCCATGACCATAGACTGTGGAACAAAATAGGCTATGCAAGCAAGAGTTCAGGGGGTGACCGACAGACCGTGTATATATGAATTGTAAGATATGCCTTGAATAGCACTTTCGGTGGAGTACTTTTCTTTGTGAATAAACTACTCTCTTGCTTTAGCCGAAAGGAGGAACTCATGCGGAACATTTTAGGTTGCTGTCGGTCAGTGGCTTTGTGATCATTGCTGTCGGTAGTGGAGTGATCATTGCTGTCGGTGGACTATCCTCTCAATCTTTGTATATATAAGACCATGTATAGCATCGTATTAATCATCCCAATATCAGTGAGTGATAGAGAGTTCTAGAGAGAGTGTTTCTAAGCCATTGTAGGCTTGTTCTTAAGAGAGTGTAAGGGAGTGAATCATACTCTTATAACCGTGTTCCAATCATAGTGCAACGTTATCGTCGTCTTCCAAAGTGGATGTAGATCATCTTGATCGAACCACTATAAATCCTTGTGTTGTGTGTGTGTCCTGTTTTACTTTTGTTTTCATTTCTATTTCAATTCTCTATTGATTGTGCTTAGAAGAGCCGTTGGTCATAACAAATTGGTATCAGAGCTCCGGGTAAAAACGGTCTACGATGGCGGCAAGGTATGAGATTGAGAAATTTGATGGAAGAAATGATTTCAATTTATGGAGGCTAAAGATGAGGTCTGTTTTGGTGCAACAAGGTTTGGTGAAAACTTTGAAGGGGAAAACGTCTCTAGCAACAACATTGTCGGATGCAGAAAAGGAAGAACACATGGAGAAAGCACATGGATTAATTCTATTGTGTTTGAGCAACGAGGTCTTGAGAGAAGTTGCGAAGGAAACGACACCAGACGGGCTATGAGACAAGTTGGAGAAGAGGTATATGACTAAATCCGTAACTAATCGTCTATATCTTAAGAAGAAATTACATACTCTTAGAATGCATGAAGGAAATTCTATTATAGATCATATTGATGAATATAATAAAATTCTCTTGGATTTGTCAAATATTGAGGTCAAAATTGAAGATGAAGACCAAGCTTTGGGTTTGCCTTGTTCCTTACCACCATCTTATGAAAATTTTGTTGATACCGTAATGTATGGAAAAACTACAATTTCCATGGAAGACGTTAAAGCGGCTTTGAACTCTAAGGAGTTAAAGAAGACGGGTATCGACGGTAAAGATAATTCGGGAGATGGGTTGTTTGTTAGAGGAAGAGGAAACCAAAAGGGCGGATTTGATAGGAGTAGATCAAAGTCAAGGTCTAAATCAAAATCCGGTAAATTTTCTTGTTTTCATTGTAAGGAAAAGGGGCATTTCAAGAAGGATTGTCCAAAATTGAAGAATGTTGAGAAGAATTCAAACCAAGGCACCGCAGCAAATGTTGAAGCAGAAAGTGATGATGGAGCGGTTCTCACGGTTCATACCGAAAGATCGGAGAATGGGTGGATTCTTGATTCGGGGTGTACTTTTCACATGTGTCCTCATAAAGAGTGGTTTACTACTTATCAAGCTAGAGAAGGTGGTAAAGTTCTTATGGGAAACAATGTCACTTGTAAAGTGGTGGGTGTAGGTACAATTCAAATTAAGATGTATGACGGTATGGTGAGGACTTTAACTAAGGTTAGGCATGTTCCGGACCAGAGAAGAAATCTTATTTCTTTGGGTACGCTTGATTCAAATGGCTGCAAGTATCGAGGTGAAGGTGGAGTTATTCGTGTCTCAAGAGGAAGTCTCACAATTATGAAGGGCGAGAGAATTAATGGTCTTTATACGCTGCAAGGTACTACCGTGACGGGTGATGCAGCTTTATGTTCTTCAAGTTCTGATGATGATACTACCAAGTTGTGGCATATGCGTCTAGGGCATATGAGCGAGAGGGGATTGGCTGTTTTGAGCAAGCAGGGATTGCTTGATGGCCATAAAACAGGCAAGCTTGATTTCTGTGAACATTGTGTCTTTGGAAAGCAGTGTAGAGTCAAGTTTAGTACATCTATTCATAACACCAAGGGTATTCTGGATTATATTCATTCTTATATTTGGGGTACTTCTCGGGTCGATTCACATGGTGGTGGTAGATATATGTTGACGTTCATTGATGATTTCTCAAGGAAAGTATGGGTATTCATACTTAAACACAAAGATGAAACTTTTGTCAAGTTCAAGCAATGGAAGACTATGGTTGAGAAGCAAACCGGAAGACAAGTCAAGTGCTTGAGGACAGACAATGGTTTAGAATTTTTTGGGGGTGAGTTCAACGAGTTCTGCAAGGAGCAAGGGATTGTGAGACACCGCACAGTCAGGAAAAACACCACAGCAAAATGGTGTTCCAGAAAGGATGAACAGAACCATAATGGAGAAGGCACGGTTCATGCTCTCCAATGCCGGGTTACCAAAGCATTTTTGGGCAGAAGAAGCAAACACATCAGCTTATTTAGTAAACAGATCTCCATCGACTGCCATTGAGTGCAAGACTCCAAATGAAGTTTGGACAGGTTCGCATGCTAACTATGAATACTTGAAGATATTCGGATGTCCAGCCTATGCTCATGTGAATGAGGGGAAGCTAGAGCCTAGAGAAAAGAAGTGTATATTTCTTGGGTATGCAAAGGGCGTGAAAGGCTACAGGTTATGGTGTCCAGCAGAAAGATCAAACAAGTTTCTTATCAGCAGAGATGTGAAATTTGATGAGCAATCGATGTTGAAGCCAAAGAATGAAGAACTAGATGGAAGAGCTGAAGAGGATGTTAGCGATAAGGTGGAGCTTGGTGACAAGGTGGAACTTGAGGTGCAAGTTCAAGGAAGCAATAAGACTGTTGTTTCTGATGATGATGATCAAGATATTGTGCAAAAACCTGCCCAGGAATAAGAAGCACAAGGTCATCAGTACAATCTTGTAAGAGACAGAGAGAGGAGGGAAATTAGAAAACCTCAGAGATACGGCCATGATGATTTGGTTGCATATGCATTTTCTGTAGGTGAAAGCATAGATAGGGATGATCCAACAACCTATGAAGAAGCAATCGGTGGTGAAGAATCAACATAATGGGGAGCATCTGCAATTGAAGAAATTGAGTCTCTTGACAAGAATGGCACTTGGGAGATAGTTGCAAGACCAAAAGGGCAGAAGATTGTTGGAAGCAAATGGGTCTTCAAGAAGAAGCAAGGTACTTCAGATGGTGAAGGAACAAGGTACAAGGAGAGGCTTGTGGCAAAGTGGTTTACGCAAAGAGAGGGCATTGACTACAATGAGGTATTCTCTCATGTTGTTAAACATAGTTATATTAGAACATTGCTTGCTATAGTTGCTTTGAAAGATCTAGAATTGGAACAACTAGATGTCAAGACAGCTTTCCTTCATGGTGATTTGGAAGAGTGTATTTATATGCAACAACTAAAGGGGTTTGAAGTTCCTGGCAAAGAAGATCATGTATGTTTGTTGAAGAAATATTTGTATGGTTTGAAGCAATCTCCAAGGAAGTGGTATAAACGTTTTGATACGTTTATGGTGGCAAATGGCTATGACAGGAGTAAGTATGATAGTTGTGTATATCACAGGAAACTCCAAGATGGTTCATTTGTGTATTTACTCTTGTATGTTGATGATATGTTGATTGCTTGCAAAGACATGTCGAGAGATCTGGCTGAAGGAGCAGTTGAGTAGTGAGTTTGAGATGAAGGATTTGGGCGCAGCAAAGAAGATACTGGGCATGGAGATTCATAGAAACCGAGCTGAAGGCAAGTTGCATTTGTCCCAGAAGGCTTACATCGAGAAGGTGTTGGAGCGGTTTGGTATGAAAGATGCAAAACCAGTAAGTACTCCTTTGGCAGCTCATTTTAAACTTTCTAGAAAGCAATCACCTCAAAATGCAGATGAGGCAGAGTATATGTCTCGAGTTCCATATGCAAGCGCAGTTGGTAGCATCATGTATGCTATGGTTTGTACAAGGCCGGATATCGCACAAGCTGTGAGTGTGGTAAGTAGATACATGGGAGGTCCTGGGAAGGCTCATTGGCAAGATGTAAAGTGGATTTTGAAGTATCTAAGGGGAAGTACAAATGTTGGTTTAGTGTTTGATAAACACTATGGTGATTCGACAAATGTTGTGGGTTATGTTGATTCTGATTATGCAGGTGATCTTGATAGAAGAAGGTTATACTTTTACATTGTGTGGTAGTACTATCAGTTGGAGGTCGGTTTTGCAAAGCACAATTGCATTGTCTACAACTGAGGCATAGTACATGGCAGTCGCGGAAGCAGTGAAGGAAGGTATATGGTTGATATGTTTGGTTGGTGATTTAGGTTTCAAGCAAGAGAATGCAACTTTGTTCTGTGACATTCAAAGTGCCATTCACTTGACCAAGAACCAGATGTATCATGAGAGAACGAAGCACATATCGATGTCTAGTATCATTTTATCAAGCATGCAGTTAAGGAAGGTAGGATAGCGATGCTAAAGGTTCCTACATCGGATAACCCTGCAGACATGTTGACGAAGCCAGTTCCAAGTATCAAGTTCAAGCATTGCTTGGACTTGGTTGGTGTCAACAGGTGTTGAGAGCCCTTGTGGGGCTGAGCGAAGACGATGATGATGAGCGGTGATGGTATTCAAGTCAAGGTGGAGATTTGTAAGATATGCCTTGAATATCACTTTCGGTGGAGTACTTTTATTTGTGAATAAACTACTCTCTTGCTTTAGCCGAAAGGAGGAACTCATGCGGAACATTTTAGGTTGATGTCGGTCAGTGGCTTTGTGATCATTGCTGTCGGTAGTGGAGTGATCATTGCTGTCGGTGGACTATCCTCTCAATCTTTGTATATATAAGACCATGTATAGCATCGTATTAATCATCCCAATATCAGTGAGTGATAGAGAGTTCTAGAGAGAGTGTTTCTAAGCCATTGTAGGCTTGTTCTTAAGAGAGTGTAAGGGAGTGAATCATACTCTTGTAACCGTGTTCCAATCATAGTGCAACGTTATCGTCGTCTTCCAAAGTGGATGTAGATCATCTTGATCGAACCACTATAAATCCTTGTGTTGTGTGTGTGTCCTGTTTTACTTTTGTTTTCATTTCTATTTCAATTCTCTATTGATTGTGCTTAGAAGAGACGTTGGTCATAACATGAATGATGATTAATACTCTAAAAATGAACGTAAATAAGGAGGATAGCAATTAGAGAATAGATGTTCATAAATCTTTCATCTTCCAACTAGAGACCAAACATGAAGATTTGATGACACTGCCCTTCTTTCTTTCTGTTTACATGCCATACCCCCGCAGTTCATCTCCATTTTTCACTGCAAAGAAAGATGATTACATGTCAACTTTTCAGTTATTTCAAGTATTTTCAGTTGCTCAATCAAATAGATGAATGGAAAGGAGCATCAGTGAACAAACCTGCGCATCTTCCCCAAAAGCAAGTGCTTCACTGAAAGGAGCCTCGGGAACTTGTGGGTTTAATGCAACTGAGGCCTCAGGAACTGCTGGGTTTAATGCAACTGAGGAACTTCCTGCAATGTGGCTGCGGAAATGCCAACAGTACGAGAAAAATTAGGGAACAAACATAAGATTTGAAACCAAAAACACACTTCCTATATTTTGATGAGACATATATATGCAAACAAATTGAACATTTCATACTATAATTAGGGATTCTTTTCTCCATGCTGATAAATAAAATGACGAAACATGGGTATTCTAAGAGATCCTATTGGTAATGTGACATTCCTAATGTACAAGTGTGTAGTTCTGCAATGATGTGAACCAAAATCATTGTAGTTAACATGAACTTTGAACAGTAACTCGTAACAACTAACAAAGGATAACTGTGAGCCAGTACCAAAGTTATTTGAGTCACTTACTTAGGCATTAGAAAAAATAATGTTTTGTTTTAAATAAAAAATAAAAAAATAAAAAAAAATGCATGGACCATGTTTTGATCCCAAAACATGGTCCATGCATTTTTATTTTTATTTTTTTTTCATTTATGCTGCCAAGTTCTTAGAGTTCTCTCTTTATATGCTACATAGAGGAGTACTAACAGTGGTTGTATCCTGGAGGTGACTTGCCAATTGCTATAACATCTCAGAGGAGTAGCAGGCAATATTACCTTTAGCTCAGCATATCTCATACGTGCCTCCACTAAGTTTTTTTTTGAGTGTTTTGAGTTGTTTGTTACTATTATCAGTGCATCTCCCGGGAACAACGATCACACATTAGTGCAAGCTAAGTATTATTTCTTAGTTGCATACGAATATTGTAATTATTTCCAACACTTACTAAGGCATAGTAGTGAACATGGAAAAGCAATACATGCCATCCTTATCAGAAGCAACCTTTGTGACCATAGAAAACCTTGGAACGATGAACAAGTCACCTGCCTCGACGTCCATGAAGTCCCGGTCACCAATCTTAGCACGCCCTTTCCCCCTAACAATATAGGTCAATCGAGGAGATGACAATGCTGGAGAGGTGCTCGATTCTCCATCTACCCTGTCAAGTGACTATCCCGTTGTTAATACAAAGCAAACAGAGAATGTAGTCAAAAGAACATAGTGTGGGATGGTCAAAAGTAAATAAGAAACTCTATAAGCAGGTAGCTACACATTCTAACCTCTCAAGAATGGGACTAAGTCCAACTTTTTCTGCATAAGGTAAATTTGGAAACACAGCTCCTCCATCAAGTTTTTCTAGTAGATTCACCACCATATCATTACGATCTTCTTCCTTAGGCTGAGGGGTCCGAAAATCATTCTCTGTGCAGACAATTCCACACTGTTTTTGCTTACCAATAAAGTTCTGAACTTCCTTGACACTCATCCCCCATGCTTTTCCAATAACATCAGGACTAAACTTAGTAAACATAGCATTTTCACCAGTCAAAGGGAAGTCAGTGAACTCACCATTTTTACAACTTTTCGATGTATCACCCATACAGACAATTACAAGTTCAATTTCATCTTTATTTACAAACCAAGTGACTACACCAGCGGAAATAATTTTGATCTCGCACTGCGAGATCAAAGAATGAAATCGCAGCTTCACATCCGTAGGATGCTTGAGATGTGACGTCATCAAGCCCTTCACTTAACCATAGTTATACACGGGATGTTTTTTTAAACTGCCGTCTAGTCTTGCTCCTGCTATCTTCTGATCATATACAGTCTACAATTTTTGCAGTAAGTTAATTGATTCATATAGAATGTCTACCTAGTCCACAATGAATCAATGATCACATGAATTCCATAATACTCGCAGATGGATCATTTCTCTTTATATCCAATCAATTTTTTATCTCATTAATTCTGCATTAACAGCTTAAATAATGAAATCAGTACAACTATTGGGAGCTGGTAACCAAGCATATTTTTGAATTAATAAAATTTTGGTTATCGTTGGTCTTCCTGTACGAAATGGAACCTCTTAATCCATTTCTTCCTCCCCAAGAAATCGGTGATTGTTTTGCCAGTTTGATAGTTCCGTTATATCACGTTACATTTTGGTCTTTAGCAAGTTTGATCAAAGATCTTTGATGAATATCGCTTCTCCACCACGACGTTGTATCAATGTAGAAGTGCTGCTAACTGTTACGGTGATGATAAAGTTTATGGAGTTGTTGTAAATTCGATTGATATGAGTGTGGATTTCCTTCATTTGACTTTCCATAATTTAGAAATCGAAGAACTTGTCCTCTTCATGTTATAAGTAATTGTTTTTCTTATGATAGATGGAGACGGTAGTCGTTTGTATAACTGTGGTTAAGTCTCAGTTTCATGACGTCACATCTCAAGCATCATACGGCTGTTAAGCTGCGTATTCTTCTCTGATCTCGCACTGCGGGATCAAACTTTTTTCCTACACCAGCTGGTATTGCAATTGTATCGCCCTCATTTATCACCAAAACTCACTTTGTCATGTCGTCATAGCTCTCAAATAGTTTTTCCTTTAAAAAAAAAAAAATAAAAAAAAAATGGTTACACAGATCAGTTTACAACAATAAGGGAGATTTGGAATGGAATCAGCCTGATGATCCTTGCTGTGTACACATCACGGATCTCGACTGCTTCTCAATTAAAAACGGCTGCTGTTTCTAATAGGTGTGTACTTAACTGATTTTCTTCCCTGTTTGTTCGAGGACAGCTCTATGATACGTAAACTTAGGGCCGAGTTTTACTGATCATGAAGCTTACTCGGATTCCTCCCTTAAATTTACGTGCCAAATCTTTTTCTTTTTATTGGTCTATATCTGGATTGGAAATAACAGAGAGATTCAAAAACAAGTACACAAAAATTACTTTACCAAGATTAGAGCTTTTACAAGGGTGAATGTGGATCTTTCATATGTGGCATCACTTTTAAGACATCATCTAGGTATAAATTCTTAAATATTAGGAGAAAATAAATTTTATCTCCAACCCATAAAATGTTGCACCATTCTTTTACTTAATTGTAGGCTTATAATTGGTTCAAATTATTGATTTTTTTTGTTTTTAATGATTTTTATTAACAAAAATGTGATTAGGATGGGAAGACATCCTCTAAGTAAATGTGTAAAACTATAGGTTAACTTAGAGGATGTCTAACTTTTTTTTTGCCACATCATCCTCACATTAATGGGTTAGAGACTATTTTTTATAAAAATTGTTGTGTATCCTATGTGGATGAAGACTTTTTTCTTCACACACATTCCATTGGAGAAGCTATTGGCATTACCATGGTTCTCTTCGGTTCTTAGAATGGCTTTAGATGGAGAATTTCAAATAGGCAAAACTTGGTCCAAGCGGTTTCATGAGTGTGTAATACAGATACAATGGTTGAATAACTCTTCTGGGGATTTTTTAAGACTGGTTGAAATCTCTCCTTCTTCTTCATTCTTGAGTTATATTTGTATACCTTCAGGAAAAGATGTTTAAATATGGAAACGTTTCTGGGATTTACTAAATCCAGATCAAGATGGTTATAAGGAGTTTAATCAACCCAAACAGGGATTGGAAAACAAACTCAAGATTAACAATAGCAATCCTACGGTAGTACCTATCAACACGGTTACTAGCTCCCAGTTAAAATTGGTTAATCCGAAATCCACTCCTTTATCAGACTCTGAGGACGCAAAGGATTTTTATCAGTGGGCGCTAGCAGTACATGTTCAGAATTATCACACGGGTTGGAGCAAGATTGAATCTTATTTAAGAAAAAAACTAGGATGTTCAGAGAAGCTCAATCTCAGATGTGTGCATGGTAAGCTGGCATTCTTTTATGATACTTCAGAGTTAATTTGGAATCAATTCAAGGAAGTAGATAGGTTTTCATGCGGCATAACGAATCTTTCTGTTAGTCAATGGAAAACTGATTTTTCGGATATTAATAAAGCAAATGCAGTTGATCAGGAACACTGGATAGGTATTAGAGGTCTCCCATTTCATCTTTGGGATTATATATCGCTGGAATTAATCTGTGGTTCTTGGGGAAAGTTGCTGGAAATTCATGAGGAGTCCATTAAATTTACAAATCTTAGCAGTTGTAAGATCAAAGTTAACGCAAAAATTCAAGATATTCCGGCGGCGGTCTCTTTCAAAGGCAAATGGGTATCCTTACAATGGATACAGAATACAATTGTTTCTAAGTCTTTACAGACACAAAGGATCAAATCGATTATTGTTGCGCTGGATAATCAGGAATATGACCGTAATCTGATTCGGTCAAATACTTCTGAGCGGAAAAAAATATCGGAAAAGTAGTGGAGTCGTCCTGTACGTCAGAAACAAAGGCTCACAACATATCGTGTGCGAAATCAAATCAATCAGCTGTTTCTCGTAATTCAAATTCAAACACAGAGTCAATTGCGGTGGTAAAAAGGCTAAATAAAGTCTGGAGAAAAGTAGCGGATAATCAATTAAAGGGTACTCGAGATAATCAATTAAAGGCAACTGGGGTTAAACAAGTTAAAGAAAATGATTTGTTGGACACGGAGAAAGAAGTGCTGATTCCTTGGGTTACAAATACAAGAAAAAAACGCGGGTCGGGTCGTAATATGGGCCAGATGGGGAGAGTGATTCACAATAATGAAATGTGGATCGGCTCTACACCGGCTAAGGGTGGAACTCATGTCCATGACCCGAAAAACAATCTGGGTTTTGATATTGGCAAGGTGGGGGGAGTGGCAAATTCGGGCGAGGTCTTAGGCCCATTTGTCGGCTCTACATCAATGAAGGATAGAACTCCAGCCCATGACCCGGATTGTGCGGAAACGCGTTTTCTGCATATCAATCTAAATGTGTCTGAAACAGATAATAGCCCTAAATTCTTATCGGTGTCTGGGTCTGATGAAATTGAACATAAGAATCATGATGCTCAATCAAGAATGCAAACGCAAATCGATTTCAATAAGAAGATGGGTATTTCGATTGACCATCCATCTTTGAAACACATTAGCAAAGAAATTTTGGATAGGGACAATTTTAATTCAGATGATATGGAAGTTCCGCTGAGTGAAGATGATGATGGGCTGGCGGAGTTCGATGCTGAGGAAGATATCCAAGAGTTGCAAGTTCACCATGAAGGAGAAGCTGAAATAGATGCAGTAAAGTGTACTTTTGAAGGAGAAAATCTGGATTTGGAGGTAAGCTTTAATCCAATTATTTCTAGGGAAAGGGTGGTTACTTAATGGATCACAAAAGCTTAAGTTGGAACATTAGGGGTTTAGGGCATGACTCTAAACTAGTGGCAATTAGGAATGCAATTAGGAAGAACAACACCCTTCTATTGTTACAATTCAAGAGTCGAAAAAGGAGTGGGTAGACGATGCGTTGATTCGTTCTTTTTGGGGCACAAACAGATGCAATTACATTGTTTTAGCTTCTGAGGAGGCTTCGGGTGGTATTATAGTTATGTGGAAGGAAGAACTGTTGAAAATGGAAGATCATTTACTGGGGGCGTTTTTTGTTTCTATCAAGTTCAGAAATTTCGCAGATGATTTTCAATGGATTTTTACCGCGGTGTATGGTGCAGCAGATTCGGGCTATTACAGTCAGTTCTGGCAGGAATTGAAAGATATCAGATTAGTGTTTGATGAGCCGTGGCTTCTGGGTGGGGATTTTAATGCCATTTTATGTGCAGATGAAAGAAATCGTCATGGTGGTGGGTTAGCAAACAGAAGGGCTTTCAAATCTTTGGTGAATAAATTTGGTCTAATTGACTTACCCTTGTTTGGAGGGAGATTTACGTGGACAGGTTTTTACTTTCCCCTGACTTTCTTGCGCACTGTCCGGCTCCGATTCAGTTGAGATTAAGCAGACCAATCTCGGACCATGCACAAATCATGCTTTGCTGTACCTCGGGAGATAAGAAAAAATCACCGTTCAGGTTTGATAATTTCATTTTGTCGCATCCTGATTTCTTGAGAAACCTAAAAGTATGGTGGGATAACCGTGTTTTTGTGGGAAAACCTAGTTTTATTTTCTCTAAAAAATTACAGGCTATTAAATTCATTATCAAAAACTGGCAAAAGCAAACCTATGGTAATTTACAATATCAGATTGATAATTTAGAGCTAAATATTGATGTGCTTGACTCTCTTGAGGAAATTGTGGTTTTGTCTGAAGATGAAGTGGTGGAAAGAGAGCAAGCAAGGATACAACATGCTTCATTGTCTCTTTCTCTGGCTAGAAAACTTAATCAAAGGGCAAAAGAACGGTGGTACAAGGAGGGTGAAAAAAAACTCTGGTTATTTGCATCAGTTGGCTTCGTATAAATACAAGCAAAATACCATTAGTGGTTTGAAAATAAATGGGTCGTTGTGCTATGACAAGCAGCAGATTGCTCGAGAAGCGGAATCTTTCTATACTGCATTGTTTACTGAGAAGCACATTTCAAGACCTAGGTTTGATGATCTTGAGATGCGGAGTATTTCTGTTATGGACATCATTTCTTTGGAAAAGGAGTTCTCTGAGGAGGAGGTGAAAAATGTGATACATCACTTTGGTGTCAACAAAAGCCCGGGTCCGTACGGGTTTACAATGGAATTTTTTAAACATGCTTGGGAGGTAGTGAAGGCAGATTTATTACTGGTGATCAGGGAGTTTGAAACTAACTGCTCTCTTGATTGGCGTATAAACTGCACCAATATTACACTCATTCCTAAATGTAAAGGGGCAGTATCTTTTCACAACTTCAGACCAATAAGTCTCATTGGTAGTGTTTACAAAATTATTTCTAAATTGTTGGCGGAAATAATGAAGAGGGTGATGCCGTCTATCATCTCAGAGTTCCAGGGCGCTTTCATCCAAGGTAGGCAGATTCATGATGCAGTTTTAATTGCTTCGGAGATGATAGACTCAAGACTGAGGGCTCAACAAACTGGCCTTATATGTAAGGTGGACTTTGAAAAAGCGTTCGATAATGTGAATTGGGGATGTGTGGATATTACTCTTGATAAGTTTGGTTTTGGTCATAAATGGAGAAACTGGATTAAATGGTGTATTACGACTCCTAGATTTGATGTCTTGCTAAGAGGTGAAGCAACTAACTTGTTCCGAAGTCAAAAAGGAATCAGACAAGGAGATCCGATCTCGCCTTTCTTGTTCATTCTAGTTGCTGAGGTGCTCTCTTTGATGTTTAAATTGGCTGAAGAGCAAGGTATGATTTCTGGTTTTAAAGTAACTTCCCAAGGTACGGTAATAACCCATTTACAATTTTCGGATGATCTAATAGTCTTTTTAGAAGATAACGAGATGCATGTTCGTAATCTGAAAAACATTCTTACAGCTTTTGAAACTATATCTGGATTAAAAGTAAACTTTAGGAAGAGCACAATTGTTGGGTTGGGACAGTTGCACAATGCGGAAATATGTGCAGAGATATTTGAATGCTCTTGTTCTCAACTTCCTTAGAAATATCTGGGAATTCAATTAGGAAGCAAATCGAGCTGCAGATTACTGTGGAATGAAGTAATTCAAAAATTTCAACAAAAATTAGCAGGGTGGAAAAGAAGTTATTTATCCAAGGGGCAGAGGTTGGTGATGATACATAGTGTTCTTGCAAGCTTGCCAATATACTTTTTAACGCTGTTCCAGATGCCGATAAGTGTAGTGAAAGAGCTTGAAAGAATAATGAGAAATTTTCTTTGGGGTTCGAGTACTGGTACGAAGAAAAGAAGTTGGGTGGCGTGGTCTAAGGCTAATCTTCCAAAAATCAGAGGTGGTCTGGGGATTAAGAAGTTACGTCTAGTAAATAAAGCATTACACTCGAAATGGATATGGAGATATGGCGGTGAAAAACATGCGTTGTGGAGAAGAATTATAGCAGAGAAATTTGGAGGAAATCTGCTAGCTATTTTCCCTAATCTTTCAAGCAGGACTATAGGAAGGAGTCTCTGTATGGGCATCCTAAAGGCAAGGGACTTCACTAAAGAAGGTACTGATGTAATTTTAAGGAATGGTGCTGGTATATACTTTTGGGAGGATGTCTGGGTAGGTGATCAGGCTCTTAGAAATATTTCTCCAACTTTATTCAAACTTTCAAAAGGTAAGAAGCTAACTGTCAAGGAAATGGTGTCAGACCAAGGTGCTTGGAATTTACAGCTTATCAGGGCACTAAATGAACTGGAATTGCAGGAATTTATTCATCTGTTGCACATTATTGGCGACCCTAATGATATTATTTCTGCTGATAACGATGAGAGATATTGTAGATACGGAGATGGAAAAGGCTTTTCTGTGGCATCGGCTTATGCGGCACTAGAAACAGAAGGTTTTATAGCCTTTCCGGACAAGCAATTATGGAATCCGAAAATACCACTGAAGGTTTCCTTTCTTGCTTGGACGTTATGCTACAATGGTGCCCCAACACTGGATTCTCTTTTTAAGGAAGGTATGGTTCAAGATGCAAAATGTTTATTTTGTGGTATGCAGGAGGAAACTAACACACATTTGTTCCTACATTGCAAGACTACTTATGAGGTTTGGACATATTTCTTGAATAGTTTTGGCATCGAATTGGTTTTTGCAAGTGATGTGAGAAGAACTTTGTGGGAATGGAGTAACAAGAAGAGCAAAGACAGAATCAAGCGCCTTTGAGGGTATCTGCCGTTCGCTATTTGGTGGATTATATGGGGAGAAAGAAACAACAGGTTGTACAAGAAAGTTAGCAGGGGTATCAAACAGATTCTGGAGTATATTGGGAGGCGGTGACTTACACTCCCATGTAAGTGTTCCTAGGTTTTCTTCACTAATTTAGTGGAGTGATCTTTTTTATTTTAAATTTGCCCTTTTACCGTCAAATTTTTTTTTTATCACCAAAACTTTCTGATTCTCCCACTTCTCAAAAATCATACCAGGAGTACCACTTCCTAGAATATAATATATGATTATAATCAGTAAATATATCAATGGAACTTGAAAAATAAAATAGAGAGATTCAGAATATAAATTTATACCCTGAACAACATACGCGATCTTGGGTGAATCACAATAGCTTGGTAAAGCTAAACTGTTTTGGCGAACGAGTAATTTAGAAGCACTAAAATTGATCTCTTTAAGCATTTTTAGACAAGTTGATGACCATAAAAACAAAGATCCACTAGGACCTCCGTAACGAAGTCTTTGAGCTCTCGATTTCAACACTTTCGCCATTACTTCCAGTTAAAGCAAAATAAAAAGATTGAATTTTTCCCAACACCAAGAGAGCAAAGGAGAGTGAGGTAGAGGAGCAAAGGATATGTGTTTGAGTTCGATTAGATTGGGGGACCGTGACATTCTTTTGCCCTAGATTTTAGCTAAATCGACCCCACGGAAAAGGCGCAGTTTTTTTGCCGCCTAAGATTTTAATGTTGCTTGGATTCGGACAACTATTACACGTCCAACGGCTCCTACTAAATAGTAGTAGAGGGATTTCCTGTTTAGTCCACTAAACCCGACCCGGTTTAGTGGCTAGTCCAGCCAAAACTTCTTCTTAATCGTTAGTCCAAAAAAATTTAAATTCAAGTAAATTTACCTATATACCCTGAACATTATAAGTCTGTTTTTTACATTTAAATTCAAGTAGTAACTAGTATACTAGTAGTATGTAGTATACTAATAGTATGTAGTATACTAGTAGTAACTAGTATGTAGTATGTAGTAATAACATATGTAGTATGTAGTATACTAGTAGTAACTAGTACTAATAGTAATATGTTATGTATTGATACTACTACATATTGATATGTAGTACGTTATATATTGACACTACATGTTGATATGTAGTATATGTTTGATATGTAGTATGTTATATTGATACTACATATTGATATGTAGTACGTTATATATTGACACTACATATTGATATGTAGTATATGTTTGATATGTAGTATGTTATATATTGATACTACATATTGATATGTAGTACGTTATATATTGACACTACATATTGATATGTAGTACGTTATATATTGATATGTAGTATGTTTGATATGTAGTACGTTATATATTGATACTACATATTGATATGTAGTATGTTATGTATTGATACTACATATCAAAAAATTGTTATGTATTGATACTACATATGTTACTACTAGTACTAGTTACAACTAGTATACTATACTACTAGTATACTAGTTATCAATATGTAGTACATATCAATAGTATAGTAAACTAGTATAACTATACAAGTATACAAGTATACTAGTATAACTAGTATACTTGTATAGTTATACTAGTATAGTACATATTAATATGTAGTATCACCGTATTAATATTACTAGTATTTCGTAACATACTACTAGTAACATTTACATGTGTTGATACTAATTAGACCTAGAAGGGTGTTTTAGGCATTTCGAAAATACACTTTATAATCTCCACGAAGTTTATGGACTAGAGAGTAAATGTTTTTCATGGGTGGACTAGCCATTAACTGGGTCATGAAAAAGTGGACTAGCTAGTAATTCCTACATAGTAGTATTGTTTGGTAGCTCATGGAACACCAACATGACGTACGTGTAGAAATCTATATTCCATTTTAATAATTGTGTAATCCAGTGTGTTACGAAAACAATATAATAGTAAACTTTTTTTACAGGTGAACTAACCTAACGGCATGCAATCGAGTTTTTTCATGTATTTGCGTGCATTTAGGCAGTTGATGACTTGACTAGACGATGAGTCTTAGTATTGTTGAGTCGGACATGATTGACGAATTCCCTATGATTCATGGATTGAGCATGTCTGCTGAGACAGATGTATAGTTCTCGAATAAATGTTGATAGTTGAATCAACATGATGAATATTGATAATCTGAGCAAATATTGCTCGTTTGATGAATTACTGAATATTGATAGCTGAATCAAGAATCAATATAGATAGTATGAGCAAATATTGCTCTTCTGAGCAAATATTGTTCACTCGATGAATTACTGAATATTGATAGTCTGAGCAAATACTGCTCGTCTGAGCAAATATTGCTCATTTGATGAATTACTGAATATTGATAGTCTGAGAAAATACTGCTCGTCTGATGAATTACTGAATATTGATAGTTGAATCAATATTCATAGTCTGAGCAAATATTGCTTGTTCAATGATTATTGGTAGCACGACCAAATAAAATATTGGAAGCTAGACCGAATATAATTGATTTGAATGTTGATTGATGGATCAACATAAAAATATTGGTGATTGAACCTGTTCAGAATTATGCTTTGCAGAGCATTTGATTCGAAACCCTAATTTTGATCGATTGCGGATCAATTAATGACTTATTGAAAATGAATGAGCGAGAGAGACCGGCTACATGGTATGATGAACCGACCATGTAGCGTCCAAATGTTTGAATGAGCAAGTACCAAAGTCCTTTGCATACCCGTTGATAAAAAAATGATTAAATGCTGGTTTAATCATTATTAAAATAGTGCTCGGTATTAGGTAATAAAACCTAATTATGGAGAGATAAGGGACGACCAAGGGGTATAGAAATGTCCCTTGGTGGTCGTGGGACCAACTGATGGTCGTTTGATCAAATTCCAAGTTGTCTGGAAAGAGTTTGAACCCAATATGAATCGTAGAAAGTAAATTTGGTCAAATTATGACGGTGTGTGGGACTGGATCCTTACAAGCCAAAGGGTCGACCATCGTCGACCAAGCTAGCGTGCCTGTGTCACGATATTGATCGTGGCTCAATTCTGAGAGTTTTGATATTTTATGACGCTCGTTTGAGCAATATTTTGGATTTTTAGAAGAGTTTGATCTTGACTGAAACGTTCAATTTTGCTTGATCGAGCAAGTAGGACATTGCTCGTGCGATCAAAATTTTAATAACAATAAAATAATAATATTTTAATATTTGTTGTGAGAAGCCTAGTCGGTCATGTAACCATTTGACTTTTGGCTTTTGCTAGTTTGAGCAACATTGGTGATAATATGGAAAAAAACAGGATTTTTCTCAAACGGATGAGTTTCATGAGATGAGAGAAGAAATAATAATAAAATAAGGAATTAGAGAGGTTTGGGACCAGCCACGGCTAGGGCATGACCGGCCGGCCGTTGGGCCTAGTCCCGTGACACTCTTCCTTATTTTACATTATTATTTTCATCGTGTGAGGAAACATGGAGAAGATATTTGAATATATTTTGTTTAATGAAGAAAATAAACAAAATAAAGTAGGAGATACAGGATAATATATTTTCCAAATAAAAAAAATGGTGGGTACCACATACCCACGACAAGTTGTAATCTAAGCTTTCTTTAATAAATATATGCTTCAAAAAAAATGGTGACTTCATGATGAGATATTCTTTGACACGTGGCATATTCTTATTTGAGGATTTTGTGTTGTCCTGACACATGGCGCATTCTCATAGGGGCAATTATTTGGTAATGGATATGCTAAAGGAAAGTGGTTTCCTTTGAAAACTATAAATACTGGTTGAAGCAGATGGAAAAAGGGGGAGGTCCAGAGAAATATCATAGTTTTAGATTTTTCTTTTCTTTATGCTTTTGTAATGGAATAACGTTGTACTAGGGCTAGATGAAGCCCTATGATGTATGCAAGAGGATTTCCACTATTTTTCTATAACAATTCAATTTGGTCCTTGTTCTCGTTTCATAATTATAGTAATTTTCTTCACGTGCTTATTTTATTGAGTTTTATATTCTATTCATAGAGAACAACACTTTAAGTGAAGATAAATTATTAATATTTTTGAGAACTTCAATACAGTGGGTTATAATGTTTTACCTTCTAAGATGTAAATATTCGTGTCCTAAATCGCCTTGAATAATCTAATATAGAAAATGGTTGAATAATCTAATATCCAACATAGTGGTGGAATTAAAGCCCTGGTGTCTTTATTATTTATTTATTTTATTAATTTTTATCTTATATTATTCTTTGTCTCACTTGATTTAATTAGAAATTAAAGGTAACAAATTTAGTCCATGTTGAACGAACTGTATTTGTATATTGTCCTATCGATAGTCGTGCACTTGCGGCACAATTAAAACCCCATCAAGTTTTTGGCGCCGCTGCCGGGGACTGATAATTGTTATTTTTTGTTTCTATTAAATTTGTAAATATTAGGATAGTTTAGAAAATTATTTTTTATTTTTATTTTTATTTTTTATTTTATTTTATTTCTATATTTTACTTGGGTATCTTTTTATTTTTGGTGAGAAGGATAACTTGGCATAAAAGTGCCTGGCTTGATTAGGGTATACCCATATTAATTGGGGTATACCCAGTAAGACAAAATAGGGTCATTTGGAAGTAAAACAAGCTACCCCTTACCATATATTTTCTAAATGTCTAATATACCCTTGTATAACTAACACTAAAAATTCTGATTAGGTTAATTAATTGAGTTCAGATTGATTAATTGAGTAGATTAAAACTTATGAAATGAAATATTGTTTTTGATTGAACTTATTTGGGAAGATTTTTTATAAAAAAAAATTTGTTTTGAGAAAATCTTTTGCAACAGAAATGAAAGCACACAACCCAAACACTTCTACAAAGGGGATTGCAAAGCTGTTGTATGAAATCATACTCAAAATTAGATCAGAAATCAACACTTTCAGTTCTTAAAGTATGAAAAGTTGATAAGGTCGACGAATGAAGACTATGCCGACTATATTTGGCCGGCAAGGTATCTGAATGAAGAAAATGCCGACTAGCTTTGGTCGACAGGGTATTTAAATGAAGAAGATGTCGACTATATTTTTTTTTTGACACACATGAGACAGCTATTGAAAAATATTAGTTGGCAAGATTTACAAAAAAAAAAACTCGCCGGCTGTTTGAAAATACCCTGCTGGTTGTATTAGTCGGCAAGATCTTCAAAAAATACCATGTCGGATGTTGAAAAAATTTACAGTCGCCATGGCTGTTATGAAAAGTCGGCAAGATATGCATGTTACGACCTTGCAGACCAAAACCACAGATATCATAATTTTCGATTTCTAACCTAATATAACAATCAAATCACACAACACAATGATGGGTTTGAGTTTAAACATCATTTATTGTCTTCTTTTCGTTGGTAGAGTCAACAATTTTTTTGGACAATCAAAGTTGAAGATTTTTATATGGCTTTGGTTGATGGAAGATGCATATGAAGAAGAAGAAGAGAAGATTAAGAGTTGTTTAGTTTTTTAATTTTAGGGTTAATGAAATTAAGAAATTGGTTTATTTTTAAGATTTAATTAGTTCAAGGGTATTAAAGTAAAATTACCCTTTTATGAAAATGCCGACTAGGTCCCCTTAAAATTGGGCTTACCCAAATCAAGCCAGGTAAAAGTGGAAGATCAAAATTTTCTGCTAAAAAGGTAAATAAAATAACCAAAGATTTTATTTTATTTGTTAGATATTCATTTATTTTTGTAAATATTCAGATTAAGAAAAATTCTTATTCTCCTGATTTTTATTTTATTGTACATAATTAGAATAGGATTTTATTTATTCTTGTAGTTAAATATTTATTTTTATCTTATTTTCTTTATTAAAAAAAGAATACATGTGCACACACCAATTGCATCATCCGAAACACCACAAACCTTAGCCTAGTACCGTTGACCAGTCTTTGACTGTAGGTATATTCTGCTTAATGTAACCCGAGCCTACCTATTTTAGTCGACCTTGTATTTGCATGTGCACAGAAAATGTCGAGCTGGTATTATAAAGACCAATACAATGAATATCCAACAGAGTTTCAAAATGGACATTACTACTTTGACCATAGTGTATATAGTGTTTAGGAACACCAACCTTTTCAAGGTTATGGTTCATACCATGGTGAGCCCAATTACTGTCCGCATGCGTACCGATCATATGAGCAAGAAAATAAGAAATATCATAGCACTAGTTCATCGTCTTTGGATGACTTAATTAAACAGTTAAAAACTAGTCCTTATTATGATCCATCTATTCCAATTCTTCCTCTAAAAGAGTCTCTCAAGATATTAGCTAATCATTCTGGTCCTATTCTTCATTTAGAAGAGTCTCTCAAGATAAGTTCACGTTAGAGACGAAAGAAAGAATTGCTCGAAATAATCTTAATTTCCAATATAGTGTTCCTAATACCACTCTTTAAAATGAGGATAGTTATTATTCACATAATCAAGATGACAAGGTTAGAATTGGAAACACTACCTTTTTGGATAAGGTTCGATCATCTTCATGTTATTATGATGATGATAAGGATAGTGTTGATGAATAATATAAAACATGTAGGCATAGTGATCAAGAATTTATCACTCTAATTGAGCTTCATGATGAAAATATTATCTCTGATTCAAATCCTAATAATTTTAATGATTACTCACCAATTCAAAAGGATGGTGATTTAACTAGAGATACCACTGTGTTAGACGATGAAATATTAGTTCGTGATCCTTTGGCCTACATTATGTTTGACAATCCGTTATATGATGAACATTTAAATAAATCATAGGGAGTAAGTATGATTAACACCTTAGTTGTTGAGCCTTTGCTAGAAACTTTATCTGATAATATTTTATATGATTGTGATGATAGTTTAATTATAGGAACGAGTTTATCCGGAGACTAGTGTTTTAGATTCCAGTGATTCGGAAATAATAGTCTCTGATGAGGATTATAAAAGTGTAGAACCACTTGATTACAATCTAGAAGAAATAAAAGACCATTTCCTAAATCTGATAATTTAGAAATTAAGGAAATTGTGACAAGTTTATCCAAGGATATTGACAACTCTAGGTTTGGGGTGAATATCATTATCCCTGTGGTTTACCCTTGACTCTTTTAAAGTTCCCTAATTTGGGACTTGACGTATGTGACTCTACCATCATAAAAGACTATCTTTATATACGTTTTCCTGAACCTAGTTATGTCCACAAAGAAACTCAATAGTGTTTTTGGGTAAAAACAGTTTCTACTGGTTTTGGTAAATTTGGGTGTGTTTATGAGAAATGAATTTAGACCTAAACAAATGAACTGAACGGGAGTACTTTAGATTCGGGAGATCAATCTGTACAATCCTGGCCTAAACCAAGAAATATCCCTTCCAGTCTTGCTTCGGTCACAAAGTGAAGGAGAATGGTTGGTCTTAGGGAGGGAAGCAAAGAAGATGTTTAGACCAGAATGGTTAATTCTGAAGGTGTGGCTATTTTATGACTTGTATCGGAATGTTAAAACTGGCTTTCGGTATCAGTTCTCTTGTGTTTTTCTGGATACTTGTATTGTTGTTAACCAAAATCTATGTTTTTGGTCGAAATAGGTAGAAACCTATTTATACAAGTCATAGTTGACCGCACCCTGATCTCGTAGGAAGTGGGAGTAGTTGAGTGATGTAGAAGTGGGGTAATGTGTAAATGCTAGAAACCACGTCCCCACTATGAAGGAAATAGGTTAGGTCAAACACACTACTTATTGCCTCCACTAAATACCCTGCTTTCCTGACACTTTCTTATAATGGGTGTGTTGCATGCCGCACGCTGTAAACCGCCAAACCAATACCCTGATGAACATCCCCCAGTTTGTGACATGTTTGATGTCTCGAGTATTTTCGTGGAAAATGTGTAGCATATTGCCGAATGAGTCTTGTATCCAATACCTAGATATTATGTTTAATTATATGCCAACTAAGTAGCAGATGTCCATGTGTGGTTGGTCGCCCAAGACATACCATATTTCGATCAATTCTGTGGAGAATTTGGACGGATGAGATTGTAATTCATGAGAGAGGATGGCCATTGATTATAGCCACATTATGTTGGAATCTATTAATGGTATAGTGGCATAGCCTCTCCTATGGCATGGTTGCATAGCCGCGCATGTGGCATTGCGGCATGGCCAAAGCTATGATTTGGCGTTGTGGCCAAAGTTAGGGCTTGGCGGAGTGTCCAAGGCTAGAATTCGGCGTCGTGGCAAAAATTAGGGCTTGGCGGCGTGTCCAAGGCTAGGATTTGGCGGTGTGGCCAAAATTAGGGCTCGGAGGCGTGGCCAAGGCTAGGATTTGGCGCCGTGAACCAAAATTAGGGATTGGCGCCGTGGCCAGGGCTAGGATTTGGCACCGTGGCCAAAATTAGGTGGCCAGGGATAGGATTTGGCACCATTGCCAAAGTTAGGGGTTGGCGGCATGGCCAAGGCTAGTATTTGGTGTCGTGGCCAAAATTAGGGCTTGGCAGCATGGCCAAGGGTAGGATTTGGCGTCGTGGACAAAATTAGGGCTTGACAGCGTGGCCAAGGCTAGGATTTGGCATCGTGGAAAAAATTAAGGCTTGGCGGCATTGCCAAAATAAGGGCTTGGCGGCGTGGCTAAGGCTAGGATTTTGCGTTGTGGAAAAAATTAGCGCTTGGCAGCATAGCAAAGGCTAAAGTGGCTCGTGGCATGTTGCGGGGCCGAAGTGGCATAACTTGGGTCCACGACCAGAAATTAGGGTTTTGACGAATGCCACTGAAGTAAAAGTATTATTTCAATCATGAAAACCTAATTGGAGTTGGTTATGACTTTGGATTGTACCAAAGACCAATATCCAAGGATCAACCAATTTCCAATCAACAACCAAAGGTTGGATTTCACAATTGATCGATACAACGCACAACCTGTGATATTTCAATTATATAACAAAACATAATGCGAAATAGAAATAACCTGGGACCTAGTCCATATTGAACACCACACTGTATTAAGTCGTTACAGACACTAGCCTACTACAAACTAACTTCGGTCTGGACTGTAGTTGAACCCTAATCATTATCACACTGATTCAAGGTACAGTTGTGCTCCTTAGTCTCTGATCCCAGCAGAATACTACGCACTCCTTAGATGATCTCACCCACAACCAAGAGTTGCTATGACCCAAAGTCGAAGACTTGAATAAACAAATCTGTATCACACAGAAAAGTCTACGATAATAGATAAATCTGTCCTCCACAGATAAACCTACGAGTTTTGTTCCGTCTTTTGATAAAATTAAGGTGAACAAGAACCAATCAATATCCCAGACTTATATTCTCGAAAAATAACCTAGAATTATTGATCACCTCACAATAATCTAAATTGTATGGTAGCGAAACTAGATATTGCGGAATCACAAACGATGAGGCGAAGATGTTTGTGATTTATTTTTATCTTTCCCTATCGGAGATATAATCTCAAGCGAATTATTCAATTTGAACTCGTACGATAGAAAATGGCAAGATCAGATTACTCAAATACAAGAAAAGTATTTTCGTTTGGCTTCACAATCCCAATGAAGTCTTCAAGTCGTTAACCGACATGATCTCGAGAAGAAACCTACAGTTAATGGAGAATTGACTCTAGAAAAACTAACTAGTATCACACAAGAGGTGTGGGGATTAGTTTTTTCCAGTTGCTAGATGTCTCCTTTATATAGTTTTCAAATCAGGGTTTGCAATCTAAGTTACCTTGGTAATAAAGCATTTAATATTCACCGTTAGATGAAAACATGATTTATCTAAGATAATATCTTTCAACCGTTAGATCAAAATTTTGCTATTGTCACACACATAAATGAAATATATTTCATTTAGGTTTGAGTAACCGTACCTAAACTTGTACATTTGTTTGGTTCACGAATAGTTAACCAATTTTTATTCATATGAGCACTTTCATATCAACCATATTCATCTTCTTCATAACTAGTTCAAATGACTCATAAGAACTAGTTCAAGAGTTGTTCAATTGCTTAGATCTTTATACATAGACACAATCGAAACAAAATCGGTTTGATTCACTCGAATCAATTCATTAACAATATAGCCACGGTTTGCAAAGATTGCATTCCTTATTGATTTATTGTTTAAGTTAGAGCTGTCAATTTCTAACTCGGCCCGCGGGTTGGACCTAACTTGGCTTGTTTCAACCCGGCTTGGCTTGGCCCATTGTATAAACAAGCCGGGTTAGGGTTGTCATATCTAGCCCTAGTAAAAACAAGCCTGGCTAGGGTCAACCCGCGGGTTACCCGTCAATTTCCTGTGAGTTACTAGTTTAGGAATTTTAAGTTTCTAATTTAGTCATTTTAGGATAATTTTAGGGTTTTGTGGTAGAAATAAAAGTTCATATATTCCTTGAATGATTTAATACAATCCAAATTTCATTTTATTTAGGGTTACTGAGTAGTGGGAGCTTTTTTAGCGTTTTGTAAAGCATTGACCAACATAAATATACAATTATATATAAAATAACAAGCAAAAGTAATCAATAACCACGAAATGGGGAGCTTTTCCCACTACTCCCCTATCATCTCTAACTGCCCGCCTTTACTGACACTTTCTTATAATGGGAGTTGTTGCACGTCGCACGTTGTAAACCGCTAAACAAATACCTTGGTGAACATCCCCCAGTTTGTGACATGTTTGATGTCTCGAGTAGCATGTGGTTCTATTAGGTCAAATAACTGAGTTATTTGTGAAGTCAATATTTGTAAAATATCATATGTATTCGATGCATACAGAGCATCGCTTTTAATCAAGTACCTCAAAATAATTGATGTTCATGAAGCATTGTTGTTTTAGAGCTCGTCTAAGTTAGTCGCGGAGCTTAATGTCTTAAAAAAAACATGACCGGCTGTATTTAGGGAGATGATAGAAGCCACGCGTGCATGATAGAGGTTGGTCAGTCAGTCCCTATAGGAGAGTGGCGGTTGGTAGCCATTCTAACATCCTATCGGTCGGCCCAGGTTGGATCTGGACCGGTTAAATCGTCTAGCCAGGTTGAGTGGCTGAGATTATTTGCGGCAGTTGATGGCTGCCACTGGATTATGAAAACAGCGCGATCAGCCTCTTTTGGGCGATTGTTCGGGGGCCACATGGGCGAGCCGTGGCCTGGCCGATCGCTCCTCATTGAAGATGGGTGGCCAGTGATCACATCGTCACCGTGTTGGCCATCTAAAATATGATCTAAACCGTCCAACTAAGCTAGTGAAGTTAGACGGACGAGATGATTTCCGGAAGTTGTGTAACATCGCTAACTCAAATTAGGGTTTTAAATTCGTGTGACCATCCCTATTTAGGTTGATTGATTCAAGGCATTGGTTGTTGATTCAAGAAGGAAGATTGGCCACATACAAAGATGGGTTGCCGGTGATCATGCTGACATCTTATTGGTCACATGAAATTGGATTTAATCCAGTCAATTTGGCAGGATAAGATGGACGGTTGTGATCGTTTTGTGATGGTAGCACACTGCCGTAATGCAAATTAGGGTTTCCAAAACAGCGCGTTTACCCTACTTTGGGAAAGCGATTTGATACACTCCTGGCTTGTTGTGTGTAGTTCGATCGGCTAGGGATGGAGGTGAGTCGACAGTGAAAACACCGGAACCTCTTTGATCATTCGAAACACGATCTAAGTTGTCCAATAAGGCTGGCTAAGTTGGGAGGATGCTATAGTTTTGAGATCGTTGTGGTCGGTCTTAACTCGTTGGAGTTTATCTTTCGCAGTGCAATTATACTATGTATGGCTAGCGACTAGTACCACTACTGGCGGGTTTAGGGGATTACGATTGGTTAGGATGATACTGGACCCTCCGGTGGACATCGTGGATTTTTCCTAGTTCCGCTAGGAAAAGGATAAGCTTGTTGAATTGAGTGGCCAAATCGTATGGCCTTGATCATTTTTTGATACTGACATGGGCAGTCTAGATTAGATTCCTTAAGGAATTAGGCGCATTGACCAACCAACTTCCAATTTTATTTAAAGGTGCGTATGTCGGGTTTAGAGCGATATGATTGGTCGATAACAAAGGGGGTGGCAAGAAGAAACACAGAGCGTGGCTAGCCGACCACAGGTGGCGCCTGTTGAGATAAATCGGTCGGCCAAGTGGCGCGGCCACGCCATCTCGTGTTGTTGCTCCTACTTTCCGCAGTTCCTCTTTTACTTCTCGTTTTCTGATTTTAGGGTAATAATTTTCTCCTTCTAGTCCATGGCGGATTAATTTCCTAGTTTTCCTAGGTTTAGTTTATCGCGCAGGGCACAAAGGACTGAAATTTGCGGGTTTCCACAAAACCAATTAATTTTTTGGTGAATTTTGTGCGCTCATACAAAATCACTAATTATGATTCAGAGGGCATCATAACTTTGTGTGCCCCTAATTGAGTATTTCCATGCATATCTTAATCTTGACACTTCGGAAAATTCATGATGCTCAGTTGCAAGAGAGCATTAATTTTCGTGTCATGTGAAAATCAAGAGTTCGGCTGGGAACATAGCATGGAATGAATATTCGGCAGGCTCTGGCATTAGTAGGTAATGCAACTAGGAGCTTAAATACTCATTAGGCTCTATACTAGTGAATAATTCATCTAGGAGCTTGAGTTCAATATAATATGAAGAGAGATATAGGCACTCATTGGATTCGTATATATTCTTCAAATTCTTTGCGGAATATAGATATATCAAGGTCTACTACTTCTGATGCTGGGTCAGGTAGGCATATTTTTATAGTTTTCGCCCTATACTAAAAACCACCATCAACATTAAGTCCCCTGCTTAGCACATAACAGTGACATTGTTGCGGGGTAAGAATTAGATGGTGACAGACAAAATTAAAAGATAAAGCAAATAGATATTACCAGGAAAATTCTAATTTCCCTTCAGCAATGGGACCGCGCGGCCAGTGGTTTTCGTAGTAGCGTGTTGCTAGCTCGGCTATGGGGCATGAGTGCTACAGACCCATCCATCTATTCCCGTTCATGGAGAAAAAATGAATCATTCTTCTAGAATCTTTGTTCGTATAAAAAGGGGTATCAACCCTATCCCATTTTTGTTGCTCGTCTGGCTTCGTGCTTTCATCTGTAGTAGACGGCTCATCTTCGTCACCATTAGGAGCTCCATCACGAGCTTTCCCATCATCGTCAGCAAGGTAAGTACATCTTGTTCTTTTTTCTTTTTGCAAGTATGAACTTTCGTTGTACGTATAACTTCCACATTTTTGAAATTTCATCAAATCCTGAGTGAACTTCATCGATCCTCTCCGGAATGTGTAATAAGGATCTGTATCCATAAAATGAGCATCTAGCATCTCCAGTAGGTTTCAAAATTTACAAAACCCCATTGTGCTCAATTGCAAGAAGCCTTGACTTTAAGTTATTTGGTGTCTGGACTGCTGAGTCGCAATTAAAATGTTCTTTGAACTCCTGAGCATTGACTGACACGAAATTGTATTTATTCTAACTCTTTATCTCATAGGCATTTTCTTTCCTTTCTGATTGCGATGATGATATGCTTTGAATGCCTATATGGGAAAAATATTCCTGAGTCGTTGAGTGAAGTAGACGAGCTGAGAGGCGTTCGTTGCCGACATACTGCTATCAAGTCTTAAAGGAATTTGTTCCAATTGACATCTTTTCAATCATTTTCTGAATCTTGGATTATTGTATGGAATTGGATGCAGTGAGCAGTCCACAGTTACACTTATGTTTGGTTACTAGAGCTGTACTCTTTGAGTATGCTTGGGAATACAATGCGTTCTTGCAAGGAGTTGTAGATGCGTGCTATATCCGATGGCGTAGCCGGATATGTGAAAATATCTCTGCGGCGCACTTTTGGAGTCTTTGATGCATGTGTACGGCTTCATGTTGAGAAATTCATGTGGCTCATAAAGATTTGAAAGTGATGATACTGATATCAACAATAACCTGGTTGAGGGACGTGAAGGCATCCTGTACTGGTAGTCTCCAGGTGTAATTATCCTGAGCCTATTTTATCCTGAAAGATGTACTTCCACTGCATTTGCTGGTAAAGTGATTGACGAACTGACAAAGGAGGAAATCTTTTGGATTTGTCACTTGTTGATCAATGAGAGGTAGTCTCACTTGATAGATCTGTATTGTATCCAAAATTTTGGAAGCCCATGCACCTCTTCCATAGGAAATTGGAAATCTAGAAACACACTTTGTAGTCGATGTGGTTGTTGATGCGCAGCTTCGTGTAGTCCGGGTAGGCGGCACTGAGTTCTGAGTAGGTGATATTTCAAGCATGATGCTATTGGTATGTGTGGCTTGATGAGGCGCGACTTTCCTCTTTGATTCTTCACTGACAACAATGCTTATGGAAGGTCGAGCCAAATACTGCTTGTTGGTCATGCTCCTTCCAGAAAATGGGGTGATGATATCCTCACGCTACATCTTTGAAGAGTGGTGACCCTGTCACTATTTCTTGGTTAACCGTCTCTTCTAAGTTGAAGAGGTCCTTGAGAGTAAAGGGATTCCGTGTTGAGCCTCAGTCCCCAAGTGCGGTTTATGTGATTCTATCTTGTATGGTCGGTGGTTTGACCATAATAAAGATATCACCATCTTACATCCGTACTGGTGACTATATTACTTCCTCCATGGGAAAATAAAATATGCAGAAGTTCGGATTACCTTTATCCGTAGTTATTGTTGCTGTTATGGTGAAGCTCTGGTTGGTATCAACAAACGGGCATCAATGGTTTTTAGTAGCAACTGTGATCATAAGAGACTGCATTTTCGTTGGAACAAAACAAGTTGGTTGGAGCTTGGATGGCTACAGTCACTATCCTTGATAGGGAAGAGCGGTGACTACGGTCACAAATATTGGCAGGGACAAGTGGTGGCTACAGGCATGGCAGGGATAGGCATGGTGATGGTAGTCATGGGCTTTGGTAACCACGACCATGAATCTTGGATGGGCGAAGAAGCATAAGTAGTGGTAGCTACATCCACGAGCTTTAGGCGAGATGGTATGTCTCTAAGAAGTACATACTAATGTAGTTTTTATAGTGGTAAATAAAGTTCGTTCAAAGACTTGTATAGATTGATTTTAGACTTAATATATATACAAGATTGTCACAATAACGAGAGATACTAGGACTACGGATTCCATCATAAACTCATTCATGTGACTCAAATATTAATTATTTTAACAATTATAGCTCAATGAAGACATGGACTCTTATTTTTGCCAAGGTAGATTCTCAAAATATTAGTTAGAAATCCTAAGCATGGGACATCAAAACACCTAAGCAAGCATGACCCATCAAACGAGATCACAAATAATTAATCAAAATCCTAATTCAATTTTAATTAGTGCAAAAGTCAAATAAGAATTAAATATAATTACCACACGCATGCAATATGGCTTCCTCCGTCATCCCAGTATTGGGGTTTAGCTCCTCATATTATTCACGTGCTCAAAATAAGTGTTCATAGCTCAAATTGGTGAAAAACAAGAGAAAAGTGCTAATACAGAGATTCGCAACAATTTATAGGTGTTGCAATAAACTGTTACAGGAAACGATAATAACAAGCTGTTGTAGAATAAACGACTGCTCTAGGGCGTAGTATGTTCTTCGTGTTCTTCCTCTACACCAGCAAAAAAAATAATTCCTGCAACTCGATTTTCTTCTCTTCTATGCCTCTGTTGGTCCCCCCCCAAAGTCTCGGATCCCTTCCTGAACCTCCTCCAACTCTATTTATACACAACATGATCGAATATCTTGTGAGTAAATCCTTGTTTTTCCCCCACGGAAAGTTGCGAGGAATTCTCCTGCAATCTCTCTACGCGGCTTCTTAGTTGTCAAAACTCTCAAGAATGTATATACACAAATCGCAGTACATATTATCTTCCCTAAGGTCCCACTTATCTGCCATAAATAACAAAACCAACATCGAAATATTCTCGGTACCCTGTTTTCACGAGACTCTACGTAAATCTTGTTTTCTTTCCATTCCAAAACAGTTACCACTCCTGTCTTATCACAAAAGGATGAAGCAAATCAATTCCCGTGAAATTCTCCAACTGAAATGTCGTCTCAAGTCTTCCCAAAAAAATCCAAACCAATCCGAAAAATTTAATTATTCCCCTGTCATGTCGAAAAACAATTATTCAGCCCATCTTTTGAGAATATAACAGACATACAATAACTGTTTAATCCAAACATGCCCAACGCAATTGAAATCCATGATTGAATTTCATTAAAACCTTTCCAAAATCCGAGCCCTAATTTGTTCTTCATTGAGACAATTATCTCCCGCCAATTTTGAATATTCAAAAGTTAGGGATGGAGTGCCCCTAACCAGTTCGCTGGTGCTGATATCAATTGGGTTTCCCCTTAGTAATTTGGATGCCCCTTATCCACTGGTGGGGTCCCTTTAGCAATTCTTCTGGGGTGTAAATATAACTTTTATGGGGCATCTCCAACATACTTCCAGGATGCCTATAGTACGTCTTCTTGGTGCCTTTAATAATTTTCTCCAAGGACCACTTTTTGAGCAACTTTCTCCGCGAAATCTTATTTCTCCAAAAACACCTACAAAGACATAAAAAGCCATAATAAATACAAAATCGAGAACTAACAATACATACAATTGAGATTATATTAGACACATAAATGTGTCCATCAAATACCCCCAAACTTATTATTTGCTAGTCCTCGAAAATCAAATCTAGAAAATAAAATTTTAACTCACTGTCGCAGGCATCGTCGATTGCATTTAGCGTATGCAATATGCCTTTAAACCCCTAGGTGGCCCTAGTGGTCGAGTTATAGTCTCGGGAGGGCTTACAAGAGATATACCCACAAAACCTTTATACTCCAGACCCTAGCTATCTACATTGAACCTTAGAAGGCACTAAAGAATCTCCTTGGTTGGCATACTTATTGACTATAGGAGGAAGTAACCTAATGCGAAATTCCAATTGTTGTACACGAGTTTGCATTCAAGCATACTAAAATTCATATAAAGTGACATAGCTCTACTCAGATAGTTTCTGGACATCATAAACCGGAGTCAACCAATCACATGGATAAATTATGAAGATGGATGTAGAGAAAAACGTGGATGATGTTGACTAAGGTGAACCTATCCTAATGGACTGAGATACTGGTCTGGACTAATATCAACACACTGGCATATACAAGGGAACCAGTGGTCGATAATCCTAACTCTAGGTCAACTCAGCTGACATATACAAGGGTACTAGTGGTCGGTTTTATTGTATTTATTCTGGTTCGTCTAGTGGTCTGGTCTTTTTTTTTTTCAAATCTCAGTCACTCTATTTCACCCTAGCAATGGTAAAAATAAAAAAATAAAAAAAGTGACCAGGATTCTTTCGATGTTTCCATCACGAGGATATGGCGAATCTACCATTTTTTTTAACACCTGAGCTCTGTGCTTTTATGAATAGACTCTTCTAGATGTTTCCATCTAATCATATTGGTTCCTCAACTCCTCCAACCAAATTTTTTCCATCCACTTATATTGGTTAGTGTCGACCTTAATAAGTATAAATTTCTAGACTTTGAATGCTTTTAGCACTCGATTGTTTGATCAACCCTCAGAACTCAGGCTCTGTGACTCGGGCGACGAATCGGGTGATAACTCGGAGAAATTGTTTTCTTCGATCTTCGTTTTCACTGCGTGTTCAATTAATTCAGGTGAATTTTTGGTCTTAATTCTTACATCTTTATGGTTATGGATAGTAATTCAGGTGTTTTTTCATGATTGTATCATCTGAAAAACCTGATAATTTTGGTAAGAAAGTTGGGGTTGAGATGAATACTCCTATTTTTGGATCTAATTCTGGTACTGATAAGAATCAATTTGATGAATCAAATAAAACACCATCGTTGTATATCTTTGATGAGGAAATTGATGAAAGTATTAATGAATGGAATTTTAGCCTGATTGGTAGATTTGATTTAGTGAAATTAAAATTTGTTGTTGTTATAGCTTCACTTAAGAACCAATGGAAGCTTACTGGTGCTTGTCAACTGATTCCGTTAGGTAAAGGTTTTTTCATAATTAAATTGGATAATGAAATTGATATGAGATATATATGGAATGGCTATTGGATTGTGGAAAATCAAGTTCTGAAACTGAGAGAATGGGAGACTAATTTTAATCCAGCTGCCCAAAAAGTTACTATTGATTTTGTCTGGATCAATTTTCCTGGTCTTGGAATGGAATACTGGAAAGAAAAGATTATCATGGACCTGGGTGAAATATTTGGTAGAGCTATCAAGGTTGATGAAACTACTTTAAAAAATGAGGTAGAATATTATGCTAGGGTACTGGTGGAGGTTGATTTATCACATCATATTCCTAATCAGGTTGAAGTTAAGTCCAAGTATGGCAGTTTTACTCAGGAGGTACAAATTCCTCATGTACCCAAGTTTTGTAATCATTGCAAGATGGTAGGCCATTTGATAACTGAATGTAGAGCAAGCTCTGAAAATGTCCATAATTTCAAAAATAACATAAAGAAAGAAAACAGTGGAGACCTAAAGCACAGAATGTAGCAGGTTTTGATATTTATTTGACTGAGGCTGAAAAAACAATGCAACAGAATGTTGAGAGACTTTTAGCTGATGAAGATGAGATGAATGAGTCTACAACTGCAGCAACTTCTTATGAACAGTTGGATAGAGAAATGGATAAGCAATTCACTATAGACATACAAAAGGATTTTCCATTCTTATCAGCTGAGAAACTAGTAAGTGTAGCTTCAGTGACTTTTCAAAATTCATCAAAAAGTAATGACACCAGTACTGAGATAGCTCAAAAAGTAAATTCAGGTGGAGGACAGAAGATCAAGAATGTTGGAGAGAGTTCAAGCTCTTTAAATAAATTTCAAATTCTAAGAAATATGGCAGAAGAGGGGCATGTTGAAAGTGAAATAAATACTTCTATGTTTGATACTGGAAAGAATAAGAATACTATGAAGTTGGTTAAAGGTAGAACTATAAAACATATACCTAATGTGAAAACTAGGAAGCAGGCATCTTCAAGTAATTTAGTGAATTCTCAAGGTGTGAGAGGTCCCTTAACCTCTCAACAAAATCCATGAAGGTTATTTTTTGGAATCTCAGGGGCATTAAACGAATAAGGGCCAGAGATAAATTGAGGAGTTTGGTTAACCAGTTTTGTCCAGCTTTGGTGTGGATTGCTGAACCTAAAATAAAAGTTAAGAATAATTTTATTACTAATTTGAAGTTACCTGGTATGAGCAAAGCATTAATTCGCAATTATGCTCATGGGGAGAAAGTTAATATCTGGTTATTTTGGCATGTTTCTTTAGCTACTCCAAATGTGGTCTTTATAACTAAACAAGCTATAACAGTTTCAATTGGGGAGGCGATGGTCACTGGTGTGCATGAAGACTGTTTGACTATTAACATAAGGGAACTATAGTGGGAATTGATTGAGCTTAGTATCAAAGATTTTCCTTGGCTGGTGATTGGTGACTTTAATGTAGTTCTTACTAATGATGACAAGAAGGGAGGAAGAAGACCTTTAAGAGTATCTATTCAAGATTTTAGAGAATGTTTGGATATATGTAAATTGATGCAAGCTTCTAGGTCAGAAATTCAATTTTCTTGGTGTAACAATAGAGCTAGGGAAAAAAGGATACTATGTGACTTGACAAAGCTTTTATAAATGTGAAGTGGCTTGAACTACATGAAGGATGGAGATATAAAGTTGGAAATAAAGGTGTTTCAGATCATGGAGCATTATTGGGTTCTGTGGTGGGAGTTCCAAAACCTCAAAATGTCCCTTTTAGATACCAAAATGTTTGGACTTCTCATCCATATTTTATGCAGTTTATTAAACAATCATGGGAGCAACCTTGTGAAGGTAATGCAGCTTTTGTATTCCTGCACAAAATCAAAAGATTCAAGCAAAAGGTGAAGGTATGTAATTGGACTGTTTTTGGAGATTTGAGGAAAAAAGTTCTTGATGCAGAAAAAGATGTCTCTGAAGCTTTGTTATTATCTGATAATGATCCTGAAAATATTGCACTGTTAAACAACTTAGTTATTGCTAGAGGAAGGAAGAAACTAGATGAGAGCCAGTATAACAAATTAATGCAAGAAAAATCTAGAATTAAATGGGTCAAAATGGTGGAGCAAACACATCTTTCTTTCATGTGAATATGAAAATAAGGCAAGTTCAGAATACAATTGTTGAGATGACAGACAAAGATGGTACTGTGGTTACAGAGAAAAAGGTTTTAGCAGATATGATTGTTGATCATTTTCAGAATAAATTTAAAAAGCAACCAGTGATGATTTCAAGTGATATTCTTAATGTCATTCCAAAGTTGCTTAATGAAGAAGATAATGAAGTTCTGGATGTTATTCCCTCAAACATTGAGATTAAGAATGCTGTTTTTGGAATGGATGCTAACTCATCTCCAGGTCCAGATGGATTTCCTGGATATTTCTTTAAATTTGCTTGGGATATTTTGGGAGTGGATATGATGAAAGCAATTCAGCATTGTTGGAAATGTAGGTTTATTCCTAAAGGTCTTAACTCCAATTTCTTGTTCTTATTACCAAAGGTGAGTGGGGCAAAAAAAGTGGATCAGTTTAGACCAATTGGACTGGCTAATTTTAGTTTTAAAGTAATAACTAGAATCATAACTACAAGGCTAAGATGTGTAGCGGACAATATGTCTCCAGTCAACAAGGTGCTTTTATCAAGGGCAGAACTATACATAAAAAAATAGTAATGGCTTCAGAATTAATAAATGAGATAAGTACTATGTGATACAGGAGTATCGTGTTGTAGCTGTAGATGAGCCGTATTTGAGCTAGAGGACGGCTAGAGGATTCTAGAAGTTGGTAGACAGTTGTTTGAACAACAAGTTTGAGGTTTCCTTACTTAGATTAGGTTTCCTAGTTTGATGAGTTGTAAAACTCATAGTCTTTTATTTTCTTAGCGTGCAAGTTTTACTCTTATATAAAGATAGGGTGAGTATTGTACTGTAAGGGGGGAAGGGAGATCTGAGGGAAGAACCATGTTAGGTTTGTAAAGGAGTTATTATTTCATTCTCAGTTATTGGAAGAAGAAGAAGTTAGTAGGAAATCATTGTGGATTACTTTGTTTTATTCTTTTTTTTCTCTATAATTATCTCAACCTATCATCACATCAGTACTAACTCTAGGTACCACTGATCGTTACGTATCATAGCCATGTTCTGACTTCTAGGGTTAGAGTGGTGTATGGTCTTAACACGTGAACAATATACGTGATCAGGAGAAGCAACGGTTACCCTACCAGATACAATAAAACCTAGAGGAAGTACTAGAACTAAGATGGGAAGTGAAGACGATAAGGGTCCTAAGTTAATAGATGCAGACAAGTATACTAAACTTGAACTTCAAATGCAAGAGTTAACCAATATCCTAGCTACGTTTATGAAGGCAAGTGCTGCCAATTCGAAACCTTAAAAAAATAAGGAAGTAGAAAACACAACAGGAGAAACGGAAGATGATGAAGAAATCTTAACCGAAGAAGAAGACGATGAGCTAATCAACAAAAATCCTTATGGAGGACTGAAGGTCGAATTCAAGTTGGAGATATCCGACTATGATGGGGTCATGGAGGAAGAGAACTTGATGGCTGGTTAGATAAGTTGGAAACCTATTTCACAGTACATCAACTTAATGAGTCCCAAAAAAAAAAAAATTGCTAGTTTGAAACTATCTAATCATGCTTCAACATGGTGGAAGGCTCACAAGAAAAGATATGATGTATAAAACATGTCATGGACAGAGTTTAAGCAACTTATGAAGAAACACTTTTACCCGGTGGGATATTTAGATGACAGATGGTTCAAGTGGCAACAACTCCGGCAAAAATATCAGTAAAGTGTCCAAGATTATACTGCGGAGTTCTACAATCAAGCTTTAACACTGGATGTGGATATTAACATCGAGGAGACGTTTCGTAAATATAATGGAGGACTTACTTACTATATACGGAGAGAGTTAAAACTATTCAGTGTACAAGATATAGAAGAGGCCATTACTAAAGTTGTGGCCATAGAACAAAAGACTAGAGATACACCCGGGCCCGACAAAAGGACAGCTACATAATGAGAAGACAGAATGTCGAGAAAGGGAGAGACAAGCAAAAACAAGTCTCAGGTGAATAAACGAGAAGAAAGAGTTTACGAACACTGCAAAGAGAAGGTACATGTGAAGGACACTTGTTGGGTGCTTCACCCACACCTTAAACCAAAGAGGTTACAAGATTTTGAAAATCAACTAAGTAACAGGTAGAGTACATTGATGACAGAATCTATTGAAGCAGAAACACTCTTTGAAATAGATCATCCTGATCCAAAATTAATGTTGATGACAAGGATGAACGACCCCGAACAAGAACTTCATGAAGAATTATTCCATGTCAAGATTCAAGTTAAACAAAGTATAGTAGAGGCTATCATCGATTCAGGAAGTCATAAGAACTTGATCTCGACAAGTTTAGTGGAACAGTTGGGATTAGTAACTACTCTCCATCCGAAGCCTTATCCATTGGGGTGGATACAAAGGGATACAGAGCTTCAGGTAACTATGCAGTGTCGATTTAAGTTTGCTATCACCGAGAAATTTATCTATGAAGTGGTCTGCGATGTCGTACCATTAGATGTAGCTCAAGTTATTTTTGGCAACCCTTATTTGTGGGAACGAGATGTTGTGTTACATCACAGGGAGCGTGCTTATTTGTTTAAGATGGATGGAAAGGAATTCAGGATACTAGCTAGTAAGAGACATCTGCCCTTGAAGCTATCTACTACAAGTCAAGTTAAGAAGATGATCAATAATGGTGGAACATTTGCTTTACTATTGGTCAGGCCTGTTGTTTCAAATGATAAGAAAGTAACACTACATACAGCGTTAAATCCCATTCAATAGAATGATGTAAGTTTGTTACAGGAAGAGTTTAAGGATCTGTTTCAAGATGAAGTTACGGTACCACCTAAAAGGAATATAGAGCATGAAATTTCATTAGTTGGGGATGCCTCTTTACCAAATTTAGGTTTGTACAGGACATTAATAATCGAGTCAGCGGAGATCAAGAGACAGATTCAAGAATTGCTTGAGCAGAAAGTAATCATACCCAGCTGTTCTCCATGTGGATCTCCAATATTACTTATACTAAAGAAGGATGGAGGATGGAGGATGTGTGTAGATTATCGGGTATTGAATAAGATTACTATAAAGAATCGATATCCGTTGCCAAGGATTGAAGATCTGTTAGATTAGTAAGGCGGAGCAGTTGATTACTGATCTTCTATCTAAGGGAGGTTCTGGTTCTTCATCAAGGAAAATCAAGGAGTTCTGGGCTGGAGATAGTCATTCATGATACATGAGTATCGTGTTGCAGCTGCAGATGAGCCGTGTTTGAGATAGTGAACGGCTAGAGGATTCTAGAAGTTGGTCGACAGTTGTTTGAACAACAAGTTTGAGGTTTCCTTACTTAGATTAGGTTTCCTAGTTTGATGAGTTGTAAAACTCATAGTCTTTTATTTTCTTATCGTGCAAGTTTTACTCTTATATAAAGATAAGGTGAGAAAAAAAAAAGAATAAAACAAAGTAATACACAATGATTTCCTTCTAACTTCTTCTTCTTCCAATAAACTGAGAATGAAATAATAACTCCTTTACAAACCTAACATGGTTCTTCCCTCAGAGATCCCTTCCCCCCTTACGGTACAATACTCACCTTATCTTTATATAAGAGTAAAACTTGCACGCTAAGAAAATAAAAGACTATGAGTTTTACAACTCATCAAACTAGGAAACCTAATATAAGTAAGGAAACCTCAAACTTGTTGTTCAAACAACTGTCGACCAACTTCTAGAATCCTCTATCCGTCCTCTATCTCAAACACGGCTCATCTGCAGCTGTAACACGATACTCATGTATCACTATGTAGGATCAAAATATCGCCACAACGATATTCCTGCGAATATTAACAACACTTCTGCGAGGACATCGCAAGTATCTCAACAACATTCCTTCAGCGTCGCAGAATTTCTTAAAGAATGACGTAACGAATGAAGAATGAAGAAACACATAAAGAATATGTGCTGACCTGCGATAGAAATAAAGTTGGCGAGAAGGAGAAACATGGTTGTCGCGATATAATCGCAATAGAGATCCGATATAAAAGGAAGACTTAGCTGTCGTCCATTATGTAGTTTCCCTATAAATAGAGACCTAATATGTCCAGAGAAGGATGGTGTATTTTTGAGAGTTGAAAGAGTCTTGAGGAGAGAGAAACTTCAAGAGAATAGTTGTAATCTTGATTTCTTCCATTTCTATAAACATTTCTAAAGAACAAAATAATAAAGTGTCGTTTTTAATTACCCATGATGAGTTGATTATTGTAGAATCTTTACAAGGGTATAGTGTAGGATTTCCTGCAACTACATTTTGGCGCACGAAACAGGGAATGAGTTAACAAAAATCATAGAAAATGTGAAGTTTAAGGAGAAAACTATTCAAGATCATGGAGAAAATTGAATAGCTTGGTGAAACGATTGAGACAAAAATGATTAGAACCAAAGAGAATTGTAAGAAATTAGAGTGTGATATGGTGACAGGAACAATGATTGATGAGTTCCATGAAAACATTAAAGGGAAGATACATAAACGAGATTTTGAAGGAAGAAGAATTATGACGGTGGAGAAAATGTCACCATTAAAGGATTGGGAAAAGAAGGAGATCGTGTTTACAGCAGTAGAGATACCAGAAGAAAATTTAAATCACACATCTACTTTGGTAATCACAGTATCCATTATACCAATGGGAAGAAGGAAACCAATAAAATATGTAGAAGAGTGGATCGTAAATAAAATTTTGGTGGATGCAGGAAGTTCTGTGGATATAATATTTTATCATGTTTTTAAGAAAATGGGATATAAGGATGAAGAAATGTCCTATACAGAATATCATATTCATGGTTTTGGAAAATCTTTAACAAAACCTAAAGGAGAAATAGTGGTACGAATTCCACTTGGAGAAATTGAAACACAAGTAACATTATGCGTAGTAGACGTGGAATCACCATACAACATGATATTGGGAAGACCATGGATACATGCAATCAAGGTTGTAGCATCAACATTACATCAAAGCATCAAATTTCCTATGCCTAGTGGAATTGGAGAAATTAGAGGAGATACAGATCTTGCAAAGATATGCTAACAGACTGAAGTGAGAAATTATGAAGAACGTCCAAAGCAACGAAAGGATCGCTGAAAAATGGCGAGAGAAACAAAGAATGAAGAAGAATTTAAAGTTTACATGATAAGAGGAAAAGAAGGAAAAGGAATACCCAGTGAAATCTCGCGAGAAGGAGATGAATCTGCGAGAACAATGAAGACACCAACACCAATGGGGGAACCTAAATCCAGTTACAATGCAGTAGAGCCAAACAAGGAAGTAAATGTTGGAAGTGAAGAAGAACCTAAGTTTCTGAAAATTGGGACTAAAATGGAAGCAGATGAAGAAGAACAAACTATAAATCTCTTGCGAGAATATAAAGATATCTTCGCGTGGAGCATGGATGAAATGCCAGGAATAGATCCATCAATAGCGTGCCATAAATTAGAAATCAACAAAAATATAAGGCCATTTAAGCAAAGAATAAGGAAAATCGCAACGATATACCATTCTCAAATAGAAGAAGAATTACAAAAAATGCTCGACGCAGGAATTATAAGGCAAGCAAAATATCCAGAATAGATTGCAAATATGGTGGTGGTCCCAAAGAAGAACAAGGGGATAATAATTTTCATAGATTTTACTAATTTAAACAAAGCTTGTCCCAAAGATAGTTTTCCATTACCAGATATCCCACAGATGGTTGAATCAGCAGCGGGAAATGCAAGAATATCTTCATTAGATGGATATAAAGGATATAATCAAATCCCTCTCGCTGAGGAAGATAAAGAGCATACCGCATTTTTTGCTCCAAGATGATTATACTGTTATACAAAGATGCCCTTTGGCTTACGAAATGATGGTGCAACATATCAAAGAATGGTGGAAAAGGTGTTTGCAAAGTGGATCCACAAAACATTAGAAGTGTATATAGATGATTTGTTGATCAAAAGTAAAGAAGCTGAGAATCATGTACAAGATTTGCGAGAGATTTTTGAACAAATGCGACAATTTATTATCAAAGTGAATCCCGAAAAGTGTACCTTTGGAGTAACTTCAGGAAAAATTTTGGGTTATATTGTATCAAAAGAAGGAATACAAGTTGATCCAGAAAAATTGCAAGCAATTCGCGATATGGCAGTACCTGCGACGATAAAAGATGTGCAAAAATTGAACGGACTCTTAGCCTCGCTAGGAAGATTTATCTCGCGATCTTCAGATAATGCAAACATTTTTTCGATATACTCAAGAAGGGAACAAAATTAAAATGGACAGATGAATGTGAAAAGGCTTTTCAGGGAATAAAAGAACATTTAGTGGATATAACTATTTTACAGAAAGCTGAACCGGGAGAAGATCTATTGATTTATCTCGCGACAACCACATACGCGCTAAGTGAAGTGTTGTTGCGAGTAGATGAATGGGTAGAGAAACCAATTTATTATATCAGCAAAACATTCAATTCTGCAGAGAGAAATTATTCAAAGATTGAGAAATTAATTCTAGCATTGGTGCATGAAACTTTCAAGCTTCGTATCTATTTTCAAGCACTTAAAGTCAAAGTGCTAACAAAAGTGCCAATTGAATCAGTAATGAAAAATTCAAAAATATAAGGCAGATTTGACAGATGGAATGCACAAGTAGGACACTTTGATATCTAATATGAAATTCTATCCTCGCCAAAGTCACAAGCCATCGCAAATTTCCTAGCTGAATTCCCATTGGAAGATGATGAAGCTGTGGAAGAGATGATGGATGTAGAAGAGGAACATGGAGATCCAAAAGAGCTATTAACAGAACCCAACAGATGGGAGATATCAGTGGATGAATCATCAAATGGAGAAGGAAATGGGATTGGAGTTGTTTTTATTTCGATAGAAGGAGAAAAAACAGTTTTTTCATTCAGATTGGAATTTGCATCCACTAATAATGAGACAGAGTATGAGGCTGTGATCCATGCTTTAAAGTTTGTGATAGAAATGAAATTGGAAAATGCTAGAATCACCAGCGATTCACAATTGGTTATTCGTCAAATAAAAGGAGAATATACAACAAATGAACCTTCCTTGATAAAATACAAAAGACTTGTTGAAGAATTGTCTGCGAGAATTCCAAAAATAAAATGGAGACATATATCAAGGAAAGATAATAGGCTTGCAGATGCTTTTGCTTTCATATCCAACATGATGACAAACCCAGCTGCGAGATGCATAAAAATTCAAACACTTTTATTATCATCGATATACAAAGAAGAAGAAGAGACGGATGTGATGATGATAGAATATGGAGAGGAAGAATCAAAAGACAAAAATACAGATTGGCGAGCAGATCTCCATGCTTACTTGGCGAAAGGAGAAACCCCAAGAAATAGACTAGAGGCACATAAATTGAAAAGTAGGGAAACTAATTATGACCTAAGAGATAGAGTACTATATCGCAGATCTTTTAATGGACCATCGCTAAGATGTTTGACACGAGAAGAAGGAGAAAAAGTGTTAAAAATGCTACATAGTGGTGATGCTGGTAATCACAATGGAGGAAGATCTTTGGAATATAGAACAAAAATGCAAGGATATTACTGACCATATATGCATGAGGACGCGAAGCAACACTCAAGACGTTGTGAAGATTGTCAACGATATGGAAAAAAGATACATGTACCAGGAGCACCATTATCATCTTCAACAAGTGTATGGCCTTTTGGGAAATGGGGATTAGATATTGTGGGACCATTTGTGCCTGTTTCTGGCAAAGAAGATATATAATTGTCGCAACAGATTACTTCACAAAATAGGGAGAAGTTAAGGAAGTACAACATATTTGTGATAAAGATATTTTTACATTCATATTTGAAAATATTATTTTCATATTTGGGATTCCTGCACAGCTGGTATCTGATAATGGAAAGCAGTTTGAAGGACAAAATATAGAATTGTTACTTAATGCATTTAAGATCAAGTGTGGAAAGTTAACACCATTATATCCACAGGGCAATGGACAAGCAGAGGCAACAAATAAAACAATAGTAGATATCTTAAAGAAGAAGTTATAAGGATACCATAAGACATGGTGCGAGCAAGTACATAATGCAATATGGGCATACAATACGACCAGATGAAAAGCCACTGGAATGTCTCCCTTTTGTTTGACATATGGGGTTGAAGCTGTGTTACCAACAAAAGTTGCTATTGCTACAACAAAAAGATAGGCCTAGGAAAGAAATTTAAGTGCTGGAATGATTCTAAATAAGCTGGATGAATTAGAATAGAAAAGAGAAAAAGCTTTGCAACATATGGAAAATTATCGGCGAAGATTAGCTCGCGAGTACAACAAACGTGTTAAAGAACGTAAATTCTAACCAGGTGATCTAGTGTTGCGTGAAACACCAAGTTATCAGCGAGAAAGTGGTGGAAAACTGGCGAGAAAATGGGATGGACCATACATCATTAAAGAGATAGTTGGATCTGGGGCATACAAGTTAATGGATCCTGAAGGAAGAGATGTTGGTCAAAGACTTAATAGACCATGGAACAGATTATTTCTAAAAAGGTATTATCAGTAATATATTCTGCGAGATTAGAGATACTGATATGTTATATAGTGAAACAGAAATTAAATATACTTTTTCAATCGCAAGATTCCAAAGAGGATTTCTAAGATTTTACTGCAAGAATCGCAAGAATAAAAAAAAAAAAACGCGAATAAAATTTCGCAGAGATTTAAAGAATGGGACAAACCTTTATGGCATGCACCTTAGTTCGCGAATACAATTTCGCAAGGGGTAAATGTAAGACCTACAAGTACGTCATAAAGGGGGTATATCTTTACATGATTCAGGGATAAGGTTATACCGCTGCTGGAACCTGAGTCATGCAGATGTTGGGGTTAAAGAAAACCTATCCGGGAGAGGGATCTTGGATTTCCAGCTTTATAAGGTTATACACTGGTTGTACGACCAAGGATCTCTCCTAAGGAGTGCATAGTATGACCAAGGCGCCGAGGTACACGGTTGAGCCAAGGATGCCCGGGACGGACAAACCTACCCTGTCCATTCTTGTTAAGTCCTAGCTATGATGCACTCGGCCTGAAGAAAACCCCACTTAGGGTGTAGTCTTGTAACTATAAGCCATATAGGCATAAAGGACAAGATACTGCGAAAACAACTGGTTGTTGGTAAATCTGGATGGGATGATTTAGTCTTGTATGGCCGATGTGCCCTCCTTGAAGGGGCAACCAGGGGGAAGATAAGGGCGGCACCCTCCATTAGGGAGTTGATAAGTGTCTTAAGACGGAAATGTCATGGGGCTTTATGATTGCAAGAACATTTAGGCCTGTCATATTGTCACGTGACAAAAATTATACAGAGGCAAAAATCCAAAAGATAAAAAAGTTAAGATGAGGTCAATGGGTTTTTACATGAAAATTTAAAGACGTCCTGCGATTTCATCGCAAGACGACAATGTCACGAGGCTTTGATCTCGCGAGGGAACTTAGCCTTGTCATATTGTCGCAATACAATCAAGGAATAAAGATAAGGCAAGATCAATGGGTCAATACATGCAAATGTAAAGACGTCCAGCGATTTTGTCGCAAAAATAAAAATTTGGCAAAATAAGACCTTTAACTAGGAAGGCAAAATAAGACCAACAGAATAATTCCAAACATTAACTATTTTCTTTAAGAATATTTTTTGCAGGAAAGATTTATTCACTACAGAATAATCTATGAAAACCAAGAATCCTACAGAATATTTCAGAAATGTAATTCAGCATTTCACAACAAGATTATTAGAAGAAAAGTATTGCAGACGAATTCATCATATCGCAGAACTCATTCGCAGATACTAATAGCAACACAGCTCATGAAAGGAAGATACAAAAAATAACTAATTCTTTCAAGTAAGATAATGAGGGGGAAGATGAAGGAGTTAATAAACAAAATATCATTATATTTCTTGAAAATATTCAAGATATAAGAAGTCAAGATTAAATTCCAAAGTTACATCGCTCATAAGAAAAATAAAGCAAAGAGAAAATTTAAGATTCAGCGTTGGTCTCACCAGATTCATTATCTTTGCTAGTATTTCCATCTTCGCCAGCATCCTTTTGTTCATCGCAAACAATTGATTTACCACCTGTAGATACTTCTTTAGGAGGACTTTCTTCTTCTTCAGCTTGGTCTTCCTGAGAAATATCTTATTCGTTAAGTGCATACTCTAGATCCTTATCCATGGGAAGAGGAATTTCATCATCATCAACTTGTAGAGGAGGAACAGACACAAGAGGGAGAGAATGGGAGATCAAAATATTGTTCACAAGAACTTCAGCGCTAAGGTGAACCTTGCGAAGGAAACCTCTGTCAAGATTTATAATCTCTATATTTTTGAAGTATTCGAGATAATCAAGTCTTCTCTCTTCCTTGTCGCGAGCTTCTATAAGATTGGAAGTGAGAATCATGTTTTCTTTGAGAACTTTATCAAACTTATCAGTAAGATCAGCGATGGTATAATGAAGACCTCTTTCAGATTCTGCGAGAAACAAAAATGAGAAGAAACTAATTAGATGAAAATTTCGTAAGAAGAATAGTGGAAAAATCGTGAGAAATAATCAAGGCAGTCAAAATGACTACCTTCTTTTTGTGAAGTTAAATTTTGAACTATTGTTAAGAAAAAATTCTCCCATTGATCCATGACATCGTCAAACTTATCGCCAACCATACCCTTCAGACGAGATTTCATGTTTTTGTTCTTTAGTACGAAGATACAAATTTTCCTTTGCTAATAAAGAATGAGATTTCTCTAATTGGGAATATTGGTCTTGAAGCTTGCTGGCCTTTAAACTAAGAGTTAATCTACCCTTGATAAGCTTATCTTTCTCAGTAGCAGATGATTCAGTTATTTCCTTGAGTTCATTCTTAAGAGAACGAAGAGATTGCTCTTGGTTATCACATATCCTTTGAAGATTACTCAGTTGCTGCGAAGAAATCGCCATCAAGCTTGAAAATCTATATTTCTCTTGGGATAAGGTTCTATTTTCATTTGATAAAGATTTTATCGCCAAGTTAGCCTTGATTAACAAATATGAGAGACGAGTAACCTCACTACTTAATAAATTTTGACTTTGCGATAGTTGATTATTCTCATCAGTAAGATTATTTATTTGATCGACCGAATATGTGTAGAGATTATCTAATCTATTATACTGGTCCATCCAAGAATCTCTTTCAACGCAAGCTTCTACAGCGATGGATTCAAATTTAAGTCTTTCCATGAAACGAGTCTGATTTGTAACTAATATATGAACCAATAATTTAAGAAGGAGGCTTGAGTACAGAGAACATGAAAATAAAGTAGAAAGACAAAAGGATAGTGACAAGAAAATTGTACCTTTCAGCTCATTATTTTTTCTGCGAAGATTCTCGCAATCAAGTGAAGAGTTGCGAAGCTTATGATTCAAATAATCACATTCAGAAGTTTTGGCTTGAAGGCTTCTCCTCAGAACTTCAACTTCACTTTCCAAAGATGCTCGCGAAGTAGTACAATCAGAGCCAAAATACTTGAGTAAAGTCTCGCAACCTTCATATTGGAGAGGGTCGGTAGAAGATTTTTTAGCATTGTCAAAAATGGTAGATAAAACTTTAAAAGCAACATCGACTCCTGCTAAAGTTTCATTTGATGAAGGAAGAGACTCAGAGGGTGGAGTAGTAATGAGGGCAAGTTGACGATTGGAATCATTTGCGATGGTTGTAGTATCCAGAGGAGTATTTGGAAAAACAACAGTTGAAGGCAATAAAGGACTAGAAGGAGTTTTACTCACAGCGATTTTAGGAGTTTGATTTGTCAAAAAATCATAAGAAGTAGAGGTATTAACAACGATATTCTCGCAAGTAAAATAAGGAGGATCTGATTGCGAGGGCGTGTGAACAGTTCTCGCAGATGTTAACGGGGGAAGGATGATATCATCTTCAAGAATTTTAAATTAGCGAGGCCTTTTAGGAGGATTAGCGTTTTTCTCGTCATTCTGCGAATAATAACTTAGATAAGAAACAGAGGCAATAATATTGTTATTAAAAAATATAATGTGTTTCTTACTACCTTATCACTCGCAGAACTCCTCTTTTTCTTGTCAGTGGGCCTTTTGCGAGTATTAGGATTTTGAGCTGTAGGTTGGGTGTTAGGGATAATTCCACTGAAGAAAAAACATAATACGAAAGTTATGAAGAATCAAACAGAGAAGATTGGAGAATACAAGTAAAAAAAAAAAATTTACCTTGATGACTCCATTAGAGCAGTAGCATGAAAATATGAAGAAGGAGAAAAGTTGCAGACAGAAGACGAAATAAACAGATGAAGAAGATAGGGAAATAAAAGAAGAAATTTAATTCTGAAATCTAACTCTACCTTTTATAGGCAAAAAGGAATGACCTGCTGAATAGAAACATGTCAGTAAAAAGAGGGATTTACAACACGTGTAGGAGGTAAAGCTAAGTTAACGGATTCTTGTCGAGAAGAAAATATGGAAAGAAAACAAGTTGCGAGCGCTATGAAGAGTTTGGGATTCTCATGATATTCTCTTCTTCGTAGAAAAGACATGAGAAGAGGCAAGATGTAGGATCAGAATATCGCCACAACGATATTCCTGCGAAGATTAACAACATTTCTGCAAGGACATCGCAAGTATCTCAACAACATTCCTTCAGCGTCGCAAAATTTATTAAATAATGATGTAACGAATGACGAATGAAGAAACACGTAAAGAATATGTGCTGACCTGCGATGGAAATAAAGTTGGCGAGAAGGAGAAACATGGTTGTCGCGGTATAATCGCAATAGAGATCCCATTACATAGTTTCCCTATAAATAGAGACCCCATATGTCCAGAGAAGGATGATGTATTTTTGAGAGTTGAAAGAGTTGTAGGTAGGGCTGTCAATGGGTACCCGTTACCCGCTACCCGAAACTGGACCCGCCTAATTGGGTCCGGTTCCGGGTCCTAAAGTTGGACCCATTAGCACCTTAGGACCCGACGGGTAATTACCCGATTGGACCCGAATGTTAACGGGTCCAAACGGGTAATACCCGTCAGGTACCCACGGGTAACGGGTACCCGTTTATTTAACTTTTTAATTTATATACATTGCGTTGATAGAATGAGAAACAAGAGACTTACATTTCATCCGCAGCACTCCGTTTCTTCTACCAAGTTCCGTCAACAAGACTGTAACTGGCCATAAATTTCTATTTTGTTCTCTTGTTTTCGAGCTTCTAATAAGCGTTTTCTCCAGTCATTTCTGTTTAATTAATATTTTGAGTACAAAAGTCATCACCAAACAAGAAATAATTATAATACAAGGGATGATTAGGTCGTTGTACATGGACAGAATCATTGATTATTATTTCGTTTCTTAGTTACCTTAAATTGTTTAGTACTTTTTACATTTGGTTTAGGATTCTCGACCAGATACTGGGTTTCTTTTTGTGGGAATCCTAATGGGGTTCTTATTATTCTGAAATGGGGTTTCCTTATGTTCATCATCGTCATCAGATCTGGTGTGAGGAGAGACATGGGTTTCTTTGTTGATGTTATTTGATACAAATTTATTGAATAGTACATGCAGTAAATTTAATTGCTTCATAAATCATGAATCATGATTGAAATTTCTTTCTGGTTGAGTAATTAAGCTTTTAATTCTCTAATTTGTATGTTTTAGTTCTATTGAAACCCTTGTTCGTCTTTAGTTGTTGTCTATTAATGGAACTTCGATTTGGATTTCAATGGCATCGTTCTCCATTCTGCATCTTGCTCTGCTGCCAAGACTTTTAAGGTTTTTGAATCATTTCTCTGGGTATCGAGGCTCCAACTTGATTTCATTTCCATCAGGAAAAACAATTGTTAATGCTAAATCTATGGGAGCTTCAGAAAAAAATACCATTAGATACCCGGACCCGGAAATTACCCGACTGTTTTACCGGGTCCGGTTCTGGGTCCCCAAAACTGAGAACCGGCCCGGAACCGACTCTAATAGACCGGGTCCGGTTCTGGGTCCAGCGGTACCCGGGAGGACCCGGACCCATTGACATCCCTAGTTGTAGGTACCGAATATCGCACGATATTGGTTTACGAACATAAGAGGAAAGTGTTATACGATAATAGAAGAAGCATGGAAGAGAGGTGAGGGATTTACGAACATAAAATAAGTTTGCGATAGTAAGTTGCGATACTTCGCAACTTATATACAGTTGTATAGATTTCCCTATAAATAGTAGTTCAAATGTAAAATTGGGGGAGGGCTTTATCTAATGAGTGTTAGAAAAATATCTGAGGAGAGAGAATAGAGAAAGTTGTAACTATTCTAGTTCCACCAAGATATATCTTTGTAATCAATTGAGAGCATCAATAAGAAAATTGTCATTCTTCATCAAGAACATCATTAAGTTTTACAAATTCTACTGAGGGTGTAGTTGTAGGATATTCTGCAACTACATAATTGGCGCTAGAAACAGGGAGGGATTAGTAGAGATAATTAGAGAGTTTTGTATCAAAGAAATGGTTATAAGAAGGAATATATCAGAACCATTAACTGCAGTAAGAATAAGTGCAAGACTCGCAGGAGGAGAAGCAAATGTGGTAGGAGAACCTAGTAGGGGAAGGAGCAATCGAAGAAATCAAACTCAGCAAAGAATAATGCAAGAAAGAGCAATGGATCAAGATCGAGTGAGTGTACACACTTGGAGAACTGATACATTAGAAGAAGTATACAGAGAACCGCAGATTAGAGAAAATAGGAGGTTAATGGGAAGAACAATTCATGAAGGAGAAAGGGAGGCATTGAGACAAGGAATTCAGGAAGAACGAAGGTTCGAAGCTGAAAAACGTGCAAATCTAACGAGACAAAATCAAGAATTGAGGAGGGAAAATGAGATGTTACAAAGAAGAAGGTCTCAAAGTGCTGTAAGATCAAGTGTTAGACCAGAAAGAGAAGAACAAAATTCGCCAACAATCAATAATGAAAGTGTTACGCAAGGACAAGCACAAAACCAAATTGAAAGAAATCGAGAAAATCGCTTCATTCTAATACCAAATCACGAACAAAATGAAGAGAATATACGAACAGAACCACTTCAAAGGGAAAATAATCATAATGGTGAAGAAAATCGAGAAGAAGAGCAACAATTCATGGAAGAAATTGAGAGACAACAACCAATACATCAAAACGATTACGAAGATGGAGTAAGAATATATGAACAAGCTCGCAATAATCAAAATCTTGAGTATAATAGAATTCAAAGGAGAGTTGGAAATCAACAAACAGAAATAGCAAGGAATGAACCAAATTTTCGAATCAGGATTCAAGAAAATCAAGAAGAAGTAAATCATAGAAGGAGGAGAAATGAAGAAGAAGAAAATCCTAATATTCGCATGAGAAGGATGAGGAGAACAGAAATGGAAGAACAAGAATTTCAAAATGCACTGCAACAAAACAATTATGATAATTTGGAAAGAAGGTATTTACAAAATTGTGCAAATGAAAACATTAATGAATAATATGATAGAATGCGAAGGCTCGCAAGGAAAGAAATGCAAGAACGTAGAAGAAGAGAAGCTACGCTGAAGAGGCCAATGGGTGAGAATTCTGAGGTAAATGAACGAATCCTTCGAGAATTAGCGGAAATGAGAGGAATGATAAATAATAGAGGGGGAGGCGACAGGAGGCAATTGGATGAAGCAATAGAAGAAGCTGCGAGGACCCCGTTTTCTAGAGAAGTACAATTGGGAGGGATTCCACCAAAATGCAATTTTCCTACACTATCCAGTATTTTTGACGGGACTTCATGTGCTATTCAGCACAATAAAGCATATATAAGATGCATGTTACAATGGGAGAATCACGATGATGTATTATGTAAGTACTTCGCATCAAGCTTAACAGGAGAAGCTCTGAAGTGGTTCGAAGGACTTCCCAAGAACACTATTACATCATTTAACCATCTACAAGCAATGTTCCTTGGAGCATATATCACAAATCATTCCTCACGACTTGGTATTGAAGATGTGTTTGGTTTAAAACAAAGAATTGGTGAAAGTTTGAAGCATTTGGTAAGAAGATGGAAGACTATGTGCAGTGATATGGCAGGCCGTGTGGATGATAGATACCTGATTCTGTCTTTCATAAATGCGATGTTCGCAACTGAATAACTGTATGTTCAAATTTTCAGAAGAAAGAATTCCATAATGATGACAGAGTTGCGAGAATTACAAGAGGAGTACATTACATTAGAAGAAAAGCAAAACAATATGGAGTCATATCCAGTAGTAAATACTAATAATCAAGATACAGGAGCAAGTTTACTTCCTAAAATAATCAATGTCGTAGCAGGTACTTCGCAAACATCCTCGCAAACTTCTTCGCAAATTTCAGAAGAAAATAAAATCAATAATAACCAGCCAAAAATGGTAGCAATGGGTAGCAAAGATCAAGAAGAGTACGATAGAGAAAGGGATTTCTATAATCGAGGAGGAAATAACCAGATCCCAAGATTAGATCAACAATAGGAAAATTATGGAGGACAAAAGAATTATTTTGGACAAGGGAATCATAAACAAAATTATAACAATGGTCAAGGGGGTCAAAGAATGATAAGAGAAGAAATAAAGTTGCCACCTTTGAATACAAGTATAGAAAAGATATGGAAGGCAATTATCTTGATAAAACATATACCAACTCCATGGAATATGGGTAAGGAACCACCAATGGGTCCAAGAAGTCATGAATTTTGTTCGTACCATCATTTTCATGGACATTCTACAAATAACTGTAATAATATCAAGAGGATTATCTTGCGAATGATTGATCAAGGCAAACTGGATCACTTTTTACTCAAGCAAACAAAGTCGCAACAATTACCACAGGCTCCAGTGATAACTCGCAGGGAGAACGCAGTACAAGAAAAGGGAAAGGAAATCCTACACATAGAAGTGGGATCAAAAGCAAGGAATGTTTTCTGCAATTCTATTGTTCATTCATATAAAACCATAGAGAATTTTCATGATAATGTGTTAAGCAGGGTGTATGCAAGAGATGGTGAAGGAAAGGAGGTAATGAACATCGCAACAATTTCGCGACTTGAAGATTGGCAAAAGCGTGAAATTTCTTTTGAAGCCACTGAAATTCCAGAAGGTTGTGAAATACATGATAACCCATTGGTAGTAAGATTGGAAATTTGTCTAAATATGGAAGAGAGTAAAGATGATTATGGAAAAGACGATACAGATGAAGAATCATTTGGTCTTAATAGAATCTTAATTGATACGGGAAGTTCTGTCAATATTCTCTTCTATTCTGCTTACAAAATCATGGGGGGAAAAGATGCAGATCTAATACCTTCTACTTACAGGATTTATGGCTTTAATGGAACTGCCAACAAACCTAAAGGAGAAGTAAGCATGCGAATACCACTAGGTGGAATGCGAACTGAAATTTTATTTTGCGTTGTTGATGTCGAATCACCATATAACGCTTTCATAGGAAGACCTTGGCTTCATGGGATTCTTGGCGTAGCCTCAACTTTTCATCAATGCATAAAATTTCCTCATCCGAAGGGTATTGGAATTATCAAAGGTGATTGGGCAGAAGGGAAGAAGTGTTACGATACTGAAGTAGAAGTTTGCGAAGGAAAAACTATCGAAAAGGAGAGTTGGAGAAAAAGAGCAAAGGCTGCAAAGAGAAGTGAAAATTTAATGGCTGAGGATTAAGGCATGAAGGAATAAAGTTACAATGGGTGAGCATACAATAAATTCAGGGCGATAGAGAATGGGTATGATCTACGAAGTTGACAAAATGAAGAAAAAAGGATAAGGAAATACAAAGGTAATCAGTATATTTCTTCACAAGTTTATAACAAAATGTATTTTGATAAAACATAAAAATGAAATGAGATATTTCGCAACATGAAATATTGGAGAGGAACTTTTTACGAATTTCAAAATTTTTATTGCGAATATTTTTCATTTAAAGGAATACGTAAACATTAATTTTCGAATAAAAGACCGCAATCTGTGATCAGCTTTCAAAAAAAAAAAAAAAACCGCAGCAATATTACATAGGCAAACCTTTATGGCGTACAACCTAGTTCGCGAAGCAACATTTCGCAAGAGGCAAAGTCCTAAAGTGCGTCATATAAGGGGGTACCTATAAGCATGGCTCAGGGAAAACGGAACACCACCAAGGAACCTGAGTACATGGAACTTTTACGGGGTACATAACCCAAAAGTGGGGTACCTATCCGGGTTAGACACCTTGGATTCTCAATCTAATCTTGCGACATTACGCGATATTATGCGATGTACTGTGAATTAGGTTGGGCAACTAAGGCATACTGTCTTTCTCAAGAAGTACAGAAAACGATCAAGGCTCCGAGGTACACGGTTGATTCAAGAGTTCCGGGTGAGCTTGAAGCACATCTTCCATTCTTGACAAGTCTTGGAAAATGATGTACTTGGCCCAAAGATACCCCATATGGTGCAACCCCGTAACTATAAGCCCTATAGGCAAAAAGGATAAGAGGTTGCGATCAAAAGATGGTTGTTTGCAGAACCGGATGGGAAGAGCTAACCTTGTATGGTCGATGTATGCTTCCTTGAAGGGGAAACCAAGGGGAAGATAAAGGGCAGCACCCTCCATTAGGGAGATGATACGTGCTATGAGACGCAAATGTCACGAGGCTTATTGTTCGCAAGAATATAAAGGCTTGTCATATTTGTGCAACAATTGAATTTCTGCGAGCCTTCTAAAAAAAAAAAAAAAACTCGCAGACATAACAAAGAAGTTAAGATGAGATCAATGGGTTATTACATGAAAGTGTGATGACGTCCTGCGATTTCATCGCAAGACGATAATGTTACGAGGTTGTATATTCGCGAGAATGTTCAAATTCGTTATATTATCGCAAACACAAAAATATTATCACAAAAAGAGGTTGCAAAATAAGACCTTTACTTAGGAAGGCACGATAATACCACAACAATTAATGAAATTAATTCCATCAATATCATTGAAGAATTTTTATAACAATATACGTATCACGAAGTCATAACAAAAGAGGCGATTTCATTTGCATCCAAAAGCGGTTAGTTCATATTCGTTAAGATTTACGAGGATTATATACTTCTTTATACATTGAATATTTCTCCACGATTTGAATTTTTCTTATACTTCTTCAAAGGGATATTTTATACTCTTCAAACTTCTTCAAGGATATTTCATACTTCTCATGGTTCTTTAAGGGTATTTCATACTTCTACAAGGATATTTTGTAGTTCTTCACAGAAATTTCATACTTCTTGTATTTTAAGGAGATGTTTTTTGTTTACTTCGCAACAAATTGAAGCTTCGCAACTTAAACAGAGGCAGATGTTCTACTTAATGCAACAAGGATTGATCATCTGAAAAATAATAATAAGGGGAAAAGGAATACTAAGCTTGGTCTGCAGGGGTATTATTTCTCTTCATATGATCAAATTATGCGAAGGGAAGCACTTAATCAAAGAAAAATCAATTTATCATCGCAAAATTAAGACATTAATACTAGTTAAGCTTCAAATAGACAATATAGAAAAATTGTTGATGGATCAAAAGTGTAGTAAAGAAGAAAGTATTGTATTCAAACAGATAATATGGAAAGAACTAGAGAAGATATACGAAAAAGAATAAAGTTATTCTTCTGATGATTTATTCCCATCAAAATGATCTTCTTTTTCTTCTTCAGAAATATCATCTTCAACCTCACTATCAGAGATTTCCAGATATGGGGTATCCTCAGGAATTTCTTCAGAAAGGAGTGTCTAATACTTCTTGAGAGGAATTTGATTGTCTTCACAAATCTTGCGAGTCATCTTAGCTCGGAAACGTTTGACATATAAGACGTGGTTGTTTTGGGAAATTAGAAGTTGAGACTTCAAATCAGAAATCTTCTGGTTGCGACCAGTGAGGATAGTTTCCAGATCATCATTCATCTTCGTATAACTTTCTACAGTAACTACAAAGAGATAAGAGAAAAAAGGGTAAGAGAAGAAATTAAGAAATTGGTTAGCAAATTACGAAGTTAAAGAAATCAAAATACACGAATTTACCTTCTAATTGCTTCTTATCATTACGAAGAGAAGTATTTTCAAGCTTTAGTTGATTATTCTCCTCAAGAAGAGAAGAACTACCAGTTGCGATGCTCGTAGATTGTGGATCATCTGTGTAACGAGATGTTAATTCTGCGAAATCAATACTTAAATCCTCTACTTTCTGACGAAGTCTTGAATTTTCAATCTCCAACTTCTTACAACGGCTTAAAGTTTTCTTATCAGCAATGGAATGACGTCTTTCCCAATCAGAAGCAGCTGCGCAGCTGACCCTCCCAACCTGAACAAATGAAAAGGGTTAGAAATCAGTGAAATAAAGGGAAGCAAACAAGGAATAAGAAAGAAGCTTACCATACTCCCCAAAGCATACAACGTAGCAGGGGAGACGAATCTCGACATCCCATTAAGAGAACTGTTGTTGAGCACAGTAGGAACTTTACAAGCCTTAGCAATAAGCTTACGAGCATTCCCAGTAGGAGAATTTCCTAGCCCACGAGAAGAATGAAGAAAAGCCTCGGATATTTGAACCATTGCTGAAGCAAAAGTTTCCACATTGGAATAATCCTCACTTTCATCATCATCGTCATTGTCATCATCATCGTGTTTCCTATCAGAAAGGGTGTCGGAATTAGAACCAAGATCCTTCTCAAACGATCTAGTATCTTCATCACTCTGTTCTTTACTAACATCCTTGCTACATGAAAGTACATTGGAGTAACCAAGGGATGGGAGTTTTCTTTTCTTCTTTGTAGAAGCAATATCCTGAAGCTTCCTTTTTCCTTTGCGAAGAGCATCTTCTTTATCATCGGAAGTGCTGGTATTCTTCATAGAACGAAGTATTCTTTGTCTCTCAGTTAAGTTTTTAGAAGAAGTTGAAGCTTTATCCTTATTCACAACAGCCTTAGGAGGATTGGGAAGGACCTACAAATTCAAATAAGGATTAGAAACAGAGGCAACAATATATTTTTCAGATTACATATAAAAGTATTTCTAACCTCATTTGAAAGTAAGACAACAAGAAGACAAGGAGATAGAGATACATACATATTTATCCTTGTTAACCCAAGAAAACACCCACGGATGATAGTTACGATCACGAAGGTTCGCAGGAAGATCTACTATCCCAGAGATATAAGAACCTGATAATGCTAAGGGGTAATTGTACCAATCTACATCGTGGGAACGGCGAGGAGTTTGATTATTCCTAGAAGCGTAATCAATATCATGCATAAGGAGATCATCTTCTGCGACATCAGCTTTGCGATGAAGACGAACACCCCAACGTTTATCTTCTCTCTTTGAAGGAATCAATGTGTAATTCTTAAAGAAATTCTCAACCGTATAGTTGGAAGCAATAATCTCTACATCTCTAAGTTCAGGTTTTCTAAGCTTAGTTGGATATAAATATTTTCCAAAAGCAGCACGATTTGCGAATTCAACCAAGAGGCGAATACAATCACCGGTCAATTGATAAATGGCTAGTGAAAAATTTGGGTGAGAAATAATTTCGTAAAATAAAGGAAGATTAACATCGTAAAGAGGAAGAGGAAGACCTGCGAGAATTTGACCTCGTGAAACTAAAATCTTCCGTTCATTCCATTGAGGATCAGTAAAATGTTCCATACAGAGATCGAATTTGTTGTCATAACCTTCAATTTCAGAAAGAACGAGATCTCTATCAGCAAATTCCGCATTAAGCTGTTCTATCGATTTTTTCTTGGGAGCCATTAGGTGAAGGATAGAAAGCAGAGATGAAAAAGAAGTAAGAAATAGTAGTAGCAGAAAAAGGGGATAAATTGCAGAGACAGAAGTGATGAAGAAGATGAACAGGTTAAAAGAATAAAAAGAAGAACTAAAGATAATATTTATAAAGAAGAGAGAGTTCGATGAGGATAGAAACTCATTAATGCGATTAGACGTGAACGGTTACGAAGGAACATGTCAAAAATTTAATGAAAAAGAAAAATACATGTTGCGAATCTAGTGGGAGGTGATAACTATATTAATTTTACGAGAATAATGATTCTCAAGACACTTCTTCTTCGTAGAAATGACTTGAGAAGAGGCAAGATGTAGGTACCGAATATCGCACGATATTGGTTTACGAACATAAGATGAAAGTGTTATACGATAATAGAAGAAGCACGGAAGAGAGGTGATGGATTTACGAACATAAAATAAGTTTGCGATAGTAAGTTGCGATACTTCGCAACTTATATACAGTTGTATAGATTTCCCTATAAATAGTAGTTCAAATGTAAAATTGGGGGGAGGGCTTTATCTAATGAGTGTTAGAAAAATATATGAGGAGAGAGAATAGAGAAAGTTGTAACTATTCTAGTTCCACCAAGATATATCTTTGTAATCAATTGAGAGCATCAATAAGAAAATTGTCATTCTTCATCAAGAACATCATTAAGTTTTACAAATTCTACTGAGGGTGTAGTTGTAGGATATTCTGCAACTACAAGAGTCTTGAGGAGATAGAAACTTCAAGAGAATAGTTGTAATCTTGATTTCTTCCATTTCTGTAAACATTTCTAAAGAACAAAATAATAAAGTGTCATTTTTAATCTCCCATGATGAGTTGATTATTGTAGAATCTTTACAAGGGTGTAGTGTAGGAATTCCTGCAACTACATACTAAAAGAAGAGGTGGTAATGTGGGTTTGAAGATAGATATTTCTCAGGCTTATGATTCATTAAGCTGGGAATTTATTATTGAAGTTTTGAGAAGATTTGGTTTTTCTGAAATGGGAATTAAATGGATAAATGTGTTTTTTACTTCAGCTAGAATTTCAGTACTTGTGAATGGAGGGCCTTGTGGCTTTTTTTTGAAGTGGGCACAGGGTTGAGACAAGGAGATCCTTTAACTCCTATTCTCTTTGTCATAGCTGAGGAATATTTGAGTAGGATCTTAACTCAAACGGTCATTGATGGTAAAATCCAAGCAATGGTGCAAAGACATGGTGTACAACCATCTTATTTACTGTTTGCAGATGACATTTTTGTGTTTTGTAATGGACATAAGAAAACTTTAGACACACAAATGAGTTTATTGTTAAAGCACCATAATGCTTCTGGTCAGGTGATTAATAGGCAGAAGAGCAAATGTTTTGTGGGAGGTGTTTCTGATATGAGAAGGAAGATGATTGCAGAACACCTTCAAATAGAATTATCTGAGTTTCCATACAAATATCTTGGTGTAATTCTCAATCTTGGAAGAGTGAAAGTTCATTAAGTTTGGGGCATTATGGAGATGATGCAAGAGATGCTTGCAAGATGAAAAGGAAGATTATTGGAATTTCCATCAAGACTCACTTTGGTAAAGTTTGTATTGTGTAGCTATCCAATTTACACAATGTCAGTTTATAAATGGCCAAGAAGTGTTATTCAAGAGTGTGAAATAATTATTAGGAACTTTTTATGGACTAGAGACCCTGCAGAAAGAAAGCTGGTGACTGTGAAATAGGAAGAGGTGAATGCTCCAGTTAAAGAAGGAGGTTTGGGCCTTAAAAGATTGAAAGTGATTAACAGGGCATTGTTGATGAAGTTGCTTTGGAGAATTCTGACTAAGGATGAGGAATGGACAAGATTTATGAAGGCTAAGTTTATGAATAAAAATGGTGAATAGATTCAATCTTACAAACAATCTTCTATATGGCCTGGCTTAAAATGGGTAATTCAAGATGTTAATGAAGGATCTAGATGGATTGTAGGAAATGGGAAGGACATTTCTGTTTGGAGGGATAAATGGGTATATGACTACACATTAATTGATAAGTATCCTGATAATACTTTCATTCAGCAACATAAAGAGTGGAGAGTTGATAAACTGATACATAATGGCAATTGGCTAATACCAAGTGAGTTGAATCTAATGCTAAAATTAGAAGACTTACCTCAGATTGGACATGAAGATGATACTAGAATCTGGAGTGGGGATCTGACAGGGAAGTTCATAGTAGCTAATGCAACTCAACAAATCAGAATTAAATATCCTAAAGTCCAGTGGGAAAAAAAGGTATGGGATCCTTTCTTACATCCTTATATATCTTTGAATGTATGGAAAATCTTGAGAGAAGCTTGTGCAACTGAGGAATCTGTTAGAAAAAAAGATTTTAGTACTGTTTATAAATGTTATTTATGTTGGAGCAAGACAATATGGATCATATTTTATGGCAATGTAGTTTCAGTGAGAATATTTGGCATTGGCTGTGTGGAATTTTTAAAGTGCCAATTCTTAACAATTTTGAAGATGTCTTAAACATGGTGAAATCTAAGAGCTCAATCATTCAACAACTATGGTTGGTCAGTTCTTGCACTACAATGGTTGAAGTTTGGTTCAGCAGAAACAGGAAAATGTATGATGATCAAGAACCTAGTGTTGCTTAGGTTCAATGCAGAATAATGAACTTTACTAAAGAATGCAGTATCAGATTGAATGAAAAAAGGTCAGGTGAGTAGTATGATTTCCAGATATTATAACTTTTTGGTATCAAAAACATCCCAGTGATAAATACTATGGTGAAGGAATGCTTTTTCAGTTTCCCTGAAGCTCATCAAACCTTACTTTGTTGTGATGATACTGTAAGAGGAAACCCTAGTGCACCAGGGGTGGGTTGTGTGGGCAGAGATAGTAAAGGAAGATATGTTGGTGCCTTAGCAGGAGGTATTGGTGTTGCCACTGAGTATATATCAGAAGTAATGTCCTTGATCATTGATGGAGAGTGGGAAATTAGAAGAAATTTTTTGAATGTATGTTTCTGTCTTAAATCCTAGGCAGTTTTATCATCTTTCATGCCTGGGAAGATCCCCTGGATAATTAAAATCAGATGGAAGGTAATCAAGAACAAACTGGTTATTGCTTTTAGGCATTCTCACAAAGAGACCAATTACTCAGCTATTAAAATGGCAAAGAAAGGAGCAGTAATGCCAAGAGGGTAATATGAGTACTATGAGAACAAGCATGATTTTTTAGATAAACTATGTGCTTATTTTAGGTTTTGAATCCCTGTTATGTATAGGCTTAATTTTTATGGGCCTTGAGTTTGTAAAATTGCTTTTGTTTCTGTTTGCTTGGGTATAACTGTTCTGGGCTTGCCCAGACAGTTGGGCTTGTAACAAAAAAAATTTGATTGAGTTTGGTAATAAAATTTTTATGATTTAGCTAAAATAAAATAAATAAATTTCTAGACTCTAGAGTTTATTTATTTAAATTGCAACTAAAACGTTTCTCCCATACCCCCAAACTTAAATCTAACATTGTCCTCAATGTTCTAAATACGAAATTAAAAGCATGAACAAGGAGAAACTATTACCATTTGAAGAAAACAGTTAAGGAAAGATATTACCGTGTTGCTTGAATATTGGGTTACCTCCCATGAAGTTTTAAGTTTAAAGTCTTCAGCCAGACAATGGAAGAGATTAGTCACCTCGAAGAATCATAAAGCATTAGCCGGAATAATTGTGGGTCATCTGGATCAAAAAGTGCTACCCACAAGAAGAGGAGGCTACAACAGATCATGAAGATATCCAACACACTCTTATAAAAAAAATGTTTAAGACAACTATATCTAGTTGTGGTTCGTTTTCGGGATCTATAAAAGGGTCTAGATAAAAAGTTTTCATCGGATGGATTTCCTCAAAGGAAGGTTCCTGAAGATCAGGTCTTAGAGTCTGGAAATACTCAACTGAGAACTTAGAAGCACATAACAATAACCTGAATAATTGGGGATCCTCTGAGTCAATCATACTTGACTCACATATATGACTACAGTGGTGGTCATTTTTAAGCAAATATGTCGACCCTAATCTCCTAAGTAATTAGGTTTAGTCTCAAAACTTAATAATTGACACATCTGAAACTTGTACGTTCCCACAATTGGAAGGAAGGTTTTTGGTGGGAAAACAAAGTCAATCGTGGTATCGTAGCCTGGGTTAACCACATCAACCAAAGGATGGGTTTCCAACAACTGAACTTCTTTATGGACACAATGAGGTTCAGGAAAAAGTGTATGAAGATAATATTTTAAAATGGTTGAGGCACATATGTCAAGTCCCAAGTTAGGTAATTTTATAAGAGTTAAAGCACATGGAGAATGATAATCACCCCCAAACTTAGAGTTTTCAGTGTCTCTAGAAAGACTAGTCACAACTTCCCTAATTTCAAGGTTATCTGATTCCTGGAAATGTCAATTGATTCTTCTAAGTCAGGTACATACTCACTCATCTCTACGAGTTCATTTTATTTTTCTAAGTCTATTGTTTCTAAATCCCTAGACTCAAAATATACTCATTCCTTTAAACCATCATTGGCTTCGTAATCAAAAGGGAATACTACATCGTCTAAAACGGTGGTATCTCTAGTCAAATCCTCGTCCTTTTGAATAGGTGAATAATTATTAAAATTATTTTGATTTGAACTAGAAACATTATCATTATTAATCTCAATTGGAGTAACAAATTCCTGATCACTATGCCTACTTATTTCAAATTCTTCATCAACACTATCCTCATCATAATCATCATTATAATAATATGAAAATGATCGAACCTCATTTAAACAAGTAGGGTTACCAATTCTAACCTTGTCATCCTGATTATAAAAATTGGCCTCATTTCCACGAGTGATATTGGAAAGAATATATTGGAAATCAAGAGTAATTCGAGCAATTCCTTCTCCCGTCTCTAACTTTAACCTACGTGTTGACTCAGCAAACTCACGTGTTGACTCAGTTAACTTACATGTTGACTCATATAACTTCCTGAGGTTAAATAAGTTTCACTCACCGTTATAGTTCTTTCGTTCATAACTAAGTCATCTGTGTCCGCTAACTTATGTGTCGACTCAAGTAACTTACGCGTTGACTCAAGTATCTTACGTGCTTCATCTAGATAAGAGGAATTATAGAAATTTTGCTTGTATGACCAGTAGGTATGAGAATAGTGATCGGGCTCACCATGGTATGAACCATAACCTTGAAAAGGTGGATGCTCCCAACCACTATGGTCAAAGTAATGTCCATTTTGAAAATCAGTCGGATAATCATTGTATTGGCTGTTATAATACCAGTTTGACATCCTAACTGCAAGGGAATCCTACACACGCACAAATAAGGATGACTTGACCAAAACAAACGTACTGATTTTTAGCAAACAAAAAGCATGATGGCTCTACTTAGATTGTTTCTAGACCAGCTTCTAATCCTTCGAAAGGGAATTCGTTACAATCTGAGCATACCCCTCTGGAATTAATCTGAGTTTAAGTAAGTTGAATAGAGGCGAGGGAAGCTGCGTGGAGATTTGATACCCAAGGACTCACCGTAATACAAGACGGTGCAGTCATGCATTCAACTCACAGAAACCATCATGAACTTCGAAGTATGCTTAAAAGAGTAACCAATATTTTTTCGAATGACTTTCCTATTGAGCCCGTTACCCTATCGGTCTCGTTCTAGTCAGTATTTTAAGCTTGGGTTCGCATTTGGTATCATTTTCCTAAGGAGGGCAATAAGAGAACGGTGATGAAATCCGAACCCTTATCTTGTATGGCAAGTCATTTCCCTTTACTAGGAAATTAAAGCAGCCATATTTAAGACCTCAACATATATGCATACAAAATCATCCAGTAAATCCGCTAACAAGAGATTCGCGGGTGTTTAGAATTCTTACCTCTCGTTCCAGACGGGGGATGAATCGTTGAAGTCGACTCGGGCCACTGACTCCTATGTCAGTATACGAACCCGAGGGGCCGAGACAGTATCGTAACTGTCGTCCTTCCCTGCAAACAGTTTATATTTAAACTTAACCCTTCCTTAGGGTTTAAAAATAATAATGTCCAAGTCCAAAAAAAAAATGTCCAAAAAGGAAAATAAAAATTACAAAAAATAAAACCCTGTTTACAGTTTCTAAAAATAAAAACTATATACAAAATCTTCTTCACTCTTTTTGGATTCCTCTTTTATTTCCTTTTTTGGCTTCGCTTTCCTTTTATAGCACTTCTTATTTCCTTGTAGATTTGCTACAAATCTGAAAAGAATCGAAAAATACCAAAGGCGTAAAGAGAACAAAAAATAATAAAAATAAAAATAAACCTAAAACAAATCTAAATACAAGTCCGCGTCGACGGCACCAAAAATTGATGTAGTTTTTGTAGTGGTAAATAAAGTTCGTTCAAAGACTTGTAGAGATTGATTTTAGACTTAATATATATATACAAGATTTTCACGATAACGAGAGATACTAGGACTTCGGATTCCACCATAAACTCATTCATGCGATTCAAATATTAATTCTTTTAACAATTATAGCCCAATCAAGACATGGACTCTTATTTTTTCCAAGGTAGATTCTCAAAATATTAGTTGTAAATATGAAGTATAGAACATCAAAAACCTAAGTCCAAGTATGCTCTATCAAATGAAATAACAATTTCTTAACAAAAATCGTTCAAACAATTTTCAATCAAGGAAAATAATCATATAATAATTGCAAATAAATAGATAAAATAGAATATACCACTTTTTGTTGGAAAAATAGCTTCCTCTATCGCCTCAGCAATGGGGTTTAGCTCCTCATATTATTCACGTGCTCAAAATAAGTGTGCATAGCTCAAATAGGTGGAAAAAATAGAAAAGTGCTAATACAGAGATTAACAACAGTTTATAAGTGTTGCATTAAACTGTTATAGGAAACGATAATAACAAGTTGTTGCAGAATAAACGACTGCTCTAGGGCATAGTATGTTCTTCGTGTTCTTCCTCTACACCAGCAAAAAAAATAATTCCTGCAACTCGATTTTCTTATCTTCTCTACCTCTGTTTTTCCCACCCCCAAGTCTCGAATCCCTTCCTGAACCTCCTCCAACTCTATTTATACACAACATGATCAAATATCTTGTGAGTAAAAATTGTTTTTCCCCCACGGCAAGTTGCAAGGAAATCTCTCTACGCGGCTTCTTAGTTGTCAAAACTCTCAAGAATGTATAGAAACAAATCGAAGTACATATTATCTTCCCTAAGGTCCCATGTATCTGCCATTATTAACAAAACCAACATCGAAATATTCTCGGCACCCTGTTTTCACGAGACTCTACGTAAATCTTGCTTTCTTTCCATTCCAAAACCGTTACCACTCATATCTTGTCTCAAAAGGATGAAGCAAACCAATTCCCGTGAAATTCTCCAACTGAAATGTCGTCTCAAGTCTTCCCAAAAAAATCCAAACCAATCCGAGAAGTTTAATTATTCCCCTGTCATGTCGAAAAATAATTATTCAGCCCATCGTTAAAACCCTTCCAAAATCCGAGCCCTAATATGTTCTTCACTGAGACAATTATCTCCCGCCAATTTTGAATATTCAAAAGTTAGGGATGGAGTGCCCCTAACCAGTTCACTGGTGCTAATATCAACTGGGTTGCCCCTTAGTAATTTGGATGCCTCTTATCTACCGGTGGGGTCCCTTTAGCAATTCTTCTGGGGTGTAAATATAACTTTTCTGGGGCATCTCCAACATACTTTCGGGATGACTGTAGTACGTCTTCTGGGTGACTTTAGTAATTTTCTCCCAGGACCACTTTTCGAGCAACTTTCTCCGCGAAATCTTATTTCTCCAAAAGCACCTACAAAGACATAAAAAGCCATAATAAATACAAAATCGAGCACTAACAATACATACAATTGAGATTATATTAGACACATAAATGTGTCCATCATCTACAATGATAACTGCAAGTGCACATTTTTCTAATGTAACACAGAGCAAGCACAAGTCGATCCTCATGTACAAGGTGGGTGTAAGTTTAATCCAAAGTCTTACTATACTGATTCGGAACAAGAGTAACACAATAGGGGGTTTATGTCGATACGACTAGATGTTGGTTATGTAACACAAAATAAAAAACAAGATTCCAAATTAAAGGGCACTAGGGCAGTCGAATCCACCACGTAATCTCAGCTAAGTCAGTCCAGTTTCAATAATGTTCTTGTCCCTTGTAATGGACACCGGACAAGATGTAAGTCTGCCATTTATCCAAGATTTCAATGGATGGATTAATTTCACCTAAGGTAGCTAACTAAACCCTAGTATTAGATGTCTTCTCACAATACAACTAATCACCGATCAGTTTCATCACTTAGATGATTAAACGTTTCCTAAGATGGATATTCTAATCGTAACTAGGTATCTTTCCAAAGAATTAACTGTCTAGTTAAATCACAACTAATCTAAGGATTAATAACAATCAATTAAGCATGAGTTGCAGCACAATCAACATAGTGTTGTTCTAACTACAATGGATACATGCATACACTGTGAGAGAAAAATGATGAAGTGCTCAGATTAAATCTATCCTAAAATAGTAAAGCACAACAAGAACAATATTCATAACATGAATAAGACTAGCAGTATATTATGGGTTTCATCTAAACCTTAGAAAAAGTATTTAGAACATGATGAAGAAAATAAATCTATACTATTGCTTGGTGCACCGACTAATCCGAGCATTCCTTTTACATCACAATCTCCTCCCTATTTATATATTAATTTCTTCTCAACTACTATAAATTGATAATTAGAAAGCAACCACTCACTCAAAACTCGTTTTCCCGACAAACCCCTTCTGCAATTCAACTTTCCATCTCTTTGATTTGATGTTCTACAGCTGTGAAGATAACCCCAGCCTTATCTCTCGCAATCCTAGCTTCTAGGGTTACTGTTTTTGATAATGGAGAAGATAAGATGTAGAGAGATAAAAATGGGCATTACTTTTAATACCCTGTATTTTTAATTATTGTTTCGGGGCGGGCTTTACCCGTCATATGTGATTACTTTGTTATTTGAGTTGTTAAATTTAGTCACTTCATTGCCTTACTCTAGGTTGTGATATTTAAATTTAGATACTTAGAATCCCTAACTTAGTGAAAGGTTTGGGTGTAGATATAATCACCTAATAATAATTTTAAAATAAATAAAGTTAGAGAAAAATGAAAAGATAATTAAATAAATTAATAATATAATTTTGTGTATTAATGTTGGTATTAATATTAATAGGGGTTATAAACATAATAAGAATAACTATTAATATGGGTTTTATATAAAATTGGAAGAAATGATTTTAGAGAAAGGAAAACTAAAAGCTAGGGAGAATGAGAAGGAAATGTAGTTAGAGTTCATAGATAAAAAGGATAAAGAAAAGCAAGAAGAGTTTGTAAACAACAAAAGGTAGAATGCTAGATTCTCTTTCTTTTTGTGTTTTTATTTTGATTTCGTTAATTTTACATAGTCAGGTTTCTGAAATTTATCCGTGTCATTATATGCCTCCAATTGATGACGATCCTTGTGATATTGATAGAAAACATGTTTAGGAAAGACAAGTTAAAATTTGAAGATATTTCACCAAAGATTCACCGTTGAATGTTTGTTTGAACTTGGATATTGACTTCTGAAATTTCTGTACAGTTTCGTTTTGTCTGTTCTTGGCTGTGTTTAGGTAGTCTTGATGATACCAAAATGATTTTTGGTCTTGATGAAAATTGCGTATTTATGTCTTATCTTTTATTGTGCGTTGAGTTTACTAAATTTAGAATTATTATTAATTTACTGTGAATAGTTTGGTAAAATGATGTAATCTGCCCAGATTTTAGAATGATCGTATAAAATCAATAACTTTCATTTGAACCTTTGGTTTTCTGTAAATTTTGGATATGACATATATGCGTATGTTAGATATGCTCCCCTAAAATTTTAAGAGATCGGATTGAGGAATCATTATGAACGTGTATTTTAAAATTCTGCAGTTGTCGTGCTTGCTTAAATGCTTCAAAGAATTACATCGTTAGTTGGGTTGTGAAGTTGTGACTTGTCATTGAAGTGGTTTGTATAATAGAAATGTATATTGTTTGATATGCTTGTTTGAATGGCAGTGCCCTTACCGGGGATATACAGATAGGTGGGGAACGACCCAAGGATACTCGTTCGACAGTAATGTGAATTTATAAATGAATGGATACTTGTTTGAATGGAGGTGCCCGTACCGAGGATATATATACGTATATGTGGGGCACTACCTAAGGATACTCGTGTGAAAGTGGTGTGATTTATAAATTAATGGATATACGTGTTTAAATGGCGGTTCCCATACCGAGGATATATGGATAGGTGGGGAACGACCCAAGGATACTGGTGCAAGTGAGGTAGGAGGGCACGAACCGAGGATACTCGTGCATTTAATAATATTTTATAGATTGCAATCTAAGTTGATGAACATATATAAATACTTGAAGTTGTGTTGAATTCTCATGTTGTATGTGCTCTTTGAATGATTGATATTGCTCACATGTTTTGAGAAAGGGAATGCATTATATTGAGCTGTCATCTCACCCCAATTGACATTTCTTGCAGATATTACGGAGTGTGGAAGTGGAAATTAAGAAGTTAGTTATCTTGTTGATTGTTTGCATATATCTTGTAATAGACTGACGTGTAATTGTTTGTTAAAAATATTATTAAAGATGTTTAAAAGATAATTGTTTTGTATTTAAATTTGGTGGTGCTTGGTGAAACATAATAAACAAAGAAAGAAAGAAAATGCATAAGTCTCATTCTCACCCATAACGCTTTGAGTTCGGATCTCCACACGGTTTGACCCTGACCCGGAACTCGGTGTGTTACAAGTTGGTATCAGAGCTTTAGGATTTAGATCTTGAATGGGACCATAAGTAAATTGTTTCATACGTTGTTGTGCCGCTATGCATGCTTTCTTGATATGATTAGTGTATTGTTTGCTTCATTATATTAGTTGTATTCTGGCCATTTAATAATTCACTTGATTTATGAAATGTGTGCTAGATTGAATTGTATTTGGAATTTTGAGGTTATAAATATGTTCTAAATTTCGGGACGAAATTTATTTTAAGGGTGGTAGAACGTAATACCCTGTATTTTTACTTATCGTTTCGGGGCGAGCTTTACCCGACATATGTGATTACTTTGTTATTTGAGTTGTTGAATTTAGTCACTTCATTGCCTTACTCTAGGTTGTGACATTTAAATTTGGATACTTAGAATTCCTAACTTAGTGAAAGGTTTGGGTGTAGATATAATCACCTAATAATAATTTTAAAACAAATAAAGTTAGAGAAAAATAAAAAGACAATTAAATAAATTAATAATATAATTTTGTGTATTAATGTTGGTAATAATATTAATAGGGGTTATAAACATAATAAGTATAACTATTAATATGGATTTTATATAAAATTGGAAGAAATTATTTTAGAGAAAGGAAAACTAAAAGCTAGGGAGAATGAGAAGGAAATGTAGTTAAAGTTCATAGAGAAAAAGGATAAAGAAAAGCAAGAAGAGTTTATAAACAAAAAAGGTTGAATGCTAGATTCTCTTTCTCTTTGTGTTTTTATTTTGATTTTGATTTCGTTAATTTTACATAGTTAGGTTTCTGAAATTTATTCGTGTCATTACTAGGTATCACCGAGGCCTTACGGCCCCGGCTCAACCTCTATATTTAGTCTTTAGTGTTCATATTTTATTTCTTAAATTATTGGTGTTTTACATCGAAAGTACAAACTATGTAGTTTTTTCTAGCTAAACAAATGTGATTTAGTTAACATGTGATTGTAATCCTAATCTGGTCAAATGAGACACTAATGCATCAATATTTCTAAGCTCCTAGTTTAGCTAAAAACAATAAGTATATATCAACCTGCTGAATTTAGAATTTAAACATGATTCCAATTTATTACCAACATCCATTAGTTAATAGAGGAAAAAATTACTTAGTCCCTTAATGATTTTCACATGTAATTGTTAATCTACTGAGGATACTACTCTTTGTGAGATTAAGCTCCCCATAGTTTTCGTTCGTTCATCTTTATAATAATATTTTTTCGAACTCCTTTATTTGCTCTTTATACCTATGATTTAGGAAGAACACGCAATTGGGGGATACTATTATTATTTGGAGGATATAGCTACTGGACAAAATAGGTATCCCAATAGCAATTCTGGGTGACCCCCTATGTAATTATTTTTTTAATTCCTAATCTAGCCCCCACTAATCAGGATTAGTGATTAATTAAAATTAGTAAAATGTTAAGTATTTGGGGGATAAATTGTGTGTATTTATTTTTAATTGAATTTGTGTGGGTTAGTTGAGAGTGAAGGAGGGAAAAAAATTTGAGTGGATTTTTTTTTTTGAAAATAGAAGATGATTGTGATGAGAGAATTGCTGCTAAGAGGTTGAAAACTTGATTTTTTTTCTTTGAATCCACCATTGTTGCAGCTGAAAAAGCTCGGTGCCGGCATGGTATTCAACCAAAAAACCATGCCGGTATTTGTCGAAAATTTTCAAAAATTGTTGTAGTAGCAGGAATTCCTACACTACACCCCTGTTAAGATTCTACAGAAATCTATGAGAAACTAGTTGAAGATTTGAAGAATTATACGACACTTTATTATTTAGATCTCAGAAATGTTTACAGAAAATATTCAAACTCAGAAATACAACTTTCTTTCTAGAGTTTCTCTCTCCTCCATACTTTCTCAACTCTAAAAAATACATCATCCACTTCTGGACCTATTCGAACCCCTTATATAGGAAATTACCTAATGGAAGACAGCTAAGTTTTCCCCTTCTTTCGGATTTGTATTGCGATCTTCTCGCAATAATAATTATGCTCATTCTCGCAAGAATTGTAACCATCGCGGTGTAAACTTGCTCTTCTCACATTTTATTCAATCGTCAACCTTTATGTCATTCTTTTGGTGTTTTTGTGACACTCTCCAAATGTGGTTGTAGCGCTCGCGGGATTACTTGAAGAAGCGTTGTTAATATCGCAAGAATGTTGCTATGGCGATATTCTGGTCCTACATCTTGCCTCTTCTCATGTATTTTCTGCAAAGAAGAGAAGATCGTGAGAACCCCAAATTCTTTTTAACTATCACAGCTTTCTCTATGCTTTTTTCCTCGACAAGATTCCGTTAATCTAGCTTTACCTGTTAACACGTGTTGTAAACTTATTCTTTTATTGACACGTCTCACTTAACTGGCTCCCCTTTTTGCCTATAAAAGGTAGAGTCAAATTCCGTAACTGGTTTTCTTGTTTTAATTCTCTTTTTTCTTCGCTTAGTCTCTTTGTTTTCTGTCTGCAACTTTTCTTCTTCATATTATCCTGCTGCTGTTTTAATGGAATCATCAAGGTATGTTCTTTGATTATGATATTTTCTTGGATCAACTTTTATTTATATTCTTCAATCTTCTCTTATTTGATTCTTCATAATCCCCATATTATGTTTTCTCTTTAGTGGAACTACTCCTATCACCCAGTCCTCGATTCAAAGCCCTAATCCTCGCAAAAGGCCAACTGAAAAGAGGAAGAAAAGTTCTGCGAGTAATAAGGTAGTAAGAAACACATTCTATTCCTTAATAACAATATTGTTGCCTCTGTTTCTTACACTACACCAAATCCTGGATTTTGTCACATGGTATTTCTGTTACTAAAATTTTTTGTCACACATATACGCTGTTAGAGAAACGCTGTGATATTAATCGTTATTATTTTTTGTAACAGTTTTCACTGTGACGAAATTTGGTTACGGTCACATTTATAAACTGTTACAATATTTAATAGTAACAGTTAACCTAATTTTAGTAAAGCGACACGTGGATCATTTGTCACATCTATCATAACGGTTTTAGCTGTTAGACCATAACTACCACAATTCGGCCAGCGACACGTGTACCTTTTCGTCATGGTTATAGTTACACACATAAGTGTTACCAAAATTTAGAAACAACTACTTAAGGGGAACGTGTCTTTTTTGACACGATTACTGTAACATTTAAACTGTTACTTTCATATACAACAATACAGTAATGGTGACACGTTTTCTATTTTGTCACAATTTTCTGTCACAGTTAACCGTGACAATTTTCTAATAACAAATAAAAAAAATATGGGTAGCCCAGGTCATTACGATGGACCTGGGCTTCGATTTTAAAGGCCTGCAATTCAGTTGCAACTGAAACACAGGCCTGCAATTCAGTTGCAACTGCAGTTCATACATTACAATTACATTTTCTGTATCTACAGACTCTCCACAAATTACAATGTTCTGCTCATTATGAAATTTAACCAAAAATAATTGAAAGCTAACACTTGCAAGCTGCAACCAAATAAAAACAAGCTCAACTTCTGATGGACCCAACCTTTGAGAATTTTGTTTTGGTCTATCTACTGATGATGCATGTTTAAGAATGAAAGTGAACTATGCTACTCAGAAATTCTATAAATTCAAAGCTTTCGATAGACCAAGTAATTAATTATCTGAATTGGTAATGATCAATTCGTTATAACTACGTACAATTATTGCGAAGGCGTGTGAGATCTGTTGATGCATTTTCTTAATGGCCCCAAAAATTTCTCCCATAACCTGCAATGGAAACAACGTCATTAGTACTCTTTGAGAATTTTTAATGTCATCGGAACAACTACATATTCCCCGTATTTCACCAACATAAGAGCACTTCATGTGAAAGTGCAAAGGGCACTACAAAGTAAATAGTTTCCTCAAACAATAATAGTTTATTCCAAGTAATAAAGAGAAAGTTAGTAGTTCACGGATAACATGAGAACATACAAACCAGTATTTTCTCGAATCAAGGAATAGATTCTAAGCTTAACATAAACTAGCTTATTCTGATAAATTCTTCTCAACACACTGTATGTTCAAGAGCAGTATAACATGCGAACATAAAAACTGAGTGGAAAACATCTGCTACAAGCCTGGACAAAGAATAATCCTAGATGACTGATATTTTGGGAAACCATACTAAACAAATCTCGATAGAATAAAAATAACGAAACCTAAACAAACATACAAAAAACGGTTAACGATGACACTGAACTTTAGATGAAACCAGTATTTACTCAAATAAAGGAATAGATCCCAAGCTCTAATTCTAACATAAACCATCTTATTATGATAAATTCTTCTCAACATACGGTACACTCAAGAGCTGTATAACATGAGAACATACAAAGCACAAACTGAGAGGAAAACATACCAGACAATGAATAATCATACATAACTGATACATAGAAAACAAAATCAAAATCTTTCTGAAACGATAATTCTACAATTTTAAGCATCCAAGTAAACTATCAATAAAATGTTTACCTTAACAAAAAGAAGAGCCAGAGTAATTAGGGGCCCCTAAACTCAAATTCAGCATTTCCACATCTTGAGGCACGACCAGGTGATACAGGATTTCTGTGTACAGATTGACAAAAGAAACACTTAGAACAAGCAAGTAGATATGCACAAGGATCAGAAAATAAAACATTCACAAACTCTACTTACCCATCAGCGGGAATCCTATCATCATCAACATACAACCTTCTACGTGGATGATCACCGTCTTGCGCACATGGGACATGCAATTGAATCCTTGAATGGCCCTCTAGCCTTCTCCTTGGACTAACAGACGGCTACTCAGAGTTTAATCTGCCAAAATCAGCACAAAATGTAACATTACAATTAGCCACTTACTAGCTATACTACTCCAAGGAGAAGAAAGAACTTAATATGTTACCTTGAGCGATATCTGCTTCTTGAACCAGATGGATAGCGAGGGGGAGCGTGAGCGAGACAATGAACGAGAAAGGGAATGCCCTGAATCATACCAGACATAGAGCACTAAGTAAGAAACTTACCAACAACAATAAAGGCAAACTAATACATGACAGACTCTCTTATTAATGAAAATTGATACATCATGGGACAAGAAGTGTTCTGTATTGATGAAAATAACACATATTTCATGTAAAGCGCGTGTAATCATTGATCTAATACCACCAAAGGAACCTTAAAATGGCACATTACTGCCATTATTTCTACTTACAACATACTCAACACTCATAATAGGGCCAGTTATACTACGAAACCACCTGATTTTTTAATATCTGTAATCATTATCACAGAAAATTTCAAGCAGGCTTTTACAGACCATCAATTTAGATTACTAAAAACTTCAATCTAATATCACTACTATACTAAAAAAATAAAATCAATTCATGTAGAAAGACAAGTTATGCGCAAGTTTAACTCTACAACTCAATAAACAGGATAAAAAGCAATGCACGGTAAATCTTAATTGTACAGTTTCAGTAAAAAAATCACAGTAAAAAATAAACAACGAATTCAGCATAAAATTGGTTGTTATGCTACAATATACAAACTAACAATAACCAGTACAGCATTCAAAGTAGCCAATCAACTCCTGTGCAATAACAACTTTCTATATTAGACTCTAGCAGCAACAATACCATCACCAAGAGGATTAGGAACCATTCTTACAGTAACAGAACAACATTTCCCAGTTACCTTACAAGGAACAACATGTGGTTTAGCAATCTTAATACCCCAATAACTTCTTTGAACAGGTAGAACAGATAACTTAGGAAGACTAATCCCACCACGAATAGCTTCAATAACCAGCCACCCTTAAGAAAACTGAAAGAATAGTGAAAACCTTAACCAAATACAGAAACATAATAACATAAGAAAATAAATGCCTGATACTTACCAGAAAATCTTGCAGATCTAGAAATACAGCAACACATCTAGTTTGATGCTTCAAGGGTGATTAAGTTTTCTAAAACTCCTCCTGTTAATATCCATAACTATTATTACACTGAAATTTGATTACCAAAAAATCTCTATAAAAAAACATCACATTGTGCTATTACTAGATAATTTCACTAAGGTTTGTTTAGTTAACATTCCATAAGAATATTACCTTAACCTTTTCTTCGGATTTCAGAGACATCGATTCAGGATATGTACAAATTTGAAAGAGAAAAACAAAAATTATAAATGAATTCATTATTAACGAAATCAATGCAGTAGATATAGCTTTTGAAAAAACCCAAAAACACAAATTGAAAAAACAAAAACAAAATCCCTATAATCTGAATTGTAAAAACAAAAACAAAATACAAATAGAACTTCAGATTATAGCAATAACCTCACGAACCATTGAAACGATGTAACGATTCAATAGATTTCAAGATTCAAAACCCTTGATATCTTCACAATGATTCGATTGAGTGTTAAATCAGAGTAACGAACAAGAGTTCTAAACCAATCTAATTCAATGATTGAAATCCTAGAATCTAAATCTTCTCGGATTGAAGATCGATAACTAGAAACTAAAAACCCTAACAAAAACATGAAAAGCTATATCTGTATAGATCGAAGAAATCAAAGAACATCTCAAGATTCCGAAACCCTAAAACGAACAAATTTAACAGAAATCATAGTTTATTTAGAAGTTGTTAGAGAAAGTTAGTTCATAATTTCACAAATCGGAGTTGATCTGTGAATCAAGGAGAGGATTTGAGCGATCGTAGTTGATGTGTGAATCAAGTAGACGATTTGAGCGAAATTGGTTCAGAGAAAGTTAGGGTTTTTTTTCTCTTAGTTGGAGAGAGACGAGATTTTTTTTTTCTTTTTTTTTTTTGATAAGCATAGAAATGAGATGATTTGAGAGAAATAGTGAAGTTGGGAAAGGATAAGACTGAGTCGTATGGTTGAGCTTTGTCATCAAAAAATGAAAGATCTAACGTCTAAGGTTTGTCCATCAAAAAACATGGACGACTGACATTTTATTTGTGGTCTCATACGGATTAAGGGGTGTGTGTGAGAAACATGTATGTTATTTTGAGAAGGTGTAACCAGTCACAAGACAAGTATAACCGGACATAACCTATAGTACGAAGTAAGGTGTAACCGTTCATAAGCAAGGTGTAACCTATCCCAGGTGTAGAGTGTGTGAGAAACATCTATGTTATTTTGAGAAGGTGTACGTAACCGGTCAAGAAGGTGTTAACCGGTCACAAGACAGCTGGTATAACCGTAAGTATGGTGTAACCGGTCAAGAAAGTGTAACTGGAGACAAAATCTATTATATTTGGAAATTTTGACTTCAATTATCACTAGAGTTAAACCTGAGTCTCTCGTTATGATGAACTAGAGATGAAATATATCATAGTTGAACATCACGAGTTCAAAGATTACCAGAGTTAGACTTGAGTTTCTGATTCGGATGAACTGGACACGAAATATATCAGAATTGAACATCACAGGTTCAAAGATTGCCAGAGTTAGACATGAGTTTCGATTCGGATGATCTGGAGACAAAATATATCGAATTGAACATCACAAGTTCAAAGATTACCGAGTGTTAGACTCGAGTCTTGATTCGAGATGAACTTGATAAGAAATATATCAGAATTGAACATCACAGGTCGAAAGATAACTAGAGTTAGACATGAGTCTCTCGTTTGGATGAACTTGAGAAGAAATATATCAGAAATTGAACATCACATGTTCAAAGATTACTAGAGTTAGCCCGAGTCTTCATTTCGGATGATCTTGAGAAGAAATATATCAGAAATTGAACATCACAGGTTCAAAGATTACCAGTGTTAGACCCGAGTCTTCAGTTCGGATGAACTTGAGAAGAAATAGATCAGAATTGAACATCCCAGGTCCAAAGATTACTAGAGTTAGACATGAGTCTCTCGTTTGGATGAACTTGAGAAGAAATATATCAGAAATTGAACATCACATGTTCAAAGATTGCCAGAGTTAGACCTGATTTTCTTATTCGGATGATCTGGAGACGAAATATATCAGAATTAAACATCACAGGTTCAAAGATTACCAGTGTTAGACCCGAGTCTTCAGTTCAGATGAACTTGAGAAGAAATATATCAGAATTGAACATCACAGGTCCAAAGATTACTAGAGTTAGACATGAGTCTCTCGTTTGGATGAACTTGAGAAGAAATATATCAGAAATTGAACATCACATGTTCAAAGATTGCCGAGTTAGACACGAGTTTCGATTGGATGATCTGGAGACGAAATATATCGAATTGAACATCACAAGGTTCAAAGATTACCGATGTTAGACGAGTCTTGATTCGGATGAACTTGAGAAGAAATATATCAGAATTGAACATCACATGTCCAAAGATTACTAGAGTTAGACATGAGTCTCTCGTTTAGATGAACTTGAGAAGAAATATATCAGAAATTGAACATCACATGTTCAAAGATTGCCAGAGTTAGACACGAGTTTCGATTCGGATGATCCGGAGACGAAATATATCGAATTGAACATCACAGGTTCAAAGATTACCGTGTTAGACCCGAGTCTTCAGTTCAGATGAACTTGAGAAGAAATATATCAGAATTGAACATCACGGGTCCAAAGATTACTAGAGTTAGACATGAGTCTCTCGTTTGGATGAACTTGAGAAGAAATATATCAGAATTGAACAACACAGGTTCAAAGATTACTAGAGTTAGACATGAGTCTCTCGTCCTGATGATCTGAAGACGAAATATATCGGGTTCAAAGATTACTAGAGTAAAGTAATTCTTACGGATTGTGAAAATGACCATATTACCCTTATTGTAAAAAAGTGCAATAAATATTATGAAGACTGTGAAAATGACCATACTACCCTTATCATAAATACGTAAAGTAATTCTTATGGATTGTGAAAATGACCATATTACCCTTATTGGAAAAAAGTGCAATAAATATTATGCAGACTGTAAAAATGACCATACTACCCTTATCATAAATACGTAACGTAATTCTTACGGATTGTGAAAATGACCATATTACCCTTATTGGAAAAAGTGCAATAAATATTATGGAGACAGTGAAAATGACCATACTACCCTTATCAAAAATAAGTAACGTAATTCTTACGGATTTTGAAAATGACCATATTACCCTTATCGGAAAAAGTGCAATAAATATTATGGAGACAATGAAAATGACCATACTACCCTTATCAAAAATAAGTAAAGTAATTCTTACGGATTTTGAAAATGACCATATTACCCTTATTGGAAAAAGTGCAATAAATATTATGGAGACAGTGAAAATGACCATACTACCCTTATCATAAATAAGTAAAGTAATTCTTACGGATTGTGAAAATGACCATATTACCCTTATTGGAAAAAGTGCAATAAATATTATGAAGACAGTGAAAATGACCATACTACCCTTATCATAATTAAGTAAAGTAATTCTTACGGATTGTGAAAATGACCATATTATCCTTATTGGAAAAAAGTGCAATAAATATTATGAAGACTGTGAAAATGACCATACTACCCTTATCAAAAATAAGTAACGTAATTCTTACGGATTGTGAAAATGACCATATTACCCTTATTGGAAAAAAGTGCAATAAATATTATGAAGACTGTGAAAATGACCATACTACCCTTATCATAAATAAGTAAAGTAATGCTTACGGATCATGAAAATGACCATATTGCCCTTATTGTAAAAAAGTGCAATAAATATTATGGATACTGTGAAAATGACCATACTACCCTTATCATAAATTAGTAAAGTAATTCTTACAGATTATGAAAATGACCATATTACCCTTATCGGAAAAAGTGCAATAAATATTATGGAGACAGTGAAAATGACCATACTACCCTTACCAAAAATAAGTAATATAATTATTATAGATTGTTAAAATGACCATATTACCCTTATTGGAAAAAAGTGCAATAAATATTATGGAGACTGTGAAAATGACCATACTACCCTTATCAAAAATAAGTAACTTAATTCTTACGGAATGTGAAAATGACCATATTACCCTTATCGGAAAAAGGGCAATAAATATTATGGAGACAGTGAAAATGACCAGACTACCCTTACCAGAAATAAGTAATATAATTATTACAGATTATGAAAATGACCATATTACCCTTATCGGAAAAAAGTGCAATTATGATTATGGAGACAGTGAAAATGACCATACTACCCTTATCAGAAATAAGTAAAGTAATTCTTACAGATTGTGAAAATGACCATATTACTTTTATCGGAAAAAAGTGCAATAAATAATATGGAGACTGTGAAAATGACCATACTACCCTTATCATAAATAAGTAAAGTAATTCTTACAGATTGTGAAAATGACCATATTACCATTATTGGAAAAAAAGTGCAATAAATATTATGGAGACTGTGAAAATGACCATACTACCCTTATCATGAATAAGGAAAGTATTCTTACAGATTGTGAAAATGACCATAATATTTATTGCACTTATTTCCAATAAGGGTAATATGGTCATTTTCATATTCTGTAATATTTATTTTGATTATTTCAATAAGGGTAGTTTGGTCATTTCTAAGACTCCATAATATTTATTGCACTTATTTCCAATAGGGGTAATATGGTCATTTTCACATTCTGTAATATTTATTTTAATTAATTTCAATAAGGGTAGTTTGGTCATTTTTACAGTCTTCATAATATTTATTGCACTTTTTTCCAATAAGGGTAATATGGTCATTTTCACAATCTATAAGAATTACTTTACTTATTTATGATAAGGGTAGTATGGTTATTTTCACAGTCTCCATAATATCTATTGCACTTTTGTCCAATAAGGGTAATATGGTCATTTTCATATTTTGTAATATTTACTATATTGATTTTTAATAAGGGTAGTTTGGTCATTTTCACAGTCTCCATAATATTTATTGCATTTATTTCCAATAAGGGTAATATGGTCATTTTCACATTCTGTAATATTTACTTTATTTATTTTCAATAAGGGTAGTTTGGTCATTTCCCAGACTCCATAATATTTATTGCACGTATTTCCAATAAGGGTAATATGGTCATTTTCCCAGTCTGTAATATTTATTTTACTTATTTTCGATAAGGGTACTCTGGTCATTTTCATAGTCTCCATAATATTTATTACAATTTTCCAATAAGGGCAATATGGTCATTTTCTGATCTATACTTAATTACTTTAATTATTTTCAATAAGGGTAGTTTGGTCATTTTCACGATCTTTATAATATTTATTGCGCTTTATTTCCAATAAGGGTAATATGGTCATTTTCACACTGTAATATTTATTTTCAATAAGGGTAGTTTGGTCATTTTCTTGTTTGTAATTTAATTACTTTACCTATTTTCGATAAGGGTAGTCGGTCATTTTCACGATCTCCGTAATATTTATGGCATTTATTTCCAATAAGGGTAATATGGTCATTTTTATGTAAAGATGTAATATTTACTTTATTTATTTTCAATAAGGGTAGTTTGGTCATTTTCACGATCTCCTAATATTTAGTCTATTTATTTCCAATAAGGGTAATATGGTCATTTTCACAATCTGAATATTTACTTTACTTATTTTCGATAAGGGTAGTCTCTGGTCATTTTCACAATCTCTATAATATTTGTGGCACTTATTTCCAATAAGGGTAATATGGTCATTTTCACAAAAGATGTAATATTTACTTTATTTATTTTCAATAAGGGTAGTTTGGACATTTTCACAGTCTCCCTAATATTTATTCCATTTATTTCCAATGAGGGTAATATGGTCATTTTCACAGTATGTAGTATTTACTTTATTTATTTTCAATAAGGGTAGTTTGGTCATTTTCACAGTATATAGTATTTACTTTCTTTATTTTCAATAAGGGTAGTTTGGTCATTTTCTCAATATCCATAATATTTATTGCACTTATTTCCAAAAAAGGGTAATATGGTCATTTTCAAAGTGTGTAATATTACTTTAATTATTTTCAATAAGGCGATCGGTCATTTTCATGGTCTCCATAATATTTATTCCGCTAAATTCCGGCAAGGGTAATATGGTCATTTTCACAGTCTGTAATATTTATTTTACTTATTTTCGATAAGGGTAGTTTGGTCATTTTCACAGTCTCCATAATATTTATTGCACTATTTCTAATAAGGGTAAGATGGTCATTTTTCCAGTCTGTAAAATTTATTTTACTTATTACACTTAATTGGGTAGTCTGGTTATTTTCTTAGTCTCCATAATATTTATTGCACTTATTTCCAGTAAGGGTAATATGGTCTTTTTCAAAGTGTGTAATATTTACTTTACTTATTTTCGATAACGGTAGTCTGGTCATTTTCACAGTCTCCATAAAAATTATTGCAGTTATTTCCAATAAGGGTAATATGGTCATTTTCACAATCCGTAATTTTTACTTTATTTTTTTTCAATAAGGGTATTCTGGTCATTTACACAGTCTCTATAATATTTATTGCATTTATTTCGAGTAAGGGTAATATGGTCATTTTCACGTTCTTCTGAATTTTTATTGCACTTATTCCGAGTAAGGGTAATATGGTCATTTTCACGTTCTTCGGAAGAAGCAGAAATTTTTGTTGTGGTTTTGTCGAGAAAATCGAAAGAAAATGTTGGTATTTGTTAAAAGTCAAATGTCATACAAAGTCATGACTTGTTGACTTGGTCTTGATCCTTTTTTCTAATATTAAGAAAATTAAAAATTAAAAATAAAATAAATTTTGATATTTAGAAATTAAATAAAATTGTTATTTTGTATAATTGTTGCGAAAGTAGTGACAACCAAAATTTTAAGAGTGATTAATTCGGGGTTGTTTTTGATGTGGTGGAATTTTTGGGTGGAAATATCATTTTAGATTATAATTGTTGTTGTTCAAATAATTATCAACAAATATTTGTGTGACTAATAAAAGTCCTAATTATTATCACGAATACAAAATTTAATTACAGTTATAACTGTTGCAGGACTTATCACAGATATATCTGTTACAGAAAAATAAACTGTGACATGTTACACTGTGAGAAAATCCTGGTTTTGGTGTAGTGTTATCTAGATTATTATTTACAGAATGACGAGAGCAACGCCAATCCTCCCAAAAGATCTCGCCAGTTTAAGACTCTTGGGAGCAATATCAGCATTCCCATATTAGCATCTGCGAGAGTTATTCCTACACCTGTACAACCGGGTCCTCCCTCCTCTGTCTGCGAGAAGCTCGCCGTCAATACTTCTGCCTCTACTGAACTTTTACCAAATCAAACTCTTGAAGTTGCTACGACTGAAACTCCCTCCAGCCCTTTACGTCCTCCAACTGTTACTTTCCCCAAAACTCCTCCTTCCGATGATGCAACCATCTCCAATGACTCAAGTCATCAACTTGCCCTTGTTACTTCCTCATCTTCTGCATCTCTCTCTCCATCAAATGAAACTCTCGCGGAAGTTGATATTGCTTTTAAGGTTTTATCTAACATTTTAAATAATGCTAAAGATTCTTCCACTGATTCTCTTCGGTACAAAGTTTGTGAGACTCTGCTCAAATATTTTGGCTCTGACAACTCTGTTTCACGAGCATCTCTGGAAAATGAAAATGCAGCTTTAAGAAAAAGTCTTCAAGATAAGGCTTTTGAATGTGAAGTTTTGAACCACAAGCTTAATAACTCTTTACTGGATCGCGAGAATCTCGTCAGAAAAATTGACGAGATGAAAGGTACACTTCTTTTTGCCTCTGCCCTTTTATCTTTTTATCTTATTTTCATATTCTTCATTCTTAAATCTTCCTTTAAATTCTTGGCTTATACATTAGTCTCCAATCGGACCCGTTTCATGGAAAAACTTAAATCTGAGACCATCGCCGAAGAAGTTCGCATTGAAAGAGATTCTTGGATGGACCAGCATAATAGATTAGATAATCTCTATACATATTCAATTGATCAAATAGATAATCTCACTAATGAGAATAATCAATTATCACAAAGTCAAAGTATACTGAACAGCGAGGTTACTCGTCTCTCATATTTGTTAATCAAGACTAATTTGGCGATAGAATCTTTGTCAGATGAAAATAGAACTTTATCCCAGGAGAAACATAAACTTTCAAGTTTGATGGCGATCTCCTCGCAGAAAGTGAACAACCTTCAAAGGATATGTGATAACCAAAATCAATCTCTCTGCTCTCTTACGAATAAACTCAATGAAGTAACTGAATCATCTGCCGCTGAAATAGAAAACTTATCAAGGGTAGGCTAACTCTTAGTTTGAATGCTAGCAAGCTTCGAGATGAATACTCCCAACTAGAGAAATCCCATTCCCTATTGTCAAAAGAAAATTCGTATTTACGCACCAAAGAGGAGAACATGAAATCTCGTCTGAAAGGCATGGTTGGCGACAAATTCGATGATGCTATGAACCAATGGGGGAACTGTCTCTTTTCATTAATCCAAAACTTAACCTCTCAAAAAGAAGGTGGTCAATTATGACTGCCTCACTTGTTAATTCATCTCGTCAAATTTTATGTTATATTCCTCGCAATATCTTCATTTGAATAACCTTTTATCATTTTGCTACTTCAAGAGTCTGAAAAAAATCTTCACTCTACTATCACTGATCTTACTAAAGAGATAGATAATGTTCGCAAAGAAAACAAGACTCTTCTTTTCAACATATTAGAAACTCGTGATAAAGCAGAAAAAAGACTTGATTATCTTAAGTATTTCAAGAATATAGAAATCAGAAATCGTGACAAAGGTTTCCTCCGTCAGGTTCATCTTAGTGCTCAAGTCCTTGTGAACGAAATTCTGGTTTCCAACTCTCTTCCTCCTGTATTTGTTCTTCCTTTGAAAGTTGACGATGATGAAATTCCTCTCCCCATGGATAAGGATTTAAAATATGCTTCTACTGAAGGAGATGTTGAAGAAGACTTTGAAGAAGATGATCAAGAAGATGACCAAGGAAAATAAAAAAGCTCTCCCAAAGAAGGAGAAAATCATAATGAGAAAGATGTTGGTGATGATGTTCACGATGAGAGGAATGTTGGCGATGATGACAACCCTAACAACAATCCTAAATCTGGCGAGACCATCGCTGAAACTTGAATATCATTTTTAATTTCGTTTTTCTTCTTCTTTATCGCGAGTAATGTAACTCTTTTGAAACTTTGAAGTATAACTTTTAGTCTTATTCCCTTCGAATATTCTCAAGAAAGTTAATGAAATCTTGTGTATTCATTCCCATACTTTCCCCTTATTAATTTTCTTGAGAATTTGAATTACTTCTGCTGAATAACTTGAAGAATGCTGAAAAAAATTGCCTTCATATATATTTTCTTGCGATAAACAGATCTTTCCTGCATGCTTAAAAAAGAATAATTAGTGTTTGAGATTATTCTATTGGTCTTATTTTTCCTTCCTAATTAAAGGTCTTATTTCGCCAATTTTCTCTTTGCAACAAAATCGCAGGACGTCTTTACATTTGCATGTATCAACCCATTGATCTTGCCTTATCTTTATTTCTTAATTATATTGCGAAAATATGACAAGTCTAAGTTCTCTCGCGAGATCAAAGCCTCGTGACATTGCCGTCTTGCGATGAAATCCCAGGACGTCTTTACACTTTCATGTAAAAACCCATTGATCTCATCTTAACATTTTCTCTTTTGGATTTTTTCCTTTGTATAATTTACTCACGCGACAATATGACAGGCCTAAATTTTCTTGCGATCATAAAGCCCCATGACATTGCCGTCTTAAGACACTTATCATATCCCTAATGGAGGGTGCCTCCCTTATCTTCCCCTTGGTTTCCCCTTCAAGGAGGGCACATCGGACATACAAGACTAGCTCCTCCCATCAAGATTTACCAACAACCAGTTGTTTCCGCAACCTCTTATCCTTTATGCCTATATGGCTTATAGTTACAAGACTGCACCCTAAGTGGGGTTTTCTTCAGGCCAAGTGCATCATAGCAAAGACTTACCAAAGATGGCCAGGGTAGGTTCGTCCGTCCCGGGAACCCTTGGCTAAACCGTGTTCCTCGGCGCCTTGGTCATACTCTGCACTTCTTGGAAGAGATTCTCGGTCGTCCAACCAGGGTATAACCTTATAGAGTTGGAAATCCAAGATCTCTATCCCGGATAGGTTTTCTTTAACCCCAACATCTGTATGAATCAGGTTCCAGTAGCGGTATAACCTTATCCCTGAATCATATAAAGAGATACCCACTTTATAACGTGCTTGTAGGTATTACATTTGCCTCTTAAGAAATTATATTCGCGAACTAGGGTGCACACCATAAAGGTTTGTCCCATTCTTTAAATGTCTGTGAAATTGTATTCGCGTTTCTCGCGATAATGCTCGCATAACTTGTAATAGAGAAAGAAGAATTTATCATCTGTTTCATTATTCAATACTCCAGTATCTCTCACCTTACAGAATTTGTCACTGATAATACCTTTTCAGAAATAGTCTATTCCATGGTTTGTCAAGTCGTTGGCCAACATCTCTTCCTTCAGGATCCTTTAATTTGTATTCCCCATTTCCAATTATTTCTTTACTGAGGTAAGGTCTGTCCCACTTTCTCGCCAATTTTCCACCATTCTCTCGCTGATATCTTGGTGTCTCTCGCAGAACTAAATCGCCAGGTTGGAATTCTCGTTTTTTAACACGTTTGTTGTACTCGCGAGCTAGTCTTCGATGGTAATTTTCCATATGTTGTAGAGTATTCTCTCTCTTTTCTTCCAGTTCATCTAATTTATGTAAAATCATTCCAGCACTTAAATTCTTTTCCCATGCTTCTCTTTTTGTTGTAGGAATAGCAACTTTTGTTGGTAATACAGCTTCAACCCCATATGTTAAACAAAAGGGTGACATTCCAGTAGCTTCTCTTCTAGTTGTATTGTATGCCCATATTGCATGTACTTGCTCACACCATGCTTTGTGGTATCCTTCTAACTTCTTTTTTAGAATATCTGCGATTGTTTTATTAGTTTCCTCAGCTTGACCATTTGCTTATGGGTATAAAGGAGTAGACTTTCCGCATTTTATCTTAAATACATTGAGTAGTAACTCTATGTTCTGTCCTTCAAATTGCTTTCCATTATCAGACATCAACTGTGCGGGTATTCCAAATCTTCACATTCATATTTTCGAATATGAATGTGAAGATGTCTTTATCGCGGATATGTTGTACTGCTTTCACTTCTCCCCATTTTGTGAAATAATTTGTTGCCACAATGAGATATCTCCTTTGTCCAGAACCAGGCACAAATGGTCCCACAATATATAATCCCCATTTTCCAAAAGGCCATATACTTGTTGAGGATGATAGTGGTGCTCCTGGTGCATGTATCTTTTTTCCAAATCGCTGACACTCTTCACAACGTCTTGAGTGTTGCTTCGCATCTTCATGCATATATGGACAGTAATATCCTTGCATCTTTGTTCTATATGCCAAAGATCTACCTCCACTGTGATTACCAGCATCACCACTGTGCAGCATTTTTAACACCTTTTCTCCTTCTTCCCTCGTCAAACATCTTAGCGATGGTCCATTAAAAGATCTGCGGTATAATATTTCGTCTCTTAGCTCATAATTTGGTTGCCCTACTTTTTAGTTTTTATTCCTCCAGTCTATTTTTTGGGGTTTCTCCTCTCGCCAAATAAGCATGAAGTTCCGCTCGCCAATTTATGTTTTTCTCTTTTGTTCCTTCCTCGCCAGTTTCTATGATCATCACATCTTTCTCTTCTTCTTCTTTATTTGTTGATGGTAATAAAAGTGTTTGAATTTTTATGCATCTCGCAATTGGGTTTGTCATCATGCTGGATATGAAAGCAAAAGCATCTGCAAGTCTATTATCTTTTCTTGATATGTGCCTCCATCTTATCTTTGGAATCCTCGCAGATAATTCTTCCACGAGTCTCTTGTATTTCTTTAAAGAAGGTTCATTTGTTGTATATTCTCCAGTTATTTGGCGAATAACCAATTGAGAATCGCTGGTGATTCTAGCATTCTCCAACTTCATTTCTATCGCAAACTTCAAAGCATGAATCACAGCCTCATATTCTGTCTCATTATTAGTGGATGTAAATTCCAACCTGAATGAAAAGGCTGTTTTTTCTCCTTCTGGCGAAATAAAAACAACTCCAATCCCATTTCCTTCTCTATTTGACGATCCATCCACTAATATTTCCCATCTGTTAGGCTCTGTTAATAGCTCTTTTGGGTCTCCATGTTCCTCTTCTATATCCATCATTTCTTCCACAACTTCATCATCTTCTAAAGGAAATTCGGCTAAGAAATCTGCGATGACCTGTGATTTTGGCGAAGATAGAATTTCATACTTGATATCGAAATGTCCCATTTGTGCATTCCATCTTTCAACTCTGCTTGATATTTTTGAATTTTTCATTACTGACTCAATTGGCACTTTTGTTAACACCTTGATCTTATGTGCTTGAAAATAGATACGAAGCTTGAAGGTTGCATGCACTAATGCTAGAATTAATTTCTCAATCTTTGAATAATTTTTCTCTGCTGAATTGAATGTTTTACTAATATAATAAATTGGTTTCTCTATTCCAGCATCTACTCGCAGCAATACCGCACTTAGCGCATATGTTGTTGTCGCGAGATAGATTAATAACTCTTCTACCGGTTCAGCTTTCTGTAAAATAGTTATATTCACTAAATGCTCTTTTATTCCCTGAAAAGCCTTCTCACATTCATCTATCCACCTGAACTTTGTCCTTTTTTTAAGTATATCGAAAAAATGTTTGCATTTATCAGAGGATCGCGAGATGAATCTTCCTAGCGGGGTTAAAAGTCCATTCAATTTTTGTACATCTTTTACTGTCGCTGGTGTTGACATATCGCGGATCGCTTGCAATTTTTCTGGATCAACTTGTATTCCTTCTTTTGATACAATATACCCTAGAAACTTTCCTGAAGTTACTCCAAAGGTACACTTGTTGGGATTCACTTTGATATTGAATTGCCGCATTTGTTCAAAAATCTCTTTCAAATCTTGTACATGATTTTTCTTATTCTTTGCTTGAATGGCCTTATGTTTTTGTTGATTTCTAATTTATGACATGCTACTGATGGATCTATACCTGGCATTTCATCCATGCTCCACGCGAAAATATCTTTGTATTCTCGCAAAAGATTTATAGTTCTTTCTTCCTCATCTGTCTCCATTCTAGTCCCAATTTTTAGCATTTTAGGTTCTTCTTCACTCCCAATATCTACTTCCTTTATTGGTTCAACTGCAGTATAACTGGCTTCTGGTTCTCCCATTGGTGTTGGTGTTTTCATAACTCTCGCGGGTTCATCTCCTTCTCGTGAAAGTTCACTGGGTATTCCTTTTCCTTCTTTTGCCCTTATCATGTAAACTTTAAATTCTTCTTCTTTCTTTGTCTCCCTCGCCATTTTTCGGCGAGCTTTTCGCTTCTTAGGACGCTCTTCACAGTTTCTCACTTCTATTTGATAACATATCTTCGCGAGATCTGTATCTCCTCTAATTTCTCCAATTCCACTAGGCATTGGGAACTTAATGCATTGATGTAAGGTTGACGCTACATCTTTGATCACATGTATCCATGGTCTTCCCAATATCATATTGTATGGTGATTTCATGTCTACCACACATAGTGTTACTCGTGTTTCAATTTCTCCAAGTGGTAATCGTAGCACTATTTCACCTCTTGGTTTTGTTAAAGATTTTCTGAAACCATGAATATGATATGGTGAATAATACATTTCTTCATCCTTATACCCCATCTTCTTGATAGCATGATAAAATATTATATCCACAGAACTTCCTGTATCCACCAGAGTTCTATCTATTTCCCATTCTTCTATAGATTTTTTTGACTTTCCCTTTCTTACTGGTAATGTGGCTACCGTGATTACCAAAGGATATGTGTGGTTTAGATTTTATTCTGAAATTTCTGCTGTTGTAAATGTGATTTCCTGCTTCTCCCAATCATTCAATAATGATGCCTTCTCCACCGTCATAATTTTTCTTCCTTTAAAATCTCGTTTATGTATCTTCCCCTTAATGTTTTCATGAAATTTATCAATCATTGTTCTTGACACCATATCATGCTTCAATTTCCTGCAATTCTCTTTAATTCTAATCATTCTTCCTTCAAATATCTTACCAACTCGTTTTATGATTTTTTTTATTTTGAGTAATCCTTATCTTATTTTTCACTTTTTCTGTAATTTTGCTAATTCAGTCCCTGTTTCGGGCGCTAAAATGTAGTAGCAGGAATTCCTACACTACACCCCTGTTAAGATTCTACAGAAATCTATGAGAAACTAGTTAAAGATTTGAAGAATTATACGACACTTTATTATTTAGATCTCAGAAATGTTTACAAAAAATATTCAAACTCAGAAATACAACTTTCTTTCTAGAGTTTCTCTCTCCTCCATACTTTCTCAACTCTAAAAAATACATCATCATCTTCTGGACCTATTCGAACCCCTTATATAGGAAATTACCTAATGGAAGACAGCTAAGTTTTCCCCTTCTATCGGATTTGTATTGCGATCTTCTCGCAATAATAATTATGCTCATTCTCGCAAGAATTGTAACCATCGCGGTGTAAACTTGCTCTTCCCACATTTTTTTCAATCGTCAACCTTTCTGTCATTCTTTTGGTGTTTTTGTGACACTCGCCAAATGTGGTTGTAGCGCTCGCGGGATTACTTGAAGAAGCGTTGTTAATATCGCAAGAATGTTGCTATGGCGATATTCTGGTCCTACAATTGTTTGCCACTATCCGGGGGGGGTTCGGGACAAAAATTTTCAGGTTTTGATCTTCAAAACCTATTTTTTTTGGTTTTAATTAGTCTACTTCCGACACAGTTATCTGATTTTCGAGCATGTCGGAGCTACTTCTGGCATGGTTTTTGCTTAAATTTCTATGCCGGAACATGATGAAAAGTATCCAGAAAGTTGATTTTTTTTTCACTTGACTATCGGCATGGAAAGATTTATAAGCATGCCGGAACTCAGTACCGGCATGGTATTCATCCTAAATTACCATGCCGGAACTCAGTACCGGCGTGGTCTTCATCCTAAATAACCATGCCGGTACTGAGGAACCTAGTATCGGCATGGTCTTCATCATAAATAACCATGCCGGAACTCAGTACCGGCATGGTCTTTATCACTTCCTGCGTGGTCTTCATCACTTCCGGCATGGTCTTCATCCCTACCGAATGTAAAAAAAAAAATCAAAGTGAGGAGCCGGCAGAGAAGGAACGGTTGAAGAACGATGAAGACAAAAAAAATCGAAAACCTAAACCTAAAGGATTTCCGGAACTAATGTTAGAAATGGGGGAAATATGTTTTGGTTTTTGATTTTAATGTTTTAGGGGAAAGGGTATAACAGTCTTTTCATAAAGTTTTTTAATTAACCAAAGGGTATTTTAGTACTTTCATATCAATTGGTCACCCCTTAGCCGAAATCATGGGGTGGGGGAAGTAATCAATATCCCTTAATTAGTTTCCATATCCCCCAATTGCGTGTTCTTTAGGAAGAGACTCCTATTATTATGCTCTTTATATATTTGTTATGTTACTTTCTTCGTATTTTCTTCTTTAAAAAAATATATGGAAGACAAAATAAAATTTGTTTTTCGTAATAAAATAATAAGTATGGGGTATTCGATATACGCATTTGTGTGTCTATTTTGATCTCAATTTCCTACATTGTTAATACCCATTTTTATACTTATTTTGGTATTTTATGTCCTTGTAGGTATTTTTGGAGAATAAACATGTGCGGAGAAATTGGCTCGAAAAGTGATATTTGGAACCCCGAGAGGAAATTACTAAACGCACCTGAAAATATGTTAAAGGCACCCCTGAGGAATTGCTGAAGGAACCCCAAGTTGGATAAGGGCACCCCCGAGCACCCCAATAATTTCAGCACCTGGCATCCCCCTAAATATTCTCTTGGCATCCCCTGAATCTTCTCTGAAAATTTTCCCAAGTAAAAAATATTCAATCATTTTACTATCACGCGATTGTGTGTCATCCAAGTCTCTGAAAGTATTCTCACTTTCCTAGAACATCTCCTTAATTTTTTTCAACAATATGGTGATTGTGTATGCACCAAATCATTTGTTAATATCTAATTAGACATGGTAAGGTTGTTACTTTATGCCAAAAAATATTAATTACTCCTCGTGTTATCAAATCGTTAATCTCAAAACTAACTGTCTCTAATATAAAGCTTGTACCATCTAATTATGTTGATCTACACATGCTTATGTTTTAGGTTTTAAGTTGGAAATTTTATATCTTGAATTGAATATTCTGATTTATCGTTATTCACCAAGGAATCTTAAAGAGTGGTGCTAGTAGATGTTGCTTGGCATGCCAGTAACGGGAATGAAGGCCAAATTATGTTGATTTGGTTTTCATTTTTTATTTCTAGAAATTGTAAAAGAAATTGTTTCCTGGGGTTTAATCAAATAAGTATATCACATGCTCTAGTTCAGACCATTGCATTGAATTTCAGAATTATTGTTGTAAATTTTTCAATATGAGCATCACTACAAAGATATTATGAAACATTGATTTTAAAACTGAATACAATGTTGTAAAAATCTATATTCTGTTAAATTAAATCACCGTATTTTCAAACTAACATTATTCTGATATCTAAAATGTGTATTCGTGTCTCAAGGGTCTGAGATGCTATCAGGTATGCTAACGGAGTTACCTTATCCTTTCCACTACTACAAAACCTGTTAGCCCAACCTTTTTGGTTGTCGGAGTTTGCAGAAGTTGCAAGGGAAGACTACTTAAAGAACTCACCTATTAACTTAAAACTAAGTGGCGATGGGACATAGTTGTATTTAGCTTAGTTATATCTTTGGTTACTGACATTATCAATGAATATATTTGGCTACTTGTCTTAGTAAAATTCTGATAGACATTATAAATTTACAGTTTATAATAATGAAAAATCGATACTCCCCTCAAGTCGGCAGCTAATTACTCCAACTCGGAAACTAAATAATGCATATTGCTAATCAAATCCATTGAAAAGTTGACGTACGTATAAAGTAATGTGACTTTCATAAAACATTTGTTTAAAAAAAAAAAAACCGTATTTTGATTCATTATGTATTTAATCATTATTCGGTAGTGCATCTCGACAACGCTACGTAAAGTTTCCCATGGATGAACACATAAGTGCATATCACGATCCCAACTTATTTCACTAACTGTCCTTGTGACTTGTAAATTGACATAACATAAGCAGGACAGATAGATAAGCTGACACCTGGACATATTAATATTCATATCCTATATTGATGGTTTAGAGTTTATCCCTGGGATGAATATAATTTCTCTGTTTTTTTCGCAAGTTAAAATCTTGGATTCAATACATGTTGTCCACATATAGTGAACAAAAGTATTGTTCTTACAGATATGTTCTCTTGGTGCAAGATTTTTTAACACTATGATTGGGAAGCCAACTTTTATATCTAACTTGAACTAACACATTGCATGTGGACTTAAATTCTGCAGGAATTTGCTAGAAAAGTGTGAAATATTACCAGCATTAATTTAGCTTGTCTGTAGCAAGGTATGTATACATATCCCCATCTAAGTTTTTCATTACTTCTGCATTAATCTTTTACGCATCTTCAGTGCATGCTGATGGGCTCAGCAAAGCATTCTAGAGACACTCTTTTGTTTGTTCCCAGCCAGGGATAAAGACTGGTTATTAGTCCACGTATGACATTGCATCTATTTATTGACCGTGGAAACTCAACAACTTCCTTGAGACTATCACCAACCTATCATTTATATCCAATAGATATAGATCATATCCATGTTAAAGGACAAACACAACAAAGGGATTAAACAACATTAGGGGTATTCATACCTCTACTAAGAACTTTGCAAAATATACATTTTCCGGTTTAAGCGCATCCGACCGCATATTTTGATGGAGCCCCAATACAGTGACAGCATTCCAAAGTGATGACCTCCTTAGGCATGCTCCAACAATTTCTTCACGACATCCACTGGGTATAACATGCAACATATGCTAAAAGTATCCTCCTAGAACAACAATAATTCCACCAAATGGTTTTTCCTTATTCCCAATATCACGTAGCGTTTGTCCAATTGCTTCAACGAAAAATCTGTGCTTCATGGGAACTTTGTCCCATATGATTAGTTTCACTTGTTTCAAGAGTTCAGGTTGTGAATTAAGTTTTTCAACTCCACAAACACTATTTTCAACTATTTCTATAGGAATTCTGAAGGTCAACTGAGTTGTACGACCTCTTATCAAAAGAAGTGAAGCATTTCCAGACCTTTTCTATGATAGTTGGGATTATTAGCAAGCATAATCCAGCTATCGATTATTAGACTTCAAAGAGTGCCTTATCTTTTGATGCAACACCGGTGGAGGGGGTTACATCAAAAGATGGATCCCGAACTGAAATCCCAGATGCAACAACTAATTATTATTAGAAAGCATAATCAAGATCATGGTATCCATTTATATGGATATAAGACCATACAAAAGAGTGATTTATACATGCATCTGTGTTCGAGATACCCATAACTTAAGCAAAACCTGATAAACATTTTGAAATTTAAGTCCGTTGTGTTTGAGTTTCTTTTCTCCCATGAGTAATCAAGCCTTTCCAGACACGGGTCAACAGTAAGAGGTTAATGCTATTGTTGATAGACTTTTTTTTTGTTTCTTGAGATTGAAAAGGACTATGTGAGTGACTGCTGAAAATTTGGTGCATTTCTTTTTATAAATAAATATAAATAATTAGAAAGAAAACACAATTCCAATCGTATTAATACAGAATAGAACTTCATTGTACATGGTATTGTTTAAAATGACATGAGATATTCTTAGCAGAAGTAGGACTAACCTCAGTCTGAATGTTCATCAGTCAAATTAATGCCGCCATAACAACACAAAGTAGTTTATGGATTAGCATTTTGTTGCGTATCCTGTTAAGCATTAAAGAACCAAAAAAAAAAAAGTAGTAGTCAAGCGATTACACCGCCAAGAATGAAAAAGCAAAAGTTGTGTACATGAGATTAATGTCACAGGAAGCAAAATCCTTAGATTGGAGAGCAAGTAATTCAAAAGAACTTGTACTTTTTATATTTCCAATTATGTCTTCAAATATACCTTAACCAAGAATTTAATCATTTTTTTAGTATAAAAATATAGTATTTAAATCCATGATGGTGTATGAATTAATGAGTGTATGAAATAATGATTCTATAAACACACATCAATCATTCTTAAAAAAAATATCAAATAGAAAAAAAATGCAACGACTAATCAACAATTTTTGTTATACATGACCAAAAACCTTTTCTGAACACGGTTAAAAACTGGGAATGCACCTGACGTGAATCGAAACACGTAACCTTCTGACATGGAGTTGGATGCGCTACCATTGCGCCACAGATCCGTAATTAAAAAAAAAACTTGTTTTAGTATGGGACATAAACGGGATTTACCTTCGGTGCATCTGTATACTTGCATCTTAGTCTAAGATAATGGCCAACAACAACATAAATCTTATATCTACTGCAGTTGTATACTTGTATCTTAGTCTAAGATGATGCCAACAACAATTTCTTAATTTAAATCTTAGCTAAAGCATTCGTATGATTCTAATTATGGATGCAAAAGTAAGGAAAATAAATGCCTCACACCTGATGGTCTCTAATAGAATGGGAACCCATAATTAAATGGGTCTGAAACAACATAAAATTCAGTTCGTCATTTCAAATAATATCATGAACAAATACAATAACTTACTTGAAGGTTCAACAAAGAACACATATACTGCATTATTTCCACAAAACAACTAACTTTGAAAGCATACAAACCGATCACTGATCGCGATCTGTCGTCAGCCTATTACATAGCAAATCTGAATACAAAACAAAAGAAAAAGCTTGCATTAGGTGTTTTATCAAGCAATTTGTATACTTCTCTAAGGATTTGAATATAGTTCAATGAATTATAAGTGAAATCATAACTAATTTTAACTTTTTTCATAGAAAAGATAGAAATCTGAAAAGTAAAGTTAATTTAGTCACAAAGGGGAAAAACGAAAGTCATCTAAAACGTCATATCTTATATATTTTCTAAGAACAAATGTTTTTTGTTTTAAGGCATGTATTGATAGTCTTGGGGAAAAAAAGGGGCTCAGCTGCAGAAAGAGTAGTGGACAGACCCACCTTAACATTAAATATTTTTATCAGAGGTTATAAATAATCTTAAAATGTTCCTTTATAATAATCAAAAAAGGAATCAGAAAACTCTTTAGCGTAAGCTCGTGTGGAGTCCATCTATGACCCATGGAAGCATCCCTGGTTATTTATATCAACATTTCATGAATTGCGAACATTGGTAACATAAATAAAAAATTATGTGCACTGTAAATAAGTATACGCCTATCATTTCGTATCAGCCAGCTAGTTATCATCATAATAACAATTTTTATCTTTAGCATAAATTTGCAAGCCCTCTCTATGATGTAATTAGTTTGGTTGGTATAGATTCATCTATTGATATAAATACTATCGATCAAAGGTCAAGAAGAAAATAATCAGATAATGCCAATAAAAAAATCACAAATATGAAGGTGTCCACTAAATAATATTGATACAAACTATTTGGTACCTGAAAAGAAGCCTAACTTTCACCAACCAAACTCTTGTCTAATGCTCCAAAACCTTCATTCCATACTGTTATCCTGAATGGACAACCGTGCACTCTTACATCAGCAACAACCGGTAACACATTATGCCAACCTGCAATCTGCATTCTTCTTCAAATGACCAATATATAAACTCTTTTGTATGCTTGTTTGAACTTATCTGCATATGAAAATAAATAGTTCACTGTGGAAATCCCATGGAAACCAAATGACCTTAAGTTTTCAGTTTAACTAAGCCATCTAAAAATCTAGATTTTCAGCTAAAGAGTTTGAAACATACTCCTAATACATGATCCTCCCCAAAATACTTCCATAAAAATACTAATTTCTAATTGATAGGAAAACGAAGTATGAACCCTTCAAAAAGAGCACTAAATTACCTTAGAAGTTGTAAGAACAACTAACAACAACACTAAGCAATCCCAACACCTTGAAACTTTTCAGATGCCAGATCAGCTTTATTCCCATGTGCATCTGAAGAAGAAAAAAACATTAGGTGAAGCAATGATCATCAAACAGTAACCATGAGCATTGAAAATAAATTCCTTCATAATATTATTTAACAATTCAATAAATTTTTAGTATTACATTAAAAATAAAATGATTTTCAGCACTCTAATGAAACTGGTAAGCTTACCTTAAGTATGCTATTGTTAGTCATCAAAAAACTGTTTAGTTTCTGTTAGCTTAATAGTCAGAAGCATGAAAGTAAATAATTAAGTCATGGAAGTAGATAATTAAGTTACCATGATAGAAACATCTTAATGGTGTAGCTTCTACAGTAAAAAAAGAAAAGGATCTGGACTACTTTGGTTTATGTAAACCGAGATACCTGTCTCAAATCATAAACAAATAGAAGTGAAAGCTTTCTAATAACGTATATCAAACCACACTTATGAAAATCTGTTAAAAATAAGAAATCAACAACTTAGCTGTATTGCAAAATGTTAAAATAAATAAATAGATCAATTGGCAAAACAAACATGCTCAGGAAAAAAAATACAAAGGTAGTTAAGAGTTTGAGAAATGAAGATAGAAGGGTGCTCTGCATTTCTTGATGTTGTGTTTATCTTCGTTGTTGTTTCTACTTCCTCTCTATCTTCACCTAGCTAGCAAAACATAATACGTGGCTTTTAATCCACCGGTTCACATAGAATACACACCATTCACTCCAAGAACCATATTTAGAAAAATATAAAAAAACAAAGGTATAGAAATTAAATTATAATGATATTATATTGAATCAACAACAACACAATCACGAAGATTGAATCGTAGCCAAAATCCGACATTGATGCCCTTATTATGGGACAACTCTTTTTAGTTTCAGTTCCTTCCCATTTTCATCCCCAACTTCCTTAACATTTATGTACTTTTCAATTTTTTACTTTTTACTGAATATGGCTGATGGGTGTAAATGGGATTTTTCATCAAAGAATATTAGTTCATGTTGGAAATCGTTATGAGGCTAATGGTTGATGGGTATTGAAATTGGGTATTGGAATGACTCAACTTGGTGTTTAACCAAAACTGAATTTTATTTCTCAAACTTTGTTGTACAAGACTCACTTTTCTTTTCTTACACCACTCTTATTATTTGCTAGCTCACTTGGTTTTGGATGGTTTGCAAGTGAACCATTGTTGCCTATTTATAGCCTCACTTACTTCTCTAGATAGTTCTATCTACACTCTTCTTTACACTCTCATTACACTTATCTAAAGAGAATATTCTAGAGGATAATACCAAGGATAAGTATGGAGAGTTTTATCCTCACATGTCTAATACTCTCTTATCTAGAGAGAATACTCTAGAATACAATAAAGATAAGTATGGAGAAGCTTATGTCTTATTTTGACTAATACTTATCTAACACATGACTAATACTTATTTTGTCTTATCTATTCTAACACACGACTAATTAGATTTTTCTAGATTTAATCAAGTTTAATATTTTAACAGCCCCCCTTAAACTTGATTCGCAGTAACTCCAAGAATCTCTCGTAATTTGACGAAGACTTCCTGCTTTAGCGGTTTCGTGAAAATATCCGCAACTTGGCCTTGAGACTTTGTGTATTTTAATTGTACCTTATTCTCCGATATGCATTCTCGAATAAAATGGTATCGTGTGTCGATGTGCTTGCTGCGGTCATGGAACACTGGATTCTTTGCTAAAGCCATTGCCGACTTGTTGTCCACAAATATTGTAGTCGGTTCTTCCTGCTCCATTTTTAGCTCCTTCATTAAACTCCTTAGCCATATGGCATGACAAACACACGATGCTGCTGCGACGTACTCAGCTTCGCAAGTGGAGAGTGTGACAATCAGTTGCTTCTTCGAACTCCAAGTAAAGCCAGTATCTCCGAGGAAAAATACAAATCCAGTAGTACTTTTTCTTTCATCTAAATATCCGGCCCAATCACTATCACTATATCCAACGAGTTTGTACTTGTCTTATGACGAGTAAAATAAACCGAAATCAAGCGTACCTTTTAAGTAGCGCAAAATTCTCTTGGCAGCCTTCAAATGTGTAGTCGTAGGTGCCTCCATGTAGCGACTGATTATCCCTACTCCATAGAGAATATCTGGCCTTGTACAAGTTAAGTATCTCAAGCTTCCAACTAGACTCCTGTAAAAAGTTGGATTGACCTTCTCGCCTCCATCGATCTTTGATAGCTTGATTCCGCATTCTACGGGAGTAATTTCCGGATTACACTCCTCCATTTTAAATCTCTTAAGGATTTCTTTCACATATCCTTCTTGAGATATAAAAATTCCATTTTCTCGTTGTTTTACTTCGAGCCCGAGATAGTATGACATTAGACCGATGTCTGTCATCTCAAATTCTCTCGTCATCGCTTTCTTGAATTCTTCGAACATTATTGGATTATTGCCGGTGAAGATCAAATCATCCACATATAGGCAGACGAGCAACTTATCTCCTTTTTCGTTCACCTTCACATAGAGAGCATGTTCATGCGGGCATTTACTGAAATTATTTTCTTGGAAGTACTTGTCGATTCTATTGTACCACGCTCTTGGTGCCTGTTTTAGGCCGTATAAAGCCTTTTTCAACTTCAGGACTTTATTTTCTTGTCCTTTTACTTTGTACCCCGGTGGTTGTTCGACGTATACCGTCTCTTCAAGATGTCCATTTAGAAAGGCAGACTTGACGTCCATCTAATGAACTTTCCATCTATTTTGGGCAGCTAGAGAAATAATTAGTCTTATAGTTTATAGATGATCTACAGGAGCAAATACCTCATCATAGTCGATGCCTTCTCTTTGTTTGTAGCCTTTTGCAACCAATCTTGCCTTGTATCTTTCAACCTCTCCTTTAGCGTTTTTCTTGGCTTTGTACACCCATTTTACTCCAATTGCTCTTTGTCCTTTTGGAAGTGTCACAAGCTCCCAGGTACTATTCTTCTCGATAGCTTTCATTTCTTCATTCATCGCCTTTCGCCATTTTTCACTTTCCACAGCTTCATCAAAAGTTATTGGTTCACTATCTGCAAAAAGACAAAATAAAGATACATTGTCTCCATAGATATCGCTTAAACTCCTCGTCGGTAAGGGCCTTTCGCTGGAGCTCTCATCTGCTGATGATGGATCATCATGATGCGCTGTTGGAGGTGATGGTGGTGGTGAATCATATGGAGCAACTGGTTCTGGTGGTTGTTCTTCTTCTTCCTCTTCTAGAATAGGAAGAAAATTGTAATCCTTTTCTTGAACGCCGAAATCCCAGAAGCCTTCTTCATCGAACTCCACATCTCTGCTTGTGACGACCTTTTTATTGATTGGATCATACAACTTGTATCCTTTGGATCGAGAGTCATAACCGATAAATATGTACTTGGCACTCCTGTCATCCAATTTTGTTCTCAGCTGACTCGGCACATGAGCATATGCGATACTTCCGAATACTCGTAAGTGTGAGATGCCGGGTTTTACTCCGCTCCAAGCTTCTAAAGGAGTCATGTTCCTCACGCTTTTTGTGGGACATCGGTTTATCAGGTAAACCGCACAGTCAACCGCTTCTGACCAAAACTCCCTGGGAACTCTCTTTGTCTTCAGCATACTCCGGGCCATGTTGAGAATTTTTCTGTTTCTCCTTTCGGCAACTCCGTTTTGTTGAGGTGTGTATGGAACCGTAAGAGGCCGACGGATTCCATTGTCTTCACAGTATGCCTCGAACTCCTTCGAAGTAAATTCTCCTCCTCTATCTGATCTCATAGCCACAATTTGAAAGCCACTTTCTTTCTCCACAAGGGATTTAAATTTCTTGAAATTGGAGAAAACCTCCGATTTTTGTTTCAAGAAATAAACCCATGTTTTTCGACTAAAGTCATCGACAAATATGAGGAAATAGTTATTTCCACCATACGAGCTTGGCTTTATTGGTCCACAAACATCTGTGTGTACCAACTGCAGCGGTTTTTTGGCTCTTGAGAATGTTTCCTTGGGAAAACTTTTTATGAAATGTTTTCCAAGTAAACATCCTTCACATAACTGATCCGGGTGGTCAATTCTTGGCAAACCTCTAACCATCTTTTGTTTGGACAATAATTTTAACCCTCCAAAATTAAGGTGTCCATACCTAAGATGCCATAACCATGACGAGTCTTTAATACAAGCAGTCAGACATCTCGCGATGTCATTTTGAATGTTCAGATAGAACATCCTATTCCCCGTCATTGGCACCTTGGCAATCAATTTTCCTCTCCTATCTCTTATGAAAAGACTAAGGTTTTCCATATTCATCCTATAGCCTTTTTCTAAGAGTTGTCCCAAACTTAATATATTCATTTTTACGTTAGGGACGTAATAAACATCGGAAATAAACTCATGATTTCCATTTTTCAACTTAATTAAAATTTTTCCAAGACCACTCACCGGAGTTTTCGCTCCATTTCCAAATGTTACGTTGCCGGAAACTGATTCATCAAGCTCCACGAACTTCTCCTTAGTGCCGCACATATGATTGCTTGCTCCTGTATCAAGCACCCATGTACAATTATCACTGTGGTCACCTCCTTTGCATGCCACCAACAAAGTCTGGTCTCCTTCTTTTTATTTATTAGCATAATTAGCTTTTTCTTAGACGTTATCCGATGAAAACCAAAAATCTCGAGCATAATGACCACGCTTATGACAATTATAACATTCAACTTGAGATTTGTTATTCCTTGGCCTATTATTGTTGCGCCATGAATTATCTCCTCTGCCACGACCTCTTGTGGAACTTGACCTCTGGCCCCTTTGATCATCGTCATTCTGCTTGCCTCTTCCTCTTCCTCCATAGTAGCCGCGTCCTCTTCCTCTAGCATTACTACCATAACTCTATCCTTTGTCTTTCAAAGTGAGCTTTGCTTGTAGAACTTGTTCTACTGCTCCCTCTTTGCTTCTCTTTTTCATTCTTTCTTCATGGGCTTGTAGCGATCCCATGAGCTCATCCACGGTCATGGTTTCGACGTCTTTGGACTCCTCAATTGCGACGACGATGTAATCAAATTTTGGAACGAGTGACCGTAATATTTTCTCGATCACACGATTATCACTCATGACCTCACCATTTCTTCTTAGTTGATTGACAACAACTAAAACTCTTGAAAAATAATCCGATATTAATTCAGACTCTTTCATGGAGAGAGATTCAAACTCACCTCTTAGAGTTTGCAACCGCACCTTCTTTACTTTGTCCACGCCTTTGATGGAATTTTGCAAAATCTCCCATGCTTTCTTTGCATTAGCGGCTCTTGATATCTTCTCGAAGGACGACTCATCCATGCCTTGATAAAGAAGGAAAAGAGCTCTTTTATCTCTTTCTCGAAATACGTAGTGTATCCTTTTCAACTTGTGGTAGCGCCGCTTCATTTTCCGGTTCGACATAACCTTTTTCTATTATCTCCCACGCATCTTGCGAGCCTAGTAACGCCTTCATTTGAATGCTCCAGTTGTCATAGTTTTCTTTAGTGAGTTTAGGAATTTGGAAGGGAAACATTTCAGTAGCCATTAGGACCTTGGCTCTGATACCACTTTGTTGGAAATCGTTTTGAGGCTAATGGTTGATGGGTATTGAAATTGGGTATTGGAATGACTCAACTTGGTGTTTAACCAAAACTGAATTTTATTTCTCAAACTTTGTTGTACAAGACTCACTTTTATTTTCTTACACCACTCTTATTATTTGCTAGCTCACTTGGTTTTGGATGGTTTGCAAGTGAACCATTGTTGCCTATTTATAGACTCACTTACTTCTCTAGATAGTTCTATCTAGACTCTTCTTTACACTCTCATTACACTTATCTAAAGAGAATATTCTAGAGGATAATACCAAGGATAAGTATGGAGGGTTTTATCCTCACATGTCTAATACTCTCTTATCTAGAGAGAATACTCTAGAATACAATAAGGATAAGTATGGAGAAGCTTATGTCTTATTTTGACTAATACTTATCTAACACATGACTAATACTTATTTTGTCTTATCTATTCTAACACATGACTAATTAGATTTTTCTAGATTTAATCAAGTTTAATATTTTAACAGTTCATCTGTCCAGAACATAAAAACTTGGTCACCCCAAATTTTTCTTATTCAAACAGATTTCATTGGTTCGATGAAATAGAATCATAATTTTGGATTACTACCATGCCTCCCAAAGTAATATCTCCCATCCTAAAGGTCAAAAAGTAGATTCAAGGAACATGTCAAGCCATATAATGAAAATGTTCATCAAGTTACTGTAATTATACAGAAAGACTGACATCACAATTGAATATTGAAAGTTTCTTTAAAACTTTGTCTAGACTTGCTTGATATGAATGCCTTCCTTTACTCAAAGCGAATTTCTTCAAATAAGATGGCCATTACGTAATAAAATATTACAAACATATTACTTCCAGTTTTTTGCGAATAACAACTCAAAACTATGAAAACCATAGTTCTATGGTCTACTGGAAAAATACCCTGAATACCCAATCTAGTAGTACACTGAGAATCGGGATATCCAGATGCTAAAAATACCCTGAATACCCAATTTAGTAGTACACTTAGAATCGGGATATCAAGATGCTGACAAATAGTTACTTTGTTCCCATTTTATTAAAATGCCAATTAATCATAATACAGAATTTATAGGTTCCAAATTACTCTTACCATATATCCATCCATTAACAGGATCTGATGGTAGCAATCTCATCATGAGAAGAGGTCCACATTGATCTTTAGAAACCCAGAGTTCCCTAGGTATTCTGACTGTATCTTCGTGCTGGCATAGTGAGACAAATTTAATTAGCAAGATATATCTGGATAACACGTATAGTTAGTTAAGTTTACAAAAAAAATCAAGTAGAATGGTTATATATGATGACAATCTATTCTATTTCTGAGATACCTTTCTATTTTAACACAATAGTCAGAACCTCCATAACTGAGGGGACTTCAAAACTTGAAAAGGGTATAGAGGACCGGCAGTCTAATTAAAGTGCAACCTCAGAACAATTATTCTCTGAGCTGAGTATGCTATTACTGCAGGATTTACTAATTGGTGCAAAAGCAAGCAACAAACACATGAATACAGCCTAAACAACACAAATAAAGAACAAATCACAAAATTTTCCTCTTAAAGAGTACAATATATCTCCTGTGGAATGTTATAGATTTTAAGTTTTCTTGAAATGTACAAAAGAACATATTCATGGATAACCTAAGGGAAATACCATTACTTTTTTTATAACGGTAGCTACGGACCATATACTTCAATTCAGCAGTCTAAGGTGCTCAACTTACTGAAGAGAATTATCTTACCTAATGGTTATGCAGTGTAAGGCTCACTTTGTGATGAAGATGCTAATGAGTTTTGTCAACCCACTCTGTTTTCCATTCTACATATATAATTGCGGATCATTCAACTGGATAAATTAATACAACTTAGAGGTACATAAGCATCAGGCACTGGATGTAACTCTGAGACTTTAGGCATCTTCACATAACACCCTCTTTTATAGATACATCCTAGTAACACAATCTAAATAGAAAACTACCTTAAAGAAAACAGGATATACCCCTGCATCATATTATTTTTTGGTCAATCGAACCAATGCCTCGTGTACATTTTCTATTTGTATGGGCTTTCTTCCAAACTCTAACAGTTTGAAGAATTTCAGTAAGAAAAGATTATTACCCCGCATATTTTTCAATCCCATAGCCATACATATGGATTTATGGTGGCGCGTCATGATAAGTTTAGCATGTCCCTCTTTGAGATCCAATTCCCGTAGATTACTACTTTCTACTAATTGGAATATTAACATACACCATGCAAGGCTTGCATATCTATCATCTACAATGTTTTATGGAAGTCTAGATAGAGAATCTGCATCCCCATTGGCCACCTAACAATCATAATTTCTACTTCCCAGCGATCCCCATCTTTAATAATTACTTAAATAATAATTTAAGTGACTCTCAAGTAAGATTCAGTATTAGATTAGTACCCTAAATCCTTTGTGCAATTGCCACATAATCAAGCGTCATTTTTATGTTCACATCACCATTGAGTAATAGTTAGGAACCTAATAATCAAAATCCCACTTTGTAAGAGACTATTAAAACAGCCAATGAACTTAGAAAATTTAAACTCAACGAAATTAATGACACACCAACTTGCAATCCTTATCAATTACCTGCGTTCGCTGAAAGGGTTATGAAATTAGTTTATAACCTTAGTAGAGTGTCCCTAACCGTTCAAGACAAGTGTGGATTCAATATGCATGACAACACAAAAGGTGGTTGTTGAAAAGCAGATTGGCGGTTATGGAAACTACCATATGGGACACATGGTTGTTCCATGCAGGTGCAAGCGGCTGCATAGAGTTTTGGCCTGATCATTAGCTTGTATAAATAGCTTAGGGATCAATAAGTTTAGTGTTGTTCAATTGGAGAAGAACCACTGATTTTGTAGAGAGAGTTAGGAATTCACCAAGAGGGTGAATTGCATGTTTTGGTCCATGAGTTGGACGAGTTTTGTAATCTTCATTTAGTGCAATAAAAGGGGTTTGTAGCAGTATTCTTTGTGTTCATTGTGTTGCTGATTTGTGTGAGAATTGTTCAAGTACATGGCAGAACCTCTTATGCTTATGGGGCATGAAGAGTTAGAGAGAAAGAAGAAAATACTTCTGTTGTGCAAAGCCTTTAGAGTTAAGGCCGATGCATACTTTGATGCAAGTATGCGAGGCTGAGTACTTGTGGGTGAAATTGATTCACAAAAACCACAGAATATTGTTGGTCATGTCCCATAAAAAATTTAGGCAATAAAATGGGCATGTGACACAAACTATAGTGCTTGGTTGGCATAAGACATGGCACCATACAAGGCGGTGATGTTGGACGTTGATGTGAATGCTTTAAAAAAAAAATCGAGAATAAGCGTGAGGGACACGGGGTTGTTATAAGGTCTCCCTCCTATGTGTTAATTTTTCTAACCCTAGCCGCTGAAGAAGTTTTCTCTTTTCTGAAAACTACACGATTGAAGAAATAAAAAAAAAGGTATGAACGGATCGGTATCCCCCAGTTTTGGCTTCAGTTTAGTTTTTTATCCCCAATTTTGTATTTTAAGGATTTGATTAAGTAATTTACCCCAATTTTTGTTTCTAGGGTTTAATAATATTATATCATCACGATGTTGTTTTAATCACGATGTTGTTTTAATTTCTATCAGTTAGCAGTCAAGAAGAAGAAGACGAACGGTATAGCAATATGAGCAAGCACTTTAAGGTATTCGGCATCTCTCTTCTGTGTTTTTCTCTATGACAGTTTTGTTCTGATCAGGTGTCTGCAACTGTTCCCATGTTTTAACTCACCCACACATCATAATCATTAGGTGATTGATTATCGGGTTAGCTTCTCAGCCTCTTATAATGAATATTGGGTTAACATCTATGGGGATTATAGAAATACACACTGTTAAACCTTATTTGTTTTCTTGGTTTTCACACTTCCTGCAATTTTATTGTTAATTCGTGATTCCGCTCTTGTTTAACACCTGCTTATGAATTGATTTATATCCCAATTTTTAATAATTTTTTGTTCTTGGGTTTTCATAATATAGCAATCACGATGATAGAAATATACCCTATGATGATGTTTCTGAATCATTATTTGTTTTTTTGTTTTTGCAGTTCCTGCAATTTTTTATATCCAAGGATTTTAACTACTTCCATGCTTTCTTTCTTCTTGTTTTACACCACTTTTCTTCTTTCTTCCTGTTTTACACCACTTTTCAATGCATATGGAGATGATTATATCCTCGGAACCAACTGGATGTGAGACCTTCCGCCAACACCTGAAATCTTGTCCTAGGGGTAGCCGCTGTGCAGACATCCTATGGCACGGATTCGACATTTCTGACAACCCAGATATGTATATGGAGGAGAGGCGCAAGTGTGATCAGGCTAGACTTGCTCGCTCACTAAAGAAAGTAAATCAAGTAAGATTGTTAAGAGGGTACAATCCTCGCACGGGATATGCCTCTGAAAAACAAGCTGGGGCAGAAGATGTACCAAACATAAAGGGAAAGTCTGTAAAAAAAGGTGGTTCCAGCAGAAAGGGTGGTGGTGATGCTAAAAAACCTGTTCGTGAAACACTAAGAATGGAAAAAGTTGACAGGATTATGAAGTTAAGTGATGTCAAGTTAATCTATCCAAAGGTAGAAACCAAAGGTACCCTGGAAAAGTCAAAAAATCCAAAGGTAGAAACCGAAGGTACCCTTGAAACGTCAAAAAATCCGAAGGTAGAAACCGAAGGTTGCCTTGAAACGTCAAAAAAAGTAGTTATCCTTGAAGGTACCCTTGAAACTCATGTTAATGGGTTTCTGTTTACAAACTACGATTCCAGTTTCCATGTGCATTGCCTGTTCAAGGATATCAAGGATTCTTTCTTCCAACTTGGAAACGGTAGTAGTCCGCCTCTCTTGCACTTCCACGTGGTCGAGTAAAAAATTACAAAGGATATCCTAGTACATTTGCTGATGACACATAATGAATATGAGGACCGCAATCATGATTTAAAGATATTCATCTTCGACGTTGAAGATAAATGGACGTGCACAAAGGAATTCGCAAGCCTTGGCCCATTTCATCTCTTTACGGAGAAAGATGTGTTTCATGGGTATCTCTCCTCCATGGAAAAAGAAGTCTTTACCCTGACTTATTTTTCCATACGTGTGTATGTAGCAGCATCACCTGCTTCACCGTTCATCGTGGTCGATGTGGAGGACATTGAGATTGTTAATCTGGCGGTTCTTGACAATGAAATGATCAGTATGACTGTCGTCCCTAAGAACTTTGAGGTGGAAAGTGTGTTTGAATTCAGATTTCCCTTAGGATCACTCACTAGTGTAAAAGATTGGCTTTACAGAGGAGGTGTCAAGTACTATGTGAACAACAACAACAAGGTGGAGAACTGGAAGTCCCTTGTTGAAGATATTGCGAAAAAATTTAAGACCTTCCTTGAGCGAGGTGGATGGGATCAGTATGGACTGGAGGATAATGCTACTATTGAGGACTACTATAGCATGAGATCCGAATCGGAGTCTGAAGCTTCAGACACAAAATGGGGCGCCGGTTGCAGCGAATCAGATAGTGAAGAAGACACAATATGGGGCGCCGGTTGCAGCGAATCAGATAGTGAAGAAGATGAGTAAAAGTAGGAAGAGGGTTGAACTTTGATAAAATAAAGTTGTCTGGAGAACAAAGTAAACAACTCCGTGTTTCTGTTTGCTGCTCTAGTTTTTTGAACTCCAGTGTACTGTTGCTTTTGTTATTGATGGATGGATAGGTGCATATTGTTGGAAATCGTTTTGAGGCTAATGGTTGATGGGTATTGAAATTGGGTATTGGAATGACTCAACTTGGTGTTTAACCAAAACTGAATTTTATTTCTCAAACTTTGTTGTACAAGACTCACTTTTCTTTTCTTACACCACTCTTATTATTTGCTAGCTCACTTGGTTTTGGATGGTTTGCAAGTGAACCATTGTTGCCTATTTATAGACTCACTTACTTCTCTAGATAGTTCTATCTAGACTCTTCTTTACACTCTCATTACACTTATCTAAAGAGAATATTCTAGAGGATAATACCAAGGATAAGTATGGAGGGTTTTATCCTCACATGTCTAATACTCTCTTATCTAGAGAGAATACTCTAGAATACAATAAGGATAAGTATGGAGAAGCTTATCCTTCACATGTATTATTTTGACTAATACTTATCTAACACATGACTAATACTTATTTTGTCTTATCTATTCTAACACATGACTAATTAGATTTTTCTAGATTTAATCAAGTTTAATATTTTAACATCCCCCCTTAAACTTGATTTGCAGTAACTCCAAGAATCTCTCGTAATTTGACGAAGACTTCCTACTTTAGCGGTTTCGTGAAAATATCCGCAACTTGGCCTTGAGACTTTGTGTATTTTAATTGTACCTTATTCTCCGATATGCATTCTCGAATAAAATGGTATCGTGTGTCGATGTGCTTGCTGCGGTCATGGAACACTGGATTCTTTGCTAAAGCCATTGCCGACTTGTTGTCCACAAATATTGTAGTCGGTTCTTCCTGCTCCATTTTTAGCTCCTTCATTAAACTCCTTAGCCATATGGCATGACAAACACACGATGTTGTTGCGACGTACTCAGCTTCGCAAGTGGAGAGTGTGACAATCGGTTGCTTCTTCGAACTCCAAGTAAAGCCAGTATCTCCGAGGAAAAATACAATTCCAGTAGTACTTTTTCTTTCATCTAAATCTCCGGCCCAATCACTATCACTGTATCCAACGAGTTTGTACTTGTCTGATGACGAATAAAATAAACCGAAATCAAGCGTACCTTTTAAGTAGCGCAAAATTCTCTTGGCAGCCTTCAGATGTGTAGTCGTAGGTGCCTCCATGTAGCGACTGATTATCCCTACTCCATAGAGAATATCTGGCCTTGTACAAGTTAAGTATCTCAAGCTTCCAACTAGACTCTTGTAAAAAGTTGGATTGACCTTCTCGCCTCCATCGATCTTTGATAGCTTGATTCCGCATTCTACAGGAGTAATTGCCGGATTACACTCCTCCATTTTAAATCTCTTAAGGATTTGTTTCGCATATCCTTCTTGAGATATAAAAATTCCATTTTCTCGTTTTTTTACTTCGAGCCCGAGATAGTATGACATTAGACCGATGTCTGTCATCTCAAATTCTCTCGTCATCGCTTTCTTGAATTCTTCGAACATTATTGGATTATTTCCGGTGAAGATCAAATCATCCACATATAGGCAGACGAGCAACTTATCTCCTTTTTTATTCACCTTCACATAGAGAGCATGTTCATGCGGGCATTTACTGAAATTATTTTCTTGGAAGTACTTGTCGATTCTACTGTACCACGCTCTTGGTGCCTGTTTTAGGCCGTATAAAGCCTTTTTCAACTTCAGGACTTTATTTTCTTGTCCTTTTACTTTGTACCCCGGTGGTTGTTCGACGTATACCGTCTCTTCAAGGTGTCCATTTAGAAAGGCAGACTTGACGTCCATCTGATGAACTTTCCATCTATTTTGGGCAGCTAGAGAAATAATTAGTCTTATAGTTTCTAGACGAGCTACAGGAGAAAATACCTCATCATAGTCGATGCCTTATCTTTGGTTGTAGCCTTTTGCAACCAATCTTGCCTTGTATCTTTCAACCTCTCCTTTAGCGTTTTTCTTGGCTTTGTACACCCATTTTACTCCAATTGCTCTTTGTCCTTTTGGAAGTGTCACAAGCTCCCCGGTACTATTCTTCTCGATAGCTTTCATTTCTTCATTCATCGCCTTTCGCCATTTTTCACTTTCCACAGCTTCATCAAAAGTTATTGGTTCACTATCTGCAAAAAGACAAAATAAAGATACATTGTCTCCATAGATATCACTTAAACTCCTCGTCCGTAAGGGCCTTTCACTGGAGCTCTCATCTGCTGATGATGGATCATCATGATGCGCTGCTGGAGGTGATGGTGGTGGTGAAGCATATGGAGCAACTGGTTCTGGTGGTTGGTCTTCTTCTTCCTCTTCTAGAATAGGAAGAAAATTGTAATCCTTTTCTTGAACGCCGAAATCCCAGAAGCCTTCTTCATCGAACTCCACATCTCTGCTTGTGACGACCTTTTTATTGATTGGATCATACAACTTGTATCCTTTGGATCGAGAGTCATAACCGATAAATATGTACTTGGCACTCCTGTCATCCAATTTTGTTCTCAGCTGACTCGGCACATGAGCATATGCGATACTTCCGAATACTCGTAAGTGTGAGATGCCGGGTTTTACTCCGCTCCAAGCTTATAAAGGAGTCATGTTCCTCACGCTTTTTGTGGGACATTGGTTTATCAGGTAAACCGCACAGTCAACCGCTTCTTCCCAAAACTCCCTGGGCACTCTCTTTGTCTTCAGTATACTCCGGGCCATGTTGAGAATTGTTCTGTTTCTCCTTTCGGAAACTCCTTTTTGTTGAGGTGTGTATGGAACCATAAGAGGCCGACGGATTCCATTGTCTTCACAGTATGCCTCGAACTCCTTCGAAGTAAATTCTCCTCCTCTATCTGATCTCATAGCCACAATTTGAAATCCACTTTCTTTCTCCACAAGGGATTTAAATTTCTTGAAATTGGAGAAAACCTCCGATTTTTGTTTCAAGAAATAAACCCATGTTTTTCGACTAAAGTCATCGACAAATATGAGGAAATAGATATTTCCACCATACGAGCTTGGCTTTATTGGTCCACAAACATCTGTGTGTACCAACTGCAGCGGTTTTTTGGCTCTTGAGAATGTTTCCTTGGGAAAACTTTTTATGAAATGTTTTCCAAGTAAACATCCTTCACATAACTGATCCGGGTGGTCAATTCTTGGCAAACCTCTAACCATCTTTTGTTTGGACAATAATTTTAACCCTCCAAAATTAAGGTGTCCATACCTAAGATGCCATAACCATGACGAGTCTTTAATACAAGCAGTCAGACATCTCGCGATGTCATTTTGAATGTTCAGATAAAACATCCTATTCCTCGTCATTGGCACCTTGGCAATCAATTTTCCTCTCCTATCTCTTATGAAAAGACTAAGGTTTTCCATATTCATCCTATAGCCTTTTTCTAAGAGTTGTCCCAAACTTAATATATTCATTTTTACGTTAGGGACGTAATAAACATCAGAAATAAACTCATGATTTCCATTTTTCAACTTAATTAAAATTTTTCCAAGACCACTCACCGGAGTTTTCGCTCCATTTCCAAATGTTACGTTGCCGGAAACTGATTCATCAAGCTCCACGAACTTCTCCTTCATGCCGCACATATGATTGCTTGCTCAGTTATCAAGCACCCATGTACAATTCTCACTGTGGTCACCTCCTTTGCATGCCACCAACAAAGTCTGGTCTCCTTCTTTTTCTTTATTAGCATAATTAGCTTTTTCTTCGACGTTATCCGATGAAAACCAACAATCTCGAGCATAATGACCACGCTTATGACAATTATAACATTCAACTTGAGATTTGTTATTCCTTGGCCTATTATTGTTGCGCCATGAATTATCTCCTCTGCCACGACCTCTTGTGGAACTTGACCTCTGGCCCCTTTGATCATCGTCATTCTGCTTGCCTCTTCCTCTTCCTCCATAGTAGCCGCGTCCTCTTCCTCTAGCATTACTACCATAACTCTCTCCTTTGTCTTTCAAAGTGAGCTTTGCTTGTAGAACTTGTTCTACTGCTCCCTCTTTGCTTATCTTTTTCATTCTTTCTTCATGGGCTTGTAGCGATCCCATGAGCTCATCCACGGTCATGGTTTCGACGTCTTTGGACTCCTCAATTGCGACGACGATGTAATCGAATTTTGGAACGAGTGACCGTAATATTTTCTCGATCACACGATTATCACTCATGACCTCACCATTTCTTCTTAGTTGATTGACAACAACTAAAACTCTTGAAAAATAATCCGATATTAATTGAGACTCTTTCATGGAGAGAGATTCAAACTCACCTCTTAGAGTTTGCAACCGCACCTTCTTTACTTTGTCCACGCCTTTGATGGAATTTTGCAAAATCTCCCATGCTTTCTTTGCATTAGCGGCTCTTGATATCTTCTCGAAGGACGACTCATCCATGCCTTGATAAAGAAGGAAAAGAGCTCTTTTATCTCTCTTACTCGAAATACGTAGTGTATCCTTTTCAGCTTGTGGTAGCGCCGCTTCATTTTCCGGTTCGACATAACCTTTTTCTATTATCTCCCACGCATCTTGCGAGCCTAGTAACGCCTTCATTTGAATGCTCCAGTTGTCATAGTTTTCTTTAGTGAGTTTAGGAATTTGGAAGGGAAACATTTCAGTAGCCATTAGGACCTTGGCTCTGATACCACTTTGTTGGAAATCGTTTTGAGGCTAATGGTTGATGGGTATTGAAATTGGGTATTGGAATGACTCAACTTGGTGTTTAACCAAAACTGAATTTTATTTCTCAAACTTTGTTGTACAAGACTCACTTTTATTTTCTTACACCACTCTTATTATTTGCTAGCTCACTTGGTTTTGGATGGTTTGCAAGTGAACCATTGTTGCCTATTTATAGACTCACTTACTTCTCTAGATAGTTCTATCTAGACTCTTCTTTACACTCTCATTACACTTATCTAAAGAGAATATTCTAGAGGATAATACCAAGGATAAGTATGGAGGGTTTTATCCTCACATGTCTAATACTCTCTTATCTAGAGAGAATACTCTAGAATACAATAAGGATAAGTATGGAGAAGCTTATCCTTCACATGTCTTATTTTGACTAATACTTATCTAACACATGACTAATACTTATTTTGTCTTATCTATTCTAACACATGACTAATTAGATTTTTCTAGATTTAATCAAGTTTAATATTTTAACACATATTTCCTGCAGAGGAAAGTGCCTTTTTATGCTTAATTAGGATGTTCATGCCATACTGAAAATATATGTTTTTAATTTGCTGTTTGTTAATTTCGTGTTCACCTGTTTAAATGTTTAAGTAATCTCATTATCCAAGAAAGTTTATGTGCTTGTTGTTTATTAACCTAGATTGCTAGCTGGTAGGAGCATTTACGATGCTTTAACCTGTGGATATATACAAAGCAAATGGAAATTCCTCTTTGAGGTTCACAAACTGAATGATTTCTCTAACTGTGCCTGAACTTTTAGAGCTCCGGTTAATATCCCAAAAACAGTCGTGCAATTTACAATGGCAAACTTGATGCGATTCAGAACAAATACTACCTTCAAAGTGCATCTCATAAATAACTGGCCTAAACTCTAAAACTCATAAACAAGATGTGAATTCAACAACAATTATGTCGCGGCATATCTGAAAAGGTACAGGTACACATTCCTGCAAGATACCTCAACATGTTAAAACAAGTGACATAATCAGATACCATGCCTTAAAATTAGTAGAGCTTAATTGAAGTTTACAAGACAAGGTAGTAGAATTCATCAGTAGTACAATTGTCATATCTCACTGGAGGGATCATGGTACCAAATGTTTGGCGATACAATCGAGGGATTTCGTGATCAAAAAAGATGGGGAACAAACTAAAAACAAAGATCTGAGTACATAAAGCAGGTAGTGTTGGGGGAGGCTTACGAAATCCGAGCCGCTATGCGCAATACGAAACCTACACGAGCAATGAAACACAATGCGGAAATACACAAACTATGACGATATAGAATCAATCACACAACACCGGCAATTACGTGGAAAAACCCCTCCAAGGTGAAGGGTAAAAAACCACGGGCAAACCTTCCACTATAACAATAATGGGTTACACACAATTCTCCAAAATTTTGGGATAACAACAACCTCAAGGTGCCTATAGCACTTGGATATCAATTTGCCTAATTACACTCACCCCTAAGGATGGATCAACAATTCATTCATATATAATATGAGATTCACTATCAATTTGAGAATTAGAAGTGATTTGAGATACTTACTACTAGGGTTTGACAAACCCTAGAATTTTCCCCCTTTGAAGAGATGTGGAAATTGATCAATCAATTCTCCACCACAACAACCAAAAGATCCTTCAACAAGAACCCTTTCTTCTCCTCTTCAAGATGCTTCAATCTCACCAAAAATTGGTGGTTTAATCTCTCTACCTCACTCACTCTCTTTTCTTCTTCCTCTCTTTCTCTTTCTTCTTCAAAACAAGAAGAACAACCCGTGAGAATGAAAAACATTCTCCTGATGCCTTTTGTTAACAAAACACATTCACAAGGCATGTGTTAAGCTCATCCCTTAAAAGGTTAAGGGGATACCTCATTTGTTTGGCCATAAGGCAGTGACCCCAAAAATATCCCCCTCACGACTTATGGCAAGGTACCCGTCACCACCAAACCTGCCCTGCTGCAGAAATACACATGCTTGTATTTTGGTAGCGACTTTGTCATCATATCAGAACCGTTGTCATCTGTATGGATCTTCTCAATATACAAGACCTTCTCTTCAAGAACTTCTTGTATCCACTGATACCTAATATTGATGTGCTTGGACCTCGAGTGAAAACTCGAATTCTTGCTTTGAGATGGATGGCACTGGGCTGTCACAAGAAACGATGAACCTTTGTTGCTTCACACCGAGTTCTCTAACAAACCTCTTCATCCATATCATCTCCTTGCAACTCTCTGTAGCTGCAATGTACTCTGCCTCTGTAGTAGACAATGCCACACATTTTTGTAACTTGGATTGCCAAGACACGGCTCCCCCTGCATAGGTAAATAAGTAACCCGATGTAGACTTGAGACTGTCTTGAGCACCTGCCAAATCTGAATTTGTGTAACCAACTAACTCTGGCTTGTCACCTCCATAGCACAAACACATATTAGAAGTACCCCTCAAATACCGTAGTATCCATTTCATTGCTTCCCAATGCTCCATAACAGGATTTGATAGAAATCTGCTTACCACTCCAACTGCATGAGCTATATCCGGCCTTGTACACACCATTGCATACATCAAACTACCAACTGCGGACGCATAAGGAATTTTCTCCATCTTCCGTTTCTCAACATCATTCACAGGACATTGATCACGAGATAACTTAAAATGGTTTGCAAGTGGACAACTTACCGGCTCAGCCTTGTCCATGTTGAATCTTTGCAACACCTTCTCAATGTAGCTTTCTTGTGATAACCACAGCTTCCTCGCTTTCCTATCACGAGTGATCTCCATGCCAAGAATACGCTTTGCTGCACCCAAGTATTTCATAGCAAAAGACTTGCTCAGATCTGACTTCAACTTTGTCAATCTTTTTCTTATCTTTGCCAACAATAAGCATGTCATCAACATATAGCAAAAGAGTAAGAAAATCACCATCAACAAATTTTTGAATGAATACACAATGATCTGAAGCCGTCCTCTTGTACCCATGTTCCTTCATGAACGATTCAAAATTCTTGTACCATCTTCTTGGAGCTTGCTTCAAACCATAAAGACTCTTCTTTAGCTTGCACACCATGTGCTCTTTGCCTTTGACTTCAAAACCCTCGGGTTGTGCCATATACACATCTTCCTCCATCTCACCGTGAAGAAATGTTGTCTTGACATCTAGTTGTTCTATCTCAAGATCTAAACTAGCGGCTATTGCCAAGACAACCCGAATAGAAGAAAATCTCACCACCGGTGAGAAAATCTCGTCAAAGTCAACACCCTTTCTCTGCTCATAACCCTTCACAACTAAGCGTGCTTTGTACCTTGGTTGTGAGTTACCATCTTCAGTCTTGATTCTTTACACCCACTTGTTCTTCAGAATTTTCTGGTTCTCAGGCTTGTCAACCAAATCAAAAGTGTCATTCTCATCTAAAGAGCCAACCTCTTCTTTCAAGGATTTCAACCACTTCTGACTTTCAGAACACTAAGAGCTTCTTCATAAGACTCTGGTTCACCTGCATCTGTGAGCATCACATACTCATGTGGTGGATACTTTGTTGAAGGTAATCTGGTCCTGCTGGATCTTCTCAACTCAGCTTCTGGTTTTTGTTGTTGCTGCACTTCTTGCTCAACATCACCCACTGGAACATCTTCATGAGCTTCATCTTCATTGCCATTTCCATCAACATCATCATCATGTTGTTCAAGAGTAGGAACAACTGGATTTGGATCCAAGGTCATATCATCTTGAAGCTTTGGCATCTCAATCTTCTCAAAGTCTTCAATAGTCCGATCTTCTAGAATACTTTGCATCCCTACTTCGATAACCTTCTTCTCAACCTGGATCCCAAAATCAGAACCAAACTTCTCTGTTCCATAGCCTAGGAACACACACTGCTTTGCTTTGTCGTCAAGCTTTGATCTCTGATCTTTTGGGATATGAACAAATGACCTGCAACCAAACACTTTCAAGTGATCATAAGTAGGCTCTTTGTCTCTCCATACCTTTTCTGCTACTTCTCCATATAGCGGTCTTGAAGGAGATCGATTGATTAAATACACAGCAGTATTCATTGCTTCACCCCAGAAATGCTTATGCAACTTGGAATGAGATAACATGCACCTTATTCTCTCAAGAATAGTGCGGTTCATCCTCTCTGCAACACCATTATGTTGTGGAGTCTTCGGAACTGATTGTTCATGACGTATACCCATGCTCTTGCAATACACTTCAAGTGGCCTAATGTACTCTCCCCCGTTGTCAGAACGAAGGCACTTCAAGGTTCTACCTGTTTCTCTTTCCACCATGCTGTGAAACATCTTGAACATAGGAACAACATCATCTTTGGTCTTGATTGCATATGACCAAACCTTCCTTGAAGCATCATCTATGAAAGTAACAAAATAAACAGCACCACCAAGTGTTTTGACCCTTAAAGGTCCACATACATCAGAATGAACAAGATCAATAATACCAGAATTGCGCTTGGGTAAAGATTTATGAAAAGAGACTCTAGTTTGTTTACCAACTAAACAATGAGTACACTTACCCAATTGCATACCTTTGGCATTTGGAAAAACTTGTCTTTTGGTGAGGATTTGAATTCCCTTCTCACTAAGATGACCAAGTCTTCTATGCCATAGCTCGGAGATTGAATCTTTGTCAACAGCATTCAACTCACCTTTCAACACCTTCACTTGTGTCTTGTACAATGTGCCACACTTCTTGCCTCTTGCAATAACCATGGAGCCCTTGCTTAGCTTCCATTTTCCATCACCCAAGTGATTGTTGTACCCTTCATCATCTAACACTCCTGGTGACATTAGATTCAAACGAAGATCTGGTACATGTCGCACATTTCTGAGAACCAACGTACAGCCAACACTGGTCTCAACCTTCACATCACCCATTCCTACAATCTTCGAAACACCATTGTTTCCCATTCGATCGAACCAAAGTCACCATCCTTGTAGGAGGTAAATACATCTTCATGAGGAGTAGCATGATAAGATGCACCCGAATCAACTATCCATTCTGAATCATAACCGCAAAACTAACAAAAACATCATTACAATCTGAGAATACAATGATATCATCATTTGTCACGAGAAATGCAACACCATTGTCTTGGTTATCATTTCCTTTCCCTTCTTGTGTTCTTGCTTCGGCTTCCTGCATTCATTTGAATAATGACCTCTCGTATGACAGTTCCAACATTCAACTTCCTTTCTGGACTTTGATTTACCTCTTGACTTGCTACGGCCAACTTGTCTTCTGTCTTTTCTTCTACCCCGATTTTATGTCACAAGAGCTTCTGAATGAGATGAGTCTAGTGACCTTCTTCTAACTTCTTCACTCAGCAAAGTGCTAGTTGCAACAGTCATGTTCAACTTCTTGTCTGGAGCAGAATAACTGAGACAATTCCTCAATGGCTCCCAACTGTCTGGTAAATTATTTAGCAACAAATAAGCTTGAACCTCTTCAGGAATTTTGAGGTCCATAGATGTAAGCTGATTCATGATACCCTTCATTTCATTTAAATGTTGCGCCATTGAACTCCCTTCCTTGTAACACAGCTTTCCAAGCTTTTTGAATAGAAGAGCTTTTTCACAAGGAGACTGATGATCATATATCTCCTCTAACTTGGTCCACAAAGGATATGCTAGTGTCTCACTAGCCACATGATGAAAAATGCTATCATCAATCCACTGACGAATATAACCAACTGCTTTTCGATTAGTAACCTTCCAATCTTCTGCACTTGTCGCCTCAGGCCTTACTCCCTTGCTCTCTATTGGACCATAGAGATCTTTACAATATAACCAGTCTTCCATCTTCGACTTCCATATGACAAAGTTCTCACCGGTCAAATTGACCATTCTATTACTAGTGCTAGCTTCCGCCATTGCATAGGATTAGCTCAACCAAAAAGCTCTGATACCACTGTTGGGGGAGGCTTACGAAATCCGAACCGCTATGCGCAATACGAAACCTACACGAGCAATGAAACACAATGCGGAAATACACAAACTATGACGATATAGAAGCAATCACACAACACCGGAAATTACGTGGAAAAACCCCTCCAAGGTGAAGGGTAAAAAACCACGGGCAAATCTTCCACTATAACAATAATGGGTTACACACAATTCTCCCAAATTTGGGGATAACAACAACCTCAAGGTGCCTATAGCATTTGGATATCAATTTGCCTAATTACACTCACCCCTAAGGATGGATCAACAATTCATTCATATATAATATGAGATTCACTATCAATTTGAGAATTAGAAGTGATTTGAGATACTTACTACTAGGGTTTGACAAACCCTAGAATTTTCCCCCTTTGAAGAGATGTGGAAATTGATCAATCAATTCTCCACCACAACAACCAAAAGATCCTTCAACAAGAACCCTTTCTTCTCCTCTTCAAGATGCTTCAATCTCACCAAAAATTGGTGGTTTAATCTCTCTACCTCACTCACTCTCTTTTCTTCTTCCTCTCTTTCTCTTTCTTCTTCAAAACAAGAAGAACAACCCGTGAGAATGAAAAACATTCTCCTGATGCCTTTTGTTAACAAAACACATTCACAAGGCATGTGTTAAGCTCATCCCTTAAAAAGTTAATGGGATACCTCATTTGTTGGGCCATAAGGAAGTGACCCCAACAGGTAGAAGAAATACCATATCCCAATTCTAAACTTCAACCTATTAAGAGACAGACTTCTTAGGCTGCAGGGAAGAACATATCATCACCAGTCTTCTTGAAAGAGAAACTCTCCTTGGCTTCAGGTGACAACTTCCAGACCGAAGTACTTCCTGCCAAGAGGCTGAAAACTGGGCTGCAAAGTTCAAAAAATGCAAAGACATTCAGAAAATGAAAACTTTAGCTACAATGGGAAACTCTTTGTTCCATCTTTGAAGAGAAAAAGATGTGCACTTTTATGTGAACTAAATCATGATAGGCAAAATGGAAAGATGATCTTTGAAACAATAACAGCAACAACAAGCAAGGAATGCCGTGAACCCACAACACCTATAGAAAATAGTGTTGGAATTAATTACAATAATCGAATGCAAATGGGAAATAATACTTAGATTACACTGATAGTAGTAACAAACAACTCAATAAACTTAGTAGAGGCACGTATGAGATACGCTGAGCTAAAGGTAATATTGCCTGCTACTCCTCTGAGATGCTATAGCAATTAACAAATTACCTCCAGGATACAACTACTGTTAGTTCTCCTCTATGTGTAGCATACACAGAGAGAACCCTTAGAACTTGGCAGCAAAAGTAAAAACAAAAACACAAATTGAAAATACAAATTGTTTCTGAGTAATGTAAAAACAATTTTATGTTTCGTAAACTATATTTCGTGAACTAAAATTAAGTAAATCAAGAAGTAGTTATACAAAATTATGTTTCAGTAAACTACAACTTGTTTGAAAAAGAACTGAACGTTTTCGAGTTTTAAGACAAATATTAATAAGAACTTAAGTTTCTGAAAATAATTAGAGAAGAAGAAGAAATTCAGAAGATAAGAGTTCTGAATGGTATGTTTTGTAAACTGAAAGCCTTAACTCGTATTTATAGGTAAGAATTCGAACGTTTGAGACACAGATCCATAAATCACGCGTTCAATTTGTAGGACGAGTAAAAGCAAAAAACATCCGTTAAAATAACAGTAAAAAACGCACCTGTCGGGTAAGATTCTTCTCGACGAGAAATCTCTGTGCACAGGTGTCCACACGCGTGAGATGCACAGGTGTCCACACGCGTGAGATTAAAGATTCTTTACGATGAAAACAGTTAAGAGAATTCACGCGTGAGAATTAACCGTGTGTGACTAAAGATGCTTCTAGTGGCTGTCGGATATCCAAAACCGAGAAGGCAAAGAATAAAATTCTTTACATGTGTGGGAGAAGCGTGTGGTAAATTTCAGCAAAAAGAAAGGATGGGTCGGATACACCCACACCCACACCCACACCCACACCCACACCCACTCCCACTCCCACGCCCACGCCCACGCCCTCGCCCGCGCCCGAGCCGAGCCGAGCCGAGCGAGCGTGCGTGCTTCTGTGCGAAGCACCGCGCGAACGGGAAATGCAATAAGAAATGCAATAAGGTTTAGGCAACCTTGCCATAGTCTAGGGCTTTCCCCATACACAAAGGTCTAAAGACCCAAAGGGCCATACCCATAAGGCTAAACCAATGCTATTTAAGTCTAAAACTCTAGTGTTTTAGTCTATATGGGACTAATGTTTTATTCATTCACATGAAAAAACATCTAGGGAGCAATAGGTCTTGGGATCAAAACATGGTCCATGCATTTTTTTTGATTAAAACAAAACATTGATTTTTTCTAACAATCCCCCACATGAATAATAAAACATGTCGAAAAAACACGATAAAACATAAGGCAACAAAATAGGCTAAGGTGTCCCAAAGATTGAACCTTAACTTAGTGAGAGGTTACCTGAACTGCTTGTTGATACGGTGAACGCAATGTCTTGAACCGCCAACAATGAATGCAATTCAGAAATAACAACCACACTTGATGCCTCAACCGAAGAAAACAGCTGCCAAGCTCTTGCGGTTGTGCCCATTTTGGCCGTGGGCTAAAATCCCGGACTTAATGAATGTCTCTAGAGAATCAGCTCAAATTCTCATAGGAAGCGGCCACACTTCCAACATCCACAAAGGTGGGTCCATAAAGAGTGTCCTGCCACACCCCGCTTTAATCAAAGCCATGGAACCCATTAAGATCTCAAAAGATCATCCTGTAAATCTGCAGGCTGCACTATCACATGATTACACCATAGGGAGGGACAAAGATAGTGATTTACCAATATCACCATAAATTAGTTGTCTCATTGAACCTTGATCTTGGAAATCCAATCACAAGGTTGAGTATCCTTCATGGTGATTTATTCTATGAGCTTAAGTCCCATCCCCCTCGATGTGGATTTAACTTCCTCTCTCGGTAAACCTTTCGTCAAAGGATCTGCAAGATTATCTTTGGATTTTACAAAGTCTATCGAGATAATACCAGTAGAGAGTAGTTGTTTCACCGTCTTGTGTCTTCTACGTATATGTATAGACTTTCCGTTGTATACATTGTTCTTTGCGCAACCAAGTGCAGCTTTACTGTCACAGTGGATGGAGATTGAAGACACAGGCTTGGGCCATAGTGGAATTCCTCCCAGGAAACATCGCATCCATTCAGCTTCCTCTCCAGCTTTTTCCAAGGCTATAAACTCAGACTCCATAGTGGATTTAGCTATACATGTATGTTTGGTAGACTTCCATGAGACAGACGCACCTCCAAGCAAGAAGATGTACCCACTAGTAGATTTGCACTCTTCTAAGTCTGATATCCAGTTGGCATCACAATACCCTTCCAGTACAGCAGGATACTTCCCAAAACTTTAGCAATAGTTTGAGGTCCCTCTCAGGTAACGTAAAACTCTGAAGAGAGCATTCCAGTGATCCCCCTGGGTTGCAAGTATACCCTGCTTAATCTACTCACAGAGTAAGCAATATCAGGTCTTGTACAGTTCATCAAATACATAAGACTACCAATAATGCGAGAATACTCAAGTTGATCAATACCCTTACCCTTGTTCTTTTTCAATTTACAAGTGGGATCAAAAGGAGTAGATGCAGGTTTAGCATTTTCATAATTAAATATCTTTAGTACGGTTTCAGCATAATGAGATTTACTAAGACTATATCCATCAGACATCTTACTGATTTTCATCCCTAAGATTACATCAGTAGGGCCTAAGTCTTTCATGTCAAAATTATCTCTAAGCATGCTTTTAATGGTATTAATAATATCAAGGTTACTGCCTAATATGAGCATATCATCAACATATAGGCATACAATAACATGAGAATCATCCACAGATTTAATGTAAATACATTTATCAGATTCATTAACCTTGAAGCCATTAATTATCATAACATGATCAAATTTTTCATGCCACTGTTTAGGTGCTTGTTTTAAACCGTAAAGAGATTTGTTTAACTTGCATACTTTGTTTTCATAACCTGATAGGATGAATCACAGCAATATCCTAACCGGAACATGGACTTCGCGTCGATCCTGTCAAGAATTACATAAAATCATTTGAGCAAGAGGAGTCATAAAATAGATATAAATTATTCATATATGACATCTGATGAAGGTAAAATTTAACCTTATATGTGCACAAGAAATTCCAGCATGTGCAACCAAACGCAAATCATTGGAGTTCAAAACCATAAATCGATTCTTCAGATGGCTTTCTCTCAAGCAGTTGATTGATACTTCATTTTTACCAGAATCATCTGCCTCAGGCATGTTCACCTTATCATCAACTGTCACCATGACGATTCCGGGATATTCGATAGGAATTCCTTCTCTCACATCCCAGGTAGACTGAACAAACGCATCAGTAAATGTAGTGACTTCATCAGTTTGAGAAAATTTGCGAGGAAATTCGGAGAATTCACCAACATTGAGACCTTCAGAAGTATCCCCCATAAAAATAATCACCAGATCGGCATCTTGTTTGTTGAGCCACCATGTAACAACACCAGAGGGTAATGCAATTGCATCGCCCTCTATGATTGGTATAACTTGTTGTTTCTCATCTTTTCTAAGAATTATACCACAGGTACCACTTCCTGAAATTAACAATAAACAAGTGAGGTTATCGGTCTGCAACTACTGAGATAGTAGCGGTGTTTGGTTACCATTAGTAAATGGATGCAGAAAAGAAAAAAATTGAAGTGGACAAACATGTGATATTTGACATAACCTTCAAGAAGATGATTTTTGTACCTTTGAGAACGTACGCGACCTTGGGTGAATCAGAATAGCTAGGGGAAGCTAAACCATTCTTTTTAAGGGAAATCTCGTAAGCACCAATTTTGCTTTCCTTAAGCATTGAACCATCAGATACTGGCCATGTGGATAATGATCCACAGTCACCTTTATACACACGCTTCGATGGTTTTGATTTCATATCAATCTTCCTCATACGTTTCTGCAAATTAATAAGAAATCAAAAAACTAAAGTCACAAGAATTAAAAAATCAGCCACATACGGCAATACTCCAAAAATACGGCAAACTCATTAAAACCATACGGAAAGTTTTGTGCTAGAATGGGAAGCTTCGGGAGACATGATGTAATGGAAAGTGGATATTCTTTAAATCCACTGGCGTGGTGGGCTGTTAATGGATCAACAACTATCATGTTAATGGGCTGTTAAATTGTCTACTGACTATACATGGCCAGTTCAGGTTTTTTTGTATGACTTTTTTGTAAGTACTACTGGTATATATGGCCACTTCATGCTTTTTTGTATAAGCTTTTTGCAAGTATAAGATCAAAACTGAAAATCTAATTGAACTTCTGTTATATATTTTGAATCAACATTGAAATTATGCCTTGTTTATATGCTTACATATCTTTAAAAATTGACGATATTCATGTATACCGCTGTGGCGCCGTATCATGGTTTTTTAGATTTGCCGTATTGGACACACGGACACACGAGTGTGGCGGACACCCGTGGCGGTATTGGTGCAACCCAGGTTAACACGAAACCTGAACCCACTGGCTCCATGCATTTGGTACCTTCCAATAAAAGGTATCATCAATTTGAAATATACAAAGAAGTATTCCTTTTCCCAGTGTCATGATAAAAGAAAAAAAAATCAGCCAATAGTTCTCAAAAAATTTAGGAGGTTCTTTAACAAATTTAGGAGGATAAGGTGATCACTATGAATTTGGAGCCCATCTTGCAGCCAGCGATCTTCAAATATTCCAACAGCACTTCCAGATTCTATAGACCAAACACTAAAGGTGTTTATCATGTGCAACCCATTATTTATGCTATACCAGATCTAAGATGTGTTTTTTCCGAGTAGGAAGAACATGAGTCCTAGGGAAGTACTTCAAGCAGCTCCATGCCAAAATAAAGAACTCAGTGAAATAAAAAATAAATACCTGATCAGCATCTCTGACGAAAGCTGTGGGAGGGACGACTACTCGTTTAATTTGACCCAAACATACTTTAACTCTATATCCGATATCTGAAATATCTTCTTCCATTAAAGTGCAGGATTTCTCAAAAGACACACATCTTCCCATCCTAGGCTGAATCACACAAATCCTTTCCAAGCCGCCAATCCCAGCATCATCTGTTGTATGCTGTTCATCTAATTCTGCCTGTTCAGTCGCCAAACCGATGAAGACGCCCATAGTGGAAACAGCGTGTTCAATTGTCCGATCATCACTATACATGCTCTTCAAATAACTTGGCTCCTTAGGTTTATAACACCCAGCGTATACAAATGGTTCATTCTTACCTGTACTGACTGAATAATTTTTATTTATATGGAATGATTTTAGACAGGCCTTTGGCTTTCCATCTTCTAAGTAATCAAACATACCAAGTATGAATGTGGCCTCAAAGTCATCAGAATCCACCTGCGGGTGCTTGAGGGATCATTCTTCTGCTATTCGTTGCATCTGTTTCACCAAGATTCTACTTACTTTTTTGCTTGTAAATGGGAGGCCAGTCTCATCTTTCATTATCTAATAATTCATAGGAAAGAAAATCAAACTCTATCCTAATAAAAAAATTTAAATCAATTTAATAGACTTTGTTTTTTTGAAAGCAATTAAATAGACTTACCTCTTCATTAACTTCCTCCCGCACCTGCTTAATATATGAGGAATACCCAGTTCCAGCTAACACACCAACCCCCTTCTTTAGAAAGAAAAGTTTATCTTGGAAATCAGATTTAACTTTGCCAGTTGATGAACAACATGCCCGGGAGTCACTCCCCATGACAATTGTCATGCCACGAGCAGCTTTTGTTCCTCCAACAATTGTACCATGTGATTGCTGGTAAAAATAGAAAAATAAAAACAGATTAGAAACCCTTGTGAGAACCCTATAATTTTGTAAACTGAAGAAACAAAGTAAAGATTCAAATTGACTGCTTTAGATGATTTTCGCTGGTAAAAATATAATCAGATTAGAAACCCTATTAAGAACCCTAAAATTTTGTAAACCTTAAACCGATGAACTCAATAAACAAAATAAAGATTCAAACTGACCTCTTTAGGCGATTTTTCCTCCATATTAACAAAGTTTGTAGCGATTCTATGTGTAATCTCTCGTGGTTAGAATTAGTTCCTTTCGAGGGTTTTGATGTTCTTGTTTTCCAGTGAAAGAGCCCGGAAATTTCCTTGTTTAATACCTAAAGACAAAAAATGGGAAAGAGACCATTTTACATTAAAAAAAGGCTAAAAAAGATTCAGAAAAGAGAAATATGCTCCCGTGATTTTGGCCACATCAGCGGGACACGTCAGACGGTAAGTGAATAGCTTTTTCCATACCGGAAGTGATACACCCACCAAGGTTTTCTCACGAGTAAAATTCCGATAGGGAATCGTGTGGTCCGGGGATACCTCTCTACATTGGAATTATTAATAGTGTTTGTAATACCCGCGATCTTTTTCTTAAAATATTAGGGTCCGAGCCCAATCCATTTGGATTGGAAGACTAGAAATAGCGCAATGTAGAGCGTTATATCTAGTTGTAGTTGTGTTTTGATTGCGGAACACTTGAAATTTGCATGAGAAATAATATTTCTCTTTGTGTGAGCCTTCCCGTAGCGTGTGTACTGATGCTAATAGAGTTTTTATGCTAGAAATTTGCGACAAAGTGACACTCACAAGTTGATGTGTCGATTTTAAGAGTATAGAGGGGCATTTTGGTCATTTTATTATTTTGATAAGCTTTAACTACCAAAATCAGCGGAATATTTTTTATTTTTTTTCCCATTTGATTTCTCTTCCTCCCTGCATCAAACAAAAGAATAATTTCATCACAAAAACTTGATTTTGAAGCAATTTCTGGGATTTCTGGCAACAATTTTCTGTCCTGTTTTATGGTTAGATTCTCACCAAGTTAATTTAAATCTTATATTTGTTTATATTTTTCAAATACAAGATTAACTTCTCTTCTTTAAAACTAGCCAAGAATCAACTGATTCCGTTGAGTAATGAGGTCTGGGTGAATTTTTGAGTATAGACTTCCAAAATTATAATCTCTGAAGAACTTTGTCACTGTCCTGTTTATTTGAGAACTTTCATATCTGATTTATACCGGATCTCTTTTGGTTATAATTTTTTATGTCAAAGTAGAGTCTTTCAGCTTTCCAACAAGACTAAGTTTGTTAAATTCCGTTGTGTATTGATTTCTACACGAATTTTTGATTATAGACTTGCAAAACTGTAATTTATGAAGAACTTGGTCACTGCCTTGTTTATTTGAGACTTTTTAGATCAGATTGATACTTGATTTCTTCTGGTTATTATTTTTATTTCAAAGTAGAGTCTTTCATATTTTTAACAAGACCAAGTTTGCTGAAATCCATAACATAATGAATTTTATACGAATTTTCGATTAGAGACTTGCGAAACTTGGAATTTCTGAACTTAGTGTTGCTTTCCTGTTTATTAGAGACTTTTAGGCATAGATATGAAACTCTTTATTGTTTCTTATCATTTTTTTTTAAAGAAGGTTTTCTCAGCTTTGTAACAAGACCAAGTTTGCTAAATTCCATTGTGTAATGATTTCTACACGAATTTTTGATTACAGACCATCAAAACTGAATTTTCTGAAGGACATCACTTTTGTCCGTTTTGGATGAGAGATTTAAACATAGTTATGTATCTTATCACCTATGTTTATCATTTTATGTTAAATTTGGGTTTCTTAGCTTTCTAATGATACCAAAACTTCTGAATTTCATTGTGTAATGAATTTTATATGAATGTTTGAATGTATACTGTCGAAACTGCAATTTCTGAGAAACGTGATCTCTGTTCTGTTTTTGTGAAACACTTTGAGATAGATATAAAACTCATTGATTTTACATATAATTTTTATATGAAACCTTATGTTTTGTTTTTTAAAATGAGCTAAGAACCAATGCATTTGGTTGAGTAATGAATCTTGTGTGAATTTTTAAGTTGGAACTCCCAAAACTGTAGTTTCTCTGTGACATTTTTACTGTCGGACTTCCCGATGAGATTTCAACTTGGTTTCTGAATTTATTGTTTTTACCTATAATTTTTATGTTAAAGGTTATCTTATTTTATTTAAAAAGAGCCAAGAATCAATAGATTCCGATAAATAATGAAGCTTGTGTGAATTTTCTAGCAAAGACTATCAAAACTGTTAGTTTTCTGTGGACAGTTTACTATCAGACTTTTCTTGCATAATTTAGACATGTTCTTTAACTTGTTGTTTTTGCTGATGATTTTTATACGATACCTTATTTATTCTTCTTTAAAATGAGATAAGAATCACTCATTTTCGTTGTCTAATGAAGTCTACACAAATTTTTGAAAAGAAAAAGTTTATCTGATTATATTTTGATTAGTATATTAAAAAGAAAAAGAAAAAGAAAAAGTTTTTATGTAATGATTATGTTTTGTGTAATAATGACTAATGATTATGTTTTGTGTAATTATAACTTATTAGTGGTAAGGTAAACGAATCCAAAGCAACAAAAGCCAAACTCAAAGTGAGTAAACTAAATAAGAGTTAGAATGAGAGTTAGTAAAGAGGGAGAGCTAAGTTTAGAGTGAAAGTGAAAGAGTCCTCCAAAAGACGATTTCTTCGGTGATAAGCTCTTCCTTGTATTGTTGATAGTTTTTGGATTGCGATTCGAGGTAGGCGCAAAACAATCTAAAACTCTTTTTATTTATGGTTTTGTTAATTAAATTCATATTTACAAGTTTTCAATAATATATGAATGATAATCGATGTTGTGAGCATGATTATGAATGTTGGGCTGCGGTCCATAGATTGTGATTCTTAAAGATTATTTATGACGGGATACGAGATATCCTTGGAAACGGTTTTGTTTCCTAAACCCACGTGGGGCTCCCTGGGGCGAGCAGATTGATTGAATTTATTGTTGTATTATATTTTTTTGATGGGATACGAGATATCCTTAGGAACGGTTTTGTTTCCTAAACCCACGTGGGGCTCCCTGGGGCGAGCGGATTGATTGAATTTATTATTGTTTATGGATGTGGTGTTTCCATATGTTGGCTCCCTGGGGCGAGCGGATTGATTGAATTTATTATTGTTTATGGATGTGGTGTTTCCATATGTTGGTTCCCTGGGGCGAGCGAATTGATTGAATTTATTATTGTTTATGGATGTGGTGTTTCCATATGTTGGCTCCCTGGGGCGAGCGGATTGATTGAATTTAATTATTGTTTATGGATGTGGTGTTTCCATGTGTTGTCTCCCTGGGGCGAGCAATTGATTAATTTGGTTCTCTTTTCTTCATTTGATATGGGCTCCCATAGGAGGAGCAATATTTTAAATGGGTCGAACAAGTGTCTTGGGTAAGTTTAACCTTAATGATTTGATCATCTTAAAAATTGTTGATTGTGTATTTGGTGCATCATCTGATGAACTACGGTCATGCTTGATCCTTTTGGGTACGTAGGAAGCCGCTTAGCGGTCCAGGACGTAGAGTCATAAAAAATTTAGGTTAAATCAACGGTTAGATCTTCCGAAATGAATTTATGAGCATTCCGCTGCGACAAAATGTTAAAACAGACATAATTAAATAGCCCAAATGAATTAGGTTATGAGCATGGGCTTAGTATCCGAGACTTGGCTATGGTTTCCAAGTGGCACTCCGGGTTTTGGAAAACCGGGGCGTCACAGTGTTACGGTGGGACTCGTTGTTTGTCTCAATCAGGATTATGGATCGTTAAAGATAGCATTTTCCTTTCCCATACGACTATAATAACCTGGCTTGATTGGGGTATACCAAATGAGACAAACTAAGGTCATTTTGAAGTAAAAGAGGTCACCCCTTAACCAAATATTTTCAAAATGGCTAATATGCCCTTGTTTAATTAACACTAAAAAACTGATTAGGTTAATTAATTGGGTTTTAGATTAAAATTTTGAAAATGAAAATTCAGTAGATTAAACCTGTAATCTGTCTTATGAGTTCGATTTCGATCAAAAAATTTGGTTTTCAAAAATGTTAAAGGTCGGCAAGGTCGACGTTTGAATAAGGTGCTGGGTATATCTCCCCGGCATGGTATACATTTAAATAAGATGCCGACCAAATGTCGCCGGAATGGTCCTTGGATGAACAAAACGCCGACAAATTTTGGCCGGAATGGTCTTTGAATGAAGATTAATCCAATTATCTTTGGCGAGCAATTTAACAGTCGACATGTAAATATTTCCTACAATGCCAGCTATAATATAGTCGGCATGCAGATAATTTATAACACTTCCGGATGATATGTAGCCGACATGTTAAGGATTTCTAACCATCCCGACCTTTACTTATACAAAACAGAAAACATAATATGGGAAGATGTAATTCACTTTATTCATGCAATTTTGGTTACTACTGATTGAAACATAAAACCTAACTCCTTGTCGACGGAAAAGCGAATGCACTTAGAATGTGCATCAAGCCTTTGAACCCCCAGGCGACCCTAGTGGACGAGTTATAGTCTCATGAGGGTTTATATAGAGATCTACCCACAAAACCTACACTAAAACCATCAATCTTCGTCGAAGGAATCCCATTCATCTCCGACATGCTTGAGGTCCGGGCCATACTCCGGGATTTTGGAGACCATGAATTCATACCTTGCATCGAATGCGAATGCTTCCCCCTTTTCCTCCAAGTATTTGGATTTGACGACTTCATGCTACAAAAACAAAACACAAACTTACTTTGTTAGTGGTGTTTAGTAAGAAGATCAAACATCATGGATCACGTAAAATAAACCACAAAAATACTTACAAATTGTTCAATGGAATAGCCAAAGTGGCTAGCTTTCAAAATCGGTTTTTGGATAGCCAAAAAAGAAAGTATCACTTTTTCTATGACTAGGTGCCTTGCATGAATTTGTAGAACACTTCTTCCATTTTGATTCCAGAACTCTTTCCTATATTTGTGGTATACCCTATCCCAAAAGGTTACGGCATCCACCCTTATGGAGGACTGCCTTCTAACTCTAGTTTCCGCGTACAAAGCTTTGGTGATTGCCAAATCTTCATCTGAATCAAAAAATGACATTGTTGTTTGTATATCTATTAGGTGAGTTAGATGGAGTGTATGATGGTTTGAGCTTTGGAGAGTATATGAAAATATTTGTGTGTTGTTTTATAGAGAAAAGTAGTGTATTTATAGGATTGTGCCAAAATTTGGCCGTTATAGTGCCCAAGTACAAGTCTATCAATGAAATTGTACTTGCCAAAAATTTGAATTTTGAATTTGCCGGCGAGATTGTTTTCTCTCAATATGACGACTACCTCGGGCCGGCAGGGTGAGAAGTTTATAACCATGCCGGCGTTATGATGGTTTTAGGAATCAGGAAATCATTTTCTTCTGTCAATACGCTGGCAATGTATTTTGACATTTGGTTGCCGGCTATGATATGGTCGGCAAGGTATAAATTTATAACAATGCAGGCGTTATGATGGTTTTAGGCATCAAGAGAAGGTATTTTCTGCAACAAATATCCGGCATGTTCTATAACATAATACACTGCCGGTTGTATCTTAGCCGGCTTGGTAATGATCTGACTACCTTGCCGACCCTGGTATGCAAGCATTTTCTGCTGTGAGGGCCGGCAGTCTGACACTTCAAAACCTTATCGGGCGTGATTTGGTCGGCAATGTAACTTAATACCTAAATAAAAAAATGGGAAAGAGACAATTTTACATTAAAAAAAGGCTAAAAAAGATTCAGAAAATAGAAATATGTTCCCGTGATTTTGGCTACATCAGCGGGACATGTCGGGCGGGGAGGTGAATAGAGTTTCCTAGACCGGAAGTGATACACCCACCGAGTTTTTCTCATGAGTAAAACCCGATAGGGAATCGTGTTGTCCGAGGATACCTCTCTGCATTGGAATTATGAATAGTGTTATGGTGGGACTCGTTGTTTGTCTCAGTCGGGATTATGGATCGGTAAAGATAGCATTTTCCTTTCCCATATGACTATAATAATGGTAGAATATGGGCTCTATCTTTACGGCATATTTCTTACCTTACTATGCTATTAGGTTCTTAGTCAGAGCAGTTGATTCAAGCATAGCTAGGAAATTGGCTTTCACAATTGGTGAAATTGGAGAAACTATTATGTTGGGCAGCTTCGATTTTAGAAATTTTGAGCCTGCAGATAGTGTAGGGATAGCCAGGCTAAGTATATGTTCTGAGGAAACTCTATTCACCTCTCATTTCTCCTCCCGGTCTGACGTGGAAAACCCAGTTGTACTACATGGCAAAAAAACATATAAGCCGCGTAATTAGAAAATCACCCGATATCCTTTGAACTCATTATTTTCTCAAAATTTCTCTGTGATAAGGTGAAGATGATGAGAACCAATTTTTTTTATGATTTTTGTTTAAGGGAGAACAAAAAGCGATCTAAGGAGAGCGAACTAGGCTGATTCATGAAATAAGTCAATTTTAGTCTTATTTTTCCCAATATACCCTTTATGCGCTAACCCCCACCTATTAACCTAATAACCTATTTAAATTAACTAGGTGTAATTGTTCAAACGGAAACTCAAGGAATAAACTAAGATTATATTATTATTATCATCAATAAACAAAAATGTCATTCAACATTAAAACTCCACTTATGACTCACTTCAGTGATTTTATATAAAACAATATCAAGTGACACGAGCCAAGTTCATAATGTCCCCTTCACAAGCAAGTCAGTCTCACTAACAAATAAAGCTACTTCTTGTTTCGGGGATTCACCCAAACCCATAGACATGTGTTTGAATCATCATCCATGGAAAGAAATAAGAGATCAAAAAAATAAGGGAATTAATCAGTGGTTGGTTGAACATGATTTTAATTTGTTTAAACTTATAAACCTACTGATTGCGATTGTGCTTGAATTTTGTTTTAGGTCTTGAAGGTTGAAGAAGAAGAAGTAATAAGAAAGCAGTTCGACTAGATGTTATTCTTCGTGATTATTATTATTTCTAAAATTCGTGAGTTAAGTTAGGTTGGGTTATGAGCACGTGAGGGAATGTGTGAAGGATATTCCAGTGCGAGTCAAAATTTATTAGGCGATTCAGCCTAGCTAGCGATCCGACTACGATTTTCGCTCTCCTCATATCATTTTTTGCTCTCCTCTAACAAAGATATTTTTATGTATTCCTTAAATTGAACTTAAACAATCTTTACAATGAAAACATAAATCAGAGAGATTACCGTTTCAAAAATATTTGTGTTTCTTCCCTTGAAATTAAATACCAATTATTCAAGCATTCATTTAAACTTTGGGTTAGTGAGCTTAATTTTGGGTCAATTACTTCAAATTCAATCAATATTTAAGAACCAACCCCCCCCCCCCCCTAACATGTTACTGATTGCGTCATGTCTTTCTTAATCTCCGAATACTCCCCTAACCCATTGAACCATGGTAGGGCCGCACGAAACTTGGACAGATTTACAGTGGTTGAATGTACACTGTGAAGAAAATACTCGTTCAGGAATTTCTACGAACAGTTTGTGCCCGAATATCAAACTGGTGATTTTATAGAGAACGTTGTTGAGTTTTATGCATGCTTCCCAGCTCTCCTTCCATGTTGTTGATGGTGGATTTTGGACAAGAATAGAAAAATCATAATTTTGCATATTTCTGACCTAGCTTCAGACGCGTATGTGAAATTCATATTTTAGGATTCAGACTGAGTGAAAAGACGGGGGTACCCAAGCACACCACAATATTTTAACCTATATGTCCTCTACCAAATATGATCGTCAATGGACAGAGTCGAGACGACACAACAAATTCGGTTCACACTTCGTGTGATCATCTATGGATACAAGATCGAGACAATACAATAACAAAGTCACTTGTGTGATTGACTATGGATACAAGATCGAGACGATACGACAAAAAAGTGTGCACTAGATAATAGGTTCGGTAATAACCGGAACCCTATAAGATCAATATAAAGTGTTACAGAATTAACATACAAGTGAAATTTACTTTAAATTATATCAATCAAATATAATTTTGGAATAGTAAAGCAAATGGAACAACAAGATTTTGTTGACGAGGAAACCGCAATGCAGAATAACCCCGAGACCTAGTCCAGTTTTGAATACTCTCAGAATTAAGCCGTTATACAAAATCTAATACCAAATTTGTATAGTTGAGACCAAGCAGACTACCTCTAGCTACCTAATTTCATCAATATCCCTGCTCCTTCAAATTTTAGAGTCACGCACGTGAATAACAAGTCCTTTGGATCGTGTTCTAAACATCAAAGGAATAATCTGTTTGGTAACCACTCTAAACAATCTTGCTAAAAGATATTGTTGAGAAGTTGAAAAAGGCTCTTATGTTTAATCTATGTGCAATCAAAGTTACAACAACCGTTAGTCAATCAAATTAATAATCGCAAATAATAACACTGCAATTATCTAGTTTCCAACCAACGGTACTCGTAGAGCTTCTTTATTCCACCAAAGTCTTTAAACGAGCGATCATAAGAGATTTCATCTAATTAGGTTTCTTTCCTCTCCGGATAGACGGCTCCACCGGAAAAAACAAAAATATGAAGTTTGACTGGATCTTAGGATAGTTTGTAAGAAATGCAAACTCAAGTATTTATAGACCAAGGTTGTTTGAATAACAAGGAAATTACAAAACCGAAAATATTCTTAATATATGCATTAAAGTACCTAAAATCGGTTTTCTTATTTCCAATTAATGTTAACCAACATTTTTAAAAACTCTCATGGAAAAACTTCTATTATTAGTCTAGTACATTAACTAGTAATATTTTCCGGAGGATATGCTTTAATTGCTGGTAATTAAAACATATATGATGAAAATCATAATTACATGCTTTTCACTTTTTCGGACCAGGGATCGCCTTGAGTATCAAGGAATATCTTTAAACAATGAATGATAAGAGCTATGCATATGTTAAAATATGTCGACATCTGGAAGCTTCTCATCTTGACAAACCCAAAACCCTAATTCACACACATCATGAAGAAATATGTGCCATTGTTATTGGTTTTGTACAAGGAACCAATTAAATCATCACTCCAAAATATGTTGTGACCGTTTATAACATGATTCCCAATACATGTTGTAATCGGATACACCTTGTTGATAAGTGCTTAATTCTTACATATTTACTAATCAAATCTACATTTATTTAGTTCTTATTTTGTACATATTTGATGATTTTATTTATTTTTGCAGTTTTTAGAAAATAAAGCTCAATGGGATAAAATGCGAAATTCTACTGGAGAAATGAAGTGATTTGATGTGTTAAGCCCAAAAGGAAACATGAAGAATAATTGGGCCAATTATTTGAATATGAAAGTGTGGTAAGCATGCCAAGTAAAAGTGTGCCACGGTGTGTGTAGAAGTGTGGAGACCATTATAAGAGATTAATTATGATAAAAGATATTTGAATATATTTAGTTTAACAAAGAAAATAAACAAAATAAATAAGGAGATAAAGGATAATATATTTTCCAAATAAAGAAAATGGTGACTTCATGATGAGATATTATTTGACACGTGGAACATTCTTATTTGAGGATTTTGTGTTGTCCTGACACACGGCGCATTCTCATAGGGGCAATGATGTGTTATAAACATGTAATTGCTACATCTTATACCCATATTTATATTAGCTAGGATACAATGTTTTAGTTACTAATATTATTTTAGTGATTTTGTAGAAAGTACAAGTGAATTCGATCATCCAGCGAATAAACAACAAAATGTGAGACTTAATGGTGTTTACGAGGAAAATGGCAAAATGTGGTTGGCCTGGTACTTCCATATATCAGCAACCACAATGATGACATGTGGTTGGCCTGGTATTTCCATATATCATCAACCAATGATCCAATATGCTGGCCTGGTATTTATATATATCAGCAGCACTAATTATGCTGACCTGATATTTCCATGTATCAGCAGCAAAACAAATGTAGCTGGCCTGGTATCTCCATATATCAGCAACAATGAAATGGGCTGGCCTGGTATTTCTATATATCAGCAGCCGGGTTGGCCTGGTATCTCCATGTATCAGTAACCAGAATAATAAAATGAGGTTGGCCTGGTATACCCATGTATCAGTAACCACAACGATCAAATATGCTTGCCTGGTATTTCTATGTATCAGCAGCACTGTATATCACGGCATCAAGGGAGTTTGGCCAAGTTCCCAAGATGTGTTGCGGCACCAACTAGCTACTTCACGGCCATGATGAAGCAAAGGGAAGAATTATCTTTGGCTGTTCAAAATGAGCCAGGCCCAATTGTAGTTCAGAGACAGTATACGTGGCCTCACTCTTCACCGCATATCTTAGGTGGTATATCGAAAGCATTTCAATTTCAAGCAACAACGACAACATATATTAGGGGCGATGGTGATGTTGTACACATATAAATGGGGTGGTCTGAAACTGAATTTAATCTACTTGCAGTTCTCAACTGGAATAGAAGTTAGTATGCAGACTTTGGCAACCATCATTGGTATCGATATTAAGAATGAACCAAACTACAGGATTGAGAAGAGTTGGTGGCTGAGAGAGGACCGGAGAAGGGAAAGCTAACGTGGTCAGTTTATAGTGCAGATGCAAAGAAGAAGAGCTTACTGCTGATGGAGGAAGGTGCTCACAAGTATGACTTGAATGATGAAGTTGTTCATCTGGGTATGGCTGGTTCGATTGCAGACACCATTTATGTTCAGGGAATAATTAATAGATAACTAGTTGGTATCGTGTTTGATGTTCTGTGAAGGAAATAAAACTGGAATGACGACATTGCAGGGGTGATAAGAGGGAGTTGTCGGTGACACCAGTTTCTCGTGGCCAAAGTTTGAGTATTTATTGGCTGCATGTAGATGATTGAGACACAATACGGGTTTTGTGTGGTGCTCGAGTGGAGTTGCTATTTGAGTGGACAAGAAACTGGTGCTTAGACTCTTACACGGACTGAAATTGACCCGCAAGTGAGAACTGTGATGTGACCGGACTTGGTGATTGCCTGAGTTTCGACTTGGCCTGGATTTGGAAGGATCTCGATTTGGGAGCTGTGGTCACGTGATGTGGAGAGTTTGGGCCGAACGAAGGTGGATTTTGGTTGAGCCGGTCAGGAAGTAGCTATGAAGAGAGGCACCGTGATAGTAGTGATGTTTCCATATTTATTGGAATATATGCAATCACGTTCTTGCATGCAAGATCTTTATAAATATTTATGGACGGAAAATGATGAGCAGACGGCATATAAGTTCAGATGCAGACGAGTGTTGAAAGAGAGGACGTGGTGGAACCTCATTGGGTGACTTTGTTCATCACTCGACATGTGCCATACCTCAATTGGCTAATGATGTGGGCTAGACAATGAAAAAAGAAAGAGGAAATCAAATTCCTTTCAGGGCTTGGTTACGATGATATATTGAGCCATGTGCGACAAAACCTAAGGGGGAGGAGGCGCGACACAGAGTCGTGCTAGTGTTTGAGATTTCACTTTCATTTTCTCTTTTGATTCGCTAGAGTTTGATTCGAATATGTTTATGGATTTTGAGAAAGCCATGTCTAGCTAATCATGTTATGGTTTAGTCAGAAACCAATTTGATTGTGTGAACTCTACATTTATATGCTTAATAATGATTTGAATGACTAGTAATTTATCTTCATAAAAGCTTGTATCTAATTATTTATGTGATTTTGTTGATTATTTATGCTTTTGAATTGATATTTCGTGCTTTGGTTAAATCCCTAGACGTGGTATGCAAGGATAGATAGGTAATGCTTTAGGATCGCTACATACGAAGCGAAGAAAATTACAGTGGAGAAATAATATGTAAAAATGCATGAAATATATTTTTAAAGATTAGTAGAGTTTGCATAATTAATTGGTGAAAACCGAAAACCTAGTAACCTCATTCTCATTTGTTTATCATTAGGATTATTATTATTTCATTTTGTCTCGAATTTCTGAAATATTGGATTTGATCATTTAGTTTTTAGTATTAGTTGGTAGAGTATTTCATACTCCTCGTGGGAACGACCTGTAATTGTCATTGTATACTAGTTAGACGCTATGCACTTGCAGTATATTATTGTAAGTTTCTGAACCTATCAAGTTTTTGGCGCTGCTGCCGGGGAGTGGTAGCAAAATACTCGCTAGTTGATATCATTGTATATAGCTTTTTTTTTAATTTTTGTACATAATTTATTTTATTTTTCTTTTAGTTCTTTTTACGCAGTTTGTTTGATTATTTTTTTAGGCACTTTAGTCTGAAGTGCGAGCGAAAAGAAAGTATGCACTCGCAAGACATTTGCAAGAGCCACTTGGGAGATCCATTAGAGGTTTGCTTAGATCATTTTGGGTATGATTTTGATGACGATAGTGTTATTTGTGAAGTCAATGCCTTGTTAGACTCCACATCACTGTTAGACACTAATAAATGGAAACCCAAACTAGAACCTCTAGTTTTGTCCGAGTCTCGACTAGTTCCATCAGTCGAGGATGCTCCGACCTTGACCCATAAGCCATTAAGTTCAGAACTTTTTCGTCTTGATGATATTGATAATGAAACCGTTTTTGATGATAATGGGTCTATAAGTCGTGATATCATTTCTCCATTGAGGCCTTGTTCAAAGAGTGCATTTGAACCAACATATGTTTGTGTGCCTAGCTTAGATGAATTTGAACCAATATCAGTCGTGGAAGTTATTTATGCTGACTTAGAACCTGATTTAGGGAGTATAAAAACTGTTCAATTCATTAAACAATCTTTACTAATTATTTGCGAGCCTGATTTACTTCATATTCAAGGTTCGAATTATGTTTTAAATAAGATTGATGTAGGTACTGAATATCGCAAGATATTAGTTTACGAACATCGTAATGAATGAAAGAGGAAAGAGTTACAAAATGATGCGATGATAAAGGAAGCACGGGGAAGTATGAAGATTTGCGAGGATAGAATAGTTTTTCGAGGATGAATTGCGATACTTCGCAATACACATACAGCTATACAAATTTGACTATAAAAAGGAGTTCAAATGTAAAATTCGAGAGGTTCTTTTGAGTGAGTGTTAGAAATTATCTTAGGAAAGAGAATAGAGAAAGTTGTAACTATTCTAGTTCCATTTTTGATAATTCTATGTAATCAATTGAGAGATTTAATAATAAAGTGGTCATTATCATCAAGAACATCTTAAGTTTTACCAATTCTACTGAGGGTGTAGTTGTAGGTTATTCTGCAACTACATAATTGGCGCTAGAAACAGGGATTTGAAGAATTCCTGTATCAGAAAGATGGAAAGAAGAAGAAATATGTCAGAACCATTAACTGCAGTAAGAAGAAAACCAATATCGAGACATTGGTCCGAAGATAACTCCTCCATCTTCGTGGTACCATTAAGCTTGATATTTTGCATAAAAGATCGTTGGATGTCTCCCACAGAGAAACTCTAATCAGACTGTTCAAGTTTTGAATTTTGGCAGGTTTGTTAAAGTAGCTAAAAATTTCCCTAGCTACTAGTCTGGTAATAGAAGATACTTGTTTTCCTCCAATCTGTTATGATTGTTCAAGCAAAGCTAGTGGAGATTAAAAGGATGGCACAACAAGATGACCATTCATAATTTGCTAAAAGTTAGATCAGACCAAGTTTTGCAACTAAAGGAAGCTGAAGATGCTAAATTCATTAGAAGATGCCTATGATCTCTATGCAATACTATCGAACAAAATTATCAACTAAAACGCCTACTCATCAGGGGTGAGTAAAGCTATAGAAGACTTTGGATATTGGGAATGTTGGACATTACGTCGTGTACTCTTTTTTCTTAGTCAAGGTTTTGTCACATTGGGTTTTCTTTGTCAAAGTTTCAACGAGGCATGCGAGTCCAATGATTTCCGCAAGTCAACATGTTGTACTCTTTTTCTTTCGTCTTGGTATTTGTCCCTATGGGTTTTTCCGGACAAGGTTTTAACGAGGCAACACCCGCGGGTCTAACACTATTCTGAGGGTTCATGTTTTCCTACGTTCAGGTTTTTGTCCCAATGGGTTTTCCTGACGAGGTTTTTAATGAGATAACAATCTTAGAACGGTGATCATCATCTAAAGAGATGAATATCCATAGAGCTTCACGAGATGCGATCATGGGACCAATTCCGTGAATATCATCATGAACTTCCAACATTTAGGTTTTGCCCAAGCGGTTTTCCTTACGCAAGCGTATAGTTTTTCCCAAGTGATTTTGTTGACGCAGTATTGATAAGACAGAAAATTTTGATGATCAATATCATTTCAAGTTGTCAGTACTGCACTCTTTTCTTTCGACCATTTTTTATCCCAGTTGGATTTTTCTGACAAAGTTTTATCGAGGCAACAAATTTAAATTTTGTCCCATCAGGTTTTAATGGACAAAGTTGTAGCAAGAAAATATTCTTAAAATGGTGGTCAAGGGGAGTGTTGTATAAACTTGTAAGCTATTGTGTGGCCCACCATTTGATTTCGTGCGCCGAGAAAGCTCCAGACTTCTCTGGACTAGCAAAGTTCATTTATCTTACCAAAAAAAAAATCATTCAGATAAACACTAGAAATGTATGTCATGTTTAACATAACCTTGACATGTAAACATACATGTGACACTTTTATAAGTGCCATGTCATGCAACCTTGCCTATAAATAGGTTGTACTTGTTCCCATTCCGTGTATTAATTTGGGAAACAGAAGGAATAAAAAGCTGAAACTCTTCCTCCATTTACTGCGTACTAAACTAATAAATGATTCAAAATCTCTCTTCCTCCATTTACTGAGTACTAAACTAATAAATGATTCAAAATCTCTGTAGGGAGTGCGAATTTGTGCACACTCCTTAAGGAGTGTGCACGTAACATTTTAATCTTAACATTGATTATATTTAGGGAGTGCGAATTTGTGCACACTCTCTGCAGGTCTACACCGAAAAAAGTCCAAAATCTCTTCTCTCTTCAGTCTCCTGGCTCTGAAATAGTGTTTTTTCTCCCAATTTTTTTCCATTCGCCTCTTTATGGAGTAACTTTATTACACTAGATTCCCTAGATAAAGTAAGTAGGGGTCAGTGGTTATGCAGATTGATCATCAATAAAAAGGGTGGATTGGAATGGAATCAGTTGGAGTTTTTTTGTTTTTTTTAAACAAGTTTGATATGTTTTGATAGCAGTATTTTGAAAATCATTTGTGTTATTTCTTTTGAGCATATTAAATAAGGATGTTGTTGAGCATCATCAATATTTTATCCTTCTTTCTTGCTTTTTGCTTGTCTTGATCACCTTTGGAAAGGATGATGTTGAGCATCTATTTTGTTATGATGTTGTTGAAATTGTGTTGCTTGTCTCCTCTCTAAGATTGAAATTGGTCGACTTTTTTATCCAGGCCTTGTGACCCTTGTTGTTCTTTATGCAATGGGTGGAATGGCGTCGAACCTTTCTTTAAGATTGAGAAAGAACACCTGTTACCTGTGTATTTCAAGTTTGTTCTTGGTATCCATGGATTTCTTCCAGAGAAGTATTAGGTGTGTGGGTTTAATTTGTTAGATTAAATTTGCTCATCTTTCCCAAATTTCATAGTACTAATAGGATTAGAAGGGGAACAGGAGGCTGGAAGATTATATAGCAATAAGAAAATTATATCGAAAGTAAGAGGCTTGATGTGTTATTAAGGCATAGAGGAAAGTAATTATGAAGCTGGTGACATTTTGATTCTTAAACGCGTTCGAAAATCCTAATGATCGGTGTAGTGGGATGTTTGTTGGACATTTTTTGTCCTTACTCTTTAGGTGTGATGTGCAATAGGTGTTTGTTAAAATGACTAATCCGCCAAATATGGGAATTTATTTTCATCTCAAAGGGGTGGTTGCTGGTGCAATCGAAAAGGAAATATGTCGCATCTAGTTTTGGTTTTTTTAATGGAAATGTGAGATTTGGTAATTATGAAAGTGAAAAATCAGTTTTTTTGGGGGTGATATGTAATCAATAACAACATGTTTTGTTGGTAAAAATCGATAGGGAAAAAGGTATAAAGGGTTATGTTCTTGGAGGTTGTCTATACTTGTCTGGTGAGTTCCAAGTAAAAATGTCTGAAATTTCTAGGGGCTAGTGGGTAAGCTTGTCATTTTTTACCAGCTTTGGCTATGGATCATAGTTGTTAATGCTTGAAAAAGGAAGGCTTATCGGCTTATCGATCATGATCAATTTTATGTGTCTTAGCATAAATTTTAATTTCTCGGTTTTGGATTAATTGGGGCAATGCTTAGGAATGTTTTTTTTGACCCGGAAGTAAGTTATAGACTTTTGGATCAGGTGTTTGGGTAATTTTGGTCATTGGACCATGGATGTAAATTAGTCATTCGCCTATAAGAATCAAGTTAAAATGGTTCGACAACATGTTGCAAGTTTTTTCTGCTTAAGTCCGTGATTGGGAAAGTGGTTGGTTTCTTTATCAGCTTCCTATGGCCTTTGGATAAATCTGTCATTGGTCTTCTTAAGTTTATGTTACAGTAGCAATGAAAATTCGTTTATCAAAAATTGGGATCCAACCGGATCTTTTGGCATAGGTGCATGTTTAGAATTTCTTAATTATGTCAAGATTATGTTGTCTGCACAGATTTTCTAGTATTGCTGGTGGGTTTTCACTAATCTTGCTTTTGTATTTTAAGATACAGTGATCTTAATAAGTATTAGGCTCTTCTTTCATCTTGATTTAATAACAGATGATTTCTAGTTCACCAATTAGGAGATCCCTTTATGGTGTTTTCTTTCAGTAATAATTTAAAAAAAAAAAGGATTTTTGTGGTTTCAATTATTGGAACATTTCTGCCGTAACCTTCCCCCTCCTGAGAATACTGGTTCTATTTGCTCTAATCCGGCTCAAAAATATCAATTTGGTCTATATACGCTACTCTTACTGAAAATAGCTAAGGGAATCCAGGTACACAATTTCTGAAATTTTCTCTCTTATTGCTCACGTCCTGATTTTTTTTTCAACTCTTTGATGCTAATACTTCCCTTCTGTGTTCAAAAATCTACTCTATTGATAGCTTATTGTCTGGTATTATTTTTAATTACTTGTTGTTACTTCTCATTAACCTGCATTTTCATCAAATTGGTGTGTGAATATCTATCAAGAAGAAATATTGAGCAAAGCATTAGCCGAGCTAAGTTTCCTAAAAACTTGAGTGTAGATAGACTTAGAAAAACCTTGAGTTATAAACTTATAATGAAAATTCTGGCATGGAACACACAAGGGTGTGGGCAGAAAAAAACTCAACAACATTTGAACACTCTACTGAATGTAGAAAAAACTGATATTTTATTTTTATCTGAGACCAAATCTCAAAGGAGTTTGGTGAAAAAAATTCTAAACTATTTTCCTAATACCCACATTGTAGACCCAGAAGGCATAGATGGGGGACGACAATTGGTTGGGTTGACGGATTCCATTTTGAAATAGTTCAATGGAATATGAATATGATAAATGTCATAGTAAAAAACAACTTCCATTCAAAGGAATGGCTTCTTACATGTTTTTATGGTTCACCAAAACACGATTTGAAACTTGAAGTAATGGGATATCTGGAACACATTGTGCATAGAGTAAATTTGAACTCAATGCCATGGTTAGTAATAGGGGACCTTAACATAATCTTTAATAGTGAGGAAAAGGAAGGTGGCCTACCTTTCGACAAAAAAAAATATTAAGCATGTAATGAACCTAATCCAGAGAACAGGTTTGGAAGATTTAGGGTTCAAAGGAAATATCTTCACTTGGAGTAACAAAAGAGAAGGTCTGGAAAATATTAAGGAAAGGCTAGATAGAGCCTTGGCCAATGCTCATTGGAGTTTAGAATTCCAAGAATCACCTCTTGAGAATCTGGTGGAAGTTGGCTCAGATCATGTGCCAAGTTGTCTTTCACTAAAACCTTCTTCTTTTCATATTTCTTCTACTTTTAAGTTTTATGATACCTGGCTCAAAGAGCCTACTTGCATTGAGGTCATAAAAAAGTCTTGGATAATAAATTCAGGAAACCCTGTCTTAGATCTAATTGAAAATATATCTACCTTAGGTGATAATCTCAGTACTTGGAAAAGATATGTTTTTGGCAAACCTCATAAAAAAAATTAAAATTTTATTAAAAAAAATAGAAAGGTTGGCATCAAAACAAACTAATGACACTAATACTAGACTCATTAACAAACAATTACTGGAACTAGAGACTTTGTATGATACACAAGAGGAAATTCCTAAACAACAATCAAGAAATAACACTATATCTTCGGGGGAAAGAAACACAACCTTCTTTCATGTCAGTACTTTAAAAAGAATAAAAATAAATAACATAGATTATCGTCATGATGTAAACGATAATGTAGTGTCTTCTAGACCTGAAATAGAGGAAGTTTTGACTTCTTACTTTTCTGACTTGTTTTCTGAAAACTCCCTTAGCACTGATGTACAAATTTTCTCTCATATCTCTCCATGTATCTCTCTAGAGGAAAACTTTGCTTTAACAACAGTTCCATCTCCAGAAGAAATATGGAAGGTGGTTAAAAAACTCAAACCAAATAAGGCGTCGGGGCCAGATGGCTTTCTGGTGAGTTTCTTTAAACATAATTGGGACATAGTAGGACCACAATTAGTGGATGTGATTCAGGATTTTTTTAAAAATAAACAGCTGAATGTGGAGCTTAACAAAACTTTCTTATTTCTAATTCCTAAGACAAAAAATCCAAAATCACCTGCAGATTTTAGAACAATTGGTTTGTGCAATACTCCTTTCAAAATCATAGCTAAACTTAAGGCTAATAGATTTAAAAAGTCTCTTGGAAAAATAATTTCTCCTTTACAGTCTGCTTTTCTTTCCTCTAGGCAAATTTCAGACAACATAATTGTTGCTCATGAAATGGTGCACTCAATGAAAAAAAGTAAAAAAGAAAACAGGTAATATTGGCCTAAAAATAGACATGTCAAAGGCGTTTGACATGGTAGATTGGAACTTTCTGATAAAAACTCTCAAAGCTTTTTGTTTTTCTGAACATTGGTGTACATTAATTTATCAATGTTTGTCCACTTCTTCCATTGTTGTTTTACTTAACGGTAATCCCTGCACTGAGTTCAAACCAACCAGGGGAATTAGGCAAGGAGATCCTCTTTCTCCATACCTATTCATCATGTGTATGGAAGTCTTTTCTCGTTTGCTGAGTCACTTAGAAGATACAAAAAAAGTTCAGGGGATTAAACTAACTCCTAAATCTACTCCAATCTCGCACCTTTTTTTCGCAGATGATCTTCTGTTGTTCACCAAGGCATATTTAGGAAGTTGTAAAAACTTACTAGATGCCATACAATTGTTTAGTTCTGCCTCAGGGCAAGTAATAAATTTCACTACAGTCGAGCCTCGATAAATGAATGCTCTCGGGACCAAGAAAAAATATACGTTTTACGGGCTTATTTATTTATCGATAAATGAATATTTTATTCATTTATCGATAAACGAATATTTATTCATTTAGACTATATTTTCTTAATTAAGAAGTTAAATTATATAGGAGAAAATATACAAGTATACCTAGGAAATATTTGTCAAAATTCTTATCTATATTCAAATAACATTCATTTTCTTTTGAATTAACTGGTGTCATTTCTAATTTGCGTCATAGAAATGTGATGGACGTCGAACATCTTTTGAACTATCCTAACGAGAATGATGCAGTTGTGGAGTCTCCAACAGACAAAGAAATTATTGAGTCAGTAATGAATAATGAGAATGATCTTGAACCAGATGATAGTAGCGTCGTACCAAATGTGTCACCCAAAGATGCTTTTCAAGCGATGGTCACTTTAAAAAAATTACTTGTTACAACAAGAGCAAAATATTCCAGAAATTGTGCAAGCATTGCATAAAATTAAGGATACGGTGCATTTTGGTTTGGGTGGAAGAAAAAGACAATCAACCATAGATGATTTTTTTTGAATTCATTCCTACATATATTTTTTATGTAAAATTTTCTAATTATGTATTTTGGTTTATTTTTATATATATAATTCAGTGATTATTCATTAATATTTCTATAGGGCCTTTAAGGATCCAATTTGTTTTATTCATTAATGCATTAAGCGAGGTTATTCATTTATCACCTTGGCCCAAGTCGGGACCGGATAAAATTATTCATTTGGCGAGGTTATTCATTTATCGAATATTCGTTTATCGAGGTTAGACTGTAAATCTAGTCTTTTTTTCAGTAAAAAAAGTACACAGTAAACACCAAGGCATAATTTGCAGACTAATGAAAATAAAAAAAAATAAACATAAAAGACACACACTTAGGGGTACCTCTGTTTATAGATAAATCAAAACTAAAAGCTTTCGACAACATAATTGAAAAAATGGAACGAAAAATAAAAAACTGGCTAGGAAAGGTATTGTCACAACCAAGTAAAATAGTGCTAAACAAAGCTGTTTTATCTAGCATGCCTATTTTCAGTATGGGCTGGTTTGTTCTTCCAAAGAAAATAACCAAAAGAATGCCTCTCTACGATGTGCATTTTGATCTTTTTTTTACAGCGTGTGCATGTTGATCTATTGTGGCCTTGATCCTTACATTTTGACTGATCTAGCCTGAAAATATCCCTACAAATAATATTGAACAGGGAAAATATGAGCCTTCTCAATAGCTGAGTTAATGGAAAGCGTTTCCGGCACTTTCATCGCATGTGCGACATTACTAGTATTGATAAATAAAATGCGAGGCAATGCAGAAATCAACCAAATTTATCCGCTGGCAAAGGGAAAAAAGATAACTAACGGAAGTTAACAAGCTTAACATGTTATTTTAGTTAAACTGTTCACGACAAGACTATAGATGAACTATAACAAACCTCATTATCCACGATTGTCTTCATTCTAAGTCCAACGTTTGTGGCAGTTTCTGAACCACTCATATTATTTATTTATTTTTTGAAACGACGAGGGTACCCAAATAGAACACAATCTTAAATTTTTCCACCTATAAGTCTTCTTTACCGAAAGTGATCGTCTATGGACAAAGTCTAGACAATGCAACAAATGCGTATTCACACTTTGTGTGATCGTCTATGAATACGAGATCGAGACAATACAATGATAAGTGCATATTTCACATATATTTGGTGTCCATTCCATGCTACTATTTGTTGGTTTTCTTGCAAATTATTGTATATTACGCTTGTTTTCTCTTATTTGTGTTTTGTTAGGTAAATCATACAAAAGAAGTGAATTCGCACTTAATTGTGCAAGGAAAGAAGCTAGTTACAAGTAAAGAATGGCCAAATACTAATTGGAACTCGTTCATATACAAGATTTCTACTTTTCATTGTGTAGAGGACGAGAATATGAAGACAATGGCGAAAGAACGGAGTCATTCTGAGTTCGTATGAAGAAGTTATGAGCAAAACAAGAACTTGAAAAACTAAGGGCTAAATGGTCATTTCATAGAAAAGTGTTATTGGCATCCTCACTGATCGTTAAGGGGCACTTCCTGTTAAGGGGCAGTCAAGCTCAAAGGAACTGCTAAAGGAAGTTCGGCATTTTACAAAGGGGGAAGTCAGAATTCAAACACCACCAAAGGCACCTGGTTTATTACTCAGGGCACTTCATCTTCCCTATGAACACAGGAAATGGCAGACAGAACTTGATGATCATGATGGTGATGAATTTTGATCAACGGTTATATTCGAACGTAAACATATCATTAGGTTCCTAAGGATAATATAGAGCTTGGGTATATGTCTGATTTCAAATCAGGGGGCTTGGACTTCAGGGAGTTGCTGGCAGAAACAATGGGATTATGATGGTGATTAGTTTCTACAGTTGGAGCTCGAGAAGACGTGGTGATCACAACGGTATGATGAGACAGCGATGATGATTGAAGATGGAGAGAGGATGATGTTTCATGGTTGGAGTTTGCTGACAGGGAAGATACGAGATGTTGTTACTGCCATTGATGGCCGTGATGAAGAGTTCGATGCTGGTAATGACTCGATGGATCTGTATGACGAAATTGGAGAGATGAAGAGCTAATGGAAGAACTACAGGTTGTGTAAAGGATAGAGAAGGCTGCTGCCACTATCGGGCAGTTGATGGGTTTTATGACGGGAACAATGGCGAACTGATGTCTGCTGTCATTGTCGAGAAAAGAGAAGAATAGGCTGCTGCTCGAGAAAGTCGACGGAAACGATGAAGGAGGTTGAAATGATGTTGCTGCCGGTTTTGATGATGGAACATGGCTGTTGAAGTTTGAACGAACAGGGAGAATGGTCGACAGTTCCTACCATTGGATGATAAAGAAATAATGACGTCATCTATGGGACCCACTCAGACTCCGTTTTCACGTACAGAGAAAAGGAAAGACGTGTGGTGGGGCATTTTGCAGAGATTTTTGACGCATTTTGGAGAAAGGTGAAGATCTTGTGTATGGAGGAGCACCGAAGCTGTATTAATATACGGTGCAGATGAAGATACAAAGGGTTCTTAGAGGATCGAACGGATAAGAAATCATATACAAGCTACTAGAGTGTACCGCATTGCACCCAATTATCAGTGGGATAAACTAGACGACTTTGCATCTTTATCTTTGGGATAAACTAGACTGAAATAGCAGCCAAAACCCAAAATAAAAATTCAATTCTTTTTAGAGAGAAATAAATTTTATGCTTCTGACTTTTATTATGAGCTTTTATTTTTAATTCAATTTCTTTCTTTCTTATTTATTTATTTTTTAAGTACTTTTTAGCTATGAGTAGCTAAACTTCTTTTTGATTAGGGATGATTTCAAAGTCATGAATAATGAAGTTTTAATTTCCTAAACCAAGTTTATTTCAAGTTTTATTTATTTGTTGATTATCTTTATTATTTTTAATATTTAAGAATATTGAGGGGTTATTTAAAGTGATCAATTAAATCAACCAATCAATATTTCTTCTACTAGTTTAGGGTTGTGCGATACGTATAATTGTCACATCAGCTCTTTACACAAGTAGTAAATCGCAAGAGCTGACAGAGGGATTCTGCTAAGAATTGTGTATAAAGATAACACTAGTAAGCGGGCCGAGCCTATGCGTCTGATGCTAGGATCAACCTGATTCACAGAGTATAAAGCATTCGGTTAATCTACACCTTAAGAGCTTATTCTTGGTGGGTTAGTTGGATAGAAACTGGTAGTCGAGCGCTTCCGTATCCAGTGACAACAGAATCCGGGGGATAGCAGAGCTTATTGCTATTCTACGGTTGGTAACAATATAAATTCAACAATAGATAAACTCGTATTCAATTAAGTTTCAGTTCAGTGACGGCGAAGGATTCCCTTGTCATCTTTCTCCTTATTATTTATTACAAATCTTTTATATTTTCTTTTGTCAATTACTTTGATTTAAAATCTAAACCCCCCCCCCTTTCGGTTACTTATAACAACTAAAAACTCCCTGCTCTTCATGGGAACGATCTCCTTGCCATTATATTACCAGTTAATAGTGTGGAAAGAAGTAATTAATTTGTAGTGTAAACGACACGCATCATACAACAATCAAACTGTGATTACTTGATAATAGGTTCGCACTTAAAAAAATTATTATATGATCTCTATAAAGTAATTATGAATTAATGTTTGTGCAATTTACTTTAAATTATATAAACAAACATAATTTCGGAAAAAAAAAAGTAAATCACACAGCAATATTTAATTAACGAGAAAAAAACAAATGCTAGAAAAACTCCGGGACCTAGTCCAGAGTTGAATACTTTTAAAATTAAGCCGCTATACAAAATCTAAACCAACTTCGTATAGTTGATACCAAGCAACTAAATCTAGTTCACCTGGTTTCTTCAGTATCCCTGCACTTCCGAAATTAGATAAGTGCATGCACTGGAATGGTTCCTTTTGATCGTAATACAAACATTAAAGGAACAACAAATTTGTTTGGTAACTACACTTTTCAACCAAAATGATTTGAGTTTGACAAATTCTCTTCTGTTTAATCTAATAAACTCATTTGCCGGGTTTTGGATCTATTTGTCCAACAACTACCAAAATAGCAGAGTTTAGACTTTGCAATCAACAATATAGAAGATACTATATAGTGATGTCGATCTACGCAAATAATCAATCTAATAAATATGATATTAGTTGGATCCCAGCCGATCAAGGTTTGTGCACCAAAGAATTGAAAAATAATAAAAATATCCTTCGTCTTTAAATCTTCTTTAATCTTCAATAAACACCTGCATAACACCACTTGAATCTCTTGTGATCAATCATGCACAGAACGGAGTCTATAAACAGTGGATTATCACAAGATGTCTTTAGATCTAAAAAAACTTCTAAAGATCCCGTCGAAACTTTGATCTAGTTTGAGTGAATCTTATATAAGAAGAGAAGATTCTCAAGAATAAACAAACTAGGTGCAATCAAAGTTAAACAACCGTTAGTCAATAAAATCAAATAGAAAACTAATAACACTGCAATTATCTAGTTTCCCACCAACGGTACTCGTATAGCATGTGATTGAATGCTATGTTTAAATCTCTAGATAACTGAAATAACAGTAAATCCTTTTTGACTGTTTATTATTTTCCAATTTTTTTGGATATGGAGTACCATCGTATTCAGAAAAGGTTTCTGAGATTGCTCCTTTAGAAGGATGCACAATAAATTTTGCTCTTTTAAATTCATTTATTTTTTGTCTCTTTTTAAATGACTTAAGAGTATTTAGAATCAACCATGAAATAACATAGTAGTTTGTTTGTCTGTTTGTTGCGAAATAAGAATCAGAGTTCTTCATATAGAAGTGGACTTTTCTCAGTTCTTTTGACACAAAATGAAGAGTATTTTGCATTCTACGAATCTTGCAATTTCCATGAATATGATATTTACTACCGCAACAATAACAATATTAATATTATAAAAGTTATATTTACCTTTGTGTAAACCTTTATAGAATGCTCCTTTCTGTATCTTTCGAGTTTTTGATCTCTTCCTTTCTTTAACAACTTTCTTCTTTATTTCCTGATTTGTTTCACCATCAATCATTTTTTTTATCCCTAATAGTTTTTTCACAGCTATACTGAGCATTATTGACTAATGAGCTCTATGTTTGTGAGAAAGAGGACTTGACAAACTTTATCTCTTTGTTAAGAATTAAAGTATTGCAACCTTCATAACCAAGACCACGAGTATCTCAATGGCTTATCTCAGTTTCTAATAATGAAGATAAATTGTTAATGCTCTCATTAAGTTTTCTTAGCATAGAGACTTCTTCTTCTAATGACTTATTTTATCAAAAATAGAATCAAAAGTTTCCTCTAAATGCTTTACGTTGGACAAAAGATTTTTTTTTTCCTTGAAGTAAACTTGTTGAGAGTTTAATATTTATTTAGAACTATCTATTTCTTCTTCCAAAAGACGAGCATTCTTTAGACTTTCGTTCAAACTCTTCTCACAAGATTTTGTACGAAGAAGCTCAGTGTTTATCTTTTCTTCAAAGCATAACGCTTGTTGTGAAAAAATTTCTTTTAGAAAGTTATGTTCTTTATTGAGATTTTCAAACATTAAGGTTAAATCTTGTTCTCTATCAAGTGTTGAAAGAAGTTCATTAGAGCATATAATAAATTGTTCTTTCAGTTCAGATGTTTTTACACTTGATCTTTCATCAGAAATCTCAAGTATGGAACTAAAAAATATCTCGTTAGAGATATCTTAAACTGAGTAACAGGAGTTTGAAGAGCTCTCTTCTTTTGAACACATATATTGTGAAACGTTAACCGAGTCTCTATACTTTTTCCGCAATCACTTAGTCTTTCCTTGACCCATATATTATAGGTTGGATCACACCAAACACAGATTGTTAGATATTTTCGTGTTTTCCTGCTCTGATACCAATTGAAAAGACGAGGGTACCCCAAATATACCACATTCTTAAACTTTTCCACCTATAAGTCCTCTTCACCGAAAGTGATCGTCTATGGAAAAAGTCGAGAAAATGCAAAAAATTGGTATTCACACTTTGTGTGATCGTCTATGGATATGAGATCGAGACAATACAACAATCAAAGTGTGATTACTTGATTATAGGTTCGGACTTAACCAAACACTATAGGATCTCTATCAAGAAATTAGGAATTAATTTGTGCAATTTACGTTAAATTATATAAACAAATATAATTACGGAAAACAAAAGTAAATCACACAGCAAGATTTTGTTAACGAGGAAATCGCAAATGCAGAAAAACCCAAGGACCTAGTCCATATTGAATACTCTCATAATTAAGCCGCTATACAAAATCTAAACCAACTTCATATAGTTGAGACCAAGCAACTAAATCTAGTTCACCTAGTGTTGATGGTGGATTTCTATTTAAAGGTTAAAATTGTAAAAAGCCAATTTTTTTGGTAAGCTGACGTCCTGCAAAGGATAAAGCCTTCAGGTGATGAATATGTCTCACCATAATAATTCAGGAGCATGTGCAACCATCCCTGAGAATTATAACCTACCCAGAGCGGAGCATGTAGCAACCATCCCGATTTTATGTAGGTTTACAGCATTAATATTAATGCTTTAATTAAAGCCTTGTGTTCGACATGCAAACACCCGTAGGCTACTTGACGGCGGGTTATATTAGCCCCGTTGAGCGCAGGCAAGAATACCCGTGCTAGTCTCACCCGCTAAAAACAAACAGCGGCATATTACATGTGTCGCAAAAAAATCTCAACTGTCCATATTCGCAGGCATAGATGGAGGGTATAAATATAAATTCAGGTGGTCCGGAGCATGCCGGCATGATCACCGCAGACCCACCTGCACACATCACCCGTCGGACAAGACCAACTACAGTTGGTTGTCCCAAACCGTTCGGCCAAAGAAGGCATGTCACGCGGCCAAGGGTTTATTTTAATCGTGAGCGTCCAACTTCGCAGGCATAGTTGGACGGCTTAGATTATACCCTAAAACAAGTAGTGAAGTGATGGTACACCATTGGCGGGCCCACTTTCTACCTACATGACCGACTCCCTCATAGGCAAGCCGTGGAGCAAGAAACGATTACCCAAACAAGGCTAGGATAACCACTTGCGCAGGTTGAGAAGGTCCAAAACGATCACGACCATCCAACTTCGCAGGCATAGTTGGATGGCTTGGATCGCGCCCAGAGCCATGGATCAAGCATATACATGCTCACCATCGGCCATGGTCTCTACATGCACAGCCGGCCTTCCCAAAGGAGGCGCACACAACCCAAAATGATCGCCCAAAGTGGCCGGTCCGAAACCCTAACTAGGATTTGCGGCGTAGAAACATCTCGAGCGTCCATCTTCGCAGGCTTGGATGGTAGGCTAAGATGAAGACTTAAAGGGAACCGAGCATGCTAGCATGACCACCGTGGGCCCGGCTTAATGCCTAGCCTATCGGCCAAGGCCGGCAGTGGTCATGCTCCTCGAAACGCGCGCCCAAGTGAGGTATATCACGGCCTCTCCATGAGTTCTAATACCAACCACTCGTATTTGCCACCTAAATTGAGTGGCTTAGATTAAATCTTTGCGAGTCAAGCAGGCATGGGCGTGAACACCATTGTACCACCTCCATGCAAGGCCAATCGGTTTCTCCATTGGAAACCTATAAGCATGCAAACGTTTGGGCCAAAAGAGGTAGCATGCACTCCTCCCATCCAACGATCGCAAGCAATGCTACTAGCCATCTCGTCCGTCCAAATTTGCAGGCTTGGACGAATGACTTAGGGTGCGAATCAACCAGCAAACAAGATATCACTGTGATCACCATCCGTCACTATTTTTCACAATGTGGCCGGCCAAGGCATGGCCTTCCTATATGGCCTCTAAACGGTCACTTGAAGATGGTTGCATGCGATGTTATACCAAGTTCACAATTCACCCTGCACTATTTTCTGTGGGTCCCACGATCCACACACTCGAGACATTAGTCATGTCACAAACTGGGAAATGCTTACTGGGGTATTGGTCTGGCGGTTTACAGTGTGCAGCGTGCAACGCGCCATCACAAGAACGTGTCAGGAAGACATGGGCGGTTAAGTGAAGATGGGAGAAGTGGGCAGTTCTAATCGTGTGACACTTACACACAACGCCAATCTTCCCTCACTCCACTTCCACCATTTCCCACGAGAGACATGAAGAAGGCTTAATGACTTGTATAAATAGGTTCTCCTCCCTATTTCCAACAGGACGAGTCTAGACAACAGAGAAAACCAAGTGTTAATACCATCGTATTCAACACCCAGAGCTTGCCTACAACATTTGCTCGCCTGCTCAACCTTCTGTTAACAAGTCATAGCCTTCACCTTCATACTCTCAACACCTTCTTCGCTTCCCTCCCTAAGATAAACCTCACATCCTTCACCTATGACCGAAACAAATCTGGAACGGCCGTGTCTTCGGTTTAGGCCGGAATTGTACAGATTACCTCTCGAATCAAAAGTGCTCATCGTGCAGCACATTTGTTGATGGTTTAAATTCACTTCTCATACACACACACCCAAAATTACCTAAACCTGCAGAAGTAGTTTTCACCCACAAACAATTGGCGACCATAGTGGGAGGTTAATCTCTCGGTTACAAAAAACTCGAATCTTTAAAGCCTACCAGTTTTTATTCGACTTTGGAGAGGTATATCTTAGATTTGATTCGATTATCAGTTCACTCTTTACCGAATCCCAGAAGTTCATCCCGAGATGTACTCTCGCTCGTTAAATCCTTCAGAAGCCATGGATAATTCAAGTGTCATCGAAAATGTGACCAGGATGCTAGAAGATGTCCTGGAAAATCAAGCGGGTATTGCTAGAAGGCAGAGTGAAACCTTCCGCCTATTGAACGATATATCAGCTCAGCTACAGGAGGGCTCTGTAAGCAGCTACCCAGGAAGTAACACTGATGACGCAAGAAATTCTGAAGGTCATATTTTCAGGAGAACTGGCGGAACACATGACCTCAGAGAGCTCAGAGACGAACGATACCTTTCACCTGGCAATGGGATCTCGAGACGGATCGACCAGCACGAAGAATTACGACGCTTGCCGGATAAAAACAGAGAATCAACTGCATACGAAGCCTTGTTAGAAGATTTATACCTCAAGGCTCTTGCCAAAACTCAGAACAATGCCCAACCCATGCTGACTCTTCATCCAGGGGAAGAAACACTAGAGGAAGGCGAAATCAATCAGAGAGCGTATGAACGTAGGAGCTTGTAGCCTTAAAATCACCATCTCAACGACAGTTCCATCGCCAGCGCAACGTTCTCCATGTTTCAGCGGAATCACCCGACCAAGAGGGCCACGGATGCAGTGACACGTGACAACACCTCAATTCCGTCTCCAAAGCGTGCTTCACACCGAGACCCAAGGGAGGAGTCACGACACGCGCCGAAGCAGGAAAGTTTAGACTCAAGAGGTCCACGATTCCCGTTTCCCATAAAGAAGATTGTGGAGTTATTGGAGACATGGGTACGTGAGGGAGAAGTACAACTGTTGCATGTGTGGCGTCTACCCACCGATCAAGAGACACCCAACCCGAGGTATTGTCATTACCATCGATTCCTTCATCACCCCACCATCAAGTGCCATGCATTGAAACGCATTGTCCAAGATAAGATGAATTCAGAGAAACAACCTTTCCTCTCAAAAAATTAGCATGCGTTATTTGGGGAGAAAATATTTGGGAGTGCTCATCCTCATACACGGATTTCGAAAGACAAGTAAGTCCCACCAAACGTTACTGTAAGATAGTTATATATCCTACTGGGGACTTGGCGTCCTACATATATGAACAAGATACTCAATGAGAAAGCACCATGCATTCTCACCTTTCCCTTTCACACTGTGTTTTCAATTTTACATGACATATATGATCACTCATAACATAAGATTCAGATTCTATTTTAGAATAATCTTTTCCAAGAGTCAAACATTCATAAAGGCATGTCATAAGTAAACTGGTCCAAGATTCAATCACCTATTATTTCAAAACCTAAAAACCAAACTGTGTGAAAGGAAATCCTCACAATCACTCGAAAAGCATCTAAAGAGAAAACGCAAGTAGACGGCATGAACACTTCAGGGAAAGTCTCTCAACAACACCTCATTCTTCTGAGCAAGAGCGGCTTCCATCTTCCGAAGAACGGCTTGCTTCAATTTCAACTCCTCTGTCAACCTACCAACCTCTTGTTTCTGACGGACTACGCACTCAGTAGAAGGCTCCATACTTTGCTTCTTCTGAATCTCCTGAATTGCATAAAACCCTTTGAAGAACAAAGGAGCATTGAAGTCATACTGCGCAAACACATACAAGTGGAACTTCCAGTCTTCCATCACGTCTTTAGAAACATCATGACCAACTGCGACACTCATCTCCTGAATAGTGGGTAAGGCCTCCTGAACGCGATTTACCAAATCAAGACGACTCTTCAGCTTCGTGGTGGTAGCAATGTGGCCATGTTTCTTCCATATTGTGGTGTAAAACTCCTCAAACTGGGCCGGCACACTGAACCCTCCAACCAACACATGATCAGGACGCGGATTATCAAAGGGAAGGTCGAACATAGCACCAGGAACGACTGCTGGCGACGACGTCTCTTTAGAAAGGACCATCGCAGTTGATGTCCCTTACAGACTCCTCGAAGTGCTGGTCCGGATTGCCGACACAGCCTCATCTAAAAGCTCATTAAAATTACTGCTTTGGAAGGCATTCTCTTCAATCGAGCTTGCACCATCCTCATCATTATGTATGATAGGATCAGTGTTTCCAGACTGCTCTACATGAAGATCGATGTTTCCAGACTTCTCCGCATGAGGATCAATGTTTCCAGACTGCTCTACAGGAAGATCGATGTTGCCATACTTCTCCGCATGAGGATCAATGTTGCCAGACTACTCTACATGAAGGTCATTACTATCAAGATTCTCAGCATGAAGATTTCCAGACTTCCCGTTGCCTCCACGCTACTTGTTGAAAACTCGAGCCAGTACAGCAAAGGCATTTTCTTCAGGAATCCCCTGATCGCCAACAAGGATTAATAAAAGCTGCTCATGGAAGTCGAAACTGAAAATTAAGCATAAAGAATTCAGAATACCTGCATATTGGAAGAGTTGAGAATTACTGGACTACATGCTCGTTTCTTTTTCTTGAGATTGCAGTCGGTGGCATTAATCATGCCTCGTTTTCCTAGAAGGGGTTTCAATCGCATATGATCAGCCAAGACATCATCAAGAGGTTTGCCACGAAGATCAGTTGCCATTTCGCTAGCAAATGATTTAAAGAGCAGCAGTTGCCCCCTCCAAAAATCTTTGTAATCGGAAGTAGCTGCCGGATTTCTCCCTGGGGAAGGAAAAGGAAGTTTCAAATCTAGCGAGAAAATATCAACGTCAAGGCATGATGATTTAAGTTCTTCTGAAGGCGTTGCGGGACGACGAAATGGGACACCTTGATCAAAACCCATTTGGTGAGCGGCTCTATCAATATTATATGGAATGATACTTAGCCTATCATCACAAAAACAAGGAACATACCCTGGTATACAGCTCCGCAGGAAAACAACTTCTTCAGGTCTCATGTCTCTCCCCTCAGGTGGCAGCTCAATGACAGGGACGATAGCAGAAGGATGAATCGACCCCCAAGGATGAAAGTCTATAGCACTCATACTATCCAGCAAATCTACAAGCCTCACTCCGGATTTTGGACGCCTGTTCTGCCAACGGAGTATTCTTGAACCACCATAAAAACTGGGGACTGAGGTTGTAGGGACGAGAGCATAATCTTTAAAGTGTTCCCACAAAAACGCCTGAAGAAAGGCGACGTGCACATATGTATCCACCTTCATGTACCCGTTGGAAATATACATCTCCTCCACTAAAGAATTCAGGTCACCATACAGTGAACCAAGGAATAACGAAGCCAAGGGGAGAGTTATACCTTTACCTAGCTTAATGGCGAATATGATGATCTTTTTTCTAATAGTTTTCGTGCCGGAGCCGTCATCAAGAATATCTCTGGACAACCACAAGGACAAGAATGCAGCTGTGCTGAGATCATCACTGACTTGCATGGAAGACCATTCACCTACCCACCAAGTATAGAAACATTTCGGCCTCTTCTCCAACTGATCGTATTCATTCACCTTCCGAATTATAGCCTGATAGATGATGTCATCGTCTTCAGACAGTTTGCAATTAAGACTGCCAGCGACAGGAAGGCTCATTAATGCAGACACGCTCTCAAGAGTAATAGTCATTTCACCCCACGTGCATAAATCTATGTTCGTAGAAGGACGCCATCGAGCAGCAAAAGCCACCAAACCTGGGATATCCTTCTTGACATGAAGAATTGCAGACGCCTTGATAGCATCAAGAATTCGCGCCCTGGTTAAGTTGTCTCTAATACCTTCATTACCTAACATACGCCACATCCATCCTTCGTATGATCTAAGTGGAGTCTGGCAAATTCTGAAGTCAATAGGGGAAGGTGCATATTCTTTCTTCTGGAGACAAAACCTCATCACGCCTGCTAAAGACGATGGTAGACCCTCTTCTCTTTCTGAGACGGTAATGAGGATTATGTTATGGCCGGGGTGCTTCCTGTTGTTTGGAAAAGTCTTGGTAAGCATCTTATCATCTATGTTTGGCATATCTCTGAGAGGGTCAGCACCTCCCTTTGTAGCATTATCCTCCGTGTTCATCGTTGAGCAACTGCAATAAGATTGGAAGTGTCAGCATGTTTCCAAGGAGTTGTACAGCAATAAGAGATTCTCGTGATTCCCAACTCCGGTGTTAGGCACCTAATACGGAGATTACATGGGATTGGGATGATTCAAACATCCTCTAAACAAACTCAGTTGAGGGAAATTTACACTACCATGTGTTCGGTTACGAACTGGGAACAATGGGTATAGAATCTAGTGTTGAGTTATGTGCCATTCTATTCATATGAAAGTTACCTACAACATGTCAAAATTTCACAATAATCGGATGAAATATAAAGGAGAGGTGGCCAAAACATCGGAGGACACGCAACCTGAAAAAATTATGAAAATCTCCTGGAAGTTTACTATTTCGCGGTTTTTATCCCCTAAACACGCTCAAAATTCAAAAAGCTTCTTTACTAAAGCTTGGAAATTTTCTGGGCTTGAGATACATATGCGGACCATCAAAATCCGAGTTCGTATGAGATTTCTACGACAATTTCGATAAACACAAGCGCAAGAATGCCTCAAAATTATGCAAGCGAGTACAAGATCAATGCCGGCAAGGAAACTACGCTAACACGGAGATTCATCCTACAGGCACAAATTACTAGCATGCATGAGGCTGTGAGAAAAGGCTGTTGATTTTGGGTTTGCAGGCGCACCCCTAAAACTAAGTAGGTGGACAACATGCATAAAGGCAAAACCAGCATGAAAACAAGTCACGCAAGCGGATGCTAAATCCTGCATGTGCGTCCCTAAAACTAGGCAAGCACATCAATATACTCTTATACGGGGATCACAGGCTCAAGGCGGGAGTCTTGTCAAGTTACAACCTAAAAATTGGGTTTTTGACATGCAAAGATAAAGGGAACAAACAACATATTCATGGGTTCCAGTTCGTTTTACCAAAAAACCCTAGCAGGCGGTAAAGGAATCAATTATGGTATGTTTCGCTACACCTACAATCCTTTCAAAAAAAAAAAAAAAAAAAAAAAATCGCACGAACCTAGTTGGCGGCGTCGGCGGCGACGGACGGTGGCGGAGCTCCAACGGCGGGCGGCAGCAAGGTCACAGGCGGGAGCTGCACGTGATGTAAAAAAAAAAAAAAAAAAAAAAAGGGGGTCGACCTCTCCCTTTTATAGACAAAGCCTGGAGAATTCTAATTGGAAAAGAATTCCTTTTGTTTTCAAAAAATCAAGGAAGGAAACCGGGCCCACCAAAAGTTTTATGCTTGCGACGGCGTGTTCACATGGATAACCACTGACGGATACCTTCTAGAGGTTAGTTACCTTTGTCTCTTTCACGTATATTTGTCACCATCTCATGCCTACCCTACAATAGTATAACCATTGCATGCTCGGCAGAGGACTTAATGTTGATGGTGGATTTCTATTTAAAGGTTAAAATTGTAAAAAGCCATTTTTTTTGGTAAGCTGGCGTCCTGCAAAGGATAAAGCCTTCAGGTGATGAATATTTCTCACCATAATAATTCAGGAGCATGTGCAACCATCCCTGAGAATTATAACCTACCCAAAGCGGAGCATGTTGTAACCATCCCGATTTTATGTAGGTTTACAACATTAATATTAATGCTTTAATTAAAGCCTTGTGTTCGACATGCAAACACCCGTAGGCTACTTGACGGCGGGTTATATTAGCCCTGTTGAGCGCAGGCAAGACTACCCGTGCTAGTCTCACCCGCTAAAAACAAACAGCGGCATATTACATGTGTCGTAAAACAATCTCAACTGTCCATCTTCGCAGGCATAGATGGAGGGTATAGATATAAATTCAGGGGGTCCGGAGCATTCCGGCATGATCACCGCAGACCCACCTGCACACATAACCCGTCGGACAAAACCAACTACAGTTGGTTGTCCCAAACCGTTCGGCCAAAGAAGGCATGTCACACGGCCAAGGGTTTCTTTTAATCGTGAGCGTCCAACTTCGCATGCATAGTTGGACGGCTTAGATTATACCCTAAAACAAGTAGTGAAGTGATGGTACACCATTGGCGGGCCCAATTTCTACCTACATGACCGACTCCCTCATAAGCAAGCCGTGGATCAAGAAACGATTACCCAAACAAGGCTAGGATAACGCCTTGCGCAGGTTGAGAAGGTCCAAAACGATCATGACCATCCAACTTCGCAGGCATAGTTGGATGGCTTGGATCGCTCCCAGAGCCATGGAGCAAGCATATACATGCTCACCGTCGGCCATGGTCTCTACATGCACAGCCGGCATTCCCAAAGGAGGCACACGCAACCCAAAACTGATCGCCCAAAGTGGCCGGTCCGAAACCCTAACTAAGGTTTGCGGCGTAGAAACATCTCGAGCGTCCATCTTCGCAGGCTTGGATGGAAGGCTAAGATGAAAACTTAAAGGGAACCGACCATGCTATCATGACTACCGTGGGCCCGGCTTCATGCCTAGCCGATCGGACAAGGCCGACAGTGGTCATGCTCCTTGAAACGCGCGCCCAAAGGAGGCATATCACGGCCTCTCCATGAGTTCTAATCCCAACCACTCGTCTTTGCCACCTAAATTGAGTGGCTTAGATTAAATATTTGCGAGTCAAGCAGGCATGGGAGTGAACACCATTGTACCACCTCCATTCAAGGCCAATCGGTTTCTCCATTGGAAACCTCTAAGCATGCAAACGTTTGGGCCAAAATAGGTAGCATGCACTCCTCCCATCCAACGATCGCAAGCAATGTTACTATCCATCTCGTTCGTCCAACTTTGCAGGCTTGGAAGAATGACTTAGGGTGCGAATCAACCAGCAAACAAGATGTCACTGTGATCACCATCCGTCACTCTTCTTCACAAGGTGGTTGGCCAAGGAATGGCCTGCCTATACGGCCTCCAAACGGTCACCTGAAGATGGTTGCATGCGATGTTATACCAAGTTCACAATTCACCCTGCACTATTTTCTGTGGGTCCCACGATCCACACACTCGAGACATTAATCATGTCACAAACAGGGGGATGCTTACTGGGGTATTTGTCTGGCGGTTTACAGCATGCAGTGTGCAGCGTGCAACGCGCCATCACAAGAACGTGTCAGGAAGACATGGGCGGTTAAGTGAAGATGGGAGAAGTGGGCAGTTCTGATCGTGTGACACTTACACACAACGCCACTCTTCCCTCACTCCACTTCCACCACTTCCCACGAGAGACGTGAAGAAGGCTTAATGACTTGTATAAATAGGTTCTCCTCCCTATTTCCAACGGGACGAGTCTAGACAACAGAGAAAACCAAGTGTTAATACCATCATATTCAACACCCAGAGCTTGCCTGCAACATTTGCTCTCCTGATCAACCTTCTGTTAACAAGTCATAGCCTTCACCTTCATACTCTCAACACCTTCTGCTCTTCCCTCCCTAAGATCAACCTCACATCCTTCACCTGTGACTGAAACAAATCTGGAACGGCCGTGTCTTCGGTTTAGGCCAGAATTGTACAGATTACCTCTCGAATCAAAAGTGCTCATCGTGCATCACATTTTTTGAAGGTTTAAATTCACTTCTCATCCACACATACCCAAAATTACCTAAACATGCAGAAGTAGTTTTCACCCACAAACACCTAGTTTCTTCAGTATCCCTGCACTTCCGACATTTGATAAGTGCACACACTGGAACAATTCATTTTGATCGGAATCAAAAGAGTAAAGGAACAACATATATGTTTGGTAACTACTCTTTTTAAACGCAGAGATTTGAGTTTGACAAAGGCTCTTACGTTTAATCTAATAAACTCTTTTGTCTTGTTTTAAATATGTTTATCCAACAACTACCAAAGTACCATAGTTTAGACTTTTGCAATAAACAATATATAATCCACCAAGATACTATATAGCGATACCGATACATGCAACTGATCAATCGAATAAATCTGATATTAGTTGGATCCCAGCCGAGCAAGGTTTGTGCACCAAAGAACAATAGGAAATCTTTTTCGTCTTTAAATCTTTTTTAATCTTAAATAAACACTTACACAACACCACTTGAATCTCTTGTTATCCATCATGCACATAAAGGAGTTTGTTAACAATGGATTATCACAAGATGTCTTTAGATCTAAAAGCAATTCTAAAGATCTCGTCGACACTTCGATCTAGTTTGAGTGAATCTTATATCAGAAGAGAAGATTCTCAAGAATTAAAAAACTAGGTGCAATCAAAGTTCAACAACCGTTAGTCAATCAAATCAAATCGAAAACTAATAACACTGCAATTATCTAGTTTCCCACCAACGATACTCGTAGAGCTTCTTGATCCCACATAAGTCTTTGAACAAGGGGCCGGTCGTAAGAGATTTCGCCTAATAAGGGTACTTTCCTCTCCGGGTAGACGTCTCCACTAGTAAAAACACAAATAAGTAGTTTTTATGGCTCTTAGGGTATTCATAGATCAAGGAAGTTTGGACATAAAGGAATTTCCAAAACCGAAAACATTCTCAAGATATGCAATAAATAGCAAAATTTGGTTTTCATAATTATTGGAAATGTTGTGTCCAATATCTCCGGAATTCAATAGAAAATATCCAATTAGCAAATGCACATTACCAATTTTTATTTTTTAAAGATATGCATTTAATCGTTGGTAAATAAAGCATACAAAAACTAGCCTTAATTAATAGATTCTTAATGTATTTCTGACTAGGATCTCCTTGAGTAATTAAGGAATATATTTGAACAATAAAATATAAGATTTACGTGTTCAAAGTATGTTGACATCTTTTTATTTGTAAATACTCTTTCATATATACAATCTTGGAATCGATTATAACATACTTCCAAACAAGTTTAGAATTGGTTAATCTGTATTTCCAAGACAACTATGTGATTGATCAGATATCAAATCACCCTTATGGGTTCAATCGGTTCTACCAATCATGGGATCGGTTATACCTTCACTATGGTCAACTTGTGATCGTCCACACAAGTTACCAGGATCGGTTACATCAATTACCGGGACCGGTTACCATATACTTATGGTATTGCTTGTGATCGGTCACACCAGTTACTAGGATCGGTTATACCAATTACTAGGACCAGTCACACCAATTACAAGGATCGATTACACTACTCTTTTGTGATTGGTCACACCAATTACATGAATAGATCATACCAACTGAGGTGATTACTTAGGATTGGTTACACTACCAAAACTCATACCAAATCATAAGTTAGGTCTTCTGATTAGTTATACCAAGATACATAACAAATTATGATCGGTTCTACTAACTCACATTTATTGGTATTCCAAAGATATGCAATGAATAACAATACCAATTAAGCCTAACGATTTCCCTTTCAGTTCATAAAACAAGTTTTATGAACGTAGTTCCTTTAAACAAATGTAAACATTGTTTCCTATGATGAAATCTTCACATTTTCTCATATACATAATCACAATAGCATTCAAAAGATTATGTTGTTGTCATATCTACGAAGTTCAAAAGATAAACATTATACTTCATAGTCTAATTCCTTAATTCTATGTGTCTAGAGTAAAATATTCATTCACAGCTTCGCAGTTATGTTTTCAATATATCACGACTTGAAAGATATGTTGGGAATGAAACAGTTCAAGTCAATATTACTAACCTCAAGAGGAATGATGATGTTGTCATTGTAGCTCATTAATTCTTCACGTTTTTCAGGTCTTCGAGTAATACTTGTATGTCTCATAATTCTAATCTTTCTAGCCTAACAAATAAGAAATTTACTCTAGTACATAATCAAGCGACTCTTTAGATGAGTTTTGATTCACTAAAATATGGCAACCAAACTTGACATACTGACGCTAGGTGGGTTCAACCGAGTTATGCTCTAACATTTTTGATATGTGAAGTTTGAACCACTCAGATTATTATTTTATATATTTTACTCGTCCCAGACTCTATTATTGCATGCCACATAAAATACAGAATAGTTTATTACCATTTTAGCTAGCTTCATGACTGCTCCTACTGGATAGCATTCTAGGTTACCTTCATTGGTATAATTATTTACAGCAGAATTACGTCTTGAATTGAAGAGTTTGAGATTGTGTTCTGGGTTCTCTTCAGTGAACGGGCAATTCCATTCGGGTGTTTCTTCAAGAACGATTTTTTGGGGACCATGACTTTTTTTGAGGGGACCATGATTTGATTAGGCCACCTTCCCTATGGCTATAAGGGGTGACCTAAAAGATGGAGATGATTAAGTTACCCTTTTATTAATTAAATATAAATTAATTAATTTTTTTAATTTTATTTTTTTTCCTTATATTCTTTTCAAAAAAAAAAAAATTAATTTTTTTTGTATTTTTATGTATGTGGTTCGGCTAGTAGGGGGTTAAGTGAAAGTATGTAAAAAAATTAGATAAGAGTTCGGTTAAGTGAAAATTTTCTAAAACTTTTGCGAACGCATCGAACTGAAAGTTCGGTTTGCAAAGAATTTTATGAATATAACCGAACCGTGTTCAGCATATGTTCAGATAGAAGTTCGGTTAAGTAAAAAAATTAAAAATTTGCGAATGGACCGAACTCAAAGTTCTGTTAGGTACAAAATTTCTAAGACTTTTGCGAACGCACCGAACTATGAGTTCAGTTTGCAGGAAATTTTTCGTTCTAACCAACGTGTTCTTGGTGTTCTATGTTTCAGGGAGTTCGGTTAGAAAACTAGGGTTTTTCTAAACTACTCCTAACCGAACAACACTCTGTAACTAACATTTCAACCCTAATTTGATGATTTCTAATCTAGTTTTTCAATCAAGAACAAATTAAAATAAATGTCTTTATGGGAACATACCTCTGAATTTGCATATTGCTAAAGGGTTTGCGAGAAAAATACTTGCGGATTTGTACTTGTCGAATCAAAGATAATAGCAAAAAAAAAAAAAAGTAGAAAAAAAAATTGAAAAAAATAAATAAAATTAAAATAATAAAAGGACATTTTGATCATTAAATAATATATGTGAATAAGGGTGGTTTCACTTTACTTCTAAATGTTCTCCTAAAACTGAAACCATGGTCCCCTAAAAAAAAATCATGGTCTCAAAAAAAATCATTCTTTTCCAATGTTGTTGTTGTATAAACACATAAGCTATTGTGTGGCCCAACATTTGCTTTCGTGCGTCGAGAAAGCTCCAGAATTCTCTGGACTCGCAAAGTTCTTTCAGATAAACACTAGAAATGTATGTCATGCTTAACATAACCTTGACATGTAAACATACATGTGGCACTTTTATATGTGTCATGTCATGCAACCTTGCCAATAAATAGGATGTACTTGTTCCCATTCCGTGTATTAAGAATTGAGAAACAGAAGAAGGAATAAAAATCCGCAACTCTTCCTCCACTTACATCCAAACAAAAGTGATATAAAAACCACAAATATCATAAACTGTCTATATTACTCTTCTACTATTTAAATCAGCCCAACAAAAACAAAAATCAACCCCACCTTTAAATTTTATTAAATTATCACCACCAACAACAACAAACCACCAGCAACAGCGCCACCGCCGACGCCCACCACCAACCACCACCACCGACATCGCCAACCATCACCTCCGCCACCGCCGCCACCGACCACCACCGCCATCACCTCAGCCACCACCACCACTTCCAACCGCCTCCGTCACCAACAGCCACCACCACCGTCACCAACTACCACCGCAGCCACCGACCACAACCACAGACCACCGTTGATGACAACCACCACCGTCACCGAGCAACACCATAATTATCACCGACCACCACCACCAACCAGCTGCCACCACCACAAATAATTAATTTGATTGATCAATGTTCAACAAATGAGAAAAAATGATGCAACCAAACTGAAATGAGAAAAAATGATGACACCAAACTGAAAAAGTGATGGAACCAATTTCTCGTGAAAAATGATGAAACCAAACTGAAAAAATGATGGAACCAAAATTGGTTTCACAAAAAATAGATGAAACCGAAATTGGTTTCATCATTTTTCCACATATTGTCATTTCACCAATAACCACCACGACTAATACCACCGCCAATCACCGTGACCAACTACCACCACCATCGCGCCGCCACCATCACCATTTTCCACCGCAACGCATCATTGCACCACCACTACCAGCCACCTCCACCATCCAGCACCACCACCAGCACCGCAACCGTCCACCGCCATCACCAACCACCAGCACCACCAGCACCGCGCCATTGCACCACCACTACCATCCACCTCCAACACCTTCCGCACCGCCACCTACACCACTACCACCCACCACCATCATCGACTACCAGCACCGTTTCCACCCACCACCAAGGCCGAACGTCATCACCCATGTCGCCGCTGAAATCTGCCACTACTGCGACCACTGGCACCATCACTACATACCACCTCCATCTTCGACTACCAATGGCACCATTACCACCACTACCATCATCTCCATATCTAAAATAGGATGAAACCAGTTTTGGTTTCATCATAAGTATGATGAAACCATATTTGGTTTCATCATAAATAAGATGAAACCATAATTGGTTTCTTCAGAATTAAACTACAAGAAAAATTACAAACCATGCAACCAGGCCGAGTTCCGTCTATTTCTGATCATCTCCTTGTCGATTTCATGCCTTTCAAATCCTTCTTACCTACAGTATTTCATCCTTGCCTTTCACTTAATTAAAACTACCATTACCATGTCATGACTGAATCTCTTGCTCTTCCAAAGCCGTACAAACTAACACCAGCTTCACTTCATCTTCCTTTCATCATGAACAATGTTGTTGCACAACAACTCCAATACCTCGACACAAAGCCAACCACCATCATATTACAGCTGGGCCTGCAATCACCCTGAACACTACATCATTCCATTCTCCAGTTCAAGTCCATCTCAAGCTCAACATCACCAAGCAGAAACTCCATTACGACCAGCACTCCCTGCAATACATTATTCATCTCTTGTTTTTTCTTCAACTCAGTTGCAGCTTCAACACCACCATCTCAGTTCTTCTCAACATCCAATACCACCAGTTTCAGCTTACAACATTCCGCACTTGCAATTACTCAACATCCCAACTCATGATCTTGACATCAAAACTCATAACTTCCAGTTCAACTCCATTGCAGGTTCCACATGCTCCATTCCTGCAATCTAACTATAACTGCAACACAGCTTACTAGCATCCATTCTTTGTGCTTATAAATGCAGCCATCTTTAACTTGTACACCACCAGCTAACTGCAGTTCAGCTGCAATGTAGCATATTCTCAAGCCAACAAACAGCAACAATCCTTGATCTCCACTAATGCCTTCACTGCAATATCAATTGACTCTTCTCAATACTATCTATCATTTAAATTCATTCATTACCACCAACCAGTTCAAATCCATCTCTGAAATACAACCTAGCATACATCTAAGTCATTCAATTAAGTTTCAACATTCATTCATGTACTCTTGTCAGTTAAATATCCTGCTCTCTGTTCACGGCTTCACTGGAGTACCAATTAATGACAGCTTCTCACATTTCTTCTCTGTGTTCTCATCTCAGTAACAACACAAAACCCATCTCAATTCTGTTCATATTCAATTTCATCATCAATATAACATCAACACCTCAGATCAAATTTGATAGCAACCCAATCAACAGCACCAACATCTTGTTCTTCATCATTTCCTCTTCCCTGAATGAAAACCCACTTTCTTCATCTCGATCTAACAGCAGCAGAAACACTCTTCGTAATCATCTCTGCAAATTCTGTAACTAACCCATCTCTCCAATTTCTTGTTTGAATCTTCTTTTCAATTCACAATAGCAGCTCTATCTCCTAATCATTCCCCATGAATTGATCTTATTAATTCAATCTCAGAACCGAAAGAAAAAACCCACAGTTTCTTCTCTACTTCCTCATATCAATAGTTCCATTACAAACCCCATCACAAAATCATTTCATCTCACATATACGATACCAACTACAGATTCGACTTTTCTCATCTCTGTGACATCAACACCATCTCCAGTTTCTTCATTGTTTCTCGATCTAACTCTTCAAGCACATACCACACCCTCGAATCTCTGAGACTTAATTCATCTCCATCATCAATTTCAGCTAACCCTTCGTCAGAACCTCAATTTCACTAGCAGCAACCTAATTCCCATCTTCACATCAATCTAATTCAACTATGAGTTTCAATTTCTGAATCAACCCCAGACGAGATGCAGATCCAATTTCTTGCAATCTCAGATTCAACCCATCTTCTGTTTCAAGTCCATCATCTCTATCTTACCCTTTTCTCATCTCCCAATTCTCGATCAACAACAACGAGATTTACTCTCAAATTCAGGTGATAAAACAGCGGCAGTTGCTGCTTCTTCTTTTCTCAAATTTAGGGAAATGAATGAACTAATGATTGAGAGAAAACATCTCTCAAATTCTTCATCTCTTGAATCAGCGTCGTTCTTCTCTGCTTCTTCATATCTGCCTCGATCTAATTTAAGGTGATAACAATGGAGATCTATTATTGCCGTTGGTGGTAATGGTGGTAGGGAGAGAAGGAGACGCAAGAAAGAAGAAAGGAAAGGAGATGAGAAGAAGAAGAAGAAGAAAATCTAAAAAGGGTATGTTTGGGTTTTTTTTAAGTAACAAAAACTAAATTTGCTCATTATTATTTGGCTTGGGGTTTTTGTGACAATTTTATTTGAAACGGTTTTTATTTGGTAGAAATAATATGACCGGTTTTTGCTTATCACTAATTTGTTCACCTATGGGTTTTGTCACTAGTTTTGTTAAACTAATAAATGATATAAGTTTTCTTATATCAATTTCAGCTATCCTAGTATTGCCACTGACATGACCCTATGATATATATCACCACGACTTGATCTGCCACAGTCAGTGTGAGGCGGATGATACGAAAAAGGATAACTCTCTTCAACCTTTTCTAATTTAGGATAACTATTTTCAACCTTTTCATATTTAATTTAACTTATTCTGAGAAGTTTCATGCATACAATTTGTGTCTCTAACTTTGTTTCCTATTTTGATTAGGGTTTGTTAAAGAGAACGTTAGACATCTTACCGTATCTTGTATGTGTTATTTGGAGCACAGGAAATTATACGGTATATGAGGAGATATCCAAATAGGTACGCATTAGCAATGACTCATATTTGTGATGTTATTCGATTTCCGAATTTAGCCAAATATTTGAGTTTTGTAGCGTGTTTGATATTTTCCTCTTTAGCCAACCAACAAGAAGGTTTTTCCGCGTCCTATTTGGATATCTTAGAGAATAAAATTACCTTTGTTAGTATACCAATGATTTTTGTGGTGTAAACGGTTTTAATATCGAAAGAGCAAGGAATTGTTGTATTCTAAGGGATAGGAAAATTTTAATATTCCTTTGCTATAGTAATCTCCAAAATTCAAAGTCGTTCCACCTAAGGTTGGAATACGATAAAAAATGGACATCGGGTTAACACGGTTAGCCAGTCTCTATCAACTGTTATTGAAATGACCTACAATGGATATCGAGACAACTTGTTTAAGATATAAAGAATGTGTTCATATTTCAACTTTGATAAATTAATATTTCGTCACCATAATAGACGAAGTTGGAGATTTGTCGATATTGTGTTAGAACCGTATATATTACATTTGGAATGTTTTGTTTCATGTTTATATCATTGATTTTTGTGGTAAATAGTTCGGCTTGATTTCTGGAGAGGATATATGCACCGTATAAAATATTGTGGTGAGAAATAAGGGGAGATGCATATTTTGCGCCCTTATGTGTTCTCACTAGCTTTATGGCATGCATTATATGCACCAATTATATGCATCGATGAGCTTTAAAGAGATAGTTCTTAACTTGCACTTTGTATATGTGGTGTCAACAAACAACGAATGATGCATATATTAACTGCGCATCGTAGATATACAAACTTCGAGCAATAATGAGTGTTGCATTTCTCTAAATGATATTTAGAGTTACTATCATGTCTTCTCGTCGCCTGATCTATTACCTAAAATCGCATATGGTGAATTAAATTTGCAGCAGTACCTATGCAAATATGTCTATTTTTGACAAATTGATAGACACGGCGAATAAGGAAGATGCAATTGGGACCACCATATTTTTCAGGTTTGAGAATCTGGTAAACCCCGTACCACCAGAAGTTGAAAATACGGGACGGTAACATAATTAATAGTTTGAATAAGTCATTTGTGAGCCTGGTAGAGCTCTGCTATCGTTGTGACATGAAAGACACTGTACGTACATTTGAAATGTCGTTCAAATTTTATTTTACAGTTTACTGTTGATTTTACAAGGAAATTTAAATTCTTAAAATTTTATCCCAGCTATACAGTAAACGAGAGAGAAAACCTGATCAGTTATCTCTCCTGGGTTGCATGTTATTGTTATTTTCTGCACCCAGTTATTCCCTTGATAGGTGAGTCATGCATAACTGAATTTCTACTGATAAGAAATTCCCGCCTTAGGATCAGGGGGAGAGTCATCGATGATAGTGGTTAATTCTAATTGTGTCTCATCAAAATTCTCACACTAAGAAATGCCAGAGGTGTTGGAGATTACTCTGTTGCTATATATAGCAAGAGTGCGCTTGCTTGATTCGGCATAAATTAAAGTCCTTGCAAGGCATGCCATGGGATCGCATCAATTATTTCGTCTGAAAGTATGCTTAGAAGCATAGACGAAAACCTCTTGTACGAGGTATGTCAATCTAATCAGATAACATCCATATTCTCTTTAAGTAATGAGTTGATAACTCCTGACGAGGAGCGTATCCATGAAATTTGCGCTGATATCTGATGAAGAAGAATATTGGCATATTGAAGTTTGGTACCAATGTATTTGAAAATCCTCATACTTTAGAGAATGATGTAAGATCGTTATTAATTGATTATCTGGTTGTCGATAATAATCAGAGTAACTATTGAAATTGTTGTGGATGGATATCCCCCCTTTGCAGAGAATTATCGACAAAGTTTATATGATTGGCAGATATGGACCTCGGTCCATATTGAGTTGTTCTCTCACTTGTATTTGCTTTAAGAATCTCAGTCCTAGCATCCACGAACTTTTACAAAATTTGATGCTTGTAAAAGGGCGTAATGAGATAATTAAAGTCGCTTGTTGTAAAGCAACAACCTTGAAAACGAGTTTCCACAGACACTAACCAGGTTCCTGGAAGTATGATCTGGTAGTCATCCATGACTCGACATATCGCCTGGATGGTAACTGTGTATCTATACTCATATATATTGAAAGAAACTCTTGTTTGTCAGTCATTAATGTTGTATCATTCTAGTGATGCTCTGGGCGTTGATTGTGATTATTCTATTGTTTGTAATTTGCATTCATTGAATGGTTTCGTTTATTCATTCATAAAGCACTCCGAACTTATTACTTATGAACCATTGTCATGTTTTCTGTTTGAGACGTGCTACATTTCATTGTTGTTACTACTCTACTACAAGATTTGAAAATTTGATGAGAAAGTCTTCCCACTGTTTGGGGGAGGAAAGGTTATCACCTGAAAAACGGCGTAAAGTATCCTGGTTTGCAAAAAGATAAACCAAGATGTATCTCATCTTAATGCTTTCATCAGTGAAAGATATACAGAAGATTTGATATCTTTAGAAATTTCAAATCGAATTGATCCATTGAGAAGCTATGAAGGTAATATCAAGTGTGTAATTTAAAACACACCACAATATGGATGATTAGTTGATGTAAAATATTCATCACCTCCTAAAGGAAGATCCAGTCGTAATCATTGAAAGATAAAGCTCTTTAAGAGACTATCAAAGGTAGATCTGATTTCTTTAAGTATAGTTCTCCTAATGAGAGAACATCTCTTCAAAGGCTTTGGACATTCAAAATGAATGGATCTCCATAAGGCATGTGTGCAATAGAGAATTTTGTGATCGTAACACAATGATTGTTGATGACATACTCGAAGTATTCAATGATACTCTTTATATGATTGGTTGAAATTGAAGGAAGAGATCTTTGAAGAATACAGTTCTTCATAAAATGCATGGTTTTGATACTGCAACCAGAACACTCGATAATGTGAGATACTCTTAGCCACAGGTGGGTGTTTGTAGTACCAACATCCGATGATGTAACCCTAGTGGATACAGATGGATGTTTATGTATGATGAGAAAAGAAAAGTCAACTAATTAATGGCACAAAGTCTATCACAGATACTTGAAATGGATTATAGCACATATTCCTTGTTATGGATGCAACTACTTCTTTGGTATTTGTCTAGAAGTCTATAAGGACTCGACATGCACCTAGAGGATGTGGTTATTGCGAATCTGTATGAAGTACAGATAACTTCATATGAATTCCTGATAGTTTTTTCACCTATCAGTAGAATTACCATGTCATGTGCATCTGCTCAATAAATATGAAATTGGTTAATCGTTTAAGTGAATGCTTGTGTTATCAAGGAATGTGTTAACCATCTTATATGCCCATATACTATGCATTTACTACATTTGATATATACAACATATCCTTTATTGGAACTTCTGAAGAGTCCTCCAAAGCACAAAAATGCTTAAAGCAGAAGTTCGAGATGAGAATCTCTGTAAAACAAGAATGCAGTCTGAACGTTGTAGCTAGCAGTCCGTTAATTTCGTTAACCATAAGAGTTTAGACATGTTTTAATGAACAATCTAACATGATTGAAGTCATTCGATCTCTTATTTTTAAGATTGATCGATTTACATCTCAACAAAGGAGATGTATCACTATGTGGTTTGTGTTACACAAAAGATGTGTAAATGGTACATTAGCTGAAATATGCTATATATACCTGATACTGGGTTTGTAGTAGCATGTAAGCATGGTTATAACCAAAACCAATATCGAGACATTGGTCTGAAGATAACTCCTCCAACTTCGTGGTACCATGAAGCTTGATATTTTGCATAAAAGATCGTTGGATGTCTCCCACAGAGAAACGCTAATCAGACTTTTCAAGTTTTGAATTTTGGCAGGTTTGTTAAAGTATCTAAAAATTTCCCTAGCTACTAGTCTGGTAATAGAAGATACTTGTTTTCCTCCAATCTGTTATGATTGTTCAAGCAAAGCTAGTGGAGATTAAAAGGCTGGCACAACAAGATGATCATTCATAAATTGCATAAAGTTAGATCAGACCAAGTTTTGCAACTAAAGGAAGCTGAAGATGCTGAATTCATTAGAAGATGGCCCGTGATCTCTATGCAATATTATCGAACAAAATTATCAACTAAAACGCCTACTCATCAGGGGGGAGTAAAGCTATAGAAGACTTTGGATATTGGGAATGTTGGACATTACGTCGTGTACTCTTTTTTCTTAGTCAAGGTTTTGTCACATTGGGTTTTCTTTGTCAAAGTTTCAACGAGGCATGCGAGTCCAATGATTTCCGCAAGTCAACATGTTGTACTCTTTTTCCTTCGTCTTGGTATTTGTCCCTATGGGTTTTTTCGGACAAGGTTTTAACGAGGCAACACCCGCGGGTCCAACACTGTTCTGAGGTTTCATGTTTTCCTACGTTCAGGTTTTTGTCCCAATGGGTTTTCCTGACGAGGTTTTTAATGAGATAACAATCTTAGAACGGTGATCATCATCTAAAGAGATGAATATCCATAGAGCTTCACGAGATGCGATCATGGGACCAACGCCGTGAATATCATCATGAATTTCCAACATTTAGGTTTTGCCCAAGCGGTTTTCCTAACGCAAGCGTACAGTTTTTCCCAAGTGATTTTGTTGACGCAGTATTGATAAGACAGAAAATTTTGATGATCAATATCGTTTTAAGTTGTCAGTATTGCACTCTTTTCTTTCGACCAGTTTTTATCCCAGTTGGATTTTTCTGACAAAGTTTTATCGAGGCAACAAATTTAAATTTTGTCCCATCAGGTTTTACCGGACAAAGCTGTAGCAAGAAAATATTCTTAAAATGGTGGTCAATGGGAGTGTTGTATAAACACGTAAGCTATTGTGTGGCCCACCATTTGCTTTCGTACGCCGAGAAAGCTCCAGACTTCTCTGGACTAGCAAAGTTCATTTATCTTACCAAAAAAAAAAATCATTCAGATAAACACTAGAAATGTATGTCATGCTTAACATAACCTTGACATGTAAACATACATGTGACATTTTTATAAGTGCCATGTCATGCAACCTTGCCTATAAATAGGTTGTACTTGTTCCCATTCCATGTATTAATTTGAGAAACATAAGGAATAAAAAGCTGCAACTCTTCCTCCATTTATTGAGTACTAAACTAATAAATGATTCAAAATCTCTGCAGGGAGTGCGAATTTTTGCACACTCCTTAAGGAGTGTGCACGTAACATTTTAATCTTAACATTGATTATATTTAGGGAGTTATTTAGGGAGTGCGAATTTGTGCACACTCTCTGCAGGTCTACACCGAAAAAAGTCCAAAATCTCTTCTCTCTCCTGGCTCTGAAATAGTGTTTTTTCTCCCATTTTTTTTTTCATTCGCCTCTTTATGGAGTAACTTTCTTAAACTGGATTCCCTAGATAAAGTAAGTAGGGGTCAGTGGTTATGCAAATTGATCATCAATACAAAGGTTGGATTGGAATGGAATCAGTAGGAGTTTTTTTTTTTTTTTTTAAAACAAGTTTGATATGTTTTGATAGCAGTATTTTGAAAATCGTTTGTGTTATTGCTTTTGAGCATCTTAAATAAGGATGTTGTTGAGCATCATCAATATTTTATGCTTCTTTCTTGCTTTTTGCTTGTCTTGATCACCTTTGGAAAGGATGATGTTGAGCATCTGTTTTGTTATGATGTTGTTGAAATTGTGTTGCTTGTCTCCTCTCTAAGATTGAAATTGGTCGACTTTTTTATCCAGGCCTTGTGACCCTTGTTGTTCTTTATGCAATGGGTGGAATGGCGTCGAACCTTTCTTTAAGATTGAGAAAGAACACTTGTTACCTGTGTATTTCAAGTTTGTTCTTGGTATCCATGGATTTCTTCCAGAGAAGTATTAGGTGTGTGGGTTTAATTTGTTAGATTAAATTTGCTCATCTTTCCCAAATTTCATAGTACTAATAGGATTAGAAGGGGAACAGGAGGCTGGAAGATTATATAGCAATAAGAAAATTATATCGAAAGTAAGAGGCTTGATGTGTTATTAAGGCATAGAGGAAAGTAATTATGAAGGTGGTGACATTTTGATTCTTAAACGCGTTCGAAAATCCTAATGATCGGTGTAGTGGGATGTTTGTTGGACATTTTTTGTCCTTACTCTTTAGGTGTTTGTTAAAATGACTAATCCGCCAAATATGGGAATTTATTTTCATCTCAAAGGGGTGGTTGCTGGTGCAATCGAAAAGGAAATATGTCGCATCTAGTTTTGGTTTTTTTAATGGAAATGTGAGATTTGGTAATTATGAAAGTGAAAAATCAGTTTTTTTTGGGGTGATATGTAATCAATAACAACATGTGTTGTTGGTAAAAATCGATAGGGAAAAAGGTATAGAGGGTTATGTTCTTGGAGGTTGTCTATACTTAGGGCTGCACATGGGCGGGTATTAGCACAAACCAACCTCGCACCCACAGACTGCGGGTTTTTTTTTTCATAACCAACTCCGCACCCACAAACAGGAGGCGGGTTTGGGTACCCGCCCGCTGCGGGTAGGGCGGGTATGGGTTTAAACCCACTAAAACCCGCAATACTCATTCATTTAGTAGTATTCCCCTATGAAAGAGCAAATCCTGATGCTTTTGCTCTAGTTAATGATCCTCCTATCTACACATCGACTACTACAGAAGTGACATCGATTCGTTATTGTGTTCAGTGAATGGTTATTGCTCACAACAATTTGGTTTCCAAGGTTACTCTCCTGTGGTTGCTGAGCCCAATAATGTTTGCGTGATTCAGCTGCTTCCAGGGATAGACCATTTGATGCTCAGAGATACTTCCCGGAGTCGGAGAGAGGTTAAACTGAGGACTTCAAATTTCTGCGTTTCGTGATGTCAGCTGTTGTCCCACACTCTCACTGCAACGCTGCCATTCGTGAATCCTCGTAGAACACCATCCAAGAATTCCAGACAACAAGTAACCACGTCTCCCTCAAGTGCGCTACTTTCTTTACTTAATGATTTTGATATGTTACAAATATCCCCACACTGGCCAAGCTGTATAACACTGAACACAGCAATTTGATTTCCAAGGTTACTCTCCTGTATAAGAGAGGAAGAATATTCTAATATTACCACTAGCATTTGAGTAACGGACGGCTAGGATTAGTTTTAATCAACGGTGTATATTGAGCGGGTTTTTCAGGCGGGTATGGGCGGGTATGACCTTAAACCAACCTCGCACCCACAGACAGCGGGTTTTTTTTCTTCTTAACCAACCCCGCACCCACAACGGGCGGGTATGGACAAAAAACCCACGGGTTTTGCGGGTACGGGCGGGTATGGGTATTGTGGGCGGGTCTTGTGCAGCCCTATCTATACTTGTCTGGTGAGTTCCAAGTGAAAATGTCTGAAATTTCTAGGGGCTAGTGGGTAAGCTTGTCATTTTTTCCCAGCTTTGGCTATGGATCATAGTTGTTAATGCTTGAAAAAGGAAGGCTTATCGGCTTATCGATCATGATCAATTTTATGTGTCTTAGCATAAATTTTAATTTCTCGGTTTTGGATTAATTGGGGCAATGCTTAGGAATGTTTTTTTTTGACCTGGAAGTAAGTTATAGACTTTCGGATCAGGTGTTTGGGTAATTTCGGTCATTGGACCATGGATGTAAATTAGTCATTCGCCTATAAGAATCAAGTTAAAATGGTTCGACAACATGTTGCAAGTTTTTTCTGCTTAAGTCCGTGATTGGGAACGTGGTTGGTTTCTTTATCAACTTCCTATGGCCTTTGGATAAGTCTGTCATTGGTCTTCTTAAGTTTATGTTACAGTAACAATGAAAGTTCATTTTTCAAAAATTGGGATCCAACCGGATCTTTTGGCATAGGTGCATGTTTAGAATTTCTTAATTATGTCTAGATTATGTTGTATGCACAGATTTTCTAGTATTGCTGGTGGGTTTTCACTAATCTTGCTTTTGTATTTTAAGATACAGTGATCTTAATAAGTATTAGGCTCTTCTTTCATCTTGATTTAATAACAGATGCTTTCTAGTTCACCAATTAGGAGATCCCTTTATGGTGTTTTCTTTCAGTAATAATTTTAAAAAAAAATAAAAATAAAAGGATTTTTGTGGTTTCAATTATTGGAACATTTCTGTCGTAACCTTCCCCCTCCTGAGAATACTGGCTCTATTTGCTCTACTCCGGCTCAAAAAGATCATTTTGGTCTATATACGCTACTCTTACTGAAAATAGCTAAGGGAATCCAGGTACACAATTTCTGAAATTTTCTCTCTTATTGCTCACGTCCTGATTTTTTTTCAACTCTTTGATGCTAATACTTCCCTTCTGTGTTCAAAAATATACTCTATTGATAGCTTATTGCCTGGTATTATTTTTAATTACTTGTTGTTACTTCTCATTAACCTGCATTTTCATCAAATTGGTGTGTGAATCTCTAGCAAGAAGAAATATTGAGCAAAGCATTAGCCGAGCTAAGTTTCCTAAAAACTTGAGTGTAGATAGACTTAGAAAAACCTTGAGTTATAAACTTATAATGAAAATTCTGACCTGGAACACACAAGGGTGTGGGCAGAAAAAAAACTCAACAACATTTGACACTCTACTGAATGTATAAAAAACTGATATTTTATTTTTATCTGAGACCAAATCTCAAAGGAGTTTGGTGAAAAAAATTCTAAACTATTTTCCTAATACCCACATTGTAGACCCAGAAGGCATAGATGGGGGACTGGCAATTGGTTGGGTTGACGGATTCCATTTTGAAATTGTTCAATGGAATATGAATATGATAAATGTCATAGTAAAAAACAACTTCCGTTCAAAGGAATGGCTTCTTACATGTTTTTATGGTTCACCAAAACACGATTTGAAACTTGAAGTAATGGGATATATATCTGGAACACATTGCGCATAGAGTAAATTTGAACTCAATGCCATGGTTAGTAATAGGGGACCTTAACATAATCTTTAATAGTGAGGAAAAGGAAGGTGGCCTACCTTTCGACAGAAAAAAAATTAAACCTGTAATGAACCTAATCCAGAGAACAGGTTTGGAAGATTTAGGGTTCAAAGGAAATATCTTCACTTGGAGTAACAAAAGAGAAGGTCTGGAAAATATTAAAGAAAGACTAGATAGAGCCTTCGCCAATGCTCATTGGAGTTTAGGATCCCAAGAAGCATCTCTTGAGAATATGGTGGCAGTTGGCTCAGATCATGTGCCAATTTGTCTTTCACTGAAACCTTCTTCTTTTCATCTTTCTTCTACTTTCAAGTTTTATGATACCTGGCTCAAAGAGCCTACTTGCATTGAGGTCATAAAAAAGTCTTGGATAATAAATTCAGGAAACCCTGTCTTAGATCTAATTGAAAATATATCTACCTTAGGTGATAATCTCAATACTTGGAAAAGATATGTTTTTGGCAAACCTCATAAAAAAAATTAAAATTCTATTAAAAAAAATAGAAAGGTTGGCATCAAAACAAACTAATGACACTAATACTACACTCATTAACAAACAATTACTGGAACTAGAGACTTTGTATGATACACAAGAGGAAATTGCTAAACAACAATCAAGAAATAACACTATATCTTTGGGGAAAAGAAACACAACCTTCTTTCATGTCAGTACTTTAAAAAGAAGAAAAATAAATAACATAGATTATCTTCATGATGTAAACGATAATGTAGTGTCTTCTAGACCTGAAATAGAGGAAGTTTTGACTTATTACTTTTCTGACTTGTTTTCTGAAAACTCCCCTAGCACTGATGTACAAATTTTCTCTCATATCTATCCATGTATCTCTCTAGAGGAAAAATTTGCTTTAAAAATAGTTCCATCTCCAGAAGAAATATGGGAGGTGGTCAAAAAACTCAAACCAAATAAGGCGCCGGGGCCAGATGGCTTTCCGGTGAGTTTCTTTAAACATAATTGGGACATAATAGGACCACAATTAGTGGTTGTGATTCAGGATTTTTTAAAAATAAACAGCTGAATGTGGAGCTTAACAAAACTTTCTTATTTCTAATTCCTAAGACAAAAAAAATCCAAAATCACCTGCAGATTTTAGAACAATTGGTTTGTGCAATACTCCTTTCAAAATCATAGCTAAACTTATGGCTAATAGATTTAAAAAGTCTCTTGAAAAAATAATTTCTCCTTTACAGTCTGCTTTTCTTTTCTCTAGGAAAATTTCAGACAACATAATTGTTGCTCATGAAATGGTGCACTCAATGAAAAAAAAGTAAAAAAGAAAACAGGTAATATTGGCCTAAAAATAGACATGTCAAAGGCGTTTGACAGGGTAGATTGGAACTTTCTGATAAAAACTCTCAAAGCTTTTGGTTTTTCTGAACATTGGTGTACATTAATTTATCAATGTTTGTCCACTTCTTCCATTATTGTTTTACTTAACGGTAATCCCTGCACTGAGTTCAAACCAACCAGGGGAATTAGGCAACGAGATCCTCTTTATCCATACCTATTCATCCAGTGTATGGAAGTCTTTTTTCGTTTGCTGAGTCACTTAGAAGCTAAAAAAAAGTTCAGGGGATTAAACTAACTCCTAAATCTACTCCAATCTCGCTCCTTTTTTTCGCAAATGATCTTCTGTTGTTCACCAAGGCAGATTTAGGAAGTTGTAAAAACTTACTAGATGCCATACAATTGTTTAGTGCTGCCTCAGGGAAAGTAATAAATTTCACTACAATCGAGCCTCGATAAATGAATGCTCTCGGGACCAAGAAAAAATATTCGTTTAACGGGGTTATTTATTTATCGATAAATGAATATTTTATTCATTTATCGATAAACGAATATTTATTCATTTAGACTATATTTTCTTAATTAAGAAGTTAAATTATATAGGAGAAAATATACAAGTATATCTAGGAAATATTTGTCAAAATTGTTATCTATATTCAAATAACATTCATTTTCTTTTGAATTAACTGGTGTCATTTCTAATTTACGTCATAGAAATGTGATGGACGTCGAAAATCTTTTGAACTATCCTAACGAGAATGATTCAGTTGTGGAGTCTCCAACAGACAAAGAAATTATTGAGTTAGTAATGAATAATGAGAATGATCTTGAACCAGATGATAGTAGCGTCGTACCAAATGTGTCACCCAAAGATGTTTTTCAAGCGATGGTCACTTTAAAAAAATTACTTGTTACAACACGAGCAAAATATTCCAGAAATTGTGCAAGCATTGCATAAAATTAAGGATACGGTGCATTTTGGTTTGGGTGGAAGAAAAAGACAATTAACCATAGATGATTTTTTTTGAATTCATTCCTACATATATTTTTTATGTAAAATTTTCTAATTATGTATTTTGGTTTATTTTTATATATATAATTCAGTGATTATTCGTTTATACTTTTATAGGGCCTTTAAGGATCAAATTTGTTTTATTCATTAATGCATTAAGCGAGGTTATTCATTTATCACCTTGGCCCAAGTCGGGACCGGATAAAATTATTCATTTGGTGAGGTTATTCATTTATCGAATATTCGTTTATCGAGGTTAGACTGTAAATCTAGTCTTTTTTTCAGTAAAAAAAGTACACAGTAAGCACCAAGGCATAATTTGCAGACTAATGAAAATAAAAAAAATAAACATAAAAGACACACACTTAGGGGTACCTCTGTTTATAGATAAATCAAAACTAAAAGCTTTCGACAACATAATTGAAAAAATGGAACAAAAAATAAAAAACTGGCTAGGAAAGGTATTGTCACAACCAAGTAAAATAGTGCTAAACAAAGTTGTTTTATCTAGCATGCCTATTTTCAGTATGGGATGCTTTGTTCTTCTAAAGAAAATAACCAAAAGAATCAATAACATTCAAAGAGACTTTTGGTGGGGAAAACACACAAATTCTAAAGGTGTTTACATAAAATCCTTCGATTTTCTATGTAAACCAATAGAACAAGGAGGCTTAGGCTTTAAGGAGGCAAACAAAATGAACCAAGCCATGATCAGTATAATAGCTTGGAGGCTAGTTAGTATCCCCGATGACCTGTGGGCACAGATCTTAAAATGTAAATACTTTAAGAAAACAAGAGCTTTACATTCCAAGAAGAAATCACAAGCTTCTTGGGTTTGGAAATGCATCTTGCAAGGAATAGAACATATCAAAAAGTATAGCATATGGGAAGTGGGTGATGGAAAATCCATAAACATATGGGATGATAAATGGCTACCAGCTAGAGAAGAGACCTTGGCAGAGTCTGTTCTTTTAGGAAACACAACAATAACACTTGTGTCTGAGTTAATCGACTCAGACACCAAAAAGTGGAAAATTGATTTGATACAATCATTATTTGACAATTCAATAGTGCAAGACATCACCAATATTAGACTTTATACCAATGACCAGGGAAGTCTAAAAAGAGATAAACTAAGATGGACATTAACAAAGAACAGTGAATTCACCGTTAAATCTTTATATGCAAAGTTATTGAATCCATCTAACACCATCTCTGACAAAACAAAGAAGTTTTGGAAAGGATTATGGAGCATGGATACTTCACAGAGAATCAAACTGTTTATTTGGAAATGCCTGCAAGATGCATTACCTATGAAACAGAAGCTGAAATCAGTGGAAAACAAATGCATTTTCTGTAAAACTGCTGTGGAATCTAATTTTCATATGTTCTTTGACGGTGACTATGCTAAAGATGTGTGGAATCTACAACCAATGGAATTTCAGGTAGTACCTCACAACTCAACCTCTGTTAATACTTCTTTCTTGCATAAATATAATGAATTGTTAGCAGGAGATTTGAATTCCATCTCAATGGCACTAGATGCAACCAAGTGTTGGTTTATTTGGAAAGAAAGGTTTCTTATGATATTTGAAGATAAATCTAGAACACCAATTCAGTTAGCATTAGATATATCAAGACATTATGAGTACTGGCATCCAATGACTTTGAATAGTTTGAGTCAAACACAAGATAGAACTATCAAACAAATACCACATTGGACCTTCCCAATCACAAATACTTTCAAACTAAATTGTGATGCTTCTTGGTTGTCTGGAAAAAAAAACTAATGCAGGCTTTGGTTTTGTCCTTCGTAATTGGACAAGAACCTTCAAAGGAGCAGAATCAGGCATCTTCAGGACTTCCACTTCTGAAGAAGCATAAGCTCTAGTTCTCCTTCAAGCAGTTAAATGGGCCAAACTACATAACATACAACATCTGGTCATAGAAGGAGATAACATGGCAACAATTAGGTATCTACAAGGAAAGGAATCAACTATCCAACGACAAAGCATGGAAATTCTAGAAGAAGTTAAAAACATAGTAGAACAAATGGTCTCTTTTTTGGGTTTCCAATACGTAGACAGACGAGCAAACAAAATGGCAGACCAGTTGGCAAACAAAAGAAGCAAAAGTACCACTGCAATTTCTTGGTTAGACCAAGCTCCCTTATTTTTAATTCCAACAATTGATTTTAACACTGTCAAAGATTATGAATCTTGTAATATAAGTACAAACCTTGTATCAGTTCAAGAGGAGGCTAATCTTATAGATTCAGTCATCAGCATGACAACTCTATCTGAGCTTGCTCCTAATGAGACTGGGTCAAATGCTTAGCCATCTCTGTTTCCAGTAATATATTTCTACTTTCAAAAAAAAAAAACTAATAAATGATACTAGGTATCACCCTGGCCTACGGCCGGGGCTCAACCTCTTTCAATTTATTTTTGTTGTTTGGTCGGCTAGTTAGTATTCTCCCACAAAATTTTACTCCGCTTGTAACTGATAGGGGCCGTTTTTAATTAATTGGGTCATAATACTCGGGTTCTACGGCCGGGGTTCAACTTCTATCGGCTTTTCTAAGTTGTTTGTATTATCCGCTTTGTATACTTTAACCAGTATTTAAATAGCCAGGTTATAATATCGTGTTTAGTTAATTGTGTTATAGTAATCTGGACCTACGGTCCGAACAATATGAACGACCTAGTACTTGGCTCGGGCTTGTGTTTCTGGTGTTTTGTTGGCCAGGTCAAACCAGCCGGGGCCATACGGCCTTACGGCCCCGGCCGTGGATTAGAAAAGCTAGAGTCCGACGTGGTATCTGTATGAAAATTAGTAGTGATTTTGTTGAATTTAGATATATTGTGGATATGTTAGCCGAAACCGCATGCCCCAATGTTTTGTTAATTGGGTTCCAACAATTATGAACGACCTAGTGCTTAGATAGATCTTGTGTTTGTTGGTGTTTTTGGACGTGGATTATAAAATCTACGTTCCGCCGTGGCACTTGTATTAAAATTAGTTATGATTTGGTTGACTTTAGAGGTAGAGCGAATAAATTAGTCGGGGCATAGGATCCAGTGTTTTATTAGTCGGGCCGTAGGTCCGGGAGTTGAGTTTATAGATCATTCGGAGCCTGCAACACCAATATTTTGTTGGTCGGATTAAATCATCTGGGCCTACATCCCGGTCCGTGGTCCCGTTACATTTTAAAAAAAAATCAATATTTGACATTAATGCTAATAGTATCAAATAGGAAACTATGTTGGATTAGAAAATCCAATTATATTAGGAAACTTAATCACGATGATCATAATGCTACCGTAATTACGACTAATAACTACGGCAGGGCTAGCTTCGGACACCTTGATTTTTATCCAAAATCGATTTACATCTTTGTTCGCCTTTAATTTTTCTTCGATTCCACATGTATTGATAATGATAGGATTAAAAAAATGTTTTCTTGGGAGGGGATATGTTCTTTACCACCAGTGCACTCTTTATTGCAAAAATAGGGATTATAAAGGAAAGCTCTCCAAAAACACAGAGGCCAATAATTCTAAGATTTATCCTTGCCCTTACTTCGTCCACCATGTCCAGTTTCCCATACGAAAGTTCTCAATCCCAGTATGTGGAGGAAGTAATCTTTCTTCCATATAGTTACGTTAGTAGCCTGACTTTCCTTTAGTTTCCCGTGAATAAAGCTAACGGTGGCAATTGAATTCATCCTTTGTCCTATACGTATAGTCACATCAAAGTATGGGCTAAGTAGTATACCGTGTTTCCTCATAGAATTAGGGGATGTATTTATTATTAGCAAAGGAAACCTTTTAAATTAGGAAACCTAATGGAACGTGTGTGGATTGTTCTTAGTTAAGAAACCGGGTCGTATAAGGAAAGTTAGCAATTCTTGCAAACTCCAACGGACGGACGGACAGATAGATACCTCTTATAGCCAACGGACGGACGGATAGATATCTCCCCAACTCATACTCCCAGCCGCTGGATTGCTGAAATCAATGGCCGTCTATTACCCAAGACAGACAACACTTCTTTTTATAATATAGATAGATAAGCTTTCTTATATCAATTTCAGCTATCCACTGACATGACCCAATGATACATGACAGTTGTTTAGTTTGTATTGGGTTTCCAAGCTCGGTTGAGGGTTGTGTCTCTTCAGCTTTGTAATGGGCTTTGTTTTTCTTACAGTTCGTTAAGAATTTTTAGCCCTCTTTGTATTATGAACGTTATTTTGGGGACCATGGTTTTTTTGAGGGGACCATGGTCCCATTTTGAGTAGGGGTGCCCTTATCCTAAATTTTTTGTAATACCTAAACTACCCTTTTAATTATTTTTTGGTTTTGAATAGTGAAATCATTATTGAAATGATTAAGAAAAAAATAACATTAACCCACCACCGCCGATTACCACCACCACCACCTCCGATTACCACCACCACCACCGCCGATTAGCACCACCACCAACCATCTATTACCACCACCACCTACGATTACCACCGCCACCACCTCTATATGTAGCTTCATTTAAATCATTAACAAAGATATTCTCACAAACTCATTGCTTGTCATTCGTTTTTGGTTGAAAAAATGAGAAGTATCAAAATGAGTTGAAAATGGAAAAAAGTTGCAAAGAGGTTTAATGGAGTTTTTTTTTCTCCGGAGACATGTTCGGTTACATCGCAAAAACAATTCTTAGCCGAACTAAGAGTTTGGTTATCACGGATTAATTTTTTCTGAACCGAACTGAGAGTTCGGTTCATTCGTAAAAAATACTTTTAACCGAACTATGGGTTAATTCCATTTATGCATTGCAGTTCGGTTGGATCGCAAAAATTGTTAAGTTTTTACTTTAACCGAACGTTTGCCTAATTGCATATATGCATATACAAGCTCAGTTCGGTTGATTCGCAAAATATGTTGAAGTTTGCGAACCAACCGAACTTCTAACACTAGGTTACTTTTAACCTGCAGTTCGGTTGGGAACTTGATTGCGTTGAAGTTTGCGAACCAACCGAACATAGATAAATGAGTTCGGTTAACTCGGAAAAATAATTTCAAAACCGAACTCTTCTCTATATAGCCAAATGTTGAGTTCGGTTTAATCGCCAAAAACAAAATTTTGCGAACTTACCGAACTCTGTTGTTTAAAGTTCGGTTACAACGTGGTCTAGTCGACTGAACCGAACAAAACTCTGTAAACTCAAGCATAGTAGTTCGGTTACATTTGATTTTTCATCAGCTAGCCGAACAAACAAAAACTCAATTAAAGCTCTGGTTCGGTTGCCTGTGATTTTGGATTTATTAACCGAACTGCATTTGCAGAAAGTTCGGTTACATGTTCTTCATATAATATAACCGAACTTTGTTGACATGGTTGAAAATTTTTTGTTACAATTTTGATTTTCATGATATTTTAGGCCGTTCATAGCAACATTCACTAAGTTACAAGCATACCTTAGCACCCAGATGATGTTTTTTCTCCATATTCACCCATCTCAAAATAATTTTTTTCTTCATCTTCATCTATCACTTTAGTCACTCAATAATCGGAGGTGGTGGTGGTGGTGGTGGTGGTGGTGGGCGGTGGTGATAATCGGAGGTGGCGGCTAGGTTAGATGCTTTTGTTTTTATATTAGATTAAGTTAATTACAATTATTAGGTTAGGATTAATTTCAATTATTAGGTTAGGGTTAATTAAATTGTTAAGGGCAAATTAGTAATCTCATGATTTTTAGGACAGCCCTTAACAATTTAAGTTAGGGTGCCTTAAAATCAATGGTCCCCCCAAAAAGAGGGTGGTCCCTAAAATAATGTTCTGTATTATCTCCTTAGGCCTTGCTCAGGGCCGGTCCTGAGATTTTTTTGCCCTAAACCGGACCCTACGAGTGTTGCCCCCTTATCTTAAAAGAACTCTATGGTCATCGATGTTTTAATTTTGTTTTCTTTCTGAACATTCAACATATTAGGTAACAATTGATTTTCGATGATCCATTGTAGATGAGTATCGTTATCACAAAAGGAAAAGACATGTATAGCGTCAGGATTCATCCATGAAGGTGAAGAAGGAAACCCAAAATGCCAAAACTCATATGAATAGTTTATAATCCCACATCTGTTTTCTAGTCAGCTCCCCTTCTACGTTGTTTGTCTCTAACCCAAGAATTCCAGGAAAGGAAAGTTTGGAACTGTAGATCTCATCATGACAAGAAAGGTGTTCTATGTTAATATGTAGGCAAAGTGGAAATTGATTTTGAGTCAACTAAATTGAACCAAAATCTCCCAAAAAAAAGAAAAAGAGGACGTAGTTAATTAGACGCATCAAACATAATCCCCGAAAAATAGAATTCTATATCCAGTTCCGAAACTTGAAAAAGAATCATATACACAACATATTACCCTAAAACCCTAAAACTGCACTTGAGAGATAGATGGATCAAAAAATTTAGCAACATCCGAAGTCAATTTTCCATGGGTTGGAAAGCTGCCTTTTCATTCTCTTCAATCTCCATATTCCTCCCAATGATCTTTTCGCAATTGACCAGCAATTTCTCAACAGAGCACTGCTATTTTGTTGCCCTCCTAGGCCTGATTCCCTAAACTGGAGCTTTCCCTGCTTCCCCTTCCGGCCCGGCCCTGCCTTGCTCTTTCTATCGAAAATTGCATTTGCATCCCTGTAATTTGTGTCTCAGGTCTTGTTGTACTCAAATTCTTATTTCTCTAGTACAATCTTTCTTTCACAATCAAAAAAAATAAAAATGGAAAAATTTGGATTTATACCGAAAAGACCTGGTGTAATGAAATCTCTTTTGCGTTCAAACACACCAGGAGAATACAAGATTTACATACAGCAGATAGATTGGAAACACCACACTGGTATCACAAAAGATGGCACATTTCCCAATGCACAAATGTCCTCTCACCCCACACTGAATCTTCCGTCTGAGAGTCTTCTGATTCCATGCTATATTAGTAGCAGTATTGAACACAAATATCACACTCCATAAATCCCATCCACCACATTCAAGGAAGGTCTGGAAGTCTTCTGCAATTTCTTCCACGAGGGACTCCCAGTTCTCCACCTGTTAACATAGTACTTGACATCTCCTTAGTAAAGCCATGTTTTATAGCAGCGAGGATTTCCAACTAATATCAAATACACTGTCCGCCTTGAAGTCGTTAAACACGACTATCATATCAACCCTGTTGGAATTTGGAAATGAAACTTCGGAGATATACGAGCATAGTTGTGTTGCTCGTATAGAGCTCCTAGGAAGCAAGACTAACTCTTAAACTCTCACAAACTCTTAATCTTATTAATCACTTCTTGCTTCTTAGGAGCTCTATACGAGCAACACAACTATGCTCGTATATCTCCGAAGTTTCATTTCCAAATTCCAACATGGTATCAGAGCGGAGGTTCGATCCATATGGGGTGTTAAAGTTGTCTGTGCAAACTGAAGTTGTTTATGGAGTCTGTTGGAATTTGGGAGATATACGAGCATGGTTGTCTTGCTCGCATAGAGCTCCTAGGAAGCAAGACTAACTCTTTAAAAACTCTACTTCTTATTAACTTCTTGCTTCTTGTTTTTCATTCTCTTTTCTTCCAGCTAGCCTATCTTTTCTGCTAGCCACTAAGTGGGTGCGTTCCCACCGTCTCGGCCTTCACTCGGCCTGGCCTTTACGCGGCCTTCTCTTAGCCTTCACTCGACTACTCTCGTCACGAGTAGAGGATTAGCATCTCGTGACAACATGGCTTTTCTCATGCCATGTACGAAAGTGCACTCTTTTCCACATGCACTCCCTTCTCTTTTCTCTTAACTCACTTTAATTTCATGGAGACTCTTTTACATATCAAAACTATTTAACTTAAACTGGACCTTCACACGAGCAATATCTTCTTCCTTAACATTTTTTTTTATTATTTTCATATTATCAAAATTCATTTTACATAGACATGGGTGATAACTTTCATACGGGATCCAAAACAAACAATGAAAACTCAACACTTTGTATAGTTGAGAATCATACCTTCACTATCGCGTTTGCTTTAAACTCTACAAGCATTTTTATTCACGCAGCTTACACGCCCCCATATGGATCGAACCTCCGCTCTGATACCATGTTGGAATTTGTAAATGAAACTTCAGAGATATACGAGCATAGTTGTGTTGCTCGTATAGAGCTCCTAGGAAGCAAGACTAACTCTTAAACTCTCACAAACTCTTAATCTTATTAATCACTTCTTGCTTCTTAGGATCTCTATACGAGCAACATAACTATGCTCGTATATCTCCGAAGTTTCATTTCCAAATTCCAACATGGTATCAGAGCGGAGGTTCGATCCATATGGGGTGTTAAAGTTGTCTGCGCAAACTGAAGTTTTTTATGGAGTCTGTTGGAATTTGAGAGATATACGAGCATGGTTGTCTTGCTCGCATAGAGCTCCTAGGAAGCAAGACTAACTCTTTAAAAACTCTACTTCTTATTAACTTCTTTCTTCTTGTTTTTCATTCTTTCTTCATGGGCTTGTAGCGATCCCATGAGCTCATCCACGGTCATGGTTTCGACGTCTTTGGACTCCTCAATTGCGACGACGATGTAATCGAATTTTGGAACGAGTGACCGTAATATTTTCTCGATCACACGATTATCACTCATGTCCTCACCATTTCTTCTTAGTTGATTGACAACAACTAAAACTCTTGAAAAATAATCCGATATTAATTCAGACTCTTTCATGGAGAGAGATTCAAACTCACCTCTTAGAGTTTGCAACCGCACCTTCTTTACTTTGTCCACGCCTTTGATGGAATTTTGCAAAATCTCCCATGCTTGCTTTGCATTAGCGGATCTTGATATCTTCTCGAAGGACGACTCATCCATGCCTTGATAAAGAAGGAAAAGAGCTCTTTTATCTCTCTTTATCGAAATACGTAGTGTATCCTTTTCAGCTTGTGGTAGCGCCGCTTCATTTTCCGGTTTGACATAACCTTTTTCTATTATCTCCCACGCATCTTGCGAGCCTAGTAACGCCTTCATTTGAATGCTCCAGTTGTCATAGTTTTCTTTAGTGAGTTTAGGAGTTAGTCTTGCTTCCTAGGAACTCTATACGAGCAACACAACTATGCTCGTATATCTCCCAAACTCCAACATGGTATCAGAGCTTTGCTTGTAGAACATGTTCTACTGCTCCCTCTTTAGCTCCTTCATTAAACTCCTTAGCCATATGGCATGACAAACACACGATGCTACCAAGGTCTATTTTCTGCAAGATTAACAATCTCAATGTCTTCCTGATCAACCACGAAGAATGGTGGTTTTACATCCTCCGCATAATCCGGTGCTATTACACGCCAAACTAAGGAAAATGAAGTCAGGTAAAAGAAGGTGCGTCTTCCCAATGAGGAAAGATAAGAAAATAAAATATATCCTTCTCCACCATCCCCTGAATTGGACCCAGGTTTACAAATGCATCCTTGCTCGTCCATTATGTTCAGCATCCCAGACAAAGATCTTTAAATCCTTGTTATGGTACTCATGTTTCTTCTGCTTCTCTTTCTCAACCTTTTGGGTCATCACCAATTTGAATAGGACATCCTTGTACTACCGTCTCCAAGTTTGAAGAAAGAAGCCTTTATATCCCTGAACAGGCAATGCAGATGGAAACTGGAACTGCAGCTTGTATACAGAAACCCGTTAACATGAGTTTCACGGGTACCATTACAAGTCACTTCGGATCTTACATTGGGATAGAATAACTGGACATCACTTAACTTTATAACCCTGTTTCGTTTTTCCATTGTCAGCTTTTCGAGAACAGGAGGGTTTTTTCGGCATCACAACCCTTTTTGACAGAACCACCTTTTCTTCCAGGGTTCCTCCTCTCTTTACTTTTGATACATCTTCTTCGGTCCCAAATTGTTTTTCAGAAGCATATGCAATTCTAGGATTGTACCAGGTTAACAATCTCTTTTCATTCATTAACTTTAAATAAATGTGAGCAAGTCTTGCCTGATAACACTTGCGCCTCGCCTCCATATACATCTCTGGGCTGGCAGAGACATCAAATCCGTGCCAACTGTAGAGGTCTTCACAGAGGCGATGCTCAGTGAAAGATTTCAGGTGTACACCTCTGGGTTGGAAGAGATGTTAAATCCGTGCCAGCTGTAGCGGTCTTCACAGTGGCGAACAAGAAGGTCAGTCCAATATTTCAGGTGTTTGCGGAAGGCTTCGGTTCATCATATCTGGTTGGTTCCAAGGATCTACTCTTCTCCATCTGCATTGAAAAGAAGTGTAAAACAAGAGCTGCGTCAGGAAAATAACAATAAAACTGCAGGAAGTGTGAAACCCCAGAAAACAAATAAAGTTTGAAAAACATCATAATGTATATTTCTATGATCCTCACATAAGTTAAACACGCACGCTCACGCTAGAATGAGAGTTGACAACAGAAATATTTGAAAGAGGCTGAGAACTGTTGGAAAATGTGGGTATAAAATGGAGGATGATAACACTAAAAGAAATTGTTGTTGTACTCAAAAGCTTTCAAGGCTCGGGTGATTTCTTTTAGACGATTATTTCTACCCTCCCAATATAAATTGGCGATTGCAACAGGTATGCGAAATAATGCCTTCAGGATACAATGAAAGCCCTACAACAGGAAATTGGATTCAAGGTTTGCACCCCTTGACCCAACCAAGAACACATGAGAGAGATTTCTGATGATGCTTTAGATGGAGAGAAAACAGGTTGAATTCATTCTCAAGAATGGGAGAATTCCTTCACTACTTATAGGGTTATTCATGCCTATTGGAGATGCCTCTTCACTTCCAAAAGACACATAAGGTGTCTGTTGGGAATGGTTGTGTCCTTTATGAACCATCACACCTATTAGAGATGTCCCTTCATCTCCAACTAACATCCATTGTGTTTATCCAACACAGAACACTTCCCCATCATAGTGACAAACCAAAAACGAAAACAGTTTTATTTTCTAAGTTATTGAAAATATCCAACAATCTCCCCCTATTTTCAAAAACCAAAAACATAAAATAAAATAAAATAAAACTTATAAAACCGGAGTGTTGCATCACTCAAGTGATCGCCTACGTACCCGAGTGGGATCAAGCCAACGTAGTTCAAGCACAATTGGGACTAAGCATCATCGCTGAAATCAATACATAAATGATAGGTACCTTCAGGGTTTGAACCTTCACTTAGTGTAAGAAACTCAAAGCCTTATCGAGATTCTATGGTGAAACCAGTCTTGAACCAAGTATCCCTTATGATAAAACCGGAGTCTCCACACATATTGATTCCATAAATCATGTGTTCTGTAGCCAAGCACTATAAAGGCCTTGTGCTTATATCCTTATTCATGAGTCTTCTTTAGAGAACGGTCTTCTTCTCTTAGGAAACGGCCCACATTTCCATACTCATATAGGTAAGTCTCGAAGGTGTTTCTGCGAGACACCTTTTACTAATCACAGACTCATTAAGGATTTACATCCATCCTATTTTCTTGCAGAAAAACCAGCACTAACTTGAAATGGGAAGTTTTATGTTAGTGCTCCATAATCTACTGACCATAACTTGTTGGTACCACATTGAACCTTGTTTATCTTTTTCAAAACATAGGTTGGGTTTCGCTATGGGAGATCAACCTTCCTTCATCAGACCTTAGTCCCATTTCTATATACTTCATTGAAATTAATTCCTTTGGGAGACTCTTCATAAGTAGGTCTACCAAGCTTTTCTCCGTTTCAATGGTTAACTGCAATTACTCCTTTCTTGAGTAATTGACTTACCGTTCCTTGTCTAAGACTTGTATGTCTTGACTTTTCATTATAAGTCTTGTTAAAGACGTTATAGATCATATCCTGATTCACAATTAATCAAGACCTCCTGAGATGGCTTCTTCCAAAATAGGATCTTTACAAGTTAGGTTCTAAGCCATTCCTCCACATTAATTGCATCTACTCATGCAATCAATTCTGAAAACATTATTTAAAATGTTCCTATTTGATTTTACAAAATAATTGTAACTTCTCTAGTGATCCTAATTAACATTTACGGTTAATTCTCAAGAAGTCATTACAGACTTGCATACACTAGAGGAATAGAAAATTTGTAGGCAACTTGCTTGATATTTTAACAAGCACATTATTATGATGAGTAACTCCTCTACTCATGCCCAATCTTCTACAAATTTATACCCAAAAACATAGACAATGTCTATTTAACATTCTACATTATGTAATGCAAATGTTCATAATTTATGCATCGGCAATATCATAACACATCATCGTTGGATATTTGGTCGCGCACCCGATCTTCCAATATGTTACATATCCACCGGTATTCCACTTTCCTTTCAATGTCATTTAAGACATACCAATTTCCAAATTTTGGAACCTATAATTCTTATCACAAGAATTATGTTCATGCCATACAATTGTTATCTCAATAAATGTGACGATTTTGGTTTTAAAATAATCCACCAACTAGAAAATTTTATACGACATTTTCATATAAATTCTCCCCCATTTCATGATAATTTTCAAATGCATAAATGCAACTAAATGTCATGAAACACGATTTGCGTCAAACATGTACACCCAAAATTTCTAAATAGAAATTAAAACTTCAAATCCAATATATCGGTACGAATATTATGGATCTGGCTTTCCTTTGCAAACATTCCAATCAATGCATGCATGTCTTATTAATACACTTTTTTGCATTCATGGCACAATGACTCAAGTCTCATTTACACAAGTACCGGTCGAACCGAAAACCACTGTTGCTACTACCACTTATCACAAGATATACAGAAGTCAACATACATCAAACAGTCTTACTAATTTATCACAACTCAAACGGAGAAATGTGTATCTCTACCTGTGACAATGAGGCTTGATCGTCCAACTTTCGAATTAGTTAGATCATAATCTAATAATTGACTTAAAATAGTTTAGTGGTATCAAGGTATCATGCACTGATTCAAGCCCTTTAAATAATCAAAGGAACTATCCCTAACTGTTCTTTCACGGGGAAAAGGTGTTCTACCAATTATGTTTATGGGGTCTGCAAATTCCCATGACCTTAAAGATACACACATTTCATGACCAATATCAATTGTCATGAAGGTATACTGCTAGCACAGCCGCTACTTTAAAATGTATAATTCTTATCGGAAGAATTATATATCCGTACCATAAAATTGTTGTCTTATCAATTAATGGTGATCTCTATTGGTTCTCTAATCTTAGAGCATTCATGACATTTGCTCCTCCAGGTGTCATGCGCCAAACTTTTTAAAAGTATGCACCATTGTACTTTAAAATAATGGTTTGCTATCACAAAGACAGAACAAGCATCCAACATGCTGTTCCAAAGACATGCGAAATATCAAAAAGAATTTATTATCACCCCACATTTCGTTGATGCACTAGAATTCGAGAAATAGACCATTTCTTTCAAATGACCAATATTTCTGTTTGGAAACGAACACTTTTCTATGCAACCATAAATGAAGGGCACTAATGCAATGTTCAAGATAAGTTTTGAACATTAGAGAAAACCCACATCTGATATGTCTAGTTTTGATTTGAAATTACTCTATTTTTCCGCGATAACTCATAAACTTAGCAATATGCTTGCCGAAGTTTCCAGTTTTCCCACATATATCCCAGTAAGCATACCGGAAATGCTGATCCGAATCAAAGCTGGACATATCATTATCTTATAAGTTTGTGGTTGCACTACACATCTCAGATGTACCCGTACTTGATAAAAACAAGCATTCATCTACGGTACGAAAGAACCATACACTTCTCTTCCTCAAATATATGCATCACATTTCAAACAAATGCAAGCAACAGTAAAATAGAGATTAAACCACTTATCTGATTTGATGGCAGTTTCACTAGCACTGGTCGTTGGTATTCATCCACCAATCTTCGGTAAAAACAATTCCTAGCAATTGAATTTTGAGGTTTCCAGATGCAACGTCAATTCTTCCAACGATCAGGGAAGAGTCGCATAAGGGCACTCTCAATATTTCTTCCCTCCTTGTTCGCTGGCGTTAATTTTATTGATCTTAACATCAGTTTCTGTGCAAAGCTTTTAAGTCTCTTATCTGTCTCGGTCACATATCACAACCATGTTGGAGTTCACCAGAACCCAGTCCGTTCAAATTGTTGCTGCTTACTTAAGTATGCTTTTGGTATAAAGTCCACCGAAAAACGCTCTTAAAAACTCAGACACGTTCCACCCTCTATTGTCGAAATATAATCGTCTAAAACTGTTGGAAATTTTGGGTATAAAACAGAGGATGATAACACTAAAAGAAATTGTTGTTGTACTCAAAAGCTTTCAAGGCTCGGGTGATTTCTTTTAGACGATTATTTCTACCCTCCCAATATAAATTGGCGATTGCAACAGGTATGCGAAATAATGCCTTCAGGATACAATGAAAGCCCTACAACAGAAATTGGATTCAAGGTTTGCACCCCTTGACCCAACCAAGAACACATGAGAGAGATTTCGATGATGCTTTAGATGGAGAGAAAACAAAGTTGAATTCATTCTCAAGAATGGGAGAATTCCTTCACTACTTATAGGGTTATTCATGCCTATTGGAGATGCCTCTTCACTTCCAAAAGACACATAAGGTGTCTGTTGGGAATGGTTGTGTCCTTTATGAACCATCACACCTATTAGAGGTGTCCCTTCATCTCCAACTAACATCCATTGTGTTTATCCAACACAGAACACTTCCCCATCATAGTGACAAACCAAAAACGAAAACAGTTTTATTTTCTAAGTTATTGAAAATATACAACAATCTCCCCCTATTTTCAAAAACCAAAAACATAAAATAAAATAAAATAAAACTTATAAAACCGGAGTGGCTGCATCACTCAAGTGACTGCCTACGTACCCGAGTGGGATCAAGCCAACGTAGTTCAAGCACAATTGGGACTAAGCATCATCGCTGAAATCAATACATAAATGATAGGTACCTTCTGGGTTTGAACCTTCACTTAGTGTAAGAAACTCAAAGCCTTATCGAGATTCTATGGTGAAACCAGTCTTGAACCAAGTATCCCTTATGATAAAACCGGAGTCTCCACACATATTGATTCCATAAATCATGTGTTCTGTAGCCAAGCACTATAAAGGCCTTGTGCTTATATCCTTATTCATGAGTCTTCTTTAGAGAACGGTCTTCTTCTCTTAGGAAACGGCCCACATTTCCATACTCATATAGGTAAGTCTCGAAGGTGTTTCTGCGAGACACCTTTTACTAATCACAGACTCATTAAGGATTTACATCCATCCTATTTTCTTACAGAAAAACCAGCACTAACTTGAAATGGGAAGTTTTATGTTAGTGCTCCATAATCTACAGCCATAACTTGTTGGTACCACATTGAACCTTGTTTATCTTTTTCAAAACATAGGTTGGGTTTCTGCTATGGGAGATCAACCTTCCTTCACAGACCTTAGTCCCATTTCTATATACTTCATTGAAATTAATTCCTTTGGGAGACTCTTCATAAGTAGGTCTACCAAGCTTTTCTCCGTTTCAATGGTTAACGCAATTACTCCTTTCTTGAGTAATTGACTTACTGATTCCTTGTCTAAGACTTGTATGTCTTGACTTTTCATTATAAGTCTTGTTAAAGACGTTATAGATCATATCCGATTCACAATTAATCAAGACCTCCGAGATGGCTTCTTCCAAAATAGGATCTTTACAAGTTAGGTTCTAAGCCATTCCTCCACATTAATTGCATCTACTCATGCAATCAATTTGAAAACATTATTTAAAATGTTCCTATTTGATTTTACAAAATAATTGTAACTTCTCTAGTGATCCTAATTAACATTTACGGTTAATTCTCAAGAAGTCATTACGAGACTTGCATACACTAGAGGAATAGAAAATTTGTAGGCAACTTGCTTGATATTTTAACAAGCACATTATTATGATGAGTAACTCCTCTACTCATGCCCAATCTTCTACAAATTTATACCCAAAAACATAGACAATGTCTATTTAACATTCTACATTATGTAATGCAAATGTTCATAATTTATGCATCGGCAATATCATAACACATCATCGTTGGATATTTGGTCGCGCACCCGATCTTCCAATATGTTACATATCCACCGGTATTCCACTTTCCTTTCAATGTCATTTAAGACATACCAATTTCCAAATTTTGGAACCTATAATTCTTATCACAAGAATTATGTTCATGCCATACAATTGTTATCTCAATAAATGTGACGATTTTGGTTTTAAAATAATCCACCAACTAGAAAATTTTATACGACATTTTCGTATAAATTCTCCCCCATTTCATGATAATTTTCAAATGCATAAATGCAACTAAATGTCATGAAACACGATTTGCGTCAAACATGTACACCCAAAATTTCTAAATAGAAATTAAAACTTCAAATCCAATATATCGGTACGAATATTATGGATCTGGCTTTCCTTTGCAAACATTCCAATCAATGCATGCATGTCTTATTAATACACTTTTTTGCATTCATGGCACAATGACTCAAGTCTCATTTACACAAGTACCGGTCGAACCGAAAACCACTGTTGCTACTACCACTTATCACAAGATATACAGAAGTCAACATACATCAAACAGTCTTACTAATTTATCACAACTCAAACGGAGAAATGTGTATCTCTACCTGTGACAATGAGGCTTGATCGTCCAACTTTCGAATTAGTTAGATCATAATCTAATAATTGACTTAAAATAGTTTAGTGGTATCAAGGTATCATGCACTGATTCAAGCCCTTTAAATAATCAAAGGAACTATCCCTAACTGTTCTTTCACGGGGAAAAGGTGTTCTACCAATTATGTTTATGGGGTCTGCAAATTCCCATGACCTTAAAGATACACACATTTCATGACCAATATCAATTGTCATGAAGGTATACTGCTAGCACAGCCGCTACTTTAAAATGTATAATTCTTATCGGAAGAATTATATATCCGTACCATAAAATTGTTGTCTTATCAATTAATGGTGATCTCTATTGGTTCTCTAATCTTAGAGCATTCATGACACTGCTCCTCCAGTGTCATGCGGCCAAACTTTTAAAAGTATGCACCATTGTACTTTAAAATAATGGTTTGCTATCACAAAGACAGAACAAGCATCCAACATGCTGTGCCAGTACATGCGAAATATCAAAAAGAATTTATTATCACCCCCACATTTCGTTGATGCACTAGAATTCAGAAATAGACCATTTCTTTCAAATGACCAATATTTCTGTTTGGAAACGAACACTTTTCTATGCAACCATAAATGAAGGGCACTAATGCAATGTTCAAGATAAGTTTTGAACATTAGAGAAAACCCACATCTGATATGTCTAGTTTTGATTTGAAATTACTCTATTTTTCCGCGATAACTCATAAACTTAGCAATATGCTTGCCGAAGTTTCTAGTTTTCCCACATATATCCCAGTAAGCATACCGGAAATGCTGATCCGAATCAAAGCTGGACATATCATTATCTTATAAGTTTGTGGTTGCACTACACATCTCAGATGTACCCGTACTTGATAAAAACAAGCATTCATCTACGGTACGAAAGAACCATACACTTCTCTTCCTCAAATATATGCATCACATTTCAAACAAATGCAAGCAACAATAGAAATAGAGATTAAACCACTTATCTGATTTGATGGCGTTTCACTAGCACTGGTCGTTGGTATTCATCCACCAATCTTGGTAAAAACAATTCCTAGCAATTGAATTTTGAGGTTTTCGAGATGCAACGTCAATTCTTCCAACGATCGGGGAAGAGTCGCATAAGGGCACTCTCAATATTTCTTCCTCCTTGTTCGCTGGCGTTAATTTTATTGATCTTAACATCGGTTTCTGTGCAAAGCTTTTAAGTCTCTTATCTTTGTCTCGGTCACATATCACAACCATGTTGGAGTTCACCGGAACCCAGTCTGTTCAAATTGTTGTTGCTTACTTAAGTATGCTTTTGGTATAAAGTCCGGAAAAAACGCTCTTAAAAACTCGCACACGTTCCACCCTCTATTGTCGAAATATAATCGTCTAAAACTGTTGGAAATTTTGGGTATAAACAGAGGATGATAACACTAAAAGAAATTGTTGTTGTACTCAAAAGCTTTCAAGGCTCGGGTGATTTCTTTTAGACGATTATTTCTACCCTCCCAATATAAATTGGCGATTGCAACAGGTATGCGAAATAATGCCTTCAGGATACAATGAAAGCCCTACAACAGGAAATTGGATTCAAGGTTTGCACCCCTTGACCCAACCAAGAACACATGAGAGAGATTTCTGATGATGCTTTAGATGGAGAGAAAACAGGTTGAATTCATTCTCAAGAATGGGAGAATTCCTTCACTACTTATAGGGTTATTCATGCCTATTGGAGATGCCTCTTCACTTCCAAAAGACACATAAGGTGTCTGTTGGGAATGGTTGTGTCCTTTATGAACCATCACACCTATTAGAGGTGTCCCTTCATCTCCAACTAACATCCATTGTGTTTATCCAACACAGAACACTTCCCCATCATAGTGACAAACCAAAAACGAAAACAGTTTTATTTTCTAAGTTATTGAAAATATACAACAAGAACTTAATTAGATAATCAATCACCTAATGATTAACTCTAGATTTATGATGAGTGAGTGAGTCATAAACAAAGAAACGGTTGCAGACACCTAATGATTAACTCTAGAACAAAATTGTGTAGATGAAAACATACAGAGAGAGAGAGAGAGAAATGCACGTTTACTTTATTAAGGTGGTTGCTCAGACTGATGTTCTCTTGTTCTTCTTCATCTTCTTCTTTTTAACTGCTACCTGATTAAGAAATCAAAACAACTAACATCTGATTACAATATTCTGAAACCCTATTGGGGATGGAAAACTAAACCAAAGCTTTAAAATACAAAATTGGGATATCAATCAATTCATAAAATCTTTTAAATGCTTGAAAAATAAAATAATAATTCCATACCTGAGCGAGACTAGATCGTTTAGTTCCAAGATTGACCAGCAAATGGAGGTTGGGATTACCCAGATAACTTTCGTGAGAGACTGCTGAAGCTTCACTTTCCAACCGTTGATGTTTGTATGGACACAGTTTGGCATTGGACAACCCTATTAGACTCACTGCTCAATTGAAGTGATTCCTAACTTCATCCGAGAAGGAGCAATGAAACAACAGATGCTCTCCACCCCGGCAACAAAAGAAACATCCATTAACAATCATCTTGTTTTTCCTATAAAGCGTGTCCACTACAGTGAGTCTCTTGTGGAACACAAGCCAGAGAAAGAAATTAATTTTGTGTGGCCAAGAAGGTGACTAGACAATTAGGTGTAGATTAATGGGAATATGTTCTTGCTCTAACTGAGAAGATACTGATGTTGTCTACATTCAATCTGAGAGTGTGATGCCTGAACGCATGTTAAAGTTTTCACGAAGGGATGGTAATTGAGCATATCTCAGTTATTTGTTGCTGCATTAGCCTCCTATCCGATCCCAGGTTCCAGGCTTCTCCTCGCTGCAATGCCTGTGCGCATTTTTGGACCATCCAGTTCTTTGTTGACGCTATAGAAAGATAGAATACACATTTGGAAAGGAGGTAGGCAGATCAGCAGTGCCTACCCAATGTAGTTCTAGCTGGGATGCACGGACGCACCGATTTTGGTGCCGTGTCCGCGTCCGACTCACGTCGGACGCAGGACGCGCGTTTGATGCTGACACGACGCGTGTCCGACGCACCAAATACGCGTCCCACGCGCGTCCTTTTTGGACGCACCGATGACTTGGGTTTGAAGCATTTTTTTTTTCCATTTTCATTTAAACTTCTTCCTTTATTTTTACTATTATAGCAATATCCTATTCTCTAAGCTTTGAACGTATGTACTGCCTCTTCTTCTTTTATAACACTGAAAAGACAAACTGATATTGGTGCCTCCACTTTTGCCATCTGTGAGCAGTTACGAAGACCAAGAAATAACCAAAAACGACCTAAAGCCTAGCAGGACAGTTTGAAATTATATACTCCCTCTGCCTCACTATTAAGTGACCTATTTAATTTTAGATTTTGTCCCACTAATAAGTGAACTATATCACTAAACAATGAGATATTTCTAAAATTATCCTTTTAGTTAATTATAAAAAATATAAGAAATATGCATAATTTGATAGGCATGTTTATATTCGTTACGTAGGTGTTTTAAAATGATTTTCAATGGTATGAAGTTTGCGAACATCTGTGAAGTAGTTTGAGAGATAAATCGTTTCTAAATTTCACTAATTATTATCCATAAGGGTATAATCGTAAAAAATGCTTAAAAGTACTCTTTTCCTTGTTTGCCTTAAAAATTGTGCAAACTTAAACTAAATCACTTAATAATGGGACGGAGGGAGTACTATTCCATCTAATCTAATTTTTGACATAGTACGCTACTTTTCAAATGGTCAATTGATAAGAGAAATACAGCAACCTTAAAAGTTTAAAAGATGGCATACCTCTTGTGCGAATGTCACTACTGCACATTTGCTCAATGACGAAGTCGCTGCACATGCTGAAGTTCCAATGTTCTATAATCATAATGGAAAAAGACATTACATCAGTTTAAGCATTTATGAACCTTATCAACTAAAAAGGCAGTATCACAAAATTATATCCAATCACTGCAGCCAAAACTGAATGTAGTGAAAAAAAACAAAACCCAACACAAATTGTGTAGATTTATAAACCTAATTCAGAAACGTATTTTTCAAATAATTGATTGACAACCTTGTAATGGCACACGTAAGTATCAAGATACTATAATACGCTAGACAAGGTCAAATCTTAAAGAGAACCAAAAAATGGTACGATATTGTACTCTCAAAATCATAAAACACCACAACACGTACAGACAAGCACTTAGTCACCAGGAACGGGAATGGGGACGGGAACCGGAGCGAGTACCCAAACTAAAATACGTAAAATTCTCAAAAATGAGGAACTAGGAACGTGTCGGGAACGTAAAATATAAATCATATATAAATAAATTTCATAAATATATTAATGATACAATTATTTTTTATGATAATAAATATAATAAAAAACATCCCAAAAATCCTAATAATAAAGTTTACTTCTTTTTTCTTTTGAGTATAAAGGTATGAAGGAGAAGAAAGAGTTATTTATATATTTATATATCTGTTGTTAGAAGAAATATATCAAAAAAAAAGAAACAAAATAAATCTAGAAAATCTTCTTGCTGTATCTTTACAAAAATATTTTTTTTTCTTCTTTAATATATCCACGATATCTTTTTAATTTGTTAAATTTATACAAAGGTTCCTCGCTTGCTAGGAACGCGTTTCTCCCTTGCTAGGAACGTGTTCCCACGGCGTTCTCATCCGAGTAACGCATATACTGAAAAACGTGCTTCGGGATATTTTACCTTCGGGAGTAATCTTGTTACATGGAGAAGCGCTCATACCCTAGGAGTTCCTGGTGACTAAGGACAAGCAAACAAAAAAAAAAAATCATTAACAGTAAGCAAAAGAACATGATGGACTCGCAGCCCGAAAACCGGACTAAAGCATATGATAAATCTACCAATACACAAGTGAACAAAAAGTATCCCAGGTAAACCAACAAGGTAATCAAAGAAAGCACAAGGGAAGCAATTAATACGGCAACAAAAAAAAGCTTTAAAAGGCATAAATTACCTAGCAGAATTCGTCCAGAACATGGATAGCTCACTCATGCACACTGCAAAAACTTAAATTCGATGTTCCAACACACTTATAATTGCTCGAAATTTTCTTTACACACTAAGCAGAAGAGAAATGAGATCATGAGCTTTTCACTCGGTTCAAAAAACCTACCCAAGGATAAAATCAGCTGACAACGTTGTGTAAGCTCATTGTTCACCAGCACACTTAAGATTAGCAATTGGGACAAAAAAATCATCAAAATAACAACACGTATTAAAAAAGGCGCGCCCCGTAAAACTTATCTAAGAACTCTGATCTATAAAAACTTAGAAAAAAGAGAGAGAGAGAGACCCTTCGCCATAATAAGTAATGAGTGAAATGCCTTTGGTACTTTCTATGTATCTTAACTCACTAAATATTCTTAGCATCCAAAGAAACCTCGCAGTCAGATTAACCTTAAGTTGGAAAATCTAATATCTGCAAGGGATAAAAAAATAAACAAATCCAACAAATCAATTGTAAATAGTACATGGATGCGCAACTCATGATGTTAATCATTACATACAGGACAGTGATTGAAGATGACTTTTTAAGAACAAGGAGCCAGATGGTCATAAGAATCTCCAAGCTCTGGAGTCTTCAAAGCAACTCAATACTATAATTTTGAACTGTGACGATATAAATTTTATCAATTCACGATACTTATTCACTATGCATCTGCATACTCCATTTGGGGAAACAAATGGGAGGCTGGAGGTTCAGCCCAGAATCTTATGCTAACCTTCTTATAAATCAGTATACCGTATACAAGTGAAACACTATACATAAATGATTAATATGCTTATGCTCTACCATCTGCAGAAGACATAAATAAAAACAAAATAAGATCCTGAAACCTTATGAAAGATAAGTTGGGACCAGTCAAACACCTAGCACAATCACCCAAGAAGACGTGGCATTTTAAACAGGGTCTCTTCGACAATTCTACTGGCGAAATAGGGCACCCAACACCCAGTACTCCAAAGTCAAGCCAGTGGAGAGCAGGCAGTACTGCATCTACAAAATTCAGCTTTGCTCCTATTCAAGTTCTGAAATATTTACTTCTAAATAGACAACAATGTTCAGTATCATCAATACATAAATTTCTCCATGACTCTAAATTCAGCAAAAGTCCAATAGTATCTAGAATTAAGAGCAGAAAGACATTGACAGAAAGCACACATTCAGAATTTTGGATTCATGCTAACATCATCCAGTCATCAAAACAATATGGAACTTTCAGTTAATACAAAAGATGCTCAAACCAGCATTCACATTCAAAGCCAGACTCCTTAGGCTGCAGGAAAGAACATTTCATCACCAGTCTTAAAAGAGAAACTCTTCTCAGCTTCAGGTGACAACTGCCAGACCGAAGTACTTCCTTCCAAGAGGCTGAAAACTGGGCTGCAAAGTTCAAACAATGAGAAGACATTCAGAAAATGAAAACTTCAGCTACAATGGGAAACTCTTTGTTCCATCATTGTAGAGAAAAAGATGTGCACTTCATGTGAACAAAATCATGATAGGCAAAATGGAAAGACGATCTTTGAACAATAACGGCAACAACATGCAAGAAATATCATGAACCAATAACACCTATAGAAAATACAATGAAATTCAAGTAACATACTTTGGAGTAGTGATGATGGAAAACAAATGCAGATCCTCCCCACCAGCAATAATTGTGACAATAAAAAACTTTGGAACAATGAAAATGCTGCCAGATCCTATTGCTAGGTTACACTTCACGCCAAGACCAACAATCTGGGCACAGCCCTTACCCCTAACAATATAGATAGCCTGATAGGCTGAATGACAAGGGAAGCCTAACAAGAACATGGACTTTGCGTCGATCCTGTCAAGAATTGTACATAAATAATTTGAGCAAGTGAAGTCATAAAATAGATAAATATTATTCAGATAATGACATCTGATGAAGGTAAAATTTAACCTTATATGTGCACCAGCAAGTCCAGCCCGTTCAACCAAAGGCAAACTGTCAGTGTCCAAAACCATAAATTGATTCTTTACACTGCTGTCTTCCAAGCAGTTGATTGCAACTTCATGTCTACCTGCATCATCTGCCGTAGGCATGAACATCCTCTTATCCTCTTTCACCATGACAATCCTGAGACTCTCTATAGGAATGCCTTCTATCACAGCAGTAAGTTCAGGGATTTCACCAGTGTGAGAATATTCAGTAAATTCACCAACTTTACGACCTTTGGAAGTATCCCCCATGAAAAGAATCATCAGTTCAACATCTTCTTTGTTGAACCACCATGTAACAACACCGGAGGGTAATACAATTGCATCACCCTCTGTGATTGGGATGACTTTCTGCTTGCCATCTTTTGCAAGGGTAATACCAGAGATACCACTTCCTGAAATTGACAGTCAACAAATGAGGTTGATTTTGCAACTACTGATATAGTTTTGATAACAAAAAACAAACAAAAAAAATATGAAGTGGACAAACAGTTACAATTGGATGTTTAACCAATACTTTTATCAGAAGTTCAAGAAGATGACTTTTATACCTTTACAAACGTAAGCGACCTTTGGTGAATCAGAATAGCTGGGAAAAGCTAAACCATTCTTTTGAAGGGAAATTTGGTAAGCACCAACTTTACTTTCCTTAAGCATAGATCCATCTGGTAGTGGCCATGAGGATATTGATCCACCGTCAGCTTTGTACACAAACTGCGACGATTTTGATGTCAAATCAAGCTGCCTAATATGTTTCTGCAAAATAATAAGAAAAGTCAAAAAATCAGCATTAATTTTCATATGGACCAGACCAACACAAAATAAACCTGAACCAACTGACTCCGTGGCTTTTCAATAGAGAAACATCAGCAAACATCTCCCACACAAGTAAATTTAACCCTAGGAATCACTTTCACTCTCCAAAGAGTGGACCAGAACATATCACTACCTCTATCGCCATTTCTAAAATTAGGGAATAAGCAGATTTTGTGGTGAACTGTTGGTATCCCAACATGAACTTACCACATTCGGTACCTTTCCAGCTAAAGGTATCATCAGTTTTGAAATATAAACAGTTTTGAAATATAAACAGAAGCTATCCTTTTAAAAGTGTCGTGATTAAAAAAAAAGTCAGCCAAAAGTTCTTAACAAGAGGATAAAGTAATCACTATGAATTTGGAGCCCATCTTGAATCCAGTTATCTTCAAATATTCTAACAGCACTTCCAGATTTTATATACCTAACACTAAAGGTGTTTATTATGTCCAATGTGTTTTTCCTAAGCATCAAGAACATGAGTTCTAGGGAAGTACTAACCCACAACTGATTTGGATTTTTTACCGGTCTCCAAGCCAAAATACAGAATTCAAAGGAAATTAAAATACTTGATCGTGATCCCTAATGATAGTTGTGGGAGGGAGGGTTACTAGTTGTATTTTACCCATATCCACTTTGATTATATATCCCATATCCTTGGAAATGTCTTCTCGCATGACGTTGCAGAATTTCTCAAAAGACAAACATCTTCCAATACCCCCGTGCTTGTCCCTAGGCTGAATTACACATATGCTTTCTGAACCGCCAATCCCAGCAATTTCTCCAGGCAGTTTATCTAATTCAGCTTGTTTTGCAGCTAAACCGACGAAAACGTCCATGAAGGAAATGGCATGTTCAATTGACATATCAGCCCTATGCATCCTTTCCAAATGACTCATACCATCGGGTTCATAACACCCAGAGTATAGAAAGGGTTTGTTATCACTTACTTTGACTGTATGCACTTTAGTTAGAGTAAATGATTTTAAAACGGGTTTTGGGTCTTTCTTTTCTGAGTAATCATACATACCAAGTATAAGTGTAATCCCAAAGTGATCACCCCCCTCATTTACAGGACAATCCTTCGCTCTATCTTGCATTGCCTTCACTATGATTTTTTTCAATACATGGCTTGTATATTTGACCGCAGGCACTGTATCTTCAATCTATAACTCACAGAAAAATATAATTGTTATATGGACACATAAGTGTAAGGGTGTCCCACCATTTCTATCATCAGGATTGTTCTTTTAAGTTTGAAGATAAACATGTTTAGGAGATAAACATGATCACTTAGACATTATCATTAGACATTTTATGTGTTGTCACATGAGTCATTCATGTGCCTTTACAAGCTATAAATAGCTTGGATCAGTTTCGGTTTCATTTGGTAAGTGAGAAAATTTGAGAAATGTAAAGTGAGAAGTAATAAACTCATTTTCTAACTTTCTATCAAACATAAGTTAGTGGTTTCTATGTTTAGCACTACATACATAGCATAATTAAGTTAACTTAGTTAAGCACCACCACAATTTCATGAAGCTAATTAGTTAATTAGCTCTATAGCATCGTATCATTATACAACACGTTATCAGCACGAATTGCTCTGTGGTGATCGGCGTTGGGCTGACGATACGGAAAATGGATAATTCTCTTCAACTCTTGCATATTTAATTTAACTATTTTTTAAGTAGTTTTATGCATACAATTTTTATTATGTCTAACTTTGTTTTCCTATTTTGATTAGGAATTGTTGAAGGGAAAGTTAGGCATATTACCGTGTTTTGTATGTGCTATTTGGAGCACAGAAAATTATACGGTATACGAAGAGATATCCAAAGGAGAGTTTTATAATTTTCCTCCTTAGCCAACCAACGGAAGGTTTTTCAGCGTCCTCTTGGACAGCGTAGAAAATAAAATTTTCCTTTGTTGGTACACCAATGATTTTTGGTGTTAACGGTTTTAATATCGACATAGTAAGGAATTATTGCATCCTTGGGGATAGCAAAATTTTAATATTCCTTTGCCATAATAATTTCCAGAATTCAAAGTCGTTCCGCTTGAAGTCGGAATACGATGAAAATGAACACCGGGTTAACACGGTTAGCCAGTTTCTATCTGCGGTCTTTGAATGAGATGCAATTGATATTGAGACAATTTCTTTTAAGAAATAAAGAATATGTTCATATTTCAACTTTGATAAATTAATATTTCGTCGAGCCTAATGGACGAAATTGGAGATTTATCGGTATTATGTTAAAACCGTTTCACCGTTAATTTTTGTGGAAAATAGTTCGGCTTGATTTTAGAGAAGATATATGCATCATATATAATATAGTGGTGAGCAATAAGGAGAGCTGCATATTTTGCGCCCTTATGTGTTCCTACTAGTTTTACGGCGTGCATTATATGCGCCTATTATATGCATCGGCGAGCTTTAAAGAGCTAGTGCTTAATTTGCACTTTGTATATGTTGTGTCAACAACACCGAGTGCTGCAAATGTTAACTGCGCCTCATAGATATACAAACGTCGAGCAATAATGAGTGTTGCATTTTTGTAAATGATATTTATAATTAATATCATGTCTTCTCGTCGCCTGACCTATTACCTAAAATTCTGAATTTGGTGAATTAAATTTGCAACAGTACCTATGCAAATAAATTTAAAATCTTTGGCAAAGAAGGAAAATAAAATTGTGGTAGGCATATTTTTGAATATGGGAACCACAATAGTTCTCGGGCTTAAGAACCTGATGAGCACCGTACCACCAGAAGTGGAGAAATACGGGACGATAGCATAATGATTGGTTTGACTAAACCGTCTTTGAGCCTGGAAAAGCTCTGCTATCGTTGTGACATAAAAGACACGAAACGTGCATTTGAAATGCTGTTTATTGTTGTTAATCTCTATCGGTCGTCTTGGCAGGAGTGGGACTGATATTGAGTAAGTGTCTATGTTCACAAAATTCACTTTACAGTTTACTGTTAATTTTACATGGAAATGTAAATTATTTAATTTATTCCAGCTGGACAGTAAACGAGAGAGGAAACCTGATCAGTCACCTCTCCTGGGCTGCATGTTATTGTTATTTTTTCTGCACCCAGTTGCTCCATTGATAGGTTGAGTAATGCGGAACTGAATGTTCTGTTGATGAGACATTCCCGCCTAAGGATCAGGGGCAGAATCGTCGACGATATTGGTTAATTCCGATTGTGTCTCATCTATATTTTCACACCAAGAAATGCCTGATGTGTTGAAGATTACTCTATTGCTAGATTTTGCAAGAGTAAGCTTGCTTGATTCGGCATATATTAAAGTCCTCGCAAGGCTTGAAATGTAATCGTAGGGATTATTTCGTCTGGAAATATGCTTAGAAGCATAGACGAAAACCTCTTATACGAGGTATGCCAATATAATCAGATAACGTCCATATTCTCTATGAGTGATGAGTTGATATCTCTCCTGACGAGGAGCACATCCATAAAATTTGCATTGATATCTCATGGTGAGGAATATCCGCATGTTAAAACTTGGTACCAATGGATTATGATATCCTCATACTCTGGAGAATGATGTAAGATCGTTTATTAACTGATTAATAACTTGGTTGTCGATAATGTTTAGAGTAGCTACTGAAATCATTGCGGATAGATATCCCATTTGCAAAGGAATTATCGACAAAGTTCATATGATTGGCAGATATGGATCTCAGTCCATATTGAGTTGTTCTCTCACTTGTGTTTGCTTTCAGGATCTCAGTCCTAGCATCCACGAATTTTAGTTCGAAAGCTGATGCTTATAAGAAAGTGTAATGAGAGAATTAAAGTCGCTTGTTATATAGTGATAACCTTGACAACGAGTTTCCACGGACACTAACCAGGTTCATGGGAGTATGGTCTGGTAGTCATAAATGACTCAACATCTCACCTGGTGATAATTGTGTATCTATACTCATATAGATTTAAAAGAAACTGTTGTTTGTCGATTGTTGATGTTGTATCATCCTAGTGATGCTTTGGGCATTGATGGTTTGATGTTCTTGTGCATTTTGAACTTATTACTCATGAAACCATTGTCATGTTTTCTGTTTAAGACATGCTATATTCCACTACTGTTACTATTCTACTAAAAGATTTGCAAATTCGATGAGAAAGTCTTCCCACCGTTTGAGGGAAGAAAGGCTGTCGCCTGAAAAACGGCGTGAGTATCCTGGTTTGGACAAAGATAAAGCAGGATGCATCTCATCTGGATGTTTTTAGCAATGAAAAACATGAAGAAGATTTGATATCTTCAGGAATTGCAAATAAAGTTGCTTTTTGAGAAACTGTGAGTGTAGTAATAAGTGTGTCACATAAAACACACCTTCAGCGTGGATGACTAGTTGATTTAAAATATTCTGCACCTCCTGAAAGGAAGAGCCAGTCACAATCATTTAAAGATAGTACTCTTAAAGAGACTATTAGTGGAAGATCTAATTTCTCTGAATATAGTTCTCTTAACAAGAGATTGTCTCTGCAAAGTCCGTGGAACCTCAAAATGAGAAGATTTCCTTAAGGCATGCATGCAATAGAGAAATTTGTGATCATAATCCAATGATTATTGATGATATAGTCAAAGTATCCACTGATACTGCCATAGATAATGTTGGTATTGAACCACTATCTATAAGAATGTCATCAAAGGAATGATTGGTTAAACGGCAATGGAGAGATTCAAGCAGAATAATAATTTCTCATAAAGTGCATGGTTTGGTACTGCAACCAGAACACTCGATAATGTGAGCTACTCTTAGCCACAGACAGGTTTTTACAGTTCCGACACCCGATAATGTAACCCCTAGTGGCTACAGGTGGGTGTATGTGCATAGTAAGAAAAAATAAAGTCATCTAATGGCACAAAGTCTTTTACAGGAACCTGAAATGGATTTCTCTGTAACATATTCCCTATTATGGATGCAACTATCTCTTTGGTATTTTTCTGGAAGTCTTTTAAGGACTCGACGTGTATCTAGAGGATGTGGTTATTATGAATCTGTCTGAAAACAGGATACAGATAACCGTAGACAAATTCCTGAAGGTTTTCACCTATCAGTATAATTACCATGTCATATGCATTTGCCCTATAAAGACGAACATAATCAATCGTCTAAGTGAATGCTTATTATCCAGGGATATGTGTACCATCTTATGTGCTCATAAATATTTGATGTATACAACATCTACCTTATTGGAACTTCTGAATAATTCTCCAAAGCACAAGAATGCTTAAATCAGGAGTTCGAGATGAAACTCTCGGTAAAACCAGGTCTCAATCTGTTGGTTGAGCATTGTAAATGGAAATCCATTAATTTCATCAACCTTAAGGGTTTAGACATGTTTAAATGACAAGCTGACATGGTTTCAGTTCTTCGATCTCTTACAAGATTGGTCGATTTGCATCTCAACAATAGAGATGTATCACTCTGTGGTTTGTGTTACATAAAGATGTGTAAATGGTACATTAGCTGAAATATGCTATAGATACCTGATATTGGGTTTGTAGTAAACATGTAAGTCTGGCTCTGCCCAGCACCAATATCGAGACATTGGTCCGAAGAAAGTCTCCTCTCATCTTCGTGGTACCATTAATATTGACCTTTTGCACAAAAGATCGATGAATGTCTCCCACATAGAAAAGCTAATTAGACTGTTTAAGTTTTGATTTTGACAGGTTTGTTAAAAACAGCTAAATATTTTCTAGCTATAGGTCTGGTAGTAGAGGATACTCATTTATCCTCCGATCGATTATGATTGTTCAGACAAAGCTAGTGAAGAATATATAAAGGCTGGCACAACCAGATGATCATTAAGAAATTGCATAGAGGAAAGTCAGACTGATTTTCTCAACTAAAGAAAGATGGAGCTGCTGAAGACTTTAAAGGGTGGTTCGGAACTCTAAGCATTACTACCGGGCATAATGATCAACCGAGAAGGCTTCTCATCAGGGGGAGTAAAGCCATGGAACACTATGGATATGAACATATTGGACATTACGTCGTGTACTATTTTCCTTAGTCAAGGTTTTGCCCCACTGGGTTTTTCCTTTTCAAGGTTTTTAATGAGGCATGCGAGTCCAATGATATCCGCAGTCCGACACGTTGTACTCTTTTTCCTTCGTCTTGGTTTTTATCCCTCTGGGTTTTTCCGGACAAGGTTTTAATGAGGCAACATTTGCGGATTTATCATAGTTCTGAGAACTCATGTTTTCCTACGTTCAGGTTTTGTCCATCAGGATTTTCCTGACGAGGTTTTTAATGAGATAACTATCTTAGAACGGTGAACATCATGTAATGTGATGCATATCCATAAGAAGTTTTCTTAAGATGCGGTATCAGATGATCGCATTCTAGCTCAAGTTTTTTTTACCATATATGGTGTTTCCTGATAACATCTTATCAGCGCAACTTGCTCATTGACGTTGGCATTACTATGAACTTTTAACGCTCAGGTTTTGTCCCTAGTGGTTTTCCTGATGCAGTTTTGATGGAGGAAGCATTTCACGACGGCAACCAACCTCAAATATGAGTTTCAAGTGCTCGGGTTTTGTCCCAAATGGTTTTTCCGGAAAACCTTGACGAAGGGAGAAACCATTTCACCATTTCAACGCCACAAATGCTACATTATTTTTCTTTGGACAAGTTTTTATCCAAACCAGATTTTTCTTGCAAAAATTTATAATAAGGCAACGTTCTTAGAAATGGTGGTCCAAGGGGAGTGTTATATGGACACATAAGTGTAAGGGTGTCCCACCATTTCTATCATCACGATTGTTCTTTTAAGTTTGAAGATAAACATGTTTAGGAGATAAACATGATCACTTAGACATTATCATTAGACATTTTATGTGTTGTCACATGAGTCATTCATGTGCCTTTACAAGCTATAAATAACTTGGATCAGTTTCGGTTTCATTTGGTAAGTGAGAAAATTTGAGAAATGTAAAGTGAGAAGTAATAAACTCATTTTCTAACTTTCTATCAAACATAAGTTAGTGGTTTCTATGTTTAGCACTACATACATAGAATAATTAAGTTAACTTAGTTAAGCTGCACCACAATTTCATGAAGCTAATTAGTTAATTAGCTCTATGGCATCGTATCATTATACAACAATAATCAAATTCTATCCTAACAAAAAAATATATATATATATACACGTAAAAATTCTTACTTCTTCGTCAACTGCTTTCCACACATCCCTAATGAATTTCCGGGAATGCCCAGATCTAGATAATACGCCAATACCGTTCTTTAGAACATACAATTTATCATCGGTATCGGAAAATAACCTGCTAGATTTTGCAGAGCGGGAGTCAACCCCCATGACAATACCATCAATTGCTCTGATCCCTCCAGCTACTATACCATGACATCGATGTAAAGATATGAACAAAACGAAAAACAGATTAGAAACTGAAAACCCTATAATTTTGGAAACTCAAAAACAAAAAGAAGATTAAACTTACCTCAATACACAATTTCTTCCCCATAGTAATCTGTCTGGAGATTCCTCTGTTAGAATTAGTTCTTTCTAGGGTTTTGACTTTCATTTTAGGGATTTGGTTAGAGTGAAAGAAGAAACGACTGTGGGAAAAGAAAATGGGTTTTGTTGCTTTTCTCTCTTTATCTTACTCTAATCTCTCTCTTTCATCTCTCAATCTCTACCTATTTCTCGATGTGAATCAGCAGCAGCCACTGCTCTTATTTCTTTTCCACTCGTCTTCAGTTCCAGGTGAATGAGAATGAATGACTGAATGAGAGGAAATATCATCGCGTTACTTAACCGGTGTAAACAAAATGTAACAAATTATTTAGGCACAACCTATGACAAAAATATTGTTTAACCACGTTTTTGCTATCACGACCGGTTAAATAAACTCTGAAAAAGCAAGGCCGCTAATGGGGGTACAAATTGATGGAATGTACCAACCCAAACGTAATTGCTATATTGTCCTATATGTAATTTGGTACATTCTCAGGTAATTTAGTACCCCTATTAGCATCCTTGAAATACATGGTGTAAACAAATTGTTATTTATGTTTAATTATATCTTGACCTGGAACTGAAGACGAGTTTCATGCTTAATTAGTAATAATCTATTTAATGAGTTATTATTAATTAAGTAAATATAATAAATCCATGGAACTATGGGTCCATGGATTAACGATTTAGTTTTTTTACCGGACTCCATGCAAGAATACAGAATTCATGGAAATAAAAATACTTGATCGGCATCTCTAATGATGAAGGTTGTGGGACGGCGGGTTATTCATTTTATTCTGCCCATATCCACTTTGATTATATATCATATATATCCTTGGAAATGTCTTATTGCATCACGGTGCAAAATTTCTCAAAAGACAAACATCTTCAAATACCCTCGTGCTTGTCCCTGAGCTGAATTACACATATCCTTTCTGAGCCGCCTATCCCAGCCGCTATTTGTGTAGGCATTTTATCTAATTCAGCTTGTTATGTGGATACACCGATGAAGACGTCCATGACGGAAATGGCATTCTCAATTGACAGGCCTGCACAATGTATCCTTTCCAAATGACTTTTACCATCGGGTTTGTAGGTACGGAAATCCCCACGTGATCGAACGAGATTGAACGAATTCACGAAGTAAATCTTGAGACGAGATATTATTTACTAATTCCCAGAGAAATGTCAGTGACGAGTCAAATCAAGTGTCAAACTTACTTTAACGAATATTGGATCTGCGAAGTAAGATCTGAGATTAGCGAGGATGATAATTAGCGAGATACTAATTACTTTGCATAGGAAGATATTTCACGAAGAAAAGTAAGGATGCGAAGTATGGATTGTTACTCAAGGAATATGACATTTATCCCCGACAACAACCGAATGATAAGGCGAAAAGGAAGGGAAAACTTTATTGAAAATGGATCGGGCGAAGTAAAAAGTAGAGTCACGTGAAATGTGTGATTTATGGCGACATAAAATGAGATGTAACACCCATTATCTAATTTTCCCTATAAATAGAGGACTTAGACCATTGTAAGAGTGATGGGAATTTTAAGGAGTGAGAGGTCATTGTAAGAAAAGTAAAGGTAGTGTTCTTAAGAGTGATATTTGTATCATATGTGCTTTGATTATCATAAATTGAGTTAATAAATTAATACTTGTTTTCATTTCGTAGAGAGTTCAGATCTTTGTGTTGTAGGAATTAGTAATTGGGTGTAACTATGGATTTTCCGTAGTTACATTTTGGCGCCGAGAAACAGGGATCTCATGTTGAGAGTTTACTCTCACTTGGTATAGATTGAGAAAGTTGAAAACTTCCTCAAATTTTGACATCAAAATCATTTTTTGAGTTATTCTTTTCATAAAGTTTGAAGTTGGTGATTTAGAGATTGTGGTGGTATTAATATAGAAGAGTAGATGACTTTAAACTTATAAACTTTTCATTTGAAATATTCATCCTAAGTGTGAGCAAGTTAGATCTGGTTAAAAGGATTTTATCAGCGAATCGGTGAGTGAAGATTAATTCGGCAGAAGTTTGTTGATGGCTAGAGTTCCGGATCGAGCACAACACATCATTGCATCGAGAGGAAGCCAACGTTTAGCGTAAAATATAGGAGGCAGAATGGAGATGGTAGAAATGTCAACTATGGGAGGAAGACGTGGTGTAAACCATCAGGGAAACGATGTGAAAATGCGGGGGTCTAACAACCTCACCCAATATTTCGATTAGCTATCTGTATGGACATCTCCGAGTTGTTTTCTAGAGAATCAACAAGACTCAATCAATAGAAAATACTCAAGGAGTTATTATCTCAATCTATCGATTTGATTTACTCAAGAAAATATAATTCGCGAGCCTAATCAAAGAGAGATAACTTGGATGGTACCAAAGACCAATATCCAAGTGTCAATCGATTTAAATCAAGAACCAATAAGGTCGGATATTCTAATCGATTGAACAACGCACAATTTGTATTATTTAAATTATATAAAAATATAATGCGGAAAAGAAATAACATAGACACCATAATTTTGTTAACGAGGAAACCGCAAATGCAGAAAAACCCCGGGACCTAGTCCAGATTAAACATACACTGTATTAAGCCGCTACAGACACTAGCCTATTCCAAATTAACTTCGTTCTGGACTGTATTTGAACCCCAACCAATCTCACACTGATCCAAGGTACAATTATGCTCCTATGCCTCTGATCCCAGCAGGATACTGCGTACTTGATTCCCTTAGCTGATCTCACCCAAAACCAAGAGTTGATACGACCCAAAGTCGAAGACTTTAGCAAACAAATATGTCTCACACAGAAAAGTCTACATGTAATAGATAAATTCGTCTCCCACGAATAAACCTATGAGTTTTGTTCCATCTTTTGATAAATCAAAGTGAACAGGAACCAATCGATAAAACTAGACTTATATTACCGAAGAACATCTTAGTTTCATCAATCACCTCACAATAAACTTAATCGACGCAGCGAAGAAGATTATTGAGGAATCACAAATAATGAGACGAAGATGTTTGTGATTACTTTTATCTTGCCTATCGGAGATAGAAATCTCAAGCCAATTATTACAATTGTACTCGTACGATAGAAAGAGAAAGATCAGATAACACAACTACAAGATAAGTAGTATCGGTATTCCTTCACGATCCCAATAAATTCTTTAAGTCGTTAACCCGAATTTAGAGAGAAAACTCAAGGGTTAATGGAGATCGACTCTATCTTAGAGAAAACTAGTATTACACAAGAAAAGTGTGTGGGGATTAGTTTTTCCAACGGCTAAAGTTCTCCTTATATAGTCTTTCAAATCAGGGTTTGCAATCAATGTTAGCTTAGTAACAAAGCATTCAATATTCACCGTTAGATGAAAACCTGATTAGATACAAGCTAATAGTTCTCAACCACTAGATCGAAAACTTAGCTTATCATACACACATGTACTTGACGTTTTGAGTTCGTGTAACCGTACCCAAACATGTACAATGGTTGGTTCAATATTAGTCAACCAAATGGTTAGCCAAATGATAACTTTCATATCAACCATATTCTTCTTCACCATAACTAGTCCAAATGACTCAAATGAACTAGTTAGAGAGTTGTTCAATTTCTATGAGATCTCAAGTACTACAAGAGACACAATTGAATCAAAAACGATGTGATTCACTTGAATCATTAATCATGAACTATAAAGCCACGGTTTGAAAAAGCATTCCTTAGTAATTTAGAATAAGTTCATGAAAAACATTTTCAGACATAACCTCTTGAGTTCGCGGACTCAAGCTAACCGGTTGAAGTTAATAAACTCCAGCAGAATTTCTCGGGATGAGAATTTCCGTCAGTTCGCGGACTGGGTTCGCGGACTGCACCTGAGCTTCAACTTCAGCAGATATTCTCTGGTTCGAGAACTTACGCCAGTTCACGGACTGAGTTGCTGCTCACGTTCTGGTTCCAATTGATCAAAAAAGTTCGTAAACTTCGGTTCAAGTGTTAAGGACTTATACATATATGTGTTGCCACACAATGGTTATATAGTCTAAACTCTCATTTCAATCATTGAAACATTCTCAGAGGACGTCATATAGTTGTTTTCACGAACTAGTTTTCGTCAGAGCGATTTCCAAAATGATTGAAACATAACATGACTTTCGTCACTAGGAAAAGATGAACTTGGCTAAAGCGAAAGCTTTACCAACACACATTTTGAGAAATAGATAAGCGAGATATACTCAGCTCGAAATGTCACATGTGCATATTCTTAATCTATATAGTAAAATGACTTTTGTCTCAAGATAGGAGATAGAGTAGATAGACTTTTGAGCGATAGATAAGTTCAAGTCTCCACATACCTTTTAGTCGATGAAGATCCACTAGTTCCTTGAGTATTCCTTCATCTTGTATGATGATCGCCATGGAGTTCTTGAGCTCAACTACACTTTCTATCCTAGTCTGAGACCTTAGCTATAGTAGACTAGAAATCAAGACTATATAGTTTTGATCACTAAGATTGACAAACATGCTTGAGATAGCAACGCATGCGAGTTTGACCGAGAAGTGCTCTAACACGATGGCCGCTACCGTGAAGGATCGATACATAATTTCTGACACGGAAGCGATAATGGAGGAAGAGCCTACGGGAGAAGGTAGAGAAGAGAATGTTAATGAAGAGAACATGACGTTGGAGCAGATTAGGGAGGTACTTCGTCAAGAAAGAGAAAGAGAAAGAGAGCTCTAGTGGAATAAAGAACCATACTCATGAGGCATAATGACACTTTGATGCAGCAGAATCGCTAGTTCAACGAAGAAAGAGTTGTTCATGAACCACGAGGTGAAGAAACAGATATGTGAACAGGGAGGAATTTGCGTCAAAGGGAAAAAATGTTGGAGAATGACCAATAAGAATAAAGAAGAGAACTAAGGAGGAGACGCTAAGGAGAGACGGCTAAGGAGAACATTGGAAGAAACTATATGGGAAGATCAAAGACGGTGATTTGAAGAAGAAAGAACACGTGAAGAAGAAAGACTTCACGAGGAAGGGAGGTTATGAGAAGAAGAGAGAATACGCGAAGAAGAAAGACTTCGTGAGGAAGAGAGATTGCGTGAAGAAGAATGGCGAGAAGAAAAAAGAAGATATGAGGAAGAAGAAGAGAGAAGACATGGAGATGAAAGGAGGCAAGAAGGTGATGGGCGAGATAGAAGAAAAATAAGGCACATGAGAGATGAAGGTAGAGATGAGATTAATCAAGAAGTCATGAACGAATTGCAAGATATGAGATCCATCATTAACAATTCCCGAAGAGGAGGACGAGTGCAGTTGGATAAGGCAATAGTAGAGGCCGGCAAATCACCATTTACACACGGAATACTGAAGGCAAGATTCCCGGGAAGATGTTCACTACCAACCTTTGGAAGCATATTCAATGGAACGGGAAGTGCAGTGCAACATTTGAAGCAGTATACTCTTTCCTTAATACAGTGGGCGAGATATGAGGATGTATTGTGCAAGTATTTCCCTTCCAGCCTAACCAGAGAATCGTTGAAGTAGTTTGATGGGTTAACTGAGGGGTCGATATCGTCATTCAGAGACTTGCAAAGGATATTTTTAACAACCTACATAAGCAATAACATGCTAAAACCAGGGATAGAAACTATATTTAACCTGAGGAGGAAGCCTGGAGAGAGTTTACGAATTCTGATAACGAAGTGGAGGAAGATATGCAGTGAACTCGCAGGGAGAGTAGACGAGAGGAATTTCATCCTAGCTTTTGTGAATGCCTTGATTCCAACTGATCTCTTGTACACTAAAATATTCACAATTCGTGATTTAATAACGATGAATGAGCTCAGAGAGTATCAGGAGGAGTATGTAGCGCTAGAAGATAAACAGAAGGAAGTCATTGAAGTAGCACCAATACGATCCAAGGAGGGGAATTCACGTCTTTTACCAAGAATGGCAAATGTAGTAGAAGATAACGCAAAATACGAGGAAGCTGAACCATTGAGTACAATTCCGGCGAAGTTGGTAGTTATGTCTAGTGGAGATCGGGATTAGATTGAACAACATCCGAGGTATAATGAGCCAAGGAAAAGGAATTATGAGTCACGAGATGACAACTCAATAAACCAATGAAGTTATAATCCAGGTCAGCGATATGAGGAAAGAAGGCCTTCATTTGAAGATGTAACACTTCCAGAACTTAACACGTCAGTGGAAAAGGTATGGGAAGCTATTGTTTTAAGTGAAGAAATTCCTCCCCCGCCTAATTTCGGGGTGGAACCATTACCAAGCGTGATCGTTGTCGTAAGCGTCAAAAATAAATTACACTTTCTTACTACTCAAAATATAAAATATAGCAAGGGAAAGAAAGGATCGGTCCCACAGAGAGGACTAAGGTTGTCAAGATGTTTCGGTTTCCTATATAAAACAATGAGGGGTTTTCTGATTTTTATATAATTAAACTAATATAAAATCAAAACAAAGAAATAGAGCAAAACACGCAAATCAAGGATATAAAGATATTGGTCAAGGTTTCATCTTCAATTGTAAACAAGTATTGAATGTATGATTAGAATTCATATTTAATATCACTATCATCAAAATCCCTAGAATGCCTTATTGCAAGAATACTCTGTAAATTTCCTAAGTCATCACACTTCCATGTAAAACGATGCAAGTATGAATACTACCTAGAGAATAACTCAACGCCTTGCGCTAATCAAGTTCAATTCCAAAAGAGCATTAAGATTTGTGAAATAGGCTAATCAATGCAATTGAAATACATTGCGCAAACAATCCGAACAAAGGTCAATTTCTACATATGATTACAAGAGTGTATCACTACAAACCGTAATCATATCATACTACTCGTATTGAAGGTTATCGCTCGATAATGAACCCTAAATTAGCTATAGATATGGATGTGAGTTCAAATAATGCTAGACTTAACTAAACAAATATTTAATCATATTGCAATACATCAATCATGCAATTATTATAATCAGTAAATATCAAACGATAATATTGAGAGAAAACTAATTTATCAAATCAATAACTTGGTTGCAAAATCCAACTACATCTTGAACCAATAATAAAAACTTAGTTACTTGTGTTTTTGGAGTTCATCATAAAAGTTGGAGAATAAAACTATCATGCAAACCCTAGAAAGAAAGTAGTAGTCTCCCTAATAGAGATATCTAGGTTTAGAAAAAGACTTTTCTATTTATATGCTTCTTCCATTCCAAAATAACTCTTTCCAAAAGTAGGCCAAGTATTCTCAAAACCCATCTCCACGCAGTCCACCGAGCCCATGAGTTAAAACTGAGTTAAAACATCTCCACTGGAAAATCTGGGTGCAAAACTGGGTCGTGGGGTTGCTGACGTCATCGCCAGTTTCCGGTCACCATTGCCGGAATTCATCACCGGTAAAATGTCTCTGGCCACCTGAATGATCATAAACTATCACCAGGAAATTATACACTTTCTGCGACCAACTCTTGCATCTAACTCATACCCCCATCATGATTGACTGAAGCTTTACAATCCCCACTTTTGGTTCAGAAATCCGATAACCAGAACCGGTACCACCAGCTCACCATTTCACTTCATTTTCGCACTGTTTCTGTAACATCTCCAGTGAGTCTTCCCTTCTCTAGTTATTCTCCCATCTACCCATTACTTCTTGCATCTTATGATCTTTTTTACTGCCTCTATAAGCAGCATCACCTCTTTTAATCTTGAAAACTGCTGACTTCGATTGCAACAACAACTTCAGCTTCTATTACAACAACATTTATAACTAGATGCATCTCAGGCACTCTCCAGCAACAGAACCACTTCAACTACTTTGTAAAGCCTGCTACATTCCATATCCAGTTCTGTGTCGCCACAACCAAACTATCATCCATATCATACACGCTGCAAACCATCCATTCCTTGTAGCTCATGTATTCTACAACTCCACCAGTACCCATTAGATTCTTATCATCTGTAGCTCACTCAAATCCAACATCAAACCTATTCCTTATCCTACTGCAGTTTCACACCGACACCTCCAGGCCACGGAAATACTAACTCTTCCATATATTCCTTGCAGCGACAACAAATCATACTGACGCAGCACTTCTCTGTAACAACAACCAGTTTAAGTCATGCCTGCACTTCTCATACACACATTACCAGCACCTCGTACAATTCAGTCTTAACTTCAGCTCATCTTCCACTAGCTCAACTGCTCCATGTTCTTGTCCTCACTGCACAACCTCTCTGTCATAGTTAAAGACATACTGTTAAACCTCCATTTCCTGTAGCTTCAGCCCCGCATAATATCAACTCCAACTGGAGCTGGAACTCCAGTTCAAGCATTACCACCATTTCCATGTCAGATTCACCTCTCAGCTGCATATTGAGTTACACAATACCAGTTCAACCGAGTCTTCCATGCTAATAATTTATCACTGAAGTTCATAATACTACAGACCCATAAATCCATTTTGTAACTCTTGCTCCAACTCCACCTGCACAACCTCTGTCGTAACTGGAACTTAAAAGCAACCACATTTTGCTCTTCTTTGCACTTCAAATCCGCTCTAACTCACCACCAGAACCAGTAACCCATCACATGTATCTTCATCTCAATCCTTCTTCTGTAGAAACTCTGTTCTCTAAACCATTTCAACACACCAGACCTGAGCTTCTTATCAATCCATATCATCAGCACAACATCCACTATCTCTTGTTCAAGATCATAGCTCCAGATTCTTCTGTCTTCGAACTGAGTTTCACCCATATTCGAATTTATCATCAAAAACTTCAACACCATTCTGCTCTAATGCAATTCCTCAACACAGATGCAACCATAACACCATGCCTTCAGCTTACGTCAACATCATCAACCTATCCTTGGTCATAAACCCATGCCTCATTAACACAAACAAAACCCTAGTCCAAGATAAACCCATTTGAATAGCAGACAACACAAGTCAGGACCAACACTCCATTGCAGTGTTTGTTGCATCCATTCTACCAACATCACCTGAACCTAGACTGCTCTGCGAAATAAAACGCCTAACATACTCATTAGTCCATTAGCAACCAATACCAACATTCTGCTACAGCATCAGTTCCTTCTCCATTTCAAATTACAACTGCGAACAACCAAGACCTTTCTCATACTCCAATCAGTCGGCTACATCACCATCTTCTAGTCTCCAGATTCGAATTGAATTCCTGTTGTAACCGTAAATTCATCAGCAGCACTAGCCTTGACCACTCAGTAGCTTCATCTCTGTAATTTCTTCTTTGTAACTTCCATTTTCGGAAGCTTCTCTGAAGCTTCAACTTCAACACAAACCTATAATAAACATCAATCCAAGAGCAACCCATTCTGCACATTCCCAACTACCACTATAATTCCATCTTTTCTCTCACACCAAACTCAGGTTAATCTTAATTCAAACTCTTGTCCATTATTCACCAACATACCACCAACAACAACAACTCCTTGCTTCTATGTCCATCACCATCTCTTTCAGCAGTTCATTTTCTCAGTTTTGAAAACAACCACAATAGCAAGCACACACAGTCATTATCTCAAGCCTAACCCACTGCAATTCTTCATAACCCAACACCAACATCTCCAACCCATTATCTGTAGTTCATGTTGTGAATTAAATCTACTGGAACCGTCTTCTTGACAACCACCAAAACACTTTCTCTTCCTTCTCAAGACCCCATCTCAGATTCAGTTTGAGCTCAAACACTACCCTTCTGAACTTGTTCCCTGTTGCTTCTAATCTTCAAACACAGAAACCCATTTATCCTGATTGATTCTTCTCATATTCAAACTCAATCACTGCAATTATAATTTTTTCCACAATATTACCACCAAGAGTCTTTGCCATTTCAGTCCTATTAGCAATTGCAACAGAAAATTACCAACATTCAGATTCGAACCCATATTCCATCTTCTAGTAACTAGTTCTTGTGCTCAACATCTCATCAACCTAACTCTAATTTCTTCAGCTGAGTTCTCAATTAAGAGTTCAAACTCGACAAAACTCTAATCATGTCTGCAACTGCAATTCCCAGTACCACCTACAATATAGCACATCCAACCAAAATAACTCAGAAATCCATCTTCAATTCGAGCATCAATTGCTTTTATTTCATCAGCAGATCTCTTTTATCTTCAATTTCTTTCAACTTGTTCATCACTGCTACTTCAAGTGCAGAAAACCCATCACTTTCTCTTCACCTCTAACAGATCACTAATTCCTTCTTCCACTATGTATTCTAACTGAGCAACATCTCTTCTACTCATTCGCCAAACGAAACCTGATTTCTTCATCATCTCATCCCACCGATTCTCTCAATTTCAGCAGCTACAACCAATTTTCTGCTCTCTCTCTCTCTCTCAATTTCTGGTTCAGTTTCAAATGATTGAGAGGATATACGATTTAGGGTAGGTGTAGGAACTAATATGGATATAAGAACCCTCTAAAACGATAAGGGCCAACTAAGTGATATTTGGCCTGTCAGTTTCAAGGAACTGACTTCTTATTCTTTTTTCTCGCTCAGATGTCAGTTACGCTGAACTGACAGCTTATTCTTCACCTATTTTGCTGCATAACCTCAGCTGGATCCAAGTATCACTCGTCTGTGAATCAATCTTTTTGCGCTTTACGCTCCAAATGGACGTTTTCTCCTTCTTTTGCTCGTAATGACTCCAAAGTACCTAAACACTCAAAAGTGAACATAAGATACATATTTTACAAGATAAATAGCAAAGAAAGCATAAATACTCGATATAAACTTAGGTGTTTTAGACACCTATCAAAGCGCAAGGAGTGGTGCATTCTGCAAATATCATCATTTTCATGGACATCACACGAGTGACTGCAAGAATGTCCGACGCATGATACTTCGTCTAATTGAGAAGGGAAAACTCAAGCATTTTCTGGAGAATCCGGGACCATTACCACCACCACCTCGTAAGGACGATAAGAATCATGCACGAGTGTACATGATTGAAATTGATATAGGAACCCAAAGATTAAATTATAACTCTATAATTCATTCTGCGAAGAACATACAAGATTTTCACGATAATGTGCTAAAGAGAGTTCACAAGAGAGACTTCGAAAGGAACAAAATATTTAGCATTGTGAAGAAGGAGCCATTGGAAGAATGGCTGAAAAGAGCCATTTTCTTTTCAACAGTAGATACACCTGACGGAGGAGCTTCGCACACAGACCCATTAGTGATAACTTTGAATTTCGGAGAACACATGAAATGGGAAAATGATCCTGCGAGGAATAAGAGGATATGGGCAAGAGACTGAATCTTGGTAGATACGGGAAGTTCGGTGGATATCCTCTTTTATCACGCTTTTAAAACCATAGGTTACAGAGACTCAGACCTAGTGCCATCAACATACAACATCTATGGGTTTAATGGGGTTGCATCAAAGCCAAAATGCGAGTTGGTTGTAAAGATCTTCGTAGGAGAATTGGATACCGAAGTAACAGTTTGCATGGTGGATGTGGAATCTCCTTATAATGCCCTAATTGGTCGACCTTGGATACATGGGATAAAATGAATAGCTTCAACCTACCATCAAGCCATACGGTTTCCAATGCCGAGTGGAATTGGCGAAATAAAAGGAGATCAGAAGGACGCGAGAGACTGCAATGTGAAAGATGTTCATAACTATGAAGAAAAGCTAAAGAGAAAGAAGGAGCAAAGAAAGAGGGTGCAGGAAGCAAATAAAGATGAGGAATCAATGATATATATGGTGAAGGCAAAATAAGGATGGGTTATTCCAAGTGAAATTCCCGAAAAGGAAGGCGAACCTTTATAGCAATTAAAGGAACCATCACCACTTGGAGAACCAATCATGAATTTCGTTGCAGTAGAACCTACCAAGGAGATAAATTTCAGCAATGACGAAGAGTTGAAGATGATAAAGATTGGGATGAAGTTGGGGCTGGACGAAGAAGAGAAATTAATAAAATTACTAAAGGAATATCTTGATGTCTTCGCGTGGAATGTGAACGAGATGCCAGGAATATATCCATGAATTGCATGCCACAAATTGTATCTTAACCCGGGAATCAAACCAACAAGGCAACGAATACACAAAATAGCAACTACTTATCACGAGAAGATATAGAAGAAACTTCAAAAGATGATGGATTATGGGATTATAAGACCCGCAAAGTACCCTACATGGATTGCTAACATGGTGATAGTTCCAAAAAAGAATAAAGGTATAAAGATATGCATAGATTTCAGTGATCTAAACACTGCCTGCCCAAAGGATAGCTTCTCGTTACCAAACATACCGCAGATGGTGGAATCAACATTAGGATACAAACGGCTTTCGTTGATGGATGCTTATTTAGGTTATAACCAAATTCCCCTTGCATAAGAAGATCAAGAACACACAACTTTTTTCGCTCCAAGAGGATTGTATTGTTATACCAGGATGCCATTTGGATTGAAGAACGCGGGAGCAACATATCAACGGATGGTGGAGAAGATCTTTGAAAAATGGGTGCATACCAAGCTGGAGGTTTATGTTGACGATATGCTGGTGAAAACTAAAGAATCAGGAGATCATGTGGAAGACTTACGAGAAAATTTTGAGCAAATGAGAAAATACAAGATGAAGATAAATCCTGTGAAATGCATATTCGGGGTAGAATCAGTGAAGTTCTTAGGGCACATTGTATCAGAGAAAAGAATTGAAGTAGATCCAGCTAAGGTTCAAGCCATATTGGACATGCCATCACCCGCAACGGTAAAAGACGTGTAGAAGTTGAATGGACAATTGGCAGTTTTGGGAAGATTTATTTCTAGATCTTCGGATAAATGCAAACATTTCTTTGATATTTTGAAGAAAGGGGCTAAGTTTGCATGGACTCAAGAGTGTGAGCGGGCATTGCAAAATATAAAGGAACACCTCATTAATCTGTCCATCCTTCAAAAACCAGAACTTGGAGAAGAGTTGTTGATCTGTCTCGCGACTACACCAAATGCAATAAGTACAATGTTACTTCATTCAGATGAAGGAGTTGAAAAACCGGTCTATTATGTCAGCAAGACTCTCAATGCAGCTGAAAGAAATTATCCAAAAATTGAAAAGCTAATATTGGCTTTAGTATATACATCAGAGAAGTTATGAACTTATTTTCAGACTCACAAGATTAAGGTTTTAACCAGAATTCCAATATAGTCAAATTTGAAGAATACTAAGAGAGTTGAAAGATGGAATACCCGAATTGATCAATATGGGTTAAAATACGAAGTCACACATAGTAGCAGAGTTTTTAGCCAAATTCCCATTAGAAGAAGACGAGGGAGTAGAAGAGATGATGGAGATAGATGAAGATCGCCCGGATCCAACATATTTTCTGAAATAAAATCACCCGAGGAGATGGGAAATATTTGTAGATGGAGCGTCCAATAGTGCATGAGGAGGCATGATAATCGTATTTACTTCGCCAGGAGGAGCAAGAACAGTTTTCTGCTTTCAGTTGGAGTATAAGTCAACTAACAATGAAACATAATATGAAGCAGTTATACAAGCTTTAAGACTAGCTATCGAAATGAAGCTGGACGAAATAAGGATAACCATTGATTCGTAGTTGGTGTTCAGACATATAGAAGGAAGATATCAAGCAAATAATGTAGTGATGAATAGATACATACAGCTCGTGAAAGAATACTCCATGAAAATATCAAACATAATCTGGAGGCAAGTGAGTAGAGATAATAATAGACATGCTGACGCATTAGCCTTCATAGCTTAAATGTTTATGAAAAGGCGAGGGTACCCCAATTATACCTCAAGCTATAAATTTTCCTTCCTATAAGTCCTGTCCCCGAAAGTGATTGTCTATGGACTGAGTCGAGACAATGCAACAAATTGGTTCACACTTTATGTGATCGTCTATGGATACAAGATCGAGACAATAAAACAACAAAGTGTGTTTACTTGATACAAAGGTTCGGACTTAACCAAACTCAATAGGATTCACGTATCAAGTAAATAGAAATTAACGTTTGTGCAATTTACTTTAATTATAATAAAACAATTATAATGCGTAAATATAAAGTAAATAACACAGGAAGATTTTGTTAACAAGGAAACCGCAAATGTAGAAAAACCCCGGGACGTAGTCCAGAATTGAATACTCTCATGATTAAGCCGCAATACAAAATAAGACAACTTCGTATAGTTGAAACCAAGCAACTAAACCTATAGTTCACCTAGCTCCATCTGTATTCCCACGCCTCCAACCTGTAAACAATTCACGTACTTGGACCAATTTCTTTGGTTCGTATTCCAAACAGTAAAGGAACAAAAAATTTGTTTGGTATATGTAGGATCAGAATATTGTCACAACAATATTCCTGCGAAATAAACAACAGTTCTGCGAGACGTGTTTACGATACATCAATGACATTCTGCGAAACATCTCAAGGTGACGTAAGGAATGACATATCGGATGAAAACGACATAAACATGGGAAGAGTGTGACATTTCTGCGATGAATCTATAAAACCTACGAAAGATTAAGGCGGTGCCACTTGCGATTTATCGCATGAACCTTGATCCGAAGTTAAAGGGAATCTTAGTTGTAAGTGAGTTGTCATGAGCTGTAATCCTCTATGTAAACCCCTATATAAAGGAAATGAATAGTTCCAGAGAGAGAGATGAATTTTTGAGTGCTAAGAAAGTTTTTAGGAGAGAGAAAATATTATTAAGTGTTCTGTGTTCTTGATTTCTGTAATATCTTAAGATCATATTAATAAAAAGTGTCTTTAATCTTCAAATTATGTCATAAATATTGATAAATTCTTGAGTAGGGTGTAGTGTGGGAATTCCTGCATCTACAGTATCAACTCTATTCAACCAAGTGATATGAGTTGCGCAAAGGTTCCCTTGTTTATCTTAACATAAACTCCTTTTCCAGGTTCCAAGATCTATCTTATGTTCAAGTGCCCAAAGGAAATCGCTAAGATTAAGCCAACAACACTCTTCAACCAAGTGATATGTGTTGATTCCGATCTTCCTCAATTAATCAATCCAATCTACCACAAGGATAAACCGATTATTAATTGGATCCTCTTTTTCCCAAAAAAGTATTGTGCACACCAAAGATTGTACAATCCAAGTTAGAAATCTTCAATATCTTCTTTGTCTTCAAATCTTATTATATCTTCAATAAACACCTGCACACAACTACTTGAATCTCTTGTCATCAATCACACACAGAACGGAGTCTATTAACAATAGACTACCACAAGATCGTCTTTAGATCTAACAACAGTCTAAAGATCCTTGTCGAAAACTTGAACTATTTTGAGTGAATCTTATATCAGAAGAGAAGATTCTCAAGCATAAACAAACTAGGTGCAATCAAAGTTCAACCACCTTTAGTCAATAAAATCAATACAAAAACTAAAGATAAACCGCAATATCTAGTTTCCCACCAACGGGTCGCGCTAGAGCTTCTCAATCCCAAATATTTCACCTAATTAGATTACTCTCCTTTACAATAGGCGGCTTCACCAGTAACAAAGGCAAAAGAGTAAGTTTAGGTTACGCAGGATTTGTTTGCAAGAAATGCAAACTCAAAGTATTTATAGACAAGGAATTTCCAAAACCCGAAATATTCTCAAGATATTTTTCATTACTCCACCAAATTCGGTTTTCATAATTCCTTTGAATGCACTGTCCAAAAATAATGATCGAAATCTCCTTAGAAAATCTTTAATTAGCAAATGCACATTACTAATTCATATTTTCCATATATAATTAAAAACCCTTAATTACAAAGATTCTTAACTTATTTAAATTTGATCTTGGGATTTACTTCCTTTTTAGCCGTTAAGGAATATCTTTGAACAAAATAGAATAAGCATTAATGCACCGTGTTCAAAGAGTGACGACATCTTACTCTTGCAAGTCTTTTCCATGCTTGCTCACTTGAAACCAATTTACCACACTTCTAAACAAGTTTAGAATTGGTTTATCTGATTTTCAAGAACTATGTGATTGATCAAGTTCCACTCAATCACAACTCATGGGTTTACGTAACTACCAAAATAAGTTTCAGTTCTACCTCCATGTGAGTATTGTACATAGTTACACTAGCTTACCAAAGATACCGCTGACTAGGTACTAGGATCGGTTCCCCACATATATTTGGTATATAACTTGTATGCACTGCACATGTCCATAGGATCGGTTCCCCTTTCCCAAAAATGTATTGCACATGTTCATAGGATCCCCTTTCTTCCATAAACCTTGTTGTACCTCATACAAGGATCGGTTCCCCTTGTGATGCACTGCACCTCTTACTAGGATCGGTTCCCCTCTTCCGAGTAATAAGTTCAGACATACACAACCCGATCATACCCCAGGTGATTACTTAAGATCGGTTTCACTAATAAAATTCATACCAATACATAAGTCAGGCATCATGTGAATAGTTTTACCAAGAACACAAATAAGTCATGAGCGGTTATACTAATCACACATATTGGTCGTTCATAAGATATGCAATGAAGAACAGCCCCAATAACGCCTAGCGATTTCCTTTTCGGTTCAAAACACATATCATGAACTTACTTCCTTAGAACACATGTGAACATTGTTCCCTAGGATGAAATCCTCACCTCATACCCATGCATAATCACAATAGAATTCATACGATTATATCGATGTCTTATATACAAAGTTTAATGGTTAAGCAAGAAACTTCATATTGTATTCCTTAATAATAGGTATATCTAGAGTGTTCATGCTTCGCAGTTTTATGTTTTCAATATGCACAACTTGAAAGATACGTTAGGGAATGAAACAGTTCAAGTTAAATATCACTAACCTCAAGTGGAATGGTGATGTTGTTGTTGTAGCTCCGCACTTCTTCACTTTTTGAAGTCTTCGCAATACTTGTAATGTCTCACCCTAATACTTTCAAGTTAACCTGTACGTTAGGGAATGAAACAGTTCAAGTAAAATATCACTAACCTCAAGTGGAAGGATGATGTTGTCATTGTAGCACCGCACTTCTTCACTTCTTCAAATCTTCGCAATACTTGGAATGTCTCACCCTAATACTTTCAAGCTAACCCTAAGTTAACTATAGTATATTTAAATCAAGCGACTCTAAAATGAGTTTTGCTTCACTAATATATGACAACCAAACTTGACATACCAACCCTTAGTGGGTTCAACCGAGCAATGCTCTAACAATCTCCCCCTTTTTCAATTTTAGTGACAAAACTCTTATAATCATATGGATAAACAAATTATAAGAATTCATTACACATACGCTTGATTCCCGAATCCATATCACATAACCTGCATTCATTCAATCCTTAAAACGCAACAGCTGCACTATAATAACAAAGCTTATACTCCCTCTAAAGGTGAGCTAGGTATATTTTCAATCCACACATCTTTGTTATCCCATTCATATGATATGTTACTCCCCCTTAGTCTATGCTTTTCCTCATTCGTTGGATAAACGTTCAAGCACCATTGTCCTCTTCCCTAGTGACACCAATCAACCATAAATTGATACCATCATCACTTGTTTACTCCATATATTTCTCCCCCTTTTTGTCACAAAAATGACAAAGAAGCGAACAAATAAAGGACAACACGAAAAGGATCTTACAAATATCAAAATAGACTTGCAACATGTTGAGTCAAGCACGAGGGTTTTACACACCATTTTTGATAACCAATATCAAAACTGAAACTACAAATAATTACGTTTTGATATGTTATCATGGAAATAATTGCCCGAAGCTATTTTCCCAACTAGTTTAGCAGACCAAAAATCAACTAATCAACTTAGTTACTTTGCTAAACTGATTGTATAAATACAACCGCTTCTTTTGATAAGACCAAAACAAAGATAAACTTCATTTTTCTCATCAGGTTCTAATTATCCATATAACTTAGACCTTTAGATTTCAAACAAGCCAAATACTAGGTTAGTTAACTAGCATTTCCTTGTTTAGGCTTTCGACTAGATTTGAATAACCGAAACCTCCACTTTGATAAGTCTAACTAAGATCAGAATTAACTTAGTTTAGCTTATCCGGAATCGAATTGGACTAAACAACTCATCCCGTCAATCATATTCATTCGTTAAGCCATAAATAATTCATACAAACCAATAAATCAACTTGCATAATTATTTACCTCAACTGGATACAATAGAAACAACATATATAAACCAAGGTTTCACTATTGCACCAAAATTTTGTAAGCTTAAACAATTGATACTACACAATAAAGCACAAATAACAATTGTTTTACTTAACTGGAAGCAATTGAATTAACATAGACATTAAAGCACCGCAATTGCACCAAATTTCGTAAGCCTAAACTATTGATATCACACAATAAACCAAGATAACAAAAGTTTTACTTAACCGGACACAATTGAATCACACACACATCTATACATTCATAATGGAATAAACACATCAATTGTACCAACAATTTATTTTAAGCAAAAGCAATATATATATCCAATAAAAATAGGCTTTTCTTAAAATAGGAAAACAATTAACTAACAAGATTGTTACCTCAATTTTACATCCAACTTCTCCAAATATGATTCTATCGCTTTCTTCTTCCGGAAGAATTGATATCGAAATACCATCATGTTGTCATTCTCATGCCAAAAACAAAAGAATAACAACAACAAACCTTTACCATAGAAAGGTTGAAAATCGGTTTTAACAATTGCAAGCAAAAGTTGAAAACCGTCGAAACACATATGCTTTTATGCTAAACCAAAACCGATTCAACATATTGTGACTTTTTCACATATTGTTTCTCTGAGAATCCTCGTGATCCTTTGATAAAGCCTACCAACTTGGGCTAGAACTTAATCTTGCTAAATCAAAAAGTCACCTAAACCATAAGGGTACACAACATATTATGAGATCAAATATCAAGGTAATAAAACCGAAATCAAACATCTCATACACATACATAGCAAATAAATAAACCATTAAAGTACTGGCTATGTAAATCAAAACTATCACAAGAAAAATTATAAATCAAATAACTTTATTCAATAGACTTATACAATCAATGAAAGCAATCAAAAATTGATGTCTGTTTTTTCTAATACAACTCAGTCCTTCATATCAACACCACATGAAGGTAGGTTTCCATTTTCATTTTTCAGCTTGTGAATTTCTTCAAGTAGAAAACCTTGTTGCTTAACCAGAACCTCTTGCAGGTGAGAAATTTTCGAGACGGACTCTGCAAGAGCATGAAGTTCTATCTTTGATTGAACACAAAAGAGTGGCAATGCCTCAATACACCTGATCTTTCTTCAGCGTATTCTCTCTTTCCTTCTTGCTAAGCCAATCTCCCTTTTTGATTTTACCTCTAATCTCAAGAGAACCCCCTGACTTATTTTTAAGATGATCATTCTGATCTATTATCTTTTCATGCAAAGATGTTTGATCCAGGCTCATGGTTCGGACAAGGAAATATATCAAAATGAAAAGGATCTCTTTATATTTCTCATATTTCTGAAAATATAATATATTTACATATACGAATATATCAAATACTTTCAATTACTAGATTTTATTTCCATAATCTAAACAAAATGTGCCTTGATTTCTTCTTCCTCACTCGAATATGGCACACATGGTGAGGAAGGAATTCTAATACCAATTAAGTGGTATCAGTATGAGATTTTCTCTCATTATGGAAATTTGAACAACCCAAGTGTTATTGATCTAGAATCATATGAGAAATTTTCCTTTTGTTACTTCTAACTAGCGAAGTGTCTTGACTTTGGTTGTCAACGCAACTCTTAGCATTTTTGTTCTTGAGACAGTTTATGCATCTTATCTTATCTTTCCCTTTACTATTAGATGATTTAATAACATCGGAAGACATGTCCATTCTTAAAATGGGTAAATCCCTAATGGAGGAGGAAGAAATAAGATTGACAACTAATGCAAAATTACACTACACCAAATTTAGTGATTAGCAACGATAACTGGCAATTGCAAAACGGGGTCGCAACAGTTTAGATCTGTTACGAAAGTCGATGTTGCAGTTTTTCACAACGGCTACATTTCCGTTGCAAATTTTCAGTCGCAACAGTTCGAAACTGTTGCAATGTCAAAAGTTAGCAACAGTTTAAAACTGTTGCGAATTAGAAGGACGCAACCTTTTTGAGCTGTTGCGAACTGAAAGATCGCAACAGATTTTGACAGTTGCGAATGTTTTGCAACGTCAAAAAAATAGTGGTTTTGACCGGTCAAAACCAGGTCAAGATTAGAGTTTCCAGTAACAAAATCAAGTCACCCCTGTTTATTTAGAAATCAAATTAATCTAAAAAAATAATTATTTCTTAATGTTAATTCACCATAACATACCATGATGAACTCCATACACACAAAAGTAAGAATCACATCACTAAATATAGCTAAAAACATTTCTTAAGTCCCAATGACATACAAATTTTGTGTGTAGTATCAAAAGAATGACATCCAATAAAATGATGAACATAGAGAAGAACCTTGAATTTTTCCAAAGAGATTCGTTAAACTTCCTTCCTAGCTCTGACATCAAGCATGCGAGACCACCAATTACTTTCTCATCTCCACTAGCATTCTTTACTTACTGCCTGCAGAAAATAATTAAAGGAAAAACACATGTCATTTACATTTCAGTTAGAATAATTGAAGGAAAAACAACAAGTTAACAATAAATTACCACATGTTTGTCCTTCTTTGCCTCCCCTTCAGCTTTTCTTTCGCTCACCTATTCAGTAAGTTCCATAGAAGAAGCTCCTTGTGCCCTGTAAGAAAAATTATGCATTAATAATAATAAATTGAAGATAAGAAATAGAATGTCACCTTGGCATGGTAGTGTTGCTTCCATTAAGGAAAAGACTTTCAACCTACATAAAAAGAAAGATATTAAGAATATCAGTTCGTCATCGGTCCAGCTTAACTGTAATGTTTTTCTCTATTTCTTTCCCTTTTCTCATATAGGTAAATACAACGTCCAGCATCTCAATTAGCTAAAAAACCTTGTAATTGTCTAGTCACAAATGGACTGTTGTATGCATTTTGCATGCATCCCTATGGAATTCTTAAGGCAAATCATAGTATCCTATGCATAGTTTGGGCCAATACTTAACATATCTAAGTGTAAGCAATAAATGTAGGGTTTGAGGGAATTTAACTTAACAGGTTAACTACCACAAGATATAAGTTGAACTGACCTGCTCAATGTGCTCAAGCTCCTGCTGATAGTCATCCTCTGTGTATTCTAACTGCTCAAACTGAGCCCGTCTATCAGCTGCATACAAATATCCCAGAAACTATGTCTATAATCTATATAAAATGCAATAGAAATGAAGCGAACTGGTTACCGAAATTCCCAGGGTTGTCAAAACATTCAGCAACTCGCAGTGCAAACTCACAACCTGGTGCAGGATACTACTTATTCTACAATAGAGCAACAAAAATAAGACACCAAAAATCAAACAGGAGCATCAGCAACAAGTCCAACAATGTTCCATATATAAGAAGAGGAAAAAGACAGTAAGGATACAAGCTAGTTACAGATTAAAGTCAAACAGTTTGACAAAGTGAACGATAACTTAAACTTAAAAAAAAACTAAGGTAACAACAATTTCAGGTACAACACAACAAGCACAGAGATAGAGGAATAAAACACATACATGGGCTTTAAGGTGGTCATTCAATGCAGACAGTAAGGATACAAGCTACCAATGAAATTCCCATTTGTAGCCTTGAGAACACCCAAGCAATAAACGGTTAATTTCTGCACATTTAGAGATCATTGATCAATAAGTATTTGTATAACTTAAAAAAAAAGGTCTACAGGTATAACGGGAACTTGAAGTCTTACCGCATTAGTCTTTATCGGAACCACTGGATTATAAGCACTGAATTTACTTCCACTATTCATGATTAAAGCCACATTTGAAGCTTTTAATATACGAGCTTCAGCTGAATCTGTGCTGCACGCGTGCATAGTTCAAAGACAGTAAACATCTGAGTAAGAAAAGATGTCATGAATGCATACATATATAGAATAAAAAAATAGTTGAGAGTATAAGCTAGCTTGGGTTAGCCTTCCCTTGCATTGAAGTTGGCTCTTTCAACCAAACTTATGCTAAATTCTGTAAAAATTACTGTTCAGATTTAAATTGAAAATTAAACATATAAACAGGTAATTAAACCTACAACAATTGAAATCTAGCTTATAGTACCCAAACAAACGAACAAATAATATGAAATTCAAAATTTTAGCTACCTATGTATCTCAAATTAGTGAGAGAAAAAAATCCATAGGTCACGGATTGGATAACTACTTGGCTTTCTTAGTTCATATCAAGAATCAATCTTATTATAGAATTCCCTTGTATGGGTATTCAGATTCAGAGAGAAAATGATCGAAACCCATGTCAGTGACAAGATTAACCTCATAAAATGAAGAACCAAAACAGAGGCCTGTGGAAATATGATCAAATGTTGATGAAGCTAGTACTAGAAATTTGTCACATTAAAAGCCTTTTCGAGCCCCGCTCGAAACCTGGTAGTGGACAACAAAGAGATTGTAGATCAGTAAAATCAAGAAAGCAAAATTACTCATTTAGCTAAATTGAAGAGAAGGGGAGAGATTGGTATGAGACATGAGATACTCTTTAGACTCCAAATCACTAATTATAGTTTTAGAGTGTTAATGGAGTTAGGTTTCAACATATTCTGTTTCAAACAATCATAAAAAACTGAACCAAAATCACAACCCACATCCATAAATCAGAACTTCAGTTTTGTGAATACAAGAGATTAACAGAACTATTACCATGCTGATGATTTGAGCAGTGGGGTTTATCTACCTGAAATTCAGATTAAATTCTACAAAATCAAAAGTACAAGACCTGTTGTTGTTTTTCTTACCACAGACTGTTTGAAGGTGTGAACCATATAGAGATCGATAGGTTCTTTCCTTAAAAGATCAACCTGGACCTAAACAAAAAACAAAACCCAAAGGAGAATCAAAATCAAAAACCATTTTGATTTTGTAGAAATGATAAGAAGATTAATTTAAAGCACTACGAATTGTATACCTCATCGTAGCATCTTCCATAAATCCTACCAAAAAGCACCAATTTCATAAAACAATAAAAATCAGAATTAAGTCATAAAACAAAAACACATCCCTAAATCATGGTAATAAACAATATCCAGAACCTATAATACTCTAAAATTGAAACTTAATTGTTTCTTACCAAGTATGGTTTGATGAAGATGACTCCTTGAGAAATTGAAAACCCTAACCATGCTGCAACAAAGAGCCATACACTAAATCAAATCAATCAGCGATATCAAACTAGGGATTTCAAGAAATTTTTCGGTTTTAAGAAAACCCTAACCTTATAATATCGAATAACTCCTCAGCTGCAACTTTATCTGTGATTCAACATCGTCGTTAGGGTTTTTACTTGAGAAAGATCAGATCTACAGATTCAATAATCTTTTCGTATATAGAGAGTAAAGAGAAGAGATTCAGTGGTGGTGGTTGTGAGTGATGGCAGCTACAAATCTAGGGTTTTGCTGGAGAAAGAAAGAGGAAGAAAGGGAAGTGAGAGTGAGAACGAGATTTCTTTCGATAATAGTAATAGGTAGCCGAGTCAGTTTTGATCTGAATGGGCTGAATAGTCAACTAGACCGAGTCAGCTAAAGAGTATGGGCAGACACACAAATCTTTCACACACGTACATTAGGATTTAGTTGCGAATCGCAACTAAATCAAACAGTTGCGAGTTTCGTAACTGTTTGAATCTGTTGCGAATTTTTTGCAACTGAAATTAACAACTGAATATTCGCAACAGCCTCAAATCTGTTGCGAATCTGAGTTGTTAAACCCCAAATTTGGTGTAGTGTTAGCTATTTCCTCTTCTTCGGAATCATATGAATCAGAGGTCTCATCATGAGTCACATCCAATGCCTTACTTCCAAGATACTTTTTGCGATTGGGAATGAGTCTTTAGCAATATGACCAAACCCTTTAAACTTGAAGCATTGTGGATGATATTCATCATCTTCTTCACGTTCCTTTTGAAATGAACTCGATCATGTGGTCGATAAGATTGGTGAGTATCCTTGATGAATATCTTATTTTTTGATATTAAGAGATGTCTAAACTGTCTAATAATCAAAGATATTGATTCTTGATTTCATCATCGAGTTTCTGCAATCTATTCATCTGAATCATCCAACTGTCTATTCCTTTCCATTGGAACTTTAGGAATTTTTTCATCTTTAAAAGCAATTATTTTATTTTGAATAGACTGTGATTCATGATCAAAGATCTTTAACTTTCCAATGAGTGTACTTCGTGAGAGAGTTGAAAGATCATTCGCCTCTATGATTGCATGCTTCTTAAAATCGTATCTTGGTAGCAACGATCTGAGAATTTTGCACACTATATCCTTTTCAGAAATAGTCTTTCCTAGATAGAAAGATGCATTACTTATCTCAGAGAGTTTAAGATGAAACTCTTCAAAAGTTTCGTTGTCATCCATTCGAAGGTTTTCCCAATCAGGCGTAATAGTTTGAAGTCTAGCTTCCTTCTTTGATGTGTTTCATTCGAACACGATTTGAAGATTATCCCAAGTTTCTTTCGAAGTTTGACATGTTGATACATGATGTTGTAGATCACGGCTTACAGCATGTATTATAGCATTCAAACCATCTGAATTCTGGTTAGCTAGTGCCTTTTCTTCGTTCGAAAAATCTACTAGGCGTTTAAGCTTAGTATCCGAATTTTCTATCTTTGGAAGAATATAACCATCGACGACTAATAGCCAAGTATTAAAGTTTCGTGATTCAAGAAAAGATCGCATAGAAGATTTCCACCATAGATAGTTTGTTCCGTCAAATCTTGGTTGTACGTTAATTGAAGTCGATTCGTGAGAACTCGAGTTTATTCTTATAGGATGGATCGCACCAAACACAGATTGTTAGATCTTTTCGTGTTTTCCTGCTCTGATACCAAATTGAAAAGGCGAGGGTGCCCCAATTATACCTCAAGCTATAACTTTTCCTTCCTATAAGTTCTTTCCCAGAAATTGATTGTCTATGGACTGAGTCGAGACAATGTAACAAATCGGTTCACACTTTGTGTGATCGTCTATGGATACAAGATCGAGGCAATACAACAACAAAGTGTATTTACTTGATACAAAGGTTCGGACTTAACCAAACTCAATAGGATTCACGTATCAACTAAATAGGAATTAACGTTTGTGCAATTTACTTTAATTATAATAAAAGAATTATAATGCGGAAATATAAAGTAAATGACACGATCTGGGACCTACGTAATTGATTACTCTCGTGGATTAAGCCGCTATACAAAATAAGACAACTTCGTATAGTTGAGACCAAGCAACTAAACCTATAGTTCACCTAGTTCCGGCTATATTCCCATGCCTCCAACCTGTAAACAAGTCACGTACTTGGACAAATTCCTTTGGTTCGTATTCCAAACAGTAAAGGAATAACAAATATGTTTGGTATCAACTCTCTTCAACCAAGTGATATGAGTTGCGCAAAGTTTCCCTTGTTTATCTCAACATAAACTCCTTTGCCAGGTTCCAAGATCTATCTTATGTCCAAATGCCCAAAGGCAATCGCTAAGATTAAGCCAACAACACTCTTCAATCAAGTGATATGTGTTGATGCCGATATTCCTCAATTAATCAATCCAATCTACCACAAGGATAAACCGATTATTAATTGGATCCTCTTTTCCAAAACAAGTATTATGCACACCAAAGATTATAAAAACAACCAAGTAAGAAATCTTCAATATCTTCTTCGTCTTCAAATCTTCTTAGATCTTCAATAAACACTTGCACACAATCATTTGAATCTCTTGTGATCAATCACGCACAAAATGCAGTCTGTTAACAATGTATTATCACAAGAACGTCTTCAGATCTAACAACAGAGTCTAAAGATCCCCGTCGAAACCTTGAACTAGTTTGAGTGAATCTTATATCGTAAGAGAAGATTCTCAAGCATAAACAAACTAGGTGCAATCAATATTCAACCACTGTTAGTCAATCAAATCAATACGAAAACTAAAGATAAACCGCAATATCTAGCTTCCCACCAACGGGTCGCGCTAGAACTTCTCAATCCCAAAGAAGACTTTATATTGAGTGGTCATAATAGATTTCACCTAATTAGATTACTCTCCTCTCCGATAGGCGCCTCACCAGTAACAAAGATAAAAGAGTAAGTCTAATGTTACGCAGGATTAGTTTGCTAGAAATGCAAACTCAAAGTATTTATAGACAAGGAAGTTTGGACACCAAGGAATTTCCAAAACCGAAAATATTTTCAAGATATTTTTCATTACTCCACCAAATTCGGTTTTCATAATTCCTGTGAATGCATTGTCCAAAACTGATGATCGAAATCTCCTTGGAAAATCTTTAATTAGCAAATGCACATTACTAATTCTTATTTTCCATATATAATTAAAAACCCTTAATTAAAAAGATTCTTAACATATTTAAATTCGATATTGGGATTTACTTCCTTCTTAGCCGTTAATGATTATCTTTGAACAAAATAGAATAAGCATTAATGCACCGTGTTCAAAGAGTGACGACATCTTACTCTTGCAAGTCATTTCCATTCTTGCTCACTTGAAACCGATTTACCACACTTCCAAACAAGTTTATAATTGGTTCATCTGACTTTCAAGAACTATGTGATTGATCAAGTTCCACTCAATCACAACTCATGGGTTTACGGTTCTACCAAAACAAATTTCGGTTCTACCTCCGTGTGAGTACTGTACATGTCCATAGGATACAACTGACTAGGTACTAGGATCGGTTCCCTACATATATTTGGTATCTTACTTGTATGCACTGCACATTTCCATAGGATCGGTTCCCCCTTCCCAAAAACGTGTTGCACATGTTCATAGGATCGGTTCCCCTTTTTTCCATAAACCTTGATGTACCTCATACAAGGATTGGTTCCCCTTGGGATGCACTGCACCTATTACTAGGATCGGTTCCCCTCTTCCCAGTAATAAGTTCAGACATACACAACCCGATCATACCCCAGGTGATTACTTAAGATCGGTTTCACTAATAAAGGTATAAAGATATGCATAGATTTCAGTGATCTAAACACTACCTGCCCAAAGGATAGCTTCTCGTTACCAAACATACCGCAGATGGTGGAATCAACATTAGGATACAAACGGCTTTCGTTGATGGATGCTTATTTAGGTTATAACCAAATTCCCCTTGCAGAAGAAGATCAAGAACACACAACTTTTTTTCGCTCCAAGAGGATTGTATTGTTATACCAGGATGCCATTTGGATTGAAGAACGCGGGAGCAACATATCAACGGATGGTGGAGAAGATCTTTGAAAAATGGGTGCATACCAATTCGGAGGTTTATGTTGACGATATGCTGGTGAAAACTAAAGAATCAGGAGATCATGTGGAAGACTTACGAGAAAATTTTGAGCAAATGAGAAAATACAAGATGAAGATAAATCCTGTGAAATGCATATTCGGGGTAGAATCAGTGAAGTTCTTAGGGCACATTGTATCAGAGAAAAGAATTTAAGTAGATCCAGCTAAGGTTCAAGCCATATTGGACATGCCATCACCCGCAACGGTAAAAGACGTGTAGAAGTTGAATGGACAATTGGCAGTTTTGGGAAGATTTATTTCTAGATCTTCGGATAAATGCAAACATTTCTTTGATATTTTGAAGAAAGGGGCTAAGTTTGCATGGACTCAAGAGTGTGAGCGGGCATTGCAAAATATAAAGGAACACCTCATTAATCTGTCCATCCTTCAAAAACCAGAACTTGGAGAAGAGTTGTTGATCTGTCTCGCGACTACACCAAATGCAATAAGTACAATGTTACTTCATTTAGATGAAGGAGTTGAAAAACCGGTCTATTATGTCAGCAAGACTCTCAATGCAGCTGAAAGAAATTATCCAAAAATTGAAAAGCTAATATTGGCTTTAGTATATACATCAGAGAAGTTATGAACTTATTTTCAGACTCACAAGATTAAGGTTTTAACCAGAATTCCAATATAGTCAAATTTGAAGAATACTAAGAGAGTTGAAAGATGGAATACCCGAATTGATCAATATGGGTTAAAATACGAAGTCACACATAGTAGCAGAGTTTTTAGCCGAATTCCCATTAGAAGAAGACGAGGGAGTAGAAGAGATTATGGAGATAGATGAAGATCGCCCGGATCCAACATATTTTCTGAAATAAAATCACCCGAGGAGATGGGAAATATTTGTAGATGGAGCGTCCAATAGTGCATGAGGAGGCATGATAATCGTATTTACTTCGCCAGGAGGAGCAAGAACAGTTTTCTGCTTTCAGTTGGAGTATAAGTCAACTAACAATGAAACATAATATGAAGCAGTTATACAAGCTTTAAGACTAGCTATCGAAATGAAGCTGGACGAAATAAGGATAACCATTGATTCGTAGTTGGTGTTCAGACATATAGAAGGAAGATATCAAGCAAATAATGTAGTGATGAATAGATACCTACAGCTCGTGAAAGAATACTCCATGAAAATACCAAACATAATCTGGAGGCAAGTGAGTAGAGATAATAACAGACATGCTGACGCATTAGCCTTCATAGCTTAAATGTTTATGAAAAGGCGAGGGTACCCCAATTATACCTCAAGCTATAAATTTTCCTTCCTATAAGTCATGTCCCCGAAAGTGATTGTCTATGGACTGAGTCGAGACAATGCAACAAATTGGTTCACACTTTATGTGATCGTCTATGGATACAAGATCGAGACAATAAAACAACAAAGTGTGTTTACTTGATACAAAGGTTCGGACTTAACCAAACTCAATAGGATTCACGTATCAAGTAAATAGAAATTAACGTTTGTGCAATTTACTTTAATTATAATAAAACAATTATAATGCGTAAATATAAAGTAAATGACACAGGAAGATTTTGTTAACAAGGAAACCGCAAATGTAGAAAAACCCCGGGACGTAGTCCAGAATTGAATACTCTCATGATTAAGCCGCAATACAAAATAAGACAACTTCATTATAGTTGAAACCAAGCAACTAAACCTATAGTTCACCTAGCTCCATCTGTATTCCCACGCCTCCAACCTGTAAACAATTCACGTACTTGGACCAATTTCTTTGGTTCGTATTCCAAACAGTAAAGGAACAAAAAAGTTGTTTGGTATATGTAGGATCAGAATATTGTCACAACAATATTCCTGCGAAATAAACAACAGTTCTGCGAGACGTGTTTACGATACATCAATGACATTCTGCGAAACATCTCAAGGTGACGTAAGGAATGACATATCGGATGAAAACGACATAAACATGGGAAGAGTGTGACATTTCTGCGATGAATCTATAAAACCTACGAAAGATTAAGGCGGTGCCACTTGCGATTTATCGCATGAACCTTGATCCGAAGTTAAAGGGAATCTTAGTTGTAAGTGAGTTGTCATGGGCTGTAATCCTCTATGTAAACCCCTATATAAAGGAAATGAATAGTTCGAGAGAGAGATGAATTTTTGAGTGCTAAGAAAGTTTTTTTAGAGAGAGAAAATATTATTAAGTGTTCTGTGTTCTTGATTTCTGTAATATCTTAAGATCATATTAATAAAAAGTGTCTTTAATCTTCAAATTATGTCATAAATATTGATAAATTCTTGAGTAGGGTGTAGTGTGGGAATTCCTGCAACTACAGTATCAACTCTATTCAACCAAGTGATATGAGTTGCGCAAAGGTTCCCTTGTTTATCTTAACATAAACTCCTTTTCCAGGTTCCAAGATCTATCTTATGTTCAAGTGCCCAAAGGAAATCGCTAAGATTAAGCCAACAACACTCTTCAACCAAGTGATATGTGTTGATTCCGATCTTCCTCAATTAATCAATCCAATCTACCACAAGGATAAAACGATTATTAATTGGATCCTCTTTTTCCCAAAAAAGTATTGTGCACACCAAAGATTGTACAATCCAAGTTAGAAATCTTCAATATCTTCTTTGTCTTCAAATCTTATTATATCTTCAATAAACACCTGCACACAACTACTTGAATCTCTTGTCATCAATCACACACAGAACGGAGTCTATTAACAATAGACTACCACAAGATCGTCTTTAGATCTAACAACAGTCTAAAGATCCTTGTCGAAACCTTGAACTATTTTGAGTGAATCTTATATCAGAAGAGAAGATTCTCAAGCATAAACAAACTAGGTGCAATCAAAGTTCAACCACCTTTAGTCAATAAAATTAATACAAAAACTAAAGATAAACCGCAATATCTAGTTTCCCACCAACGGGTCGCGCTAGAGCTTCTCAATCCCAAATATTTCACCTAATTAGATTACTCTCCTTTACAATAGGCGGCTTCACCAGTAACAAAGGCAAAAGAGTAAGTTTAGGTTCGCAGATTTGTTTGCAAGAAATGCAAACTCAAAGTATTTATAGACAAGGAATTTCCAAAACCCGAAATATTCTCAAGATATTTTTCATTACTCCACCAAATTCGGTTTTCATAATTCCTGTGAATGCACTGTCCAAAAATAATGATCGAAATCTCCTTAGAAAATCTTTAATTAGCAAATGCACATTACTAATTCGTATTTTCCATATATAATTAAAAACCCTTAATTACAAAGATTCTTAACTTATTTAAATTTGATCTTGGGATTTACTTCCTTTTTAGCCATTAAGGAATATCTTTGAACAAAATAGAATAAGCATTAATGCACCGTGTTCAAAGAGTGACGACATCTTACTCTTGCAAGTCTTTTCCATGCTTGCTCACTTGAAACCAATTTACCACACTTCTAAACAAGTTTAGAATTGGTTTATCTGATTTTCAAGAACTATGTGATTGATCAAGTTCCACTCAATCACAACTCATGGGTTTACGTAACTACCAAAATAAGTTTCAGTTTTATCTCCATGTGAGTATTGTACATAGTTACACTAGCTTACCAAAGATACCGCTGACTAGGTACTAGGATCGGTTCCCCACATATATTTGGTATATAACTTGTATGCACTGCACATGTCCATAGGATCGGTTCCCCTATCCCAAAAATGTATTGCACATGTTCATAGGATCCCCTTTCTTCCATAAACCTTGTTGTACCTCATACAAGGATCGGTTCCCCTTGTGATGCACTGCACCTCTTACTAGGATCGGTTCCCCTCTTCCGAGTAATAAGTTCAGACATACACAACCCGATCATACCCCAGGTGATTACTTAAGATCGGTTTCACTAATAAAAGTCATACCAATACATAAGTCAGGCATCATGTGAATAGTTTTACCAAGAACACAAACAAGTCATGAGCGGTTATACTAATCACACATATTGGTCGTTCATAAGATATGCAATGAAGAACATCCCCAATAACGCCTAGAGATTTCCTTTTCGGTTCAAAACACATATCATGAACTTACTTCCTTAGAACACATGTGAACATTGTTCCCTAGGATGAAATCCTCACCTCATACCCATGCATAATCACAATAGAATTCATACGATTATGTCGATGTCTTATATACAAAGTTTAATGGTTAAGCAAGAAACTTCATATTGTATTCCTTAATAATATGTATATCTAGAGTGTTCATGCTTCGCAGTTTTATGTTTTCAATATGCACAACTTGAAAGATACGTTAGGGAATGAAACAGTTCAAGTTAAATATCACTAACCTCAAGTGGAATGGTGATGTTGTTGTTGTAGCTCCGCACTTCTTCACTTTTTGAAGTCTTCGCAATACTTGTAATGTCTCACCCTAATACTTTCAAGTTAACCTGTACGTTAGGGAATGAAACAGTTCAAGTCAAATATCACTAACCTCAAGTGGAAGGATGATGTTGTCATTGTAGCACCGCACTTCTTCACTTCTTCAAATCTTCGCAATACTTGGAATGTCTCACCCTAATACTTTCAAGCTAACCCTAAGTTAACTATAGTATATTTAAATCAAGCGACTCTAAAATGAGTTTTGCTTCACTAATATATGACAACCAAACTTGACATACCAACCCTTAGTGGGTTCAACCGAGCAATGCTCTAACAATCTCCCCCTTTTTCAATTTTAGTGACAAAACTCTTATAATCATATGGATAAACAAATTATAAGAATTCATTACACATACGCTTGATTCCCGAATCCATATCACATAACCTGCATTCATTCAATCCTTAAAAACGCAACAGCTGCACTATAATAACAAAGCTTATACTCCCCCTAAAGGTGAGCTAGGTATATTTTCAATCCAAACATCTTTGTTATCCCATTCATATGATATGTTACCCCCCCTTAGTCTATGCTTTTCCTCATTTGTTGGATAAACGTTCAAGCACCATTGTCCTCTTCCCTAGTGACACCAATCAACCATAAATTGATACCATCATCACTTGTTTACTCCATATATTTCTCCCCCTTTTTGTCACAAAAATGACAAAGAAGCGAACAAATAAAGGACAACACGAAAAGGATCTTACAAATATCAAAATAGACTTGCAACCTGCTGAGTCAAGCACGAGGGTTTTACACACCATTTTTGATAACCAATATCAAAACTGAAACTACAAATAATTACGTTTTGATATGTTATCATGGAAATAATTGCCCGAAGCTATTTTCCCAACTAGTTTAGCAGACCAAAAATCAACTAATCAACTTAGTTACTTTGCTAAACTGATTGTATAAATACAACCGCTTCTTTTGATAAGACCAAAACAAAGATAAACTTCATTTTTCTCATTAGGTTCTAATTATCCATATAACTTAGACCTTTAGATTTCAAACAAGCCAAATACTAGGTTAGTTAACTAGCATTTCCTTGTTTAGGCTTTCGACTAGATTTGAATAACCGAAACCTCCACTTTGATAAGTCTAACTAAGATCAGAATTAACTTAGTTTAGCTTATCCGGAATCGAATTGGACTAAACAACTCATCCCGTCAATCATATTCATTCGTTAAGCCATAAATAATTCATACAAACCAATAAATCAACTTGCATAATTATTTACCTCAACTGGATACAATAGAAACAACATATATAAACCAAGGTTTCACTATTGCACCGAAATTTTGTAAGCTTAAACAATTGATACTACACAATAAAGCACAAATAACAATTGTTTTACTTAACTGGAAGCAATTGAATTAACATAGACATTAAAGCACCGCAATTGCACCAAATTTCGTAAGCCTAAACTATTGATATCACACAATAAACCAAGATAACAAAAGTTTTACTTAACCGGACACAATTGAATCACACACACATCTATACATTCATAATGGAATAAACACATCAATTGTACCAACAATTTATTTTAAGCAAAAGCAATATATATATCCAATAAAAATAGGCTTTTCTTAAAATAGGAAAACAATTAACTAACAAGATTGTTACCTCAATTTTACATCCAACTTCTCCAAATATGATTCTATCGCTTTCTTCTTCCGGAAGAATTGATATCGAAATACCATCATGTTGTCATTCTCATGCCAAAAACAAAAGAATAACAACAACAAACCTTTACCATAGAAAGGTTGAAAATCGGTTTTAACAATTGCAAGCAAAAGTTGAAAACCGTCGAAACACATATGCTTTTATGCTAAACCAAAACCGATTCAACATATTGTGACTTTTTCACATATTGTTTCTACAGGAATCCCTCGTGATCCTTTGATAAATCCTACCAACTTGGGCTAGAACTTAATCTTGCTAAATCAAAAAGTCACCTAAACCATAAGGGTACACAACATATTATGAGATCAAATATCAAGGTAATAAAACCGAAATCAAACATCTCATACACATACATAGCAAATAAATAAACCATTAAAGTACTGGCTATGTAAATCAAAACTATCACAAGAAAAATTATAAATCAAATAACTTTATTCAATAGACTTATACAATCAATGAAAGCAATCAAAAATTGATGTCTGTTTTTTCTAATACAACTCAGTCCTTCATATCAACACCACATGAAGGTAGGTTTCCATTTTCATTTTTCAGCTTGTGAATTTCTTCAAGTAGAAAACCTTGTTGCTTAACCAGAACCTCTTGCAGGTGAGAAATTTTCGAGACGGACTCTGCAAGAGCATGAAGTTCTATCTTTGATTGAACACAAAAGAGTGGCAATGCCTCAATACACTGATCTTTCTTCAGCGTATTCTCTCTTTCCTTCTTGCTAAGCCAATCTCCCTTTTTGATTTTACCTCTAATCTCAAGAGAACCCCCTGACTTATTTTTAAGATGATCATTCTGATCTATTATCTTTTCATGCAAAGATGTTTGATCCAGGCTCATGGTTCGGACAAGGAAATATATCAAAATGAAAAGGATCTCTTTATATTTCTCATATTTCTGAAAATATAATATATTTACATATACGAATATATCAAATACTTTCAATTACTAGATTTTATTTCCATAATCTAAACAAAATGTGCCTTGATTTCTTCTTCCTCACTCGAATATGGCACACATGGTGAGGAAGGAATTCTAATACCAATTAAGTGGTATCAGTATGAGATTTTCTCTCATTATGGAAATTTGAACAACCCAAGTGTTATTGATCTAGAATCATATGAGAAATTTTCCTTTTGTTACTTCTAACTAGCTAAGTGTCTTGACTTTGGTTGTCAACGCAACTCTTAGCATTTTTGTTCTTGAGGCAGGTTTATGCATCTTATCTTATCTTTCCCTTTACTATTAGATGATTTAATAACATCGGAAGACATGTCCATTCTTAAAATGGGTAAATCCCTAATGGAGGAGGAAGAAATAAGATTGACAACTAATGCAAAATTACACTACACCAAATTTAGTGATTAGCAACGATAACTGGCAATTGCAAAACGGGGTCGCAACAGTTTAGATCTGTTACGAAAGTCGATGTTGCAGTTTTTCACAACGGCTACATTTCCGTTGCAAATTTTCAGTCGCAACCGTTCGAAACTGTTGCAATGTCAAAAGTTAGCAACAGTTTAAAACCGTTGCGAATTAGAAGGACGCAACCTTTTTGAGCTGTTGCGAACTGAAAGATCGCAACAGATTTCGACAGTTGCGAATGTTTTGCAACGTCAAAAAAATAGTGGTTTTGACCGGTCAAAACCAGGTCAAGATTAGAGTTTCCAGTAACAAAATCAAGTCACCCCTGTTTATTTAGAAATCAAATTAATCTAAAAAAATAATTATTTCTTAATGTTAATTCACCATAACATACCATGATGAACTCCATACACACAAAAAGTAAGAATCACATCACTAAATATAGCTAAAAACATTTCTTAAGTCCCAATGACATACAAATTTTGTGTGTAGTATCAAAAGAATGACATCCAATAAAATGATGAACATAGAGAAGAACCTTGAATTTTTCCAAAGAGATTCGTTAAACTTCCTTCCTAGCTCTGACATCAAGCATGCGAGACCACCAATTACTTTCTCATCTCCACTAGCATTCTTTACTTACTGCCTGCAGAAAATAATTAAAGGAAAAACACATGTCATTTACATTTCAGTTAGAATAATTGAAGGAAAAACAACAAGTTAACAATAAATTACCACATGTTTGTCCTTCTTTGCCTCCCCTTCAGCTTTTCTTTCGCTCACCTATTCAGTAAGTTCCATAGAAGAAGCTCCTTGTGCCCTGTAAGAAAAATTATGCATTAATAATAATAAATTGAAGATAAGAAATAGAATGTCACCTTGGCATGGTAGTGTTGCTTCCATTAAGGAAAAGACTTTCAACCTACATAAAAAGAAAGATATTAAGAATATCAGTTCGTCATCGGTCCAGCTTAACTGTAATGTTTTTCTCTATTTCTTTCCCTTTTCTCATATAGGTAAATACAACGTCCAGCATCTCAATTAGCTAAAAAACCTTGCAATTGTCTAGTCACAAATGGACTGTTGTATGCATTTTGCATGCATCCCTATGGAATTCTTAAGGCAAATCATAGTATCCTATGCATAGTTTGGGCCAATACTTAACATATCTAAGTGTAAGCAATAAATGTAGGGTTTGAGGGAATTTAACTTAACAGGTTAACTACCACAAGATATAAGTTGAACTGACCTGCTCAATGTGCTCAAGCTCCTGCTGATAGTCATCCTCTGTGTATTCTAACTGCTCAAACTGAGCCCGTCTATCAGCTGCATACAAATATCCCAGAAACTAAGTCTATAATCTATATAAAATGCAATAGAAATGAAGCGAACTGGTTACCGAAATTCCCAGGGTTGTCAAAACATTCAGCAACTCGCAGTGCAAACTCACAACCTGGTGCAGGATACTACTTATTCTACAATAGAGCAACAAAAATAAGACACCAAAAATCAAACAGGAGCATCAGCAACAAGTCCAACAATGTTCCATATATAAGAAGAGGAAAAAGACAGTAAGGATACAAGCTAGTTACAGATTAAAGTCAAACAGTTTGACAAAGTGAACGATAACTTAAACTTAAAAAAAAAACTAAGGTAACAACAATTTCAGGTACAACACAACAAGCACAGAGATAGAGGAATAAAACACATACATGGGCTTTAAGGTGGTCATTCAATGCAGACAGTAAGGATACAAGCTACCAATGAAATTCCCATTTGTAGCCTTGAGAACACCCAAGCAATAAACGGTTAATTTCTGCACATTTAGAGATCATTGATCAATAAGTATTTGTATAACTTAAAAAAAAAAGGTCTACAGGTATAACGGGAACTTGAAGTCTTACCGCATTAGTCTTTATCGGAACCACTGGATTATAAGCACTGAATTTACTTCCACTATTCATGATTAAAGCCACATTTGAAGCTTTTAATATACGAGCTTCAGCTGAATCTGTGCTGCACGCGTGCATAGTTCAAAGACAGTAAACATCTGAGTAAGAAAAGATGTCATGAATGCATACATATATAGAATAAAAAAATAGTTGAGAGTATAAGCTAGCTTGGGTTAGCCTTCCCTTGCATTGAAGTTGGCTCTTTCAACCAAACTTATGCTAAATTCTGTAAAAATTACTGTTCAGATTTTTAAATTGAAAATTAAACATATAAACAGGTAATTAAACCTACAACAATTGAAATCTAGCTTATAGTACCCAAACAAACGAACAAATAATATGAAATTCAAAATTTTAGCTACCTATGTATCTCAAATTAGTGAGAGAAAAAAATCCATAGGTCACGGATTGGATAACTACTTGGCTTTCTTAGTTCATATCAAGAATCAATCTTATTATAGAATTCCCTTGTATGGGTATTCAGATTCAGAGAGAAAATGATCGAAACCCATGTCAGTGACAAGATTAACCTCATAAAATGAAGAACCAAAACAGAGGCCTGTGAAAATATGATCAAATGTTGATGAAGCTAGTACTAGAAATTTGTCACATTAAAAGCCTTTTCGAGCCCCGCTCGAAACCTGGTAGTGGACAACAAAGAGATTGTAGATCAGTAAAATCAAGAAAGCAAAATTACTCATTTAGCTAAATTGAAGAGAAGGGGAGAGATTGGTATGAGACATGAGATACTCTTTAGACTCCAAATCACTAATTATAGTTTTAGAGTGTTAATGGAGTTAGGTTTCAACATATTCTGTTTCAAACAATCATAAAAAACTGAACCAAAATCACAACCCACATCCATAAATCAGAACTTCAGTTTTGTGAATACAAGAGATTAACAGAATTATTACCATGCTGATGATTTGAGCAGTGGGGTTTATCTACCTGAAATTCAGATTAAATTCTACAAAATCAAAAGTACAAGACCTGTTGTTGTTTTTCTTACCACAGACTGTTTGAAGGTGTGAACCATATAGAGATCGATAGGTTCTTTCCTTAAAAGATCAACCTGGACCTAAACAAAAAAACAAAACCCAAAGGAGAATCAAAATCAAAAACCATTTTGATTTTGTAGAAATGATAAGAAGATTAATTTAAAGCACTACGAATTGTATACCTCATCGTAGCATCTTCCATAAATCCTACCAAAAAGCACCAATTTCATAAAACAATAAAAATCAGAATTAAGTCATAAAACAAAAACACATCCCTAAATCATGGTAATAAACAATATCCAGAACCTATAATACTCTAAAATTGAAACTTAATTGTTTCTTACCAAGTATGGTTTGATGAAGATGACTCCTTGAGAAATTGAAAACCCTAACCATGCTGCAACAAAGAGCCATACACTAAATCAAATCAATCAGCGATATCAAACTAGGGATTTCAAGAAATTTTTCGGTTTTAAGAAAACCCTAACCTTATAATATCGAATAACTCCTCAGCTGCAACTTTATCTGTGATTCAACATCGTCGTTAGGGTTTTTACTTGAGAAAGATCAGATCTACAGATTCAATAATCTTTTCGTATATAGAGAGTAAAAGAGAAGAGATTCAGTGGTGGTGGTTGTGAGTGATGGCAGCTACAAATCTAGGGTTTTGCTGGAGAAAGAAAGAGGAAGAAAGGGAAGTGAGAGTGAGAACGAGATTTCTTTCGATAATAGTAATAGGTAGCCGAGTCAGTTTTGATCTGAATGGGCTGAATAGTCAACTAGACCGAGTCAGCTAAAGAGTATGGGCAGACACACAAATCTTTCACACACGTACATTAGGATTTAGTTGCGAATCGCAACTAAATCAAACAGTTGCGAGTTTCGTAACTGTTTGAATCTGTTGCGAATTTTTTGCAACTGAAATTAACAACTGAATATTCGCAACAGCCTCAAATCTGTTGCGAATCTGAGTTGTTAAACCCCAAATTTGGTGTAGTGTTAGCTATTTCCTCTTCTTCGGAATCATATGAATCAGAGGTCTCATCATGAGTCACATCCAATGCCTTACTTCCAGTATACTTCTTGCGATTGGGACAGTCTTTAGCAATATGACCAAACCCTTTAAACTTGAAGCATTGTGGATGATATTCATCATCTTCTTCACGTTCCTTTTTGAAATGAACTCGATCATGTGGTCGATAAGATTGGTGAGTATCCTTGATGAATATCTTATTTTTTTGATATTAAGAGATATCGAAACTGTCTAATAATCAAAGATATTGATTCTTCGATTTCATCATCAGAGTTTCCTGCAATCTATTCATCTGAATCATCCAACTGTCTATTCCTTTCCATTGGAACTTTAGGAATTTTTTCATCTTTAAAAGCAATTCTTTTATTTTGAATAGACTGTGATTCATGATCAAAGATCTTTAACTTTCCAATGAGTGTACTTCGTGAGAGAGTTGAAAGATCATTCGCCTCTATGATTGCATGCTTCTTAGAATCGTATCTTGGTGGCAACGATCTGAGAATTTTGCACACTATATCCTTTTCAGAAATAGTCTTTCCTAGATAGAAAGATGCATTACTTATCTCAGAGAGTTTAAGATGAAACTCTTCAAAAGTGTCCTTGTCATCCATTCGAAGGTTTTCCCAATCAGGAATAATAGTTTGAAGTCTAGCTTCCTTCTTTGATGTGTTTCATTCGAACACGATTTGAAGATTATCCCAAGTTTCTTTCGAAGTTTGACATGTTGATACATGATGTTGTAGATCACGGCTTACAGCATGTATTATAGCATTCAAACCATCTGAATTCTGGTTAGCTAGTGCCTTTTCTTCGTTCGAAAAATCTACTAGGCGTTTAAGCTTAGTATCCAAATTTTCTATCTTTGGAAGAATATAACCATCGACGACTAATAGCCAAGTATTAAAGTTTCGTGATTGAAGAAAAGATCGCATAGAAGATTTCCACCATAGATAGTTTGTTCCGTCAAATCTTGGTTGTACGTTAATTGAAGTCGATTCGTTAGAACTCGAGTTTATTCTTATAGGATGGATCGCACCAAACACAGATTGTTAGATATTTTCGTGTTTTCCTGCTCTGATACCAAATTGAAAAGGCGAGGGTGCCCCAATTATACCTCAAGCTATAACTTTTCCTTCCTATAAGTCCTTTCCCAGAAATTGATTGTCTATGGACTGAGTCGAGACAATGTAACAAATCGGTTCACACTTTGTGTGATCGTCTATGGATACTAGATCGAGGCAATACAACAACAAAGTGTGTTTACTTGATACAAAGGTTCGGACTTAACCAAACTCAATAGGATTCACGTATCAACTAAATAGGAATTAACGTTTGTGCAATTTACTTTAATTATAATAAAAGAATTATAATGCGGAAATATAAAGTAAATGACACAGTCTGGGACCTAGTCCAGAATTGATTACTCTCAGGATTAAGCCGCTATACAAAATAAGACAACTTCGTATAGTTGAGACCAAGCAACTAAACCTATAGTTCACCTAGTCCCGGCTGTATTCCCATGCCTCCAACCTGTAAACAAGTCACGTACTTGGACAAATTCCTTTGGTTCGTATTCCAAACAGTAAAGGAACAACAAATATGTTTGGTATCAACTCTCTTCAACCAAGTGATATGAGTTGCGCAAAGTTTCCCTTGTTTATCTCAACATAAACTCCTTTGCCAGGTTCCAAGATCTATCTTATGTCCAAATGCCCAAAGGAAATCGCTAAGATTAAGCCAACAACACTCTTCAATCAAGTGATATGTGTTGATGCCGATCTTCCTCAATTAATCAATCCAATCTACCACAAGGATAAACCGATTATTAATTGGATCCTCTTTTTCCAAAACAAGTATTATGCACACCAAAGATTATAAAAACAACCAAGTAAGAAATCTTCAATATCTTCTTCGTCTTCAAATCTTCTTAGATATTCAATAAACACTTGCACACAATCATTTGAATCTCTTGTGATCAATCACGCACAGAATGGAGTCTGTTAACAATGGATTATCACAAGAACGTCTTCAGATCTAACAACAGAGTCTAAAGATCCCCGTCGAAACCTTGAACTAGTTTGAGTGAATCTTATATCAGAAGAGAAGATTCTCAAGCATAAACAAACTAGGTGCAATCAATATTCAACCACCGTTAGTCAATCAAATCAATACGAAAACTAAAGATAAACCGCAATATCTAGCTTCCCACCAACGGGTCGCGCTAGAACTTCTCAATCCCAAAGAAGACTTTAAATTGAGTGGTCATAAGAGATTTCACCTAATTAGATTACTCTCCTCTCCAATAGGCGCCTCACCAGTAACAAAGACAAAAGAGTAAGTCTAATGTTACGCAGGATTAGTTTGCTAGAAATGCAAACTCAAAGTATTTATAGACAAGGAAGTTTGGACACCAAGGAATTTCCAAAACCGAAAATATTCTCAAGATATTTTTCATTACTCCACCAAATTCGGTTTTCATAATTCCTGTGAATGCATTGTCCAAAACTGATGATCGAAATCTCCTTGGAAAATCTTTAATTAGCAAATGCACATTACTAATTCTTATTTTCCATATATAATTAAAAACCCTTAATTAAAAAGATTCTTAACATATTTAAATTCGATATTGGGATTTACTTCCTTCTTAGCCGTTAATGAATATCTTTGAACAAAATAGAATAAGCATTAATGCACCGTGTTCAAAGAGTGACGACATCTTACTCTTGCAAGTCATTTTCATGCTTGCTCACTTGAAACCGATTTACCACACTTCCAAACAAGTTTATAATTGGTTCATCTGACTTTCAAGAACTATGTGATTGATCAAGTTCCACTCAATCACAACTCATGGGTTTACGGTTCTACCAAAACAAATTTCGGTTCTACCTACGTGTGAGTACTGTACATGTCCATAGGATACAAATGACTAGGTACTAGGATCGGTTCCCTACATATATTTGGTATCTTACTTGTATGCACTGCACATGTCCATAGGATCGGTTCCCCCTTCCCAAAAACGTGTTGCACATGTTCATAGGATCGGTTCCCCTTTTTTCCATAAACCTTGATGTACCTCATACAAGGATTGGTTCCCCTAGGGATGCACTGCACCTATTACTAGGATCGGTTCCCCTCTTCCCAGTAATAAGTTCAGACATACACAACCCGATCATACCCCAGGTGATTACTTAAGATCGGTTTCACTAATAAAAGTCATACCAATACATAAGTCAAGCATCATGTGAATAGTTTTACCAAGAACACAAAAAAGTCATGGGCGGTTATATTAATCACACATATTGGTCGTTCATAAGATATACAATGAAGAACAACCCCAATAATGCCTGGAGATTTCCTTTTCGGTTCACAACACATATCATGAACTTACTTCCTTAGAACACGTGTAAACATTGTTCCCTATGATGAAATCCTCACCTCATACCCATACATAATCACAATAGCATTCATATGATTATGTCGATGTCTTATATACAAAGTTTAATGGTCAAGTAAGAAACTTCATATTGTATTCCTTAATACTATGTCTATCTAGAGTGTTCATGCTTCGCAGTTTCATGTTTTCAATATGCACGACTTGAAAGATACGTTAGGGAATAAAATAGTTAAAGTCAAATATCACTAACCTAAAGTGGAAGGATGATGTTGTCGTTGTAGCTCAGCACTTCTTCACTTCTTCAAGTCTTCGCAATACTTGTAATTACTCACCCTAATACTTTCAAGCTAACCTATACGAAGTTCACTCTAGTACATTTAAATCAAGCGACTCTAAAATGAGTTTTGCTTCACTAAAATATGACAACCAAACTTAACATACCAATGCTTGGTGGGTTCAACCGAGCAATGCTCTAACAAATTCAAGATCCTTTGGAAAAGTATATATGTATTAAACGACTAATGCAACCATCAGTAACTAATGAATTGGAAGGTGAAACAGTCTTGATGCACTACACCAAAACGGCCATCTAGGGACGTTTATAAACGTTGCACATAATTTTCGCAACGAAAATAAACGTTGGAAAAACGGCGTTGCGCATTGGGGTGCAACACTTAATATTCGTTGCACAAATTAATTTGTACAACGCTTATAAACGTTGCACAACCGTTGCACCTTTTCTTATTTGTGTAACATATATTATTTATAGAATAACACTTTTTTAGGTCCCATTTTGATTTTGTCGACGTTTTATTTATTTGGTTACAGTTACATCCGTTGCTCATTTCCGGTGATTTGTGCAACGTATAATTGTAAAACATTTATATCCGTTGCAAATTAATTTTCAGGTTAAAAGAAAAGTTACCGCCGGCACACTTTCCGGCATATTTATGCTCCTGAATTGTAATCGACCAAGAACAATTATTGGTCATCGCAATCCATCAAGAACTATCTATACATCAACATACTAGATAAATGAACTTACCATAAACCCATACAATGTTTAACAACTTTTGGAAAATCAATGTTGTAAACACAAGTTTCTGAATTTGAAACTATAAAAACCCTAACCTTTTGTTGTTACATTCTGAGAAGTCTTTTCCATTCCAAACACTACCACAGAGTCAATGTGATTGAATTAAATTCCCGGGTAGAATACTATACTGCAAGAGCAACCCAAGCCTGCTGAAACTCCACTACTAAATTCTTCGATGAATAGCTGCAGGCAGAAGTGCACAACTAGTTGTTGAAGCATATGGAAGTGTGTACTACTCAATAAATAATGTAGATATACAAATTTAATTAAAGTACTGGGGAAAAACGTGCATACCAAAATATCAGCTTTCGCAGGAGCATCCCAGCAACATATATCACTGGAAAATACAGTGACTGGGTTTTCACATCCCTCTAGTTTCACCAAGATCTGTTTGGGAAAAGAAGATTTCAGACAGTGGGACGGAGGGAGTATGTACTAGTGATTATGAAATCTGCGTTGTTCATGGAAATCATATCAGTAGTGAACTGACTGGAGAAGTGGTATATAATCAAACCTCCTCTAGTAAATATCAGAGTCGTGGTATTTTGCTTCTCAAAGGCGTGTTTAATGTCCCACTTCAAAAGAAAAACTTAAGGAATTAGAATAAATAATTGTTACATATGACTCTGTTACATGATAGATTAATTAAGGAATTGAAAAATCATGTCCCACCTATGTAATTCCCAATTTATCAGATAACAATCACGACGCACAAAATCTCCATCACTGAGTTTCCAATGATGAAATCTGAAGCTCCCTGCAACTCCACCGCTATTTTCTTGCGGTATCCTTCAAAATAAAATGTATTTGAAGGTAAAAAAAACATGAGCCAGAGAAGAGAAATGACAAAAAAAATTGATACAAGACCTTAGCAAAATCATACCAAGGAACATAATTTATATTCCAGCGATTATTTTTAAACGTTGATTGCATGACGTATCTTTTGCATCAGTTAACGAGTAACCTTTCATCAACGGATATACAAATATCAGGCATATAACAACAAACCAAGATTAATAGAGACTAGCGAACAAAGAAACAACTAGACCCTAACCCAAATACTATTGAAACCAAAAGATAACGAGTGCACTTACTATGAGGTAATTAGGAGTACCGTTAAGTCCCTGTTTTTTTAATCTCAAAAGAATCTCATTTTCCAGTGCACGGACTTGATCCGGTATGTACATAATTTGGAGAATGAATAAAAATATTTCAGCCACATGAGCGACTAGTACTCATGAAGGAACTCAAGAAACAATCATAAGAAAAACAGTGTGTCAGTACCTGACTACCAGTGTCGGGTAAACCCAGAACATTTTCTTGGCGAAAGTATCCATGTGGAGAAACAATGACAAATTAAACACCACACTGCCTCCACTATCTCCCCTAAATCTTAAACATGCCCGAGATAAGAAGCAAGCATGCATAGACAACAAGTGCTATTAAACCAAACATGAAAAGGTAAAACTCGGAATAAGTGCATACAAGAAGGGACCAGGGCAACACTTACTTTATGCATTAGTAATTTATCAGCTACCGAGAGCTTTGAGATATCTCTTGCCTTCGCCAAAGAAGATTTGAGTCTAGTCTAGAAAATATCATGGCCAGGGCAACAATTTTAACCAAACGACCTTTATTTATTTCTATTGTGAGGCAGGATACACCAATGACTTCCTAAAGGAAACTTAACAAAGATGCCTTTCCCTAAGCTTAGTTAAAATAACAACATATATTGCACTTTGTGTATATACTGACACTTGGGAGGAAAATGGAAAGCATTGCATAATCCGAAATCTGCACAGATAGACAAAAAGGCAGCAGGTGATTACAATATTATTGTTTCCCCAGAGAGAAAAGCTAAAAACACGGCAGCTAGTTTACATGCCCGTAACAGATCCAAACCATCCAATTATCAGACGGAACAAGCCCCCTCACCGAATCCAAAGGCCCCCCTGAAATCCAAAGAACAACATAATACATCAGACATATATTCTAATTTTCTTAGATGAAGAACACAATCGTGTTGTATATATCAAATAAAAGAATATAACAAGACACTAAGATACAAAGCACCCATCCAGCTTTCTGCCACAGCTAAGACAAGCTCCGAAGCCAATCAAATCAAACATCCCTTGCAGCAAGCAGAGAGAGTAAACTAGAGCAGTTGATGTTTCACATTCCAGTAAGAAAACCAATCCATCCAAAGAACAAGCTCCATCTCCAAATCCTCTGGATCTCCTGAAATTCAAAGCACAACGTAATATATCATACATACATTTACACTTATATAAACAAGAAACACAAAGCTGTGTTGTATATTGAATAAAATATATAAAATACAAAACCGCTAAGATATGTCAGTAAGGAAACCATCCACCTATGACAGCGAACAACCTCCCTTTCCAAATCCTCTCGCTCTCCTGAAATCCAGAGCACAATGCAATACATCAGACATAAATTTAAATAAATAAAAAACTTACAGCTGTGTAGCATATCGAAGAAAACAGTTAAAGATGATATATAAGACACAAAACCACCCATTGAGCTTCTGCCACAATCAAGACAAGATCCGCAGACAATCAAGTCAGATAATATGTGGACACAACTTAAAACCATCATAATTAGTTTGTCCAACTTTTCTTAAGACTAAACCGCACTTTTGGACACTGCAATAAATGGAAGCATGCAAAAGCACCCCGACAACAAATAAATAACAGGAACAATCACTTGTTAACCAAGGGGGGAAACATAAGAACAAACAAAAGAATTGCAACCAAAAATTAATTTCCAAGCAAAGAAACTAAAATATGACATAAACCCTATAAGTAAAGGTAAAAATACAGTCAACGTTTCACATCCCAGCAAAGAAACAAATCCATCCATATATGCTCCCTTTCCAAATCTTATGGCTCTCATGAAATCCAAATCACAACATCAGACATGTATATAAATTTAAATAATTGAAAACCACAAAGCCGTTCCATCCAGCTTCTGCGATAACTAAAACAAGCTCCGCAGCTAATCAAATAAGACACATCCCTCGACCGATAATTGAATGCCAACAAACCTTAAAAATTGGAAGTGGGTTGACGCCAAGAGAAGTGAATTTACAGTGACATTTGTTACTTGTATCGAATGATTAAACAATCCATCAATAACTTTTGGTGACACTTAGAAAGACAAGGAAAGCCCCTTGCATCCCTTGCATTTGTGATAAATGCATGTCAAATTAACAAACAGCTCATTATAAACTGAGCATAACTTAGGTCAAATGCAGATTCAAATGCAACCCCGACATGTTCACAAAAACTTACACTGGTATGAAGGATGGCTACCCTAACTGTCTCACTGAACCAACGTCCAAGTGACCTTGCGGATGGGAGCGTACTCCTATAGAATAAAAAATTGAATTAAGTTTTGAATATAATAGTACTATGGTTCATATTTATACTGGTCAACGAGTTTCATGCTACATAAAGACAAAAACTTACCAAACATCAAGTGCTATTGACAGTTGGCTGTGATGTTCACAGAGCATCCTAAGTGAATTCCACCACTCCCATGAGTCAACATCTCCATCACTCAGAAGTTTAAAAACATGAGTTCACTGACAGGATATATGACCTCAAACAAGAAAAGATGTGGAATATAGTGTATCACAGTTTTCAAATCCTCTAAGAGCATATTTATGAGAGTGGTGGGAAAAAATAATAGTGAATATCCAAGTGGTTCCTCTTATAGAACCAAAAGAATGCATATACGATTAGGTTATCCTCACAGAATGATCAGATTTCCCATTCATAACATCATCATCATTATTCTTCACCCAATACAACAAAGCAGCTAAACCTCAAACACATGATTCTTCACAAATTAAATCTAAAACAACTTCAACAAAACAAAATAAACTAAACCTAATAATTCATAGAACTGAATAAAATTTACCCGTGCTTTGAAACTAGAAATACACAACAACAAAAAACACATGATTTTCACAAAAATTATATGAGTGATTATTAGGTCAAAATCAACCAACATCATCAAAACTTGAAACAAATTCAGGGTTTATACCTGATGATAAAGTATGTCATAATCAACCAACTGTTGGGTAATAGAAGCACAATAACATATCATATTGATTATTTTCTTTCGATTTCGATTTCGATTTCAGGAACACAATTGATTTTTTAGGGTTTTTAAAGAATCAAGCTACTAAACGATAGATCGAGATTTCTGGTATATGGGTTTCAATTAGGATATCATACTTTAGAAGAAAAGGTTTTGATTTTCGTTTTTTCCAGCTGAAATCATCTATGATTTCTTATTTATTCATAGTTTAAAAGATGGGTTTTAAAAGAAAGAGACTGAGAGAAATAAAATATGGATTAGGATATTGTGATGAAGAGATAAAGGTTTTGATTTTTCACATTTTTCACTTAAAACCTAAAGAGATCTCAGTTTTCTGCTCTGTTTGAAAATGGGTTCCGAAGGTTCTGAAAGAGAGAGAGAGTTACGACCAATTTTAGATTTTCTCAAAATAAATAACATAACTAAAACCAATACCAGAAAATTAAAAAGAAAATTATTAGAAAACCCTTGGAAATGCCTAATATTAAAAAGAAACACCATAATGTACAACGGTTATATACACACAAAAACGTTGCACCACTAATTTCTTTTAATAAATCAAAAATTATTTATTTTGCGCAACGGATTTTCTAGTGCACAACGGATATAGACGTTACAATGTGTATAACGTCTATATCCGTTGCACACCTCCGAAATCGAAGCATTGCTAAAACCAGGATATGGTGTAGTGACGATCGAGAACACGAAAACATCTGCAGAAATGGAAGAACACGATTGGCGAACTCCCATTTATAAAATATCTGGAGAAAGAAGATTTTCCTCCTGACAGGTTTGAAGCACACAAAATCAAGGGGAGGTCCACGATAAGGAATCTTGTATCGAAGGTCATTCTTGGGTCCGTTACTGCGATGCTTGTCATAAAAGGAGTGGATAGAAATCATGAAAGCAATATACTATGGCGATGCTTGAAATCATAGCGGCACAAGATATTTGGCTCACAAAACCAAGACATAAGGGTATTTCTGTCCACACATGCATAAAGACGTGAAGAATATTGCAATGAGGTGTGAAGCATGTCAAATATTTTGCAAACACATACATGCACCAGCAACGAACTTAAATTCCATATTAAGTGTATGACCATTTTCCATTTGGAGAATAAATATTGTGGGGCCATTTGTCACTGGAAGTCAGCAACTAAAATATTTAATAGTGGCAACCGATTACTTCACGAAGTGGGTTGAGGAAAAACCCTTGAAGCATACACGATATGGTGACGTATATGATTTCATCCTCGAGCACATAATTTGTAGATTTGGGATTTCATTGCAAATTGTCTCTGACAACGGGAAGCAGTTCGAAGGCGAAAATGTGAGAATGCTATTTAGCATGTTCAAGATACAATCTGGAAAGTCAACTCCGCTATATCCACAGAGCAATGGACAAGCTGAGGCGTCAAATAAAATAATAGCATCCACTTTGAAAGAGAAGCTAGAAGGACACCATCATGGCTGGTGCGAGGAAGTCCCGAATGTGCTATGGTCATACATGACAACAAGACGAGAAGCAATAGGAATGTCCCCTTTATATTTGACATATGGAGTAGAAGTAGTTTTACCTACCGAGATCATCATTCCTACCACTAAACAAGAGGCATGGAAAAGGGTTTAAATTAATATATGATCCTGGATAAGTTGGATGATTTGGAGGAGAACAGGGAAACTGCACTGCAACACATGACAAATTATCACCGAAGATTATCTCGTGAATATAATAAGAGGGTGAAAGAGAGGAGCTTCGTTCCAGGGGAATTAGTCTTGCGGGAAATACCCCCTATCAAAAAGGACCTGGACAAAAGCTAGAACCTACTTGGGAAGGACCATTCATCGTGAAAAAAGTGGTGGGAAATAGAGCCTATGAACTTGCGGACTGCCAAGGCAAATAGAATGATGACGAAGGAAATATCATATACAAAGAAGTAGAAAGGCGAGATCGGATACTGGATCACCCGTGGAATCCGGTCTATATAAAGAAGTATTATCCTTAGCCATCAGATGTGCTCCCAAAAGAAAAAATGTAATACGGCATGAAGATGCAAGTTTGTATTCAACAAAAAGGAGAAATAAAATGAAATATTTATTGAGAAAATATGAGCTATGAGCAAAACAAAGCAAAATATGAAAACAAAAAATGAGCAAAAGAAAGTACGAAATGAAAAAATGAACAAAAGAAAGAAAAGAAAGAAACAACTTGGGTGAAATAAGACCTCACGAATTAGCAAGTAAGACCTCACTAGGAGGCTACGTAAGACCCACAAAATAAAGAATATACATGAAAAACAAAAAGAATATACAAGAAAAAAGGTTTCCAGGGAAACTATAAAACCTCTACTTAGGGAGGCTGAGACCTCATGGCGTGCAACCTAGATAAAAAAAAGGGGGGGGAGAAAGAAACACGAAGATGTGTATCCCTCGCGTGCGTCGTAGGACAATCTCAGTAATATAAAATAGGGGAAATGATAAGACCCATCCGCCGAGGGACCCTATTTGGGTAACCACTCGGTAAGGGGTGTAGGAACGAGACCAGGGGATATGGTAGATGGCCTGACGTGATTCCTCCACTCGGTCCCAAAGAAACCCCACCTAGGGTGTGACTTCGTAACCATAAGCCATATCAGCGAATGGATAATGAGTCACGAAATAACTGATACCTAAGCCCGATAGCAAGGGGTTATTCAGGGGGAATATAAAGGGACGACCTCATTTAGAGCGTCTGCAGCGGTGCGACCAAGAGTAAAGAGTAAAGAGTAAAAAAAAAGACCAAATTTGGGTTTACTCCGTTGAGTGACGCAGTGGGAGGAAGACTAAATTTTTGGTGGAGCATAAACTATAACAACGCCTGGTGTGGGGCGTGAAGTATACGTGCGCTCGACGTGGGGCGGAGGGTATAAGTTCGCCTGGTGCGAAAACATAAACAGAAAAGAAAAAAAAAATTGGGGCGTTGGCATAAACCACGCCCCAAATTCATTAACAAATTTATGAGTGGGGCGGTGGTATAAACCACGCCCCACAAAAAAAATTTAAAAAAAAAAAAATATGGGGCGGAGACTAAGTTAACGTCTGGCGGGGGGCGTTAACTTTACATACGCCTATTGTGGAGCGAACACTTTACGAACGCCTGTGGTGGGGAATAAATTATATCAACGCCCGACTATATTTGGGTTTAGTCTTGGTCGCGGACCAAATATAGTCTGGTATTTAGTCGCGGACCAAATATAGTCTTCATTTAGTCGATAGTACGTCCCACTACGTCTCGATTCAAGACCAAATTTTTACTCTTGGTCATCCGCTGCAGACGCTCTTAGGGAGCCGAGTGACCAAAAAAGACGGAAATGTTATGGGACTATTATTCACCGGAATAAGTAGAACTGTGATATTGTTGCACAATAAGACCTCAATGAGCGAGTTAAGGCGAGGTTGATGGATCTTTACTTCGCAAGAGTAAAGAGCACCTGAGACTTCGTCGTAAAAACCATGAACAACGGGGTGGGGCAAAATAAAACCTTAACTAGGAGGCGAAATAAGACCCCGAAATAACAAATAGAACATAGGGAAGACATGAGGCAAACGAGTAGAAGAACGGGGCCCGTTAATACCCTCTCATGGAAGGTAAGTTTCATCGTCTATAAGTAGAAGACAATAAGACCTTAACTATGAGGAAAATTAAGACCTCACAGAATAATTCGCCGATACGAAGAGAGATGTAAGGTAAAAATGAAACCTGAGGAAAAACAAAAAGGCAAGAATATGACCCTGCTTGACCTTATGAATCATATGAAAAGGAATGAAATAAACAAAGTACGAAGTAAATGAAAAGGAAAGTATACAAAATAATGAAGTAAGGGAAATAATGATAAATAATTATGAAAATTCGAGAAATCTTTATCGAATGAGAAATACTTGCAATTGAAATATTGCATAAGATAATATTTATTTTAACTCGATCATGCTATATTTAAATATTAATATTGCAGGAACAAGCTTAAAGGCAACGAGATGTAATTGTAGGCGAGATAAAAGGTGCGAATAAATACAAAAGATAGACGAGACAAGGAGAGTAGCAACACAGAGAATCAGAAACATGATAAGAAGCACATGTATGCTACACAAACCCACAAAAGAATAAGAGGCAAGTATATACTTTAAATTTTATTTTTATTCTTTTGAAAATTTACTTCGCATCAAATCAAAAGTAGTTATGAGTTTAACGAGATAGAAAGGCAGATTATGTTTTAGACTGCAGGTATGCTCCGGAAATTCACAAAGAATAAGGGGCAAGTATATACTGTTTCATATTATTATTCTTTGAGTATTTCCTTCGCAAAGTATATACTTGAGACTTCAATCGGATTCTGACGCCATTATAGGTTAACGACTTAAAGACCATTATAGGTTAACGACTTAAAGACTTCAATCGGATTATAGGTTAACTACCATTATAGGTTAACGACCACTATACGTTTTTCCTAACACCATTATAGGTTAACGACTTAAAGACTTCAATCGGATTCTGAAGCCATACCCAACTATTTTCTTTGTAGTTGCGTATTCTGATCTTACTTGTTCTATCGTGTTGAGTACTATCTTCTCTAAGATTTTCTCGATATTTATCTATGATAGGTAAAATATAAAAAGTAATCACAAAGCACTTCGTCTCATTTTTTTTTTTTTGATTCCTCAATAACTTGTTCTGCTACCATATAGTTAAGTTATTGTGAGCTAATTGATATTTCTAGGTATTTCTTCAAGAATATAAGACCGGATTATAAATTGGTTCCTGTTCACCTTGATTTATCAAAATACAGAACAAAACTTCATAAATATTTCTGTGGGAGACATAATTATTTATCAGAATAGACTTTTCTGTGGGAGATAGAATGGTTTATAAATCTTCGACTTTGGGTTGTATAAACTCTTTGTTGTGGGTGAAATCATCTAATGGAATCAAGTGCGTAGAGTCCTGCTGGGATTCAGAGGCGTAAGGAACGCGGTTGTACCTTGATCAGTGGGAGATAGTTAGGGCTCAACTACATTTCAGTCTTAAGTTAATCTTGTAGTATGCTAATGTCTGTACCGGCTTAATACAGTGTGGTATTCAATTCGGACTAGGTCTTGGGGTTTTTCTGCATTTGCGTTTTCCTCGTTAACAAAATTTATGATGTCTGTGTTATTTTATTTTTCCGCATTATATTTGTTGTTTATATAATTTAAATATCACACGTTGTGCGTAGTTCAATCAATTGGTAAATCCGACACTGCTTGTTGAATAGTAATCGATTGACACTTGGATATTGGTCTTTGGTACCATCTAAGTTATTTCTCATTTCAATCAGGCTCACAGAGTCCTATTTGTTCGATTACAAATTGAATTGAGAAATTGAGATATAAATCTTGGATACTTTTCAGTGATTGAGTCTGACTGTCTAATTGATTCTCTTGGAATTTTATTGGAGTTGTCCATAAAGATTGCCGAACGAAATATTGAGTGTGGTTGTTAGACCCCCGCGTTTTCAATGGTAATAGAGAAAAGTCGACGAGATATAAACTGGATTTATTATCCAGATAAAGATTTTGGGAAAGAAATTTAACCCACCTAGGTATGCCCACGAGAGAGTATAAAATTGTAGAAGTGAGAATTCAAAACAGATGCTTACAATTAAGACTAAGGGAGGATCTCACTGCACACTTGTTGGATAATTATTGAAGAAGAAACCCTCATAATATTTAGTTTTCTTTATTTTAATTGACGATTTAGTTTCCTTTCTTTAATGTGATTTGTGTTATTTGATTGAATTTGAAATTAAGGTTTAAATTAGGAAATAAAAACGCTGAACTTGAAATCAAACTAAGAATTAAATTGAATCTAAAACAAAGGATTACATCGAAATTAAACTAAATACTGCATCCAAAATTTAAAACTAAATCGATATAATGGCAATATTAGATTCCTCATCTAAGTTGTCCTCCTCATCAGAATCAACATCAACTGGTATTGGGCGTTGTGCACCTTTTGTATTTGAATATCATCAAATTCTTCTTGCGATAATTTTAGTTATGCCCGATTCATTCTTTTCGTGTCCATTCTTGTTATTCCTCTCATGTGTGCATTAAAAATATTCTTTTCAACTGATTTACGTCATTTTTCTTCATTTCAGAAGACATTTTCTTACGCTCAACTATTTCGACAATATAATTGTTTTCTTGTTTTCAAAAAAATCTTGAAGCTGAAATTATGAAGTTGATGATTGTGCAATATCTTGAACTTCCTTTTTTTTTTTTTCACACACATTCCTTCCCATTTATCAGCTCTTCAATTAACATTCAAATTACCATGTACTGATCCACCAGTGTTGGGGTGAGGGTTTGAGTTTGTTTCTGGTGAAGAATAAGAAAAACCTTGAGAACCATGTTGGGATCCACCACGTTGGGATCCACTACCATGTTAGGATCCACCACGTTGAGATTGACAACCATGTTAGGATCCACCGGTCTCGTAAGGGATTCCTTTGATATATCATATCCATCCAACATATTAGCTTTCACCTTTACAAGGTTTATCCTTCGGTAGTGAGATTACAGATACACCTTCCCAACCAACAAAGTGTCAGGTACTATGATTACCAAACGTTGGATAACATTTTGTCCGATGAAAGGAACTTGAGAACAACTTTGACAGAATTCTTTGTGACAAATGCTCGCGATCCTAGAGCGAGGTAGTTTTTATACCGTGAATTTACTGAATGCTACTATTGGGATACAAAAACAAAAGAGTGGAGAAGAAGACGAAGTACACAGAAGGCGATAGGGAGGGTTTATACAGTACCTTCGTGTGCAGGAGAGGTGTGGTTCTTAAGGAACATTTTGAACCATGTTAGAGGTCCTACTTCTTTTGATGATCTATTGTTTGTTGATGGAGAGAGATGCCGGACATTCAAGAGAGCTGCCGAAAAAATGGGACTCTTAGAGAATAATCAGAGTGCGAGAGCGTCTTTGGCTGAATCAGCAACAGTCAAGATGCTATCTGCTCTGAGAAGACAATTCGCCTCCATCCTGAACTTTTGTAATCCATCGGGCGTGAGAGAATTGTGGGATGAATTTTTCAACAGCATGGTCGAGGATTACTCGAGTACAAGTAATACAAGCTCGACATTCTTATCAGATCATATTCTTAGCGAGTTGAATTTGATACTTAAGCAGCACGATAAAGATATATCCATGTATGATCTACCGCCGATTGTTGGCACATTGGGTGAGGAAGTTGAGATTTCGAGTCTGATTCAAGAGGATTTGTCGATTCCTATATCCGATGAAGACTTATCTTCTGTCCAAAAGTTGAATGAAGACCAGTCTAGGGACTACGATACAATCATGGGAGAAATTGAGAGAAAGAAAAGTAAAGTCTTCTTCATAGATGGTCCGGGAGGTACTGGGAAGACCTATCTCTATCATGTTATTCTGGCGACTTTCAGGAAAAATGGTGGTATTGCGTTAGCAACATCCACGTCTGGAATTGCTGCTACTATGCTACCTGGTGGGAGGACATCACACTCAAGGTTTCAACTTCCGATGACACCGACATCAACTTCAATGTGTCGTACGAAGAAGCAAACCGAGGAAGCTAAACTTTTGAGGCATGCTATTGTCCTTATATGGGATGAAGCTACGATAGCGCATCACTACTCTTTAGAAGCATTTGATCGGAAGATGAGAGATATCACGGGGATTGCTGAACCATTTGGTGGAAAGATTCTAATCATGGGAGGTGATTTCCTCCAGGTACTATCAGTGATTCCAAGGAGTACAAGGGGATATACAGTCGATGCATGTCTTAGCAGGTAGATTGCATTTTTTGTTTTCCTTTAAGATAAAAAAAATGTTTTATATTGATATGTGATACTTAATGTTTCTTAAACTCTGGTAGTTAATTAACATTTAAGCAGATAATTCGAAATGACATTGAGTTACATTACATTCTTAACAGGTCACATTTGTGGGAAAATGTACATGTTTTGCATCTGAAGAAGAATATGCGTGCGGCCGAGGATGCATCTTATTCTGAATTTTTGATTCGTGTTGGTGATGGGGATGAACCTTGCGTTGCTAATGAGATGATAAAGGTTCCGGAAGAGATGGTCATACCATGGGTTAATGATGATTCTTTGTCTCAGCTTATAGATGCAACATTTCCAAACTTGGTGGAAAATGCCAGGGATAGAGACTACATGGTCAATAGGGCATTGATCACACCATTGAACGAGTACGTCGAGAAGCTTAATGACCGAGTACTTAGAATCTTTCCCGGAAAATAGGTTATATTCTACTCATTTGATTCTGTGGACGACGATACTCACGGTCTTTACCAACAAGAATACCTGAACAATATTGCTCCTGGGGGATTGCCATCACACATTTTAAAATTGAAGATCGGTGCACCTATTATGTTGTTGCGGAATGTTGATGGAAAAAATGGTCTATGTAATGGTACCAGGTTAATAATCAAAGAATTCTTCCCAAACTATATTGATGCTGTAATTATTAGTGGGAACTACATAGGTACACGAGTTTTTATTCACAGGATGCCACTGGAGCCGCCTGAGAATCTGAAGCTCCCATACAAGTTTAAACGTAAACAGTTTTCGATCCGTTTGTGTTTCGCCTTTACAGTCAACAAGGCGCAGGGGAAAACGATCGAAAACACTGGTATCTTTTTTCCTGAGCATGTGTTCAGCCATGGTCAACTGTACGTTGCTCTCTCGAGAGGAGTATCAAGTAGCAACACGAAAGTATTAGTGACTAAAGGCACCATTGCAAAGAAGAAGGGAACGTACACTAAAAATGTTGTGTATAAAGAAGTCTTTCTGTCTTAGACAAATACGAGTTACAAATACACATTCTTGATGTAAAAGGACATTTATGATTGAAAAAATTATTATTATTAAATGAAAAATCCAAGTTTATTTCTGATTAGTTTTGCACATTAACATGAAATGAGTTTTACCACTTGGCGTTGACCGTTGACCGAGTGTTGACTTTGACCGTTAATTACGACAGAAAGACAATAAAATTACGAAACGAATGTACCGGCAGGAGCATTGCGCATGCGTGCTATACTAGTGGTAATAGAGAAAAGTCGACGAGATATAAACTGGATTCATTATCCAGAAAAAGATTTGGGGAAAGAAATTTAACCCACCTAGGTATGCCCACGAGAGAGTATAAAATTGTAGAAGTGAGAATTCAAAACAGATGCTTACAGTTAAGACTAAGGGAGGATCTCACTGCACACTTGTTGGATAATTATTGAAGAAGAAACCCTCATAATATTTAGTTTTCTTTATTTTAATTGACGATTTAGTTTCCTTTCTTTAATGTGATTTGTGTTATTTGATTGAATTTGAAATTAAGGTTTAAATTAGGAAATAAAAACGTTGAACTTGAAATCAAACTAAGAATTAAATTGAATCTAAAACAAAGGATTACATCGAAATTAAACTAAATACTGCATCCAAAATTTAAAACTAAATCGATATAATGGCAATATTGGATTCCTCATCTAAGTTGTCATCCTCATCAGAATCAACATCAACTGGTATTAGGCGTTGTGCGCCTTTTGTATTTGAATATCATCAAATTCTTCTTGCGATAATTTTAGTTATGCCCGATTCATTCTTTTCGTGTCCATTCTTGTTATTCCTCTCATGTGTGCATTAAAAATATTCTTTTCACCTGCTTTACGTCATTTTTCTTCATTTCAGAAGACATTTTCTTGCGCTCAACTATTTCGACAATATTATTGTTTTCTTGTTTTCAAAAAAATCTTGAAGCTGAAATTCTGAAGTTGATGATTGTGCAATATCTTGAACTTCCTTTTTTGTTTTTGTTTTTTTTCACACACATTCCTTCCCATTTATCAGCTCTTCAATTAACATTCAAATTACCATGTACTGATCCACCAGTATTGGGGTGAGGGTTTGAGTTTGTTTCTGGTGAAGAATAAGAAAAACCTTGAGAACCATGTTGGGATCCACCACGTTGGGATCCACTACCATGTTAGGATCGAACACGTTGAGATTGACTACCATGTTAGGATCCGCCGGTCTCGTAAGGGATTCCTTTGATATATCATATCCATCCAACATATTAGGGTTATTAAGGGTCATATTTCTGAGGATGTGGAATCATGCTTTGTGCTTGAAACTCGAATTTCTTGTTCTTTGCCATTCTTCTCGATTTTTCCTTTGCTGCAGATTTACCAATATATATAAATTATCTATTACAATAAATTGATAAAAGATCTCAAAATCAATTAAACAACTTGAAATGCAACTTACAACATCAACGTCAGTATCATCACATCATAAGATCCACCATATCCTCACATCATAAGATCCACCATATCCTCACCAAGTTCCCCAAACGTCGTGAAAGCTAAGGTTCCAAAACCAAAGCCTTCGGCTAAGCATTTATCAAAGTATTTTTTATGTTTGCGCGAGGTAGCATTGCTTAACACCAATCCAGGCTGGAAAGCACGAACACCTCCACCAGTAAAAGGTGACACCCCAATCACATCCAAACAGACGTCTCGACCATTATCCCAGTTGTAAACCATGATATCAGCAGGTCTCAGAGCTCTACCATCATTATACAAGAAACCCAAATCAACCTCCTTCCCATCAGCAACTCCAGCACGATATCACATATCAACAATAGTGTCTCTGACAAGATCATGTCGAAATTTGAGCCTCACCACATGCGCGCAATGCAGAGCATGATCCCCAAAACAATCCATATCCATATCCCTATCACAAAAAGCATATCGGCTATCTGAGGGAAATAACTGGATACCCAAGCGATAGCAAAGGAATGCACTAAACTGGCGCGCCCCAAGTCTCTGACTGCACTAAAAATATTTCCGTTAATATTTTTTTATCTTTTTCTATATTTAAAACTTTTAAAAATCTATTTCGGTATTTATCCTAAGATACTTTATTTTTAATTTTTTAATATGAAAATTCTCATTTTTTTTGAAAGAATTTTTTTAAATTAAGAATTATTCTTTTTTTTTTAAATCGAGTAACCACTATAAATTAATAATAATAATGCTAGGAGGTTCAAGCCCCCAATGGCGTAATATTGCAGGAATTAACATGGAAGGTAGTGTTAGTTTGCCCCCCTTGTGACACAATATCATCCCCCATCCGCTTCGGCTCCCTTGGCTAGGTTACTCATGAGGCTCGCTGGTAGGTTAGCACAGCAACCTGTTCAATTAATGTAGTAGTATGTTGTTGGATCTTAGCTTATTAGGCTTCCAACTAGTTAATGTAATACTCTTTATCCAATAATAAAAATAATCGTCATTCTATATATATTATAATAATAATATATTAATTCTTTAAATTAAAATAATTTATTATAATAATAAATTAAGAATTATTTTTTTTCTTATATATTGGTGAACGTAGTGGAACAACAGCTGGCTAAAACTCTGTAGGTGTAAATTATCCACAGGGCTAGGTGGCAACATCTTAAGCTATGATACACCCAAGAATGAAGAGACGAGAAGCATAGAATAAATATTGACAGGCGCGAGATTTAAGAAGCCACTTGGATCGGGCATGATTGCTCTGCAGCTGTCGGACAAGATTCGACTCCAGACTTCTAACAGTGCTGATAAGACAAGACACGGTGGGTCAAACGAGGAGCGATAATCTAATGGATAAGAAGATACGTGTCACATCGTGCCATAAGAACACCCGAAGGAATCGGCGCGGACAAGAGACGGGCGAAGGAATCAAAATACATCGGCCACATGCACAGAAGAAGGGACGACATAAGCTGGCCCGACCACAGAACTTCAGATTAGATGTAATATGACCAACAACCTAGTATGGTTGTATGTAACCCTTCCTATAAATAAAGGAACTTATATCCAAGAGAGGTACGTGGTAAATGGGGAGAGAGAGAGACTTGATATCACACCAAGTAAGAAGAAAGTGAGAAGTGAGTTGATCGTGTAAGGGAGTTTGGGTTAAGAGCAACATCTTTATAACACTTTGAAGTAATAAGATTCACCCTTTCATCCCCGTGGACGTAGGTAATCATACCGAACCACGTATATCTTGTTTCCATTGTTAAGTCTTTACTTTCATTTTGCATGAGTAGAAGGTTTCTATCCTTTGGATGTAGTTTGTAGTAAAATGCATCTACATTCTGGCGCCGACTAAGGGGATCCGACTAAGATATCCGGATACCTTGCCTAAAAGGCCTTCAGAGACGATCGAGAGCTCCTAAATACACGTTAATGTGTTGTAGTTGAAGCTAGGATGAACTCTGTTGGACGAAATGATTGTTGTTTTGAGTCATTTACTATGCGTGTAAAGTTACAGCAGTAGCAGCGTCTTCACTAAGCATAGCAGAGCTCTCGTTTTTTCTCCCGCCAATAGTTTGATCAACAGAGAATCTTCATAAGCTCACCGGCGACTAAAATTTCGGGTTAGAAGCTAGGTGGAGAATCTGCTGAAAGGATGACTACTTGTTTTCGTTGGTTGAATGAATTTTAGCGTTAAGTAAATTGTTGAGTGCTCAGGAAAACATAAAGTTTGCGTTTTAGATGTCTCCTCGTGTGATAAGATGTCAACTGTATGGATTTTTCCCGACGATGTATCATAGGTCATCGGAAAGGTCATAAAGAGAACCCAAGAGGGATGGTCATGATTAGAACTTGAGAAAATGGAGTCTGTACAAACTTGATTCGATCCTTGGGGTTGTGTGCCGTACCTTTTAAGCATAACGTGCATAAGTTTAATGATTTGGAGCCTATATAATAAAAGACAAGCTAACTTAAATGCATAGATCGGGTACTGAAAGCGAAGTTGTACGGAGTAATAGCATAGGGTCAGTTGAACTTTTTTAGCATAAGGTCAAAATAGGGTAGATAGGCGGAACCCACCTGATAGCTGGAGTAGTAGTAATTGTGGTGTCAGTCAAACTTTTTCCTCTTTTGTTTGAACTTTTTGTTTATAAAAGTAGGTCAAAGTAAGGTGTTCTTGGTATTTGATGACATAGGTAGGGACGATACTCGGCTCACCACACATCGTTCCCGATGGCCAGCACTTCAGGGACGGGAAGGATGTTGTGGAATCACACGATAACTAGCAGCAGCATGCAGGCAGGGGTAACTAGGCCGAGGAAAGATGACAGTCGACAACCACCGCCCTAGGAATATGATGCAGCTGCACGAGGCATGCCAATTGTTGATGAGGAAGTGGATCTGGGAGGAGATGATAACACCCTACCATTGAACCAGGTTATCTTGACCCAGAGAAGAGTGGACCAGGTTGACGAACTCACATATTCAGATACCGATGACGATGAGGAAGCGCTTGCATCACAAGCCCAGCGACAACGCGCAAGGAAACAAGTCGAGTACCAATAAGCCTTAGGAAGGGAACAAGAACGTCTCCGGCAGATTCAATTGGGACGAGGAGCAGCTAGCAACGTCGTCCATGCACCTACCCACGCAACCGGTCATGCAACTGGTCCGATACTACCCCCACCACCAACATCGATACCACTACAGCCTCGGCCACACCACCCTAATGGACACTCTAGCCATGAAAGCACAGACCCGACACTCTTAGCCATTTTAGAATGTCAAAGAAGGAAGGAGGAGGCATTAAGGGAGCTCCAGAAATAGAATCTCGCCTTGGAATTCGAAAATTATCAGTTGAGGAATCAGCGGACTAGATCAAGAGGTTCGTCAATCCGAGGGACGTCGAGTGGTCATGACCGATCAGGTCAATCACCACCTATGATGGGTCCAAGCAAACCTAATCAGTCCGGGCGATTAGGTCAACCACCACCACCTCCCGTACCCCCCCCCCCCCCACACACACAAAGATATGGGCCACCCGAGGACTCGTCCACTGACGAGGAAAGGCGAGGAAGGGATGGACGACAGGATCGAGCAACAGAATCTAAGCTTAAGGAATTGGAGGAAAAAATCAAAGAGCTCGCAGGTGGAAGAGAAGAGAACAAATTGGCAGAGATTATGAGCGAAGCCGAGAATACGCCCTTTTCTCAAGAACTCGAGCAAATGTCGTTCCCACCAAAGTGTATTTTACCTACATTTCCTTCTAGATTCGACAGAACATGAGATACGATCGAGCATATAAAGATGTACACCATGTCATTGATCCAGTGGAAGAACAACCCGGTAGTCATGTGTAAATTCTTTCCAGCTAGCCTGGAGGGCGATGCACGATATTGGTTTTATTCGCTCCCACCTAGGTCGATTAATGGGTATGATATGCTAGTCGAGGCCTTCCTTGAGACCTACATGCACAACAGTCGACCTCGGCCAAGAATAAACAAGTTGTTTACCCTCGCCCGAAGGTTCAGAGATCCCTTAAGAACCTTGACCGATAGATAGAGGAAACTATGTACTGAAATCGGAAAAGTACCAGTGGATCAAGCCATCTTTGGGTTTTAAAACGCATTGGGGAGATTGGACCCCATATGGATAGCCATGTTCTATAAAAAACCGAAAACCTTAAAGGAGATGAGAAGAATGCAAGAGCATTACATCGCCCTGGAAGAAATCCAAGCCGAGTTAAGAGATAGAGGAGTACAGGAGAATAGTGCTGAAGTTGGTATGGAAGCTAAAACGGTCAAGACGATCCTACTAGGCGTCCAGAAAAGAGATCGGATCCTCCCCTGAGGAGCGGTGAGAAGAGAGAATGGATGGCCAAAGGGAAGAAGCTGAGACAGGAAGCCCGATCATATACCCCCCTGAATGCTTCCTTAGAGGAGGTATTCAAGAAAGTCGAGAAGAGAAACGATATCAACTACCCAGCATCAAGGGGAGTCCAGTTCCAAGAGACCAGGGATCACCCCGAATACTGTCACTCCCATCAGTATAGGGGCCATTCCACAAACAACTGCCGAGAAGTAAAAGATATTGTACAGCATCTCATCCGAGATGGGTATTTGTGGCAGTTCGTCCGACAACCACCTCGGCCGACGACAACACCCGATGTACCAGTTCATCAAGTTCATATCGATAGGACGACTCAGTTCGTGAGTACCATTTCAAACTCATATATTCAAGGCTATGCTCTCGGCCCGGTAAACACCTCTAGGATCCACAAAAGGGACCGCGATGGTAATGAAATATTTAGCGTAGCCAAGGCATTACCTATGAAACCTTGGATGGTGCAACCCATTTCGTTCTCGACCAAGGATGTCCCAGCGAATGGAAAAGCACACAGTGATCCCCTGGTCATCACCTTATTGATCGAGGATTGGGGAGTAAGGAGGATTCTGGTGGATAGTGGGAGTTCAGTCGAGGTGTTATTTTACGATACGTTCAGAAAAATGAAACTATCAGACGACGTACTCGTCCCCTCAACGTAATGCATCTACGGCTTTAATGGAACAGTAACCATCCCTAAGGGCGGAGTAACTTTGAGAGTTTCAGATGGTGGTGGCTACCTTGACACACTAACCACCTTTTCTGTGGTCGACGTCGCCTCACCTTATGAATCGATTATAGGGAGACCTTGGATCACTGGGATTAAAGGGGTGGCATCAGCATATCATCAGAGATTAAGGTTCCCGACTTACAAGGGAATAGCTGAAGTTGTGGGCGACACTCAAGCGGCGCGACAATGCATACAAGTTGACACCGAAATCAATGAAAATCGGCGAGCTCAACAAAGACAAAAGAAGAAGGAATCCAAGGAGGTTAAAGCTGCAGAGGAATTGGAGGAGATTATTTCACAAGTGGTCATGGCATATGAGACCCAATAGCAAGATCCTTTATATCAATCAAAGTAAGCGGCACTATTCCGAGAAGCCAAATCAAATTTCTCAACAGTTGAGCCAACTCGGGAAGTGAACTCGGGGATGGTAGAGGAGCCGAAGGTAGTGAGGATCGGGGCATTTCTATCGGACGATCAAGCAAGTCAACTCACAACGGTATTAAGGGAAAATTTAGACGCATTTTCCTGGGAAGTACGCGATTTAGAGGGCATTGACCCAAAGGTCTGCTGCCACCACTTAAAGATTGATCCAAAGTTCAAACCAGTCAGGCAAAAAATGAGGCGTATCGCGCCAGAATTACAGGCAGCAGTCGAGGCCGAGCTAAAGAATCTACAAGAGTCCAGAATAATCAGGAAATCCCATTACCCACATTGGATATCTAACATGGTCGTGGTACCAAAAAAGAAAGGAGGAGTCAGAATATGTATTGATTTTAGTGACTTGAACAAAGCATGCCCGAAGGACATTTTCCCCCTTCCCAGCATAGATCAACTAGTAGAATCGATAGTCGGATATGAGGCGATGACCCTAATGGATAGATACATGGGCTATAACCAAATACCGTTGGCGTCCGAGGACCAGGAGCATACTTCCTTCTTCACACCAAGGGGAATGTATTGTTACACCAAGATGCCATTCGGACTTAGAAATACTGGAGCGACATATCAGAGATTGGTAGGAGACATATTCGAAGACAAGATCCATAACACCATAGAAGTTTACGTAGACGACATGTTAGTCAAGATTCGCCGAGCTAAGGATCACATCCGAGACCTTCGTGAGATTTTTCAGATGATGAGGAAACACAAGATGAAAATTAACCCCGCTAAGTGCGACTTTTGGGTTACATCATGGAAGTTCCTAGGATATATCATCACCCCCAGAGGAATAGAAGAAGATCCCGAGAAGGTTAGGGCCGTCCTAGAAATGCCATATCCCGCGACAGTAAAAGATGTGTAGAAGCTAAATGTTTGTATAACAGCTTTGGGGAGATTTGTATCGCGGTCATCGGACAAATATAAGGCCTTTTATGACATTTTGAAGAAAGGAGAAAAATTTCAATAGACGGATACCAGCGAAGAGGCCTTTCAAAATATCAAGTTACACCTAGCTAGCCTCCCGGTTCTGCAGAGGCCCGAGCCAACAGAAGTTCTCACCCTATACCTAGGGGTGACGCCATATGCCATTAGTGATGTATTAGTAAGGACGGAGGGGAATGTATAGAAGCCCATATATTTCACCAGCAAAACACTAAGTTCGACCGAGAAAAACTATACTAGAATGGAGAAGATGGTACTTGCGCTAGCCTTTGCCGCTTTTAAACTCTGAACATATTTTCAAGCTCATCGTATACGGGTGCTCACCAAATCTCCTATCGAAGCAGTTTTGGACAGTGCAGGGCGATCAGGAAGAATCTCTAAATGGGGAGCCTTAATCAAACAGTATGATGTCGTGTACGAGACAAGAACGACGATCAAAGGGCAGGTAGTGGCCGACTTCTTGACGGATTTCCCTCTTAGTGATGAACACGATGTGGAAGATATACCGGGGATGATGGAAGAACAAGAAGAACATGCTGATCTGCTAGCCGCTAATAGTCCTACACGGTGGGAGGTTTTCGTCGATGGGGCATCGAACAAGGATGGATTGGGACTCGGGCTAGTATTCACCACGCCAAAGGGGAGGAAGATGGTACATTCATTCAGACTAGAATTCAAGGCAACAAACAACATCACCGAGTATGAAGCGGTAATCCATGCTTTACGAATAATTGTGGAAATGGGGCTGCAAGAGGTCCACTTGACAAGTGACTCACAATTGGTGATTCGGAAAATTACGGGCCAATATGCTACACACGATCCTGTGCTGCAAAAGTATTGGGAGCTCGCCCAATTTTACATCAACCAAATACCGAACATTAAATTATGCCACATTTGTCGAAAAGATAACAGGCACTCGGATGCTCTATCGTACATCGCGTCACAACTAGTAGACCCCAGAATCGAAGGCATTCGTTTTATGAGGCTCCTTACCCCTTTTATCCCAGAAACACCCGAAGTACGGATCGATGTTGCTATTAACACAGCCGAGCGATACAAAGAAGGCGATTGGAGAAAGCAGATACATCAATACCTGGAGACGGGAGAGCTACCCAAGGGTCGTCCCGAGATAAATAAAATCAAAAGTAAATCAGGCGCATACGAGTTAAGGGAAGGGATTTTATATAGGAAATCTTACTTAGGACCACTCCTACGATGTTTGAGTAAAGAAGAGGGCCACATAATCCTGCATGAATTACACTATGGAGCCGCCGGAAATCACAGCTCGGGGATAAGCTTATCAACCAAGGAAAAGACAATGGGTTACTTTTGGATGTACATGAACGAAGATGCAAAGCAAATGGCGAAAGCTTGTGAAGAATGTCAGCGTTTCGGAAAGAAAATCCATGCACCAGGAGTACCTTTAAACTCCATTATAAGCCCGTGGCCCTTTGATAAATGGGGAATAGATATTGTCGGATCATTGTATGTAGGAACAGGGCAAAGGAAGTATTTGATCGTGGCCACGGATTACTTCACCAAATGGGTAGAAGCTGCACCACTAAGACATATCCGAGACAAAGATGTCTTCAAGTTTATCCGGGAACATATCATTTGCCGCTTTGGGGTCCCCGCAGCTATCATCTCCGATAATGGAAAACAACTACAAGGAGAGAACATTGATATTTTGTTTAACACTTACAACATCAGGAAGAGTAAAGCTACCCAAATTTACCCCCAGAGTAATGGGAAAGCCGAGATCACTAACAAAACCATCGCCGATAATATGAAGAAGAAATTGGATGGGGAATACGGTAATTGGTGTGAGGATCTATATAATGTCCTATGGGCGTACAGAACCACAAGAAGGGAAGCTACGAGATTCTCTCCGTTCATGCTTACTTACGGAACTGAGGCGATCCTACCTACGGATGGAATGATCCCTACCACAAGGACAGAAGCTTGGAGGCGGAACTTCTCGTCCGATCTAATTCTGGCAAAACTCGACGATTTGGAAGAAACAAGAGAGATGGCACTACAAAAAATGGAGAACTATCAAAGAAGATTACAGTGAGAATACAACAAGCACGTTCGACCAAGAGAATTTCACCCAGGACAACAAGTGTTGAAGTTTTTGGATGAATGGGAGCAAGACAAAAAGGGCAGAAAACTAGCACCAAAGTGGGGTGAGCCATATATAATTGCGTCTAAGGAAGGCGAGGGATCGTATCGGTTACTGCGACTCGACGGAACGAAAGAGCTCAAACCATGGAACATCAAGTATTTGAAACTCTACCACCCCTGAAGGGCGATGCGGAGGAAAGGTAAGCATACTTGTCTTCTATCTCGTTGAAACCGTGAGGGGTATGAGATAGGGCATGGGATACTAATGGTAATTTGTACTCGGGGCAAAGCCAGTGTGGAAGTGCCGAGGTGACTTACACTCGAATGGTCATTCGTACTCGGGGCAAAGCCAATGTGAAAGTGTCGAGGTGACTTACACTCGAATGGGCATTCGTACTAGGGGAAAATCTAGTCTGGAAGTGCCGAGGTGCCTTACAGTCGCCTGGCTATTCATACTCGGGGCAGTGGCAGTGTGCAAGTTCCGAGTTAGCCTAAGGGTTCTGGTGGTTGGAAACCAGTTCCAAAGGTTGTTAAATTGCGAGGTCTTCCCAACCAGGTGGCCTACTTACATTTCAAAGGCCGGCCCCATCGCAGGTGGCTGTCTCCACTTGCCAGAGATTGGTTGGTCGATAACCGCTCGGGGATATCGGGCCTAGAACTAGGTTAACTGGTACCCTTCCACTAAATCCAAGAGAAAGTGATGAGATACCCCAATCAGGACATGGCAATGGGCCCGGTAGGGCTGGCAACGGATAAATATCCGGCGGATATTAGCATTTCCGGTAAGGTTAAGGTTAAGAGTTATCGGATATCCGATATCCGATAACATCCGACGGATATTAGAAAATAAAATTCGATAAGGTTAAGGTTAAGCTATCGGATATCGGATTTTTATCCGTTAAAATCCGATAACTAGGAAAAATACTAAAAGCTTGAAAAAAACAGTGTCTTTGTCTTTTTAAGTTCAAAATGTTCAGTAAAAGTATAAACCCACACACAAGCACAATGTTTAGAGTTAAAGAGTTTACTCCCAGTCTAGTGAATGCAAAATAAAGTACACAACAGGCTACAACAAAGCCAAAAAAGAAAGAAAAAAAATGTCTAACAGTCACAGAGGCTAGTGAGTAGTATAACTTAGTGTGATCTTGCATCAACTTCACTTCAGTCCACTATTTCCGTATCTGCATTCACAAATCACAACATTTCAGTTTCTCAAAGCTTTCACCACTATAAGCAAAGTAGAAATTTAATAATAAAGTTGCGGTATTGGCAGACAAATAACATCATTAGAAAGAACAACAATTGGCAGATAGATAATGCATGTGTATATGACAAGTGCAGGTGTCCAAGGCTCAAATCAGGAGGAAGTTGTCAAATATGTTGTGCCAGACTAACAATCAAAACAAAGGAAGCAACAAAAGACTTAGTAGAGCATTCACAAGGGAATCAACAGTCTAAACTAGAAGGCATAGGCAGGCTTTGCAGATAGGTTGGATAAACATTCAAAGAACACACAGTTCATTAATGTACATATGACATAAAAAGGAAATGCCACTGGCAGAGACGATTGTTAGCAGCTTACAAAGCACATCACCACGTTCATAATAACAAGGATATTTTGGAAAGATTATAGGGATGAATCCAGTAATAATTAGTACTCAGAGAAGAACAGAAACAAAACAAAAATGAAACCACCTTTACTCAGCATTGCTTGTAAAGCACTCATGATGTGATAAATTTGTCAACATAAAACTATTTAGAAAGAATATACAACAGAGAATGTACAAACAGATTCAGAAACAACAGTTAAATTCATAATCTAAGATTACCTGCCTATTGATGGTTACTGAAGATACATGACAATATGATATGACTGAGTAGTTAAGACTCTAAACTGATCAAAACAAGCTAAAAAAATAGTAGTTAAGACTCTAAACCCGAAACAGAACTGAGACTTGTTGTATCAGACTTACAAAGGCCATTCAAACCTGATTATCAAAAGCATTTAGTATAAACTAAACAAACCGAAAGAGGTAAGGCACATACCTCAACAATTAACAACCTAGTTTCGTCGTTCAAGTAAAAGACAAGGACTTGGGATCAGAAGAAAGGTAATACAAATAATCTCTTCAATTTCATGCCATAATAATGTAGAAATCCACTCATTAACCTGAGATTTACTAAAACAATAATCGAAATAGAGACAGAACATCCTTGAGATGGTGCTACGGGCAGAAAAAAGATCGCATACAAGACAACTAGGGAAATATAAAAACAACACCTATTAATTTCCTAACACTAAAAAGCGCAACAGTATGTATACAAGACAACTAGTAAAGGACGAAACTCAAATCCAATTCTAATTCCATCGAAAAAAATGCAAATGCAGAAATGTTATAGTACTACACTTAACAAGTTCATGCACTACTAAACTATATGTACAAGCTACAGGACAAACGTACTACACTTAAAAAGTTCATGCACTTAACAATTCTAATTTCACCATCTTCCACAACAACTCTAGAGAAAAATGGATATCTACTAATCCTACGTATAATCGTCCCCAACTAACACCATCAGGTTAAGTTCTCTTCATAGGCCATTTCTCAAGCATATGAACTCACTTAGTCGTGTTGGAGAATTACTAAAACTAGAGGATGTTACGCCTTATAGCTACTATGTCAAATGTCCAATTCAAGGGACACAGTCAGATTACAAGTAACATCAATTCATAACTAATTAAGAAATTAACATTAGATAAACATAAAAACTAAAAAGGGTATGTTTCATAATGCTATTTGATCTGTGAAATTCTGAAATAAAATAAGTACAAGACCATACCAGGAGCAAATGAACTTAGTTAATGGCTCCTCCAAGATTACCCTCAAATAGTCATTAGTAATGGGGTCATGCATAAACAAAACAGGGTTCAAGTTGTTGTATTTTTTTTGGACCAGATCAAGTAGTAGTATGTGATCGATGAAGCGAAAGAAAGACTAATCATGGAATACAAACTCAAAGTACATTTTCAGTACAAAATGGATTAACAATTCTATGACTATAAGGCAAGATTGACTAAAAAAAAGATGCATACGAAATGGACTCAAGTGATGAAAAACATTCATGGAATACATTCAATATCACGGTTGTTAAGTGAGTTAACAACAATTCATCAAAACCAACCAAAATCAGCAAATGAACCTATCAACAACCTAAACCACCTTAATCCATCGTAATTAGGTGAACAAGAAACAACAATATGACCAAGAAATCATTCAATCTGTCACTTCAATGGGTTATATTCAAACATGAATCAGAAAGAACTGATCTAATCTTCTAGAGAATCAATTGAAGTTGTGTAAACCCTAGAAGAGGGAGAGATTTAGATCGAACTGATATAGAAAAATCAAACCCCTAATTTTTTATTGCAACACATAAACCCTAATTTCATAAGAATTGAACATAGAAATCGAATGTAAATCATTAACAACATAGAGGGGAGCGATTAAATACCGAGATTAGTTATTGGAGAAGTGAGAACCGACTATTGAGTGATTAATCGAGAGGAGGAGCCGGGAGCGAGATAAGACAGAGAAGAGAAGAAAAAGTAAAGGAAGGTCGAAATGTTCTTTCCTTCTCTCGGCTACTCGACCTCGACTAGTATTGGTAGTATTGAAAATTACTAGTACGCCCCTACCTTATCGGATATCGGATATTAACCAATCGGATAGAGCCCAATCCGATTCCGATAGGTTAAGAGAAAATATCCGATAAGTTATCGGATCCGGATATCCGATATCCGATATAACGGATAAAATCCTATAGGATTTCGAATAATCGGAAACGGATCCCGGATATCGGTTATCCATTGCCATCCCTAGGGCCCGGTGACCCTCCTTGTTGGGTGTGTTCGACAGAAAAGGTTAAAATACTAACGTACACAATTAACAATTGCAGGAACGACATACGAAGCAAAAACTAACTCGATAGCGTCATGCGCCCATTAACAAAGTACGGAGAGTGTCAAGAAACCATGCGAAATGAAAAGTGTAAATAAACAGAAAGCATCGGCGACACAGCACCCCCATTTAAACAAACAAGCAGTGTTTCAAAGGTAAAAAGGGGAAGAGGTGTTCAAAGCGATTTACAACCCAGAACAAAGGGCGAATTAGTGACGCAGCACTACAAAAATAGAAATCAAGCTTTGGGAGGAATCGCGCCAGCCCTCTTCTGCGCGACCTCACGCTGTTTATTCTCGACCCACTCCTCAATGCCCGTCCGAACCTTCTCGTCCACCTCCCCGGAATGAGCGACGCGATCCTCCTCGAACTGCTGGGTAAGCTGAGAAATAGTTTCCTCGGCATCGGCCAGCTTGGAACCCAAATCGGCCTCGACCTGCTTCAATCGTCGGACCTCTAGATCCATATCCTGAGAACGTTTTTGCTCGGCTACAGGATCACAAAGACAGAGCATTATTCAGTAAACACGGTTTAGCAATTTTGCAAGAATAGAGCGTAATCTAAATCTAAGGAACGGCCTCAACACATCGTCTAAGAGACCTGAAAAGGCTGGTAACACTGACTGAAGCGACTCTACCGACTTGGACAACTCATCCTCGGCCTTCGACAACTTCGTGGTTAACTCGTTATAGTGCTGCTCTTTGAATTCGTTACTGGGGCAGTACTTCTTATGTTCACCCCACTCGGCCATTAAGCGGTTGCGCGACACCTGAAGCACCGAAAGTTGCGACCTACTCCATTCAAGTTCTCCCACCACTTTGTCAAATTCACCCACTTTGCCCAACGAATCCTTGATTGCTCGCTCTACTACATCTTTGTCCCTCAAAATTCGTCGGCGAACCTCGTGGAGGTCTCGATTCTGCAATTGTAAAGCATTTACCCGCTGTTCTAAATTTGTGGCTAGAGCAGCTCTCTCAGCAGCAAGACGTTGAGAAGAGCCCAAATGAGCCCGCAAATTGTCTATCTCTGCGGGGTCATACTCAAACTGACGATATCGTTCTAGCTCGCCCTCAAGATTTTCGATCTCCTCAGATTGGCGATCTATTTTGTCATCTTTGTTTTCCATTCTCCGATGGAGATTCCCCACTAAATCCTTTTCAATATCCCATTTCCTCTTCATAATCCTAAACTCCGAAGAAACGTCTAAACATATACTAGCTACCTAGGCTAGAATAAGGATACCCGACTCAGGATACTGGCACGATAAACTCAATCAACATAAGTTAAAATTTAAATAATTATTACATACCTTGGGCATCAACGATTTTAATTTCTAACTCGCGCGCACGACTCCTCTCGTTCTGCAATTAAAGTTGGAGAGACTCTAGCAGCAGACTTTCTCTACGGCAATTGGCGGAATCCAAGCGTACCCGATTCAGGATCTAACACAAGTAAACATGATTAGGCTGAAGGCGACAAAAAGGACGGAAGTAAGAAAGGGGGCATCACCGATCTAAGCCGAGTTACACACCACCGTGTCGAGAGTCTGGGCGATATCGCCATAGTGGGGCACCACATTAAGCATTTCTTCATCGGTATATGCTCCAAAGTCAGGAGAAGTAAGTGATCCCAAAGAGTTCATGATAGGACCCGAGACAGTAAAAGAGGTTTCAACACCAGACGAGGACCAACTGGTAATCTGGGACAGACGATGAAATACTTATGATTCAGCATTAACGGTATTTCCTAGCTCGGGCGCCTTCAGGGGTTCCTGTTTGTCGGATAATTCAGGATTAACGACCACCTCAGGACCAACATTCTCTCCCATTTCCTCCCCCTCGCCCTTGTCACCCGAGAGATCATCGCCGAATAGGTCATCCTCATCAGGAATATCGTAGATTGGTTTCTGCCTTTGCTGAGGCTTGGAAACCTTCTTGCCCCTAAGAGGATTACGCCTAAGGGGTTGAGGACCAATCTCCTCTACATCAGCCTCATCACCATCGCGCCTAGGAAATTTCTGCACAAGGCCTCTCGTCAGAACATGTGAAGGCAAAAAACAGGGGCAAGTACATGTACTTATAATAAAATCACTATGTTTGTTACCTTCCCCTGGTCTTCCTCAACCCTTGTGCTAGCACCTCTTTTCTTCGACGATCCGACAGTCTTGGTAGAATCGCCCTGAGGTTTTAATAACAACAAACATCCAATTAGCGTCAAGGCTAACAAGATAGAAATCGAGAAAATAGGAAGGAGACACATACCTTATCAGCCTTGTCATCATTAACCACCCAGAAAGGATAGGGCTCGGAGGGAAAAGGAGGCGACGGGAATCTACCATGTAAAATGGGACCTCAGACAAGGAGTGAAACTCGGGGGTAAATCGGGTCATTGGTATGACGGGGTCGCCTGTTAGAACCTTGGCCGAGGGGATCGGCATCCAGCATCATCCTTTCAACATTTTTGGGCATAGTCCTGTGATGATGAGGACTAAAAGCAAAACCGGCAAGATCACCCAAGGTTGAAGTACCAACTCGGTAGTTGGCAAGGAAATTGACAACGCAATTAGCCGACTGTTCGTGCTTCCCCACGTCGGACTTCTTCAAAACGCTGTTTTGGCCCGAGATCAGGGTAACTTCGTAATTCTGAAGATCGTACTTCTCTTTCAGCTGCTCAATGAACTCTTCGTCAGAGAGATATTTCACCCTTTTCTCGGACCTGCACGAAATAGAAGGAGAATCATCAGGAAAGATAGATCTCATGGCGCGATCATCGTACTTAGAGGGACTATCAAACGAAAATAGGAAAGCAAGGGAAAAAGCATCAAACTCGGAAAAAACATCGTCGACAGACCTTTTTTCAGTCATGGAGGGAGAAGAAGCCATAGACGCAAACAGTGCAGAACTGAGAAATCGGTGAAGAAGGCTGGGACGAAGAGAATGTAACCACAGCTACTGTGACAATCGATGAGGAAGAAAATCAAGAAAACGAGGACTTTTAGAAGAAGAAAGTGGCGAAGAAATATCGAAGAGGAGGTTGCAGCGGCGGGGAACTGGAAAAGAAATGGTAAAGAAGAATAAAGAGAAAAGGAAGGGGGTTATTTAAAGTGGAGAAGTTGTAAATGACGCCGACGGTTACAGGTAATAAAGTGGAGTTAATGGGGTACTGCGTGACGGAATTTGCGGCATGGACGAGGACGTGGGCAGTTGGGAAGACATTCTTCCACTCGTGTCTGCCACACGAGCGAAAGAAAGGGCATAAATGTAGGTGTAAATTATCCACAGGGCTAGGTGGAAACATCTTAAGCTATGATACACCCAATAATGAAGATACAAGAAGCATAAAATAAAGATTTCCAGGCGCGAGATTTAAGAAGCCACGTGGATCGGGCATGATTGCTCTGCAGCTGTCGGACAAGACTCGACTCCATACTTCTAACAGAGCTGATAAGACAAGACACGGTGGGTCAAACGAGGAGCGATAGTCCAATGGATAAGAAGATCACGTGTCACATCGTGCCATAAGAACACCCGAAGGAATCGGCTCGGACAAGAGACGGGCAAAGGAATCAAAATACATCGGCCACATGCCCAGAAGAAGGGATGACATAAGCTGGCCCGACCACAGACTTTCAGATTAGATGTAATATGACCAACAACCTAGTATGGTTGTATGTAACCCTTCCTATAAATAAAGGAACTTATATCCAAGAGAGGTAGGTGGTAAATGGGGAGAGTGAGAGACTTGATATCACACCAAGTAAGAAGAAAGTGAGAAGTGAGTTGATCGTGTAAGGGAGTTTGGGTTAAGATCAACATCTTTGTAACACTTTGAAGTAATAAGATTCACCCTTTCACCCCCGTGGACGTAGGTAATCATACCGAACCACGTATGTATTGTGTCCATTGTTGAGTCTTTACTTTCATTTTGCATGAGTAAAAGGTTTCTATCCTTTGGATGTAGTTTGTAGTAAAATGCATCTACAAACTCTTTGCCTCGTGTATGGTAATATTGTATACTGACCACTAACTCTTTCTCTTTCTAATTAGTAAATACATAGGCAAAAGTGGGAAGGAGAATCTTATTACTAACTCTTTCTCTTTCTCAAAATGTTTGTTGTGTGTTCAAATGGATACAAGAGGGGTTATTTATAGGTGGAAATTTTATAACTACCCTCCCTTTTCGTTAGTCTTCACAAACACCCCTACGCATAATAATAATGCCCTTCCGCTTTCCACTTTTCGGATTTTTTTTTTCGTAATTCCACAATCACCCTCTATACACGATTAAAGAAAGGAAAATCCATGTTTCCTTTTCAATTTCAGATCTGAAAATTTTCAATCTCTCTTCCTCTTTCTCTTCCATCTATCACCTCCGCCATCAATGTTTTTCTCTACTTCGTTTCTGTCGGGATTAATGGTGGTGGTGGTGGAGAATTCCAAATCTTGGTTCCTTTACTTAACGATGATGGTGATGACAGTGAAGGAGGATATCAATCTCTGTTTTATTAGTTGTTGATGATGGTATGGCGGCGGCGGCGGTGGTGATTGGAATAAAAAAATTAATGAAGATGCACCATTTTTGGTTGTGAAGATCTGGAAACTGGTGATCTTTGTAGTGTAATGGATCAGTGACAAGAGTATAATTAGTAATTTTTATTCCTTGAGTTACGGTGGGATGAAAATTAGTGGTGGTGCGACGGTTCTTGGTGCAATTAGTGGTGGCGGTCTTGTCTCATCCAAATGCTAATTGAAGGTATCATTTTAAGACGAGGTTTTTCATTTTAGTTTAATCACGATCTGGAAACTAGTTTACGTTTCTTGTAATTTTGATATCGAATCTTATTAGAACGGTGGTGGTGGTGGAGGAGGGTATCGAATCCTTTTTGTTGTTCTATTTTTTTAGGCTTGTTCCTATACTGGGTTTATAAGAAGCTTGTTTTAAGGATTGGCATTTGGTTGATTTTTTATTCTGCATTTTTTTTTTGCAGTTGTTGGATGAGAGAAAGATCGGAAATAAATATCCAGATTTCTTCAAGCGATTAATGAGTAAGCTTATTCATATTCTTGTTCTCTACCTATATACATGTGACTGTTCATCGTTGAAATGTGTCACACAATAGAAATGATCTAAATGTTGATAATTCTTGCAGTCGATATGACCTTACCGGGGGATTGAAGAAATTACGTTGTCGAACACTCATATTTGTCGGTGATGAATCTCCTTACCACTCTGAGGCTCTCCACATGGCAGTGAATTTGGACAGAAGATATAGTGCGTCAGTCGAGGTACGCCATGTATATTGCATCATTCACTGCATACATGCACTCAGGATATAGGCATATCAAGGCCCATAATGGTCTGCTAGTAAAGATGACTGCTTAGCCCTCTTAGTGGCTTCCAATACTTAATAAAGAGTGTCAAAGGTTCCTTCTTAGATGACTGCTTGGAGGATTCCACACTTACAAAAACATTTTGAAACCATTTAGTGCTTGAGATATGCATGTTTGGGATGTGTGCGCTCACTGATATAGGATTGATCTGTGCTGGTGGAACGGGTTTAGGCAGTCATATGAAGTTGCTTATGGTGATGGCTACATGAAGTTTCTCAGATGATGTTGACCAAAATAAGTTTGGTGGTGGTGATAATGTCTACACGTAACTAGTACTACTCGTGTTTAAATACCTATTGATTACTTTTACATATGGTTTTTTTAATTGATTTTGGAATAGTGTACCGGAGTGAAAAGCCTCCTGGTAGTTTAAGTTGACAGGAGTATAATTGTTAGTGACTAATGTAAATGTTTTATTTCTATCATGTTTTCGTCGTCTTTGTACAAGCTAATAATTATGGATAGATTTTTACGTTGGCCTGCACTTACCCTTGAAGCTATAATAGTGAGTCCACTCCTCCACTCCTGTTTACTTGTCTACTAATAGTTACATTAGATGAACCTATGGTGTAATGGTATCACAACTGACTCTAGTCAGAAGATGCGTGTTCGATTCACGTTAGGATCACTACTTTTAGTATATTTGTGTATCAACAATAGAAATTGACCTTAGTTTAGGGAGTCAACAACAAATATTTATGTATCAACAATGGAAGAATGGAATCAACAACCAATATTTGTGTATCAACAATAGAAATTGACCTTAGTTTAGGGAGTCAACAACCAATGTTTGTGTATCAACAATGGAAAAGTGGAATCAACAACCAATATTTATGTATCAACAATATAAAAATGGAGTCAACAACCAATGTTTGTGTATCAACAATGGAAGAATGGAATCAACAACCAATATTTGTGTATCAACAATAGAAATTGACCTTAGTTTAGGGAGTCAACAACCAATGTTTGTGTATCAACAATGGAAAAATGGAATCAACAACCAATATTTGTGTATCAACAATAGAAAAATGGAGTCAACAACCAATGTTTGTGCATCAACAATGGAAAAATGAAATCAACAACCAATATTTGTGTATCAACAATAGCAATTGACCTTAGTTTAGGGAGTCAACAACCAGTGTATCTGTATCAACAATAGAAAAATGGTATCAACAACCAATGTTTGTGTATCAACAATAGAAAAATGGAATCAACAACCAATGTTTGTGTATCAAAAATAGAAATTGATCTTAGTGTAAGGAGTTAACAACAAATATTTGAGTATCAACAATAAAAATTGACCTTAGTTTAGGGAGTCAACAACAAATATTTGTGTATCAACAATGGAAGAATGGAATCAACAACCAAATTTGACAAATATTTTTGAACTTTTGATTTTTTGGATCAACAAATATTTTCAGTTGTTGACGCCTAATATTAATAGCGGTGGTGGCGGAGGAGGCAACAACAATAGTGGTGGTGGTGGTGGCGGAGTGGCGGCGGCGGCAACAACAGTGGTGGCGGCGGCGGCAACAACAATGGTGGTGATGGCGGAGTGGCGGCGGTAACAACAACAGTGGTGGTGGTGGTGGAGTGGCGGCGGCTGAGTGGTGGTGGCGGAGTGGTGGTGGCGGCGGTGTTGGTGGTGGTGAAATGAAATAATAGAAAAATCTATTTTTTAATGGATAAAATTTTTAAATGGAAAATAATATTGTAAGTGAGGGTATTAAGGTAATCTATCTTTTAATGGATAAGGTATTTAAATAATAGGGGTATTTATATTGTTGTATAAGGGTATATTTATTGGGGGTCAAAACTAAGGGTATTTAATAAGTTTACCCTATTTATAGCCGGGTGTACTGAGGAGGTGAGTGGAATAAGTTACACATTTTTCCAAGATTCACTTTATAGTTAAGTGATAACATTTATCTAGTTTTATCGGACAATCAAGTATTTGCTAGATCATTCAAGAAAATGGTGGGCCACCCCTTCTACGTGTTCACATAACACTCCCCCTTGGACCACCATTTCTAAGAATGTTGCCTCGTTAAAACCTTGCCGGTAAAACCCAGTGGGAAAAAACCCGGACGAAGGAAAAAGAGTACAACAAATATCTTAGAACGGTGTTGGACACGCATATGCTGCCTCGTTAAAACCTTGACAAGGAAACCCAAGGGGGAAAAAACCTTGACGAAGGAAAAAGAGTACATCGCGTTATAGTCCAGAACTCCCCCTGAACGGAATCTCCATTAATTTGTCTGCTTGTACATGTGGCGCATTCTGATTCCATATACCAGCTTCCGGAAGACTTTTGTTGGTAACGACTTTGTGAATAGATCAGCATAATTCTCACTGGATTGTATCTTCTGGATATCAATCTCGTTGTTTCTCTGGAGGTGGTGAGAATAAAATAGCTTTGGTGAAATGTGCTTTATTCTATCACCCTTGATGTAGCCTTCTTTCATCTGTGCTATGCATGCCGAGTTATCTTCACAAATTGTCGTTGGCACGCTGGTTATGGAAGTCAGACCACAAGCGCTTCTGATGTGTTCAATTAATGATCGCAACCACACACATTCTCTGATTGTTTCGTGGAGAGCAATTATCTCGGAGTGATTCGAGGAAGTAGCTGGGATGCTCTACTTACAGGAACGCCATGAGATTGCAGTACTGCCAATGGTAAAAACGTACCATGTCTGAGAGATTCCTTTGTGCGGGTCCGATAGGTATCCAGCATCCGTATAGCCTGTTATCTGTGGAAAATCTAAAGAATCTTTCGAGTAGAACAAACCCATGTCAGTAGTACCACGAAGGTAACGAAAAATCTGTTTTACCCCTTCCCAATGTCGTTTTGTTGGAGCAGAACTATACCTGGCTAGTAGATTTACTACAAAAAAAATATAACAAAGCCACAATTGCACTTAAGTATGGTACTTCCGGACTAAGAAGTGCTTCATCCTCCCCTTTAGGACGAAATGGATCTCTTTTAGGATCAAGAGATCTTACAATCATTGGGGTGCTAAGCGGATATGCTTTTTCCATATTAAAACGCTTCAAGATTTTCTCGGTGTAAGTGGATTGATGGACAAGAATTCCGCTTTCATAATGATCAAGTTGTAGGCCATGACAAAATTTTGTTTTACCGAGATCTTTCATCTCGAACTCTTTCCTTAAGCATTCAGTTGCTTTGGATAGTTCTTCAGGAGTTCCAATCAAATTGATGTCATCTACATATACAACTATTACTATAATTCCAGATTCTTTCCTTTTAATAAACACACAAGGGCAAATAGGATCGTTTACATATCCCTCTTTTATTAGGTATTCACTGAGGCGATTATACCACATTCGCCCAGATTGTTTCAATCCATATAGAGCTCTGTTTAATTTTAGTGAATACATATGACGTGGATTCCCTTCAGGTAATTTGAATCCTTCCGGAAGTTTCATATAAATATATGTATCTAGCTTTCCATATAGATACGCAGTGACCACGTCCATCAGATGCATGTCAAACCTTTCAGAAACTGCCAGACTAATTAAATATCGAAAGGTAATTGCATCCATAACAGGAGAGTATATCTCTTCATAGTCAATCCCAGGTTTCTGAAGGAAACCCTTTGCCACTAGTCGTGCTTTATAGCGAACGACTTCATTTCTCTCATTACGCTTTCTTACAAACACCCATTTGTAATCCACAGGATTCACATTTTATGGTGTCTGTATTAGGCGCCCAAAAACATTGCGTTTAGCGAGAGATTCCAGTTCAGCTTGGATTGACACTTTCCATTTAGGCCAATCGTCTCCTTTTTGACATTCCTCTATAGAGTGTGGTTCAATATCATCATTATCTGTGGCGATTTCAGTAGATACTGAGAATGAAAATATGTCATCGACAATTATTGTATTACGGTCCCACACTTCTCTATCGCATGCGTAATTTATAGAAATTTCCTCATTTACAGGTACACGTGTCTCATCAAAGACTTTATCCTCTTCAGGAGGTTCATCAGAGAAATTGGATCGTTCTTTGATAGTCTCTTCAGGAACACTATCTGTAGCCTCTTCAGGAGCGCTACCTTTGATTGAGACAACTTGGCTTTTCCTCTTTCGAGGGAACAAATATTTTGAACCAACATGTATTCCAAGCTTCAGGCATGGCTTTGATGACTCGTTTGCCACTGATCTCCCATTTTGTTCAACCGGTACATCAATCTGATCTGGAGCATTTCTTGCAGGCACATAGGATTTTGTAATTCGACCAGTATCAGTAAATGCATCCGGCATTTGGTTTGCAATATTTTGCAGATGTATAATCTTTTGCACCTCAATTTCAGATTAATTAGTGCAAGGGTCAAGATGAGACAGACTTGGTGTGTACCAAGATATTTCACGAAGTTCCTTTGACGAATTACTATCTCCCCCTAACGGCGGGAAAATTGTCTCATCAAAATGACAATATGCAAATCTAGTTGTAAAGACATCACCTGTTAAAGGATCTAAATACATTATAATGGACGGTGAATCAAAACAAACATAAATACCAAGTCGACGTTGAGGACCGAATTTAGTGCGTTGTGGTGGTGCAATAGGCACATAAATAGCACAACCAAAAACACGTAAATGCGATATATTGGGTTGCTTCCCTAAGACAAGTTGTAGAGGGGAGTATTGATGGCTAACAGTTGGTCGAAGTCGGACTAAGGCTGTTGCATGCAAAATAACATGTCCCCAAGCGGAAACTGGTAATTTAGTCCTCATAAGCATGGGTCGAGCAATTAACTGAAGATGCTTTATAAAAGATTCAGCCAATCCATTCTGAGTGTGCACATGTGCCACAAGATGCTCGACATCAATACCAACTGAAAGACAATAAGCATCAAAAGCCTTGGATGTAAATTCACTAGCGCCATCAAGTCGGATAGACTTAATAGGAAAGTCCGGAAAATTGGCTCGCAACCGAATAATTTGGGCAAGCAGTCTGGAAAACGCAACATTACGTGTTGATAATAAGCAGACATGAGACCATCTAGAAGATGCGTCTATCAATACCATAAAGTATTGGAATGTCCCACACTGTGTGTGGATAGGCCCACAAATGTCACCATATATCCTCTGTAGGAATGTTGGTGATTCAATAATAACTTTGGTCAAATATGGTTTTATAACCAAGTTTCCCAGGGAATAAGCAACACAATTCATATCCTTGTTTAACAAAATCTTCTGGTTTTGTAACGGATGTCCATGAGCATTTTGTATTATTCTACTCATCATGGTAGAACCTGGGTGTCCAAGCCGGTCATGCCAAAGCTTGAATAATTCAGGGTCATTAAACTTCTGGTTAATGACAGCATGAGATTCGACTGTTCGAATTCTCGTAAGATATAACCCAGAAGAGATAGCCTTCAACCTCTCTAAAATGTGCTTTTGGCACGATATAGATGAAGTAATATACAAGTACTCCATATTATCCTCATCTGCAGTTTCAAGGTGGTAACCATTACGCCGAATATCTTTAAAACTCAACAGATTCCTCTGGGATCTGGTAGAATATAAGGCGTCTTCAATAATTAATTTCGTACCACCTGGTAGAATGATACATAATCTTCCGGAGCCATCTATCAGACTATTCGAACCCGAAATGGTATTCACATTACCCTTAAACCTTTTCAAGGTTATAAAGTATTTATGGGTTCGAAAAATTGTGTTTGTTGTTCTACTGTCAACCAAACAAAATCCCCATTGTCTATTTTGGATAGATTACTTCTGGAATCCATATCCTTCAACACAAATAGACGAGATAAAATTAACAACGGTGCTACCAAAATATCTACTTATATTACATCAAAAACACACACTCTAATATTACACCAAAAACACACACACTAAAAACAACAAAAGTAAAGACACATACAAACTCAAAAGTATGTTACAGGATAAAGACACACACAAACTCAAAAGTATGTTACAGGGCATATGAAGGAAACATTTAGTTTTACAGCTCATCAAAAGAAAACTGACTAGGTTCGCTACCTTCGGGGTCGGCGAGATAATCAGACACATCCAAGTGGGTACCATTGGTACTAGGGGTACTGGCTTCCATTAAATTTATCTTTATGTCTTCGGCAGGTCGCTTCAGGGATGCCTGATAGAGCCTAACAAAATATTCAGGCGTACGACAAGTACGTTGCCAGTGATCAGTTAAGCCACACCGATAACAAAAAAAATTCTGAGGAGGTTGACTAGAATAACCCTTCCCCTTTTATTGCTTCGGTTCCGCAATTTTCAACGGTCGTTGGTACGGCTGGTAACGGGTATCCTTTCCCCGTTCATTTTTATGGCCCCCACGTTGGTTTCTTTTACCATGTCCACGTTTGCCTTTGTTGCCATGATTATTTCCCCGTCCAAAAGACGTAGCTGCGTGTGCTTCAGGCACCGCTGCGGAACCAACGGGACGAGCTTCATGGTTTCTTAACAAAAGCTTATTATTTTACTCTGCAATCAACAAACAGGAAATTAGCTCAGAATATTCAATAAATTTACGCTCTCGATATTGCTGCTGCAGGAGCACATTCGAGGCATGATAGGTTGTATATGTTTTTTCTAACATTTGTTTGTCAGTGACATCTTCACCGCACAATTTTAGTGTTGAGGTGATTTTAAACAGAGAAGAGTTATAAGTTGTCACTGATCGAAAATCTTGCAGCCGCAAGTTCAAACCAATCATTCCGATCCTTTGGAAGTATGACCAACTTCAAGTGGTCAAATCGTTTTTTCAGACAGTTCCACAAAGTAAGTGGGTTTTTAACTGTCAAATATTCCTTTTTCAAATCATCATGGAAATGATGACGAAGGAAAATTAGATCTGTAGCGCGGTCCTGGCTGGACGCGTCGTTTCCTTCCATAATAGTATGCCCGAGGCCTTTAGCTTCCAAATGAAGCTCGGCATCAAGTGCCCAAGAAATATAATTGTTTCCTGAGATATCAAGACCTGCGAATTCGAGCTTCGTTAGATTTTCCATTTTAGAAAAGTACTTAAAGAAACAACTACCTATACTCCCTTTAATTTAGTTGTTGGGTGATAGCAACTTGACCGTCAGCCTGCGAGCGATTCGTGCTGATAACGTCTTATATATTGATGAATGTAGTGGAACACCAGCTGGCTAAAACTCTTTGCCTCGTGTATGGTAATATTGTATATTGACCACTAACTCTTTCTCTTTCAAATTAGTAAACACATAGGCAAAAGTGGGAAGGAGATTCTTATTACTAACTCTTTCTCTTTCTCAAAATGTTTGTAGTGTGTTCAAATGGATACAAGAAGGGTTATTTATAGCCGGGTGTACTGAGGCGGTGAGTGGGATAAGTTACACATTATTCCAAGATTCACTTTATAGTTAAGTGATAACATTTATCTAGTTTTGTCGGACAATCAAGTATTTGCTAGATCATTCAAGAAAATGGTGGGCCACCCCTGCTACGTGTTCACATAACAATTTTAAAATACAGCGCTTCTAGACAGACCGAGGGTCTGAACAAAGCAGAAACCGGGTCTTCTTTTTATCTCACATTTTTTGTTGGTGGGTCCCGGTGGGCCCCGCGGAGGCTAGCAGGGGGTCCCGCCATTAATGTTGGTTTTGTGTCTTGTTTGTTTTTGCGTCGTTTTTTCGTCGGTACGTTAATATTTATTGTTTAAAATAATAGGATTTATTTTATAGATGTTTTATTTTACTGTCTTTGTTTGTTTGTGGGTCCAATTGGTTCTCCATTCCTTTCTCTTTTTGGTGGTTGTTTCTTTTGCTCAGCTCTTGTCCTAGGTTTCTCCGAGCTGTTGTCGTAGGTCTTTCCGTCCTAATCAAGCATATGATTTATACTTAAATTTATTTTATGAGCAAAAAAGACCGCCAAGTGCTGCATTAATTATTCCGTCTCTCTATCTCTGTCAGACTCTCTATTGTGTTAGGCTGAGTGTAGTGGAGAAAAAGATGGGGATGATAGTGATGGGTTGCAGTGGCTGAAGGTCTGTTTCGAAAGTGGTTGATTTTCTCTCTGCTCGAAAGCAGGGGACTTCAACGGGGATTTAAAGAGGGGTGAGGTCTAGGACATCGCCAGAAAATGAGATATAGCGAGGCATAGGGGGTCGCTTTTGTTTAATTAAGCAAAAAAGTTGGTTTTGTTCTATCCAATTTTCAAAGAAGAAAGAAAAAGAAAGCCAAAGTTGGGAGCAGTGAGAGATAGACAAAGTGTTATCTCTTGATAACAAAAGTGATGGAGCTTAAGTAAAGCGATGTGCATGTCCTCGCTTCGTTGTGCGACGTGTTGGGCCTCGCCCAGGCGATGTCTTGAACCTCGCTTATATTCAAATTGCCTCCCCTACCGCTACGCTCAGTCCTCTCCTCCCGCTGACGTGTCGAAACTGCTCAAGTGGTACCTCCCCTCCTCCACAACACTCAGCATTAGTGTAAGATTCTTCCTCTTCTTCTCTTTACAAGTTGGTTCTAGAATCTCTCGGTCATACCCCGCCAAGAAAATAACCCATCATTTTAAGCTGCTGTCATGGTTTTGATGATCAAGGTAATTTTGATTGTGAGGGTTCAGCCTAATTATATCCGAGTTTAAGAACTATGGGTATTTGTTGAAATGCCGTCAAACTATGGGTATCTTTGCTAATGGTGACATCTATCGAGCTGATTATGAGGGACTGTATTGTGTTGGTTGGAATGAATGATTAGAAGGTTAACTATGATTAATGAGGTTTTGTTCTAGTTCTTGTCTTGAACAATCAGTTTACAAGATGCAATTTCTTCATGTTGGCCTGCTTCATTGCACTTAATTGGCAAGGTAATTAAAGCATTCAGCTTCCTTGTTCTTTTTGACAGGATATCTTGCGATTTCATGCAGTTTATTGGCCAGCTATGTTCATGTCTGCTGGACTAAGCCTTCCAAAGATGGTTTTCGGCCATGGATTCCTAATCAAGGTTTAGGTAATTTATACCGTAATGCGTAACGTTTAGGCTATGTTGTATCCCACTTCATGCATGACAATCTGTATCTTTTATCCTCTGTCGGGCACATCCATATGATGTTGTCTTGCAGAAAACACACACGATTGCTTCAGTTTCCTTCCATTGTAATGCCTTGTGGACGGTTGGCAAGAGCATTGACGAATCTGTGGGGTGGTTTGGTATTTAGATAGTTGTAGGGTCTGTACTAGTTTGTTCTATCGTTCTCACATGTGATTCAGCTTTAAAGAAATTATAAGGTAGTACAGGGTTGGCTTTGGTATGACTTGCTTAATAAGGTAATGCAAGTAGTTTACAAGCTAGTTTCCATTTTGCAGTCCTAATAAAGAAATACACCTCTAGTGTCTGATGAACTAACATAATAGAATACTCAGAAGTCCATAGATTCTGATATTTTATCTGTTGCAGTATCATTCATCAAAAACATGAAGTACTTTCTTAATCTACGCTTGGGCTTCTGAAGAACTGTGTAACTCAACTTTAATTGTTCATTCTGTATGTTTTATACAAGATTTAACTAGATAAACTACTGGTCTTCAGGTTTTCGTTTCATAAACCTGAGTCTACTCTGGGCCATCGTTGCTGCCCATTTCCAAGTTGATTGTGAAATAAGTTATAAGCTGTGTTGCAACGATACAGATAAGGTATCGGATACAAGATACCAATACGCTACTATGATACACCAACTTGAAAAACTAAAATACGGCGATACGGCATACTCATTATTGATGAGTAGTTTAACATAAATATATTATATATAAGATAGAAACTTAACAAAATACATACATGTGTTTGCATGATTAAAATATAATATGTATGATTAACCTCACTGGAGAGACAAAAAGTCACGGTAAGAAGGAAGAAAGTCTAGAGCAAGATCAGTGGATGATTTGGAACTAATATTCGCAAAAGTATTAGTTAAAACTTCTCATAGATTTGGAACTAATATTTAAACTATCTAAATTTTCTAATATTTAGTCAAAGTTTTCTAATTGAGTTGTATCTTGAAGTATTGGAAGTATTAGTACGCGTATCCGTGTAAATACGTATCCATACGTCTGAAAAATTAATTTAGGTGTATCGTTGTAACACAGGTTATAAGTGTTTTACTCTTATTAAATGCATCTCTTTTCTAATTATTTGGTGTCTGTTTTTGGCAGGACCTCGTTGTAATATTGGAAGGCATGAGGATTATTGCAGTAGCATTAGCTCCTGTAACCCCAAGCTTATGCTCGCTGATATATTCACAGCTTGGCTAGTCAAGCGATCAGTTTGAAGCTATTACTTGGGTCTCTCTCCTTTACTTGGGTCTTTCTCCTTGGCCAATCTGACTTATAAAAATCTTGTTAAACTCATTCGCTGGTGTACTTTCTTTACGCAGAGCGAGACCAGTGAAAGATAGGAAGAAGAAACAGAAGCCAAAGCCAAAGCCTCAAGTGGATTCCACTCTATCTGCATCTGCCTTAAATCATACCTCTGGAAGGTTTCCTTGATTTGATATTTTTTTATAGTATAATTAGATGATTTTTAATACAGGTATATCATCTTCCAGTTCTTAAGAACTATATAATCCTCAAGTTAGATTGATTGTAGAATTATAATTTAGGAAGGATACTGTGTTTTGGGTCCGCATTCCTAGATAAGGAAACATTACTGGAGATTCCTAGGAGGTTTGGGCAACCAGACTAAAATAAAGAACTATTTCCTAGATAAGGAAATAGAGTCCCAGGAGGTTTGGGAAACCAAACCCAACTTATTCTGAATTCCACCTCTATAATAATAATGATCACCAATGTATACAGTTCATACATATCAATAGTTGTTTTGATTTCTACATCAGGTTGCAGTCAAGAAGAATAAGATCAGTCACGCTAAGGTAAACAGCATCTCTCTTTGTTTTCCTACAACAAATTTTGTTCTAGAGTATTAGTAGTGTACGTAGTTTCTGATGACACCTCTCAGGTATGAGGAAATTTTGATGTTTTTGAAACTTTTTTTTTTTAATGTGTTTTCACAGTTCCTGCAGATTTGTTGCTGTAACTACTTTTCTGCTTTCTTCCTTTTCTGTTAATTTTCAGACGCGTATCTTGTTTTATACCTTTTCTTTTTCAACTCAGATGGAGATGATGAGTAAATCCTTGGAACCAACCAAAGATGATGAAGCCAGCAAATGTGAAATCTTCCGCCAACACCTGAAATCTTGTACACGGCGTCGGCGCTGTGCCGCCCGCTGTGCAGGCGACATTTGGCATGGATTTGATATCTCTGACAACCCAGAGATGTATCTGGAGGAGAGGCGCAAGTATGATCAGGCTACACTTGCTCGTTATTTAAAGAGAGTAAATGAAAAAAGATTGTTAACTGGGTACAATCCTAGCAAGGCAGCATATGCTTCTAATCATATCTGAGTTTATGATAATATGGGGTCAGCCTAATCATATCTGAGTTTATGATGAGAGAAAAATGTTTTTGATCAAGGTAAATTTTTGATTCTATGGGGTCAGCCTAATCATATCTGAGTTTATGAACTATGGGTATTTGTTGGAACACCGTCAAATTTTCATGTGTTGCAAAGAAATGTTTTGATCTCTATTTGTTTGTGGAAATGTCTAAGAGAAAAATGTATGTGTACTCTTCTCGGTGCTGTTTCTCATTATTGCAATTTTACCTTGTCATATGCTTTGTTGGTTTACTATTTTTCTATGTTCTCATGGATGTGGTTGGTTTGTGTTTTGGCTTCAACTGGAGTCGTGTACTGTTGTGAAGACAGTGATTTTGCTGCAATTGTGTACCAATAAACCTGTCTTGCTATAAATTATGCATCTCTGTTCAAATTAGCCATGTAATGGAGTTAGATATGACTAGTATAGCACATAGAGTATTGCATGTTCTTATGGTTGTAGGGTATTTATATTAGTCCTGTATTTCCTAATTAGATAAATTCGGGTTGTTTTATGTTTTTTTCATTGTTTTTGTTGGTTGGTAATCATTTGTGGTTGATTAGGCAGAGATGTCGCCTCGGGGAGAGTACTCTGCAACTCACAAAATAATCTCTGGTTATTAATATTCACTCCATTAACGTCTTCTTCTTCTACAACTTCTTCGATTAAATCCAAAACTACCTATATGAAAAACGTCTTCTTGAATCGCCGAAATCTTCTTTCCTTCTCGCCAAAACCTTCATCTCCATCTGCCTTATTCTGTAGTTGCAGCAGTGGTGATGATGGAGCTCAATCCATTACTCCAGACCCCTTCATTCTCACCACACCTCTTTACTACGTAAATGCCCCTCCTCATATGGGTACTGCCTACACTACTATTGCTGCTGATGCCATTACCCGATTTCACGTAACCCCTCTCTCCCTCTGTGCTAAGTTGAATGGTTCAGGCTGAAATCTGTAGATACCCAGACTTTATGCTGTTTCAAAATCACTGAAAAACGGTATTAATTTGATCTGGTTTCTTTGTTGATGCCAGAGGTTGTTAGGGAAGAAAGTTGTATTCATAACGGGTACAGATGAACATGGAGAGAAGATAGCTACTGCAGCAGCAGCTAGTGGTTCGAGTCCAATTGAACATTGCAACAATATCTCACAGGCCTATAAGATTCTTTGGAAGGATGTAAGTTTTGCTTAACTCTGCATAGGAAGAAATGCTTGAAAATCTGTTTAGCTACACTTTAGATGGATTAGTAATGTATTTTTGTTTATTTGCAGCTAGACATAGCTTATGACAAGTTTATCCGAACAACTGATTCAAGTCACGAAGAAATTGTGAAGGAATTTTATGCTAGAGTTCTTGCTAGTGGTGACATTTATCGAGCTAATTATGAGGGACTGTATTGTGTTGGTTGTGAAGAGTATAAGGTGGGTAAACTTATTTTTGGAGGTTAGATATGATGAGTGTTTTGTTCTAGTTCATCTATAGAATCTCGTCTCTTGAACAATCAGTTTAACTAAACATACCATGTTAACTCCGAGTAGTTACATTTTACCCTTGGTCAGTGGATAAATTTGGTCAATTTCTGCATTGCCTCCTATTTTATTATCAATATATGCAGGATGAGAAGGAATTGCTTGAGAACAATTGTTGCCCTATGCACCTGAAACCTTGTGAGGCACGTAAGGAGGATAATTACTTCTTTGCCTTGTCAAAATATCAAAAGTCACTGGAGGAGGTTTTAGCATGTAATCCAGATTTTGTACAGCCTTCTTACCGTTTGAATGAGGTGCGGCTGACAGTACTAACACTGCTCGCAGGATTATTTTTTGTTTGTTTGTTTGGGAAACTCTTGCACCAAATTACCTTTCTAACAGGTTCTTATATAGGTGCAAAGCTGGATCAAGAGTGGCTTAAGAGATTTCTCAATTTCACGGGCGTCTGTGGATTGGGGTATTCCTGTGCCTTGTGATGGAAAACAAACTATCTATGTCTGGTTTGATGCTTTATTGGGGTAATGTCTAGAACTTCACTTATCTTTTAAATCTATTGTGGTTGAGCTTGGGAGAGTAGAACTTGGAAATGATGGGGACTACTCGGAGGAATGGTTTGTCAATATTGTCAATGCACATCTTGCCAATACAATAGGTACTCTATCATTCATGGTTAACTATAGCTAACTGCTTAAACTATCATGTGGGTTTGGGTTATAGAAAATAACTACTTAAATCCAAAGATATTGGGTCATCTTAAATTCTAGCTCTGACATTGTTTTAAAACTGATAACAATGTCAGAGAAGTTGTAACTCAACTTTAATTGTGACTGACTACTTTCTTAGCTCTGACATTCATTATATAATTTAATTGATAATAAAAAAACACTAAATTTGCGCAGGAAATCTTCTTAATCATACGCTTGGGCTTCTGAAAAAGAACTGTAACTCAACTTTAATTGTTGATTCGGTTACTGCAGCTGAAGGGATTGCACTCAAAGACTCTGTAGAGAAGTTGGTAAGGATGATAGAAGTCCCGCCAATATTATTGAGATTTATATAGTTTGATTACTGTTATGCTTGATTCAAATTGTTCTTGTTTGCTATCTTAAAAAATATCTCAAGTCACTCAACTATTCTGAGCATTTCCTGCCATTTTTTGTAGGTAGAGACATGGGAGTGCTAGAGATTGGTAACGCGGGGAACTTGTATATGGATGGACGGGCTCCATGGTCTCTTTTCAAGAAAGGTGGCGATGCTTTTGAAGCTGCTGCAAAGGTTCCCCCATAGACTGTGTTTTATACAAGACATAACTAGATAAAATGGAGGGTCTGAAAGACGATATGTTTTATACAAGACCTTTCTAGATTAGCTACTTACTTGTTATAAGATCTCGTTTCATACGGCTGAGTCTACTCTGAGTCATCGTTGCTGACCAGATTCGAGCTGATTGCCAACAAGTTTTAAGTTTTTTACTCACATTAAAGGCATGTCTTTTCTGATTATTTGGTGTTTGTGTTTGGCAGGACCTGGTAGTAATATTGGAAGTCGTGAGGATTATTGCAGTAGCATTAGCTCCTGTAACCCCAAGTTTATGTTTGCGGATATATTCACAGCTTGGGTATTCAAACAATCAGTTTGAAGCTATTACTTGGGTCTGTCTCTCTCTATCTCCTTTGTGAATCTGAGTTGTAAATCTTGTTAAGCACATCCTTTGATGTATACTTTCTTTATGCAGAGTGATACCAGATGGGGAGGGCTCAAAGGTGGTCAGGTTATGGCCCAGGCAATTCCCATCTTCGCGAGGATTGAAATCTTATTGTTCCAAATTGGGTTTTTTTCAACTGGTGATGTTCTGCTAGTTGTGTTTCCACTTTTGTGGGCTGTTCGGGTGATGTTGATGAAATGTTGTTAATGGTGGTAGGATTGCGGCGGGTGTTTTGTCAGGATTATGAACAATAAGAGGATATTTTTGGGGTTTTATCGGCAAGGTATGCTAGCTTGTCGTTGTTCTTGATGACCTCATTCTTGCTCTTCAACAGAAGATTGACAAGATTAATGTTGAAAGTGAATAACTAGACTTCATAGTTAGACTTTGTAAATAGGAGTGTGAATGTGTGATTGTTGTTGGCTGACATTACTGTCATGAAAAGTTCTATTATTATTGATCAGCTCATTTTTCTCTCATCAGTGATCAGTATACTTAAGCCAATTGTGGCGACCGTTTTGGCTAAAACAGCAGTTGCGAGGAAAGGATCAGAGGATACGTTTTTGTTGTTACTCAGTCTTGTTTGGCTGCTGCTATGATGTGGGGAGAGCCTAGCCCAGACGTTTTACGTGCTATTTTCTGTTAATATAAGCAAAAAAAAATATTAACACGATTAGCGCGGGAAATGAACCCGCAACCTATAGGTTGGGAGTCCAACCCCTGGCCAATTGGATTAATGCCAGTTGGTTATAAGCAATTTACCAACAACAAAAACATATGTTCAAGGACAAACCAAAAGAAAGAATCCTATTATTGGGGCTCTAGAGGGGAGAGGTTTTGGGGGCTAAAATACTATGTGTAGCAAAAAAAAAATGGATAGGGGGACTCAAGGGTATATGAAAAAATCAAAAATACTTTTGCCTAAATTTTACTATTCATTAAAAAAAAACCTAAATCAAATCTTCTTATTCTCCTCTCATTTACAAATCATGATGAAGATCATTAAAAGACCATAATAATCTCCAGAATTCAAAGTCATTCCACTTAAGGTCGGAATGCGATGAAAAATGGACACTGGGTTAACATGGTTAGCCAGTCTCTATTTGTGGTCTTTGAAATAAACTGCAATTGATATTGAGACAATTTCTTTTAAGAAATAAAGAAAGTGTTCATATTTCAACTTTGACAAATTAATATTTCGTCGAGCCTAATGGACGAAATTGGAGATTTGTCGGTATTATTTCACCATTAATATTTATGGAAAATAGTTCGGCTTGATTTTAGAGAAGATATATGCACCGTATATAATATAGTGGTGAGCAATAAGGAGAGCTGCATATTTTGCGCCCTTATGTGTTTCTGCTAGTTTTACGGCGTGCATTATATGCATCGACGAGCTTTAAAGAGCTAGTGATTAATTTTCACTTTGTATATGTTGTGTCAACAACACCGACTGTTGCAAATGTAAATTGCGCCTCGTAGATATACAAACGTCGAGCAATAATGAGTGTTGCATTTTCTTAAATGGTATTTAGAGTTAATATCTTATCTTCTCGTTGCCTGATCTATTACCTAAAATCCTTAATTTGGTGAATTAAATTTGCAACAGTACCTATGCAAATAAGTTTAAAATCTTTGGAAAACAAAGAAAATACAATTGTGGTATGCATATTTTTGAATATGGGAACCACAATAGTTCTCGGGTTTTAAGAACCTGATAAACCCCGTACCACCAAAAGTGGAGAAATATTGGACGGTAGCGGCTGGGATTTGATGTTTTCCCAGCCGTAATTTGTTCTGGAAACCAAAAAAAAAAATATCGAAAAAACTTTCGGTTGGAAAACCAAGCCGAAACATGGACTCTCGGTTGGGTCGACAAACTATCCCAGCCGTAATCTTGATTCACGGTTGGGAATCTAAGAACTCCCAGCCGTAAATACTTTGAGAAACTGTTTTTTTTTTACCTGCAATTCGTCGAATTGGAGTTTTTTAACCATTTAAAACACAAATAAATGGTGGATTTTCTTAGTTTTTTCTTTCTATAATGATCATCATCTTTATTATGATTTTTGAATGAGAAGGAGAAGGAGAAGAAAATAGTTTTGGGTTTTCTTGATGATCATCATCTTCATCATGATGAAATTATGCTCATCATCTTTTCACAATTTATGAATGAGAAGAGAAGGATGGGGAGAAGATAATAGATTTAGTTTTTAAGTTTTTTATGATCATGATGAAATCATGATCATCATCTTCATCATGATTGTAAATGAGAAGGAGAAGGGGAAGATTAAAGATTTGTTTTTTTTTAATTATTATTATGAATAGTGAAATTCAGATACGGGTATAATAGACATTAGGAATATGATGTGATAAGGGGTAACCTGATTTACTATTTCATGACCCTAAATAGCCCCAAAAGACCATTGACTTTCATAGCCCCAATAATAGGATTCAAAAGAAACCTGTTTTGAGGCAATGAGACACACAAAATTATTTTCCTATCTAGGATTCTAGGGTGGGTTTAGAAGGGATGTCCTAGTTGTGGATAGATTACTAAGTTCCCCTTAATAATTTTATTATTTACTTACATACCCTTCACCTATAATTAAAACATATACCTAAACTAAGCAAAATCCAAAATTATTTTCATTCATAACCTGATTTAATCATTAATCAAACCGTTTGGATTTTATTTTTCGTTAGTGATTAATTGTTGATTCATAATTTTTTGATCATTGATTAAAACCACATTTATAAATAAGTCGTGTGAAGCGTTGCACAAAGAGATTTAGCTTCCGATTCGCATTTTGGATCCATATCATTGTTCTTCCTTATTTTTATGTTTTTTATTTTTTATATTTCAGAAGAACAGTTCGACTTATAATTAAACATGAAAATGACAGCCGAACTTCACTTTGTCAAAAAATACACTTAGTTTGGTTCGGTTGTTCAGTTTTTTATTCGAATCAACCGAACCTAAATTCGTCAGTTGCAGAGTGAAGTTCGGCTGATAAGTTATCAGCCGAACCTATGTTTTTTTTTAAATATACCTAGGTTCGGCTGATAACTCAGAGGTTCGGCTGATAACTTTTCAACCGTACTTAGGTATATTTTCGGAAAACATAGGTTCAGCTGACAAGTTATCAGCCGAATTGTTCATCTGTCAGTAGATCTAGGTTCTAAAAATTCAATTTTTGACAAATTCAACTTATAAGCATTGACATTAATCACTAATCATTGACATTAACCACTAATCATTAACATTAATACTAATGAAGTAAGGGAATTATTATCGTGATAGAAATATGATGGATAAGGGGGTTATTGATTTTACCACATAATGACTCTATTTTGTCATTACCTTGTATGCCTCAAAACAGGTTTCAACCAAAAGGATCCTAAAGAAAAGAAACCATATACAAGGGCTTCACATTCCCATAGATGAGCTTCACTAATAGGACATAAATGGGTCACCTGTTAGTAATTTCATAAATCCCGATCTAAAATATCTTCATAATGGCTAAAAGGCCCTTATGTGGTTAATGCTAATAATCTAATGAGGGAGGACCCACGCATACTTTTATTTTCACATTATCTCACATTTTAACGTCTTTTTCTCCTAAAAATTCATAAACGGCAGCAGACTTGAGGATGATATTTTTCGGATATATTACTCATATATAGATCTACGTTCCTACCAAAAATGAGCACATTCCGAAACGTATAACACAAACATATGCTACTTTGAAAATTAGCTATCGAAAATTAACAGATTTTCAACCGTTAAAATTAAAGATCGATAGACTGCGAGGTTTGGTATTTCAGAATATGCTCATTTTTGGTTGGTATGTAGAGCTTTGCAAGAGTAACACATCCCAAAAATATTAGCATCAAATCCGCTACCATTTAAGATTGTTTAGGAAAAAAGACGCCCGGAGTGTGAGATATAGTGTGAAAATAGGAGTGTGAGTGTATCCTCCTCCAATCTAATTAGCTAATAATTAGTTTAATAAATTTATTTTATATAGTTAGTGATAAAAAATTAAATTAAATTAAATGTAGTATTTTGATGAGAAGAAAAAGTTGAAAAAAAAAGAGACTTTTAGAGATTTTTTTCCAACTGAAACCCAGATTCCAAATCACCCAACCAATGGCTTTTTATGTCTCAAAATTGGTGAAAGTACATCAAAGGATTGATTTTTTTAGCTTTTTTGAGCAGTTTACGGTTAGTTTTTTCCTTCGTAGCCAACCGTAAGACAAATTTACGGTTAGATGATGATGAAATCCTTTCCGTAACTAGGTAAAATTGAGGAAACTCAATTATAAACTAGTTACGGTTAGGTTTGATCTTGGTCGAAGCCTATTGTAACTAGGTAAACCCCAACTGTAAATCAGTTACAGGTAGATTTTTTTTTTGGTTAAACCCAATTGTAAAACAATTACGGCTGGGTTTTTTTTTTGGTCAAACCCAACTGTAAACAGTTACGGATGGTTTTTTTTTGTCGAACCCATCTGTAAATCAGTTACAGTTGGATTTTTTTGGGGGACAACCCAACTGTAACTGGTTCTGAAACCTAATTTTTTCTACTGATTTCAGTAAACCAACCATTTCAAACGTATTTGGTTCATTGATTACCATCACTTCTATCAATATGGTTCTTCCGCATCTATCAATCGACGATTTCAAGTTTTTCGAATCGCTGATTGATCGAAGACGATGAGATGATTTCAATTGGAAAAAGAAAAAGGGAAATGCTTTACGGTTGATGAAGGAGAAGAAGACCAGGATAAGAATAGTAGATATTTGAATTAGAATTATTTTTTTATTTTAGGTTTTTATTTTATATGGAGTGTAACTTAGACATTCGATATTACATCAAGACACCTCATAATCAAATACTTATATTACTAGGAATCCATGTAAAACCCCTCTATTGGAATATCAAACCCCTATAAAAGGAATGCGCAATTGGGGGATATGGGAATTAATTTGGGGATATAGCTACATGACAAAAACGGTGTCCCAATAGCAATTATGGGTGACCCCCTATGTAATTATTTTTTTAATTGCTAATCTAGCCCCCACTAATCAGGATTGGTGATTAATTATAATTAGTAAAAAATTTAAGTATTTGTTAATGATTAGTGTGTAATTGTATTTGGGTGAATGAGATGAGAGTAAAAAAGATGGAAATTTGTTTTGAGAGAACTTTTTTTGGTGAAAGTGGAGGATGATTGTGAAGAGGGAACTGCTGCTAAGAGGTTGAAAGTTTGATTTTTTTTTTCTTTGAATCCACCATTGTTGCAGCTGAAATAGCTCGGTGCCGGCATGGTGTTCAACCGAAAAAACCATGCCGGCGCTGTCAGTTGATTCTCGAGCATGCCGGTACCTATGCCGGCATAGTATATTGCTTAAATTTCTATGCCGGCACAGGATGAAAAGTATCCAGATTTATTTATTTTTTCACTTGACTACCGGCATTGATAGGAAGTTCTCGAGCATGCCTGCACCATTTTCCGGCATATGGTCTTCATCACTTCCGGCGATTTAAAAAAATAATCAGTTTTGAATTTTTTCTGGTTTTAATCAGTCCACTGCCGGCACAGTTAGTTAATTATCGAGCATGCCGACACTTGACTACCGGCATAGTTTGTTGCTTTAATTTCTATGCCGGCACTGTTTTCCAGCATGGTCTTCATCAATTCCGGCATGATCTTCATCACTTTCAGCATGATCTTCATCACTTCCGAATTAAGAAAAAAAAATTCGTTTCCAAAGTGAGGAGCCGGCAGAGAAGGAGAAGAGAATTTGATAGGGAGTGAGGAGAGTTTAGAATTTGATAGGGAGTGGGGTATATTTTGGTTTCAAAGCTCTAACCCTAAAAGACATTAATAAGAAGTAGAGATGGAAATGGGATATGATTTTGGTTTTTGATTTTAAGTTTTGATTTTTATTTTGAGGGAATGGTATTTTAATATTTTCATAACCAAAAATCACCTCTTACCACTCATCATGGATTGGGAGAAGTAATTCATATTCCCTAATTAATTCCCACATCCCCACCATGAATTGGGAGAAATAATTCATATTCTCTAATTAATTCTCATATCCTCAATTGCGCGTTCTATAAAAGGTTTCGTAGAAAAAGACGTAATTATATGTACCAGGAAATGAATTAATTCCCACATCCCCACCTTGATAAGTGTTCCACTAACGGGTACGGGTTTGCTGTTTTAGCCTTTACGACTTTAGGGGAGTTGGGCGAAGAGACGATCATTCTCTTGAAGAGGTTGAAGAATTGTATCACCAATTATGATGTTAATTATAAGTTAGGAGGTACCCTTTTTTATAGAATAGGTTTAGCAATCCAAAAGGGTGTTGGTGCCCAGCTTGTTGCCAGGCTACCCACCAACTTATTGTAATCTGACCTTCAAAGGCTTCTTATATATATATAGGTGATAGAGAAAAAAGTGGTTAACTGCATGGGAAGTGAATATCTTGGCGGCTTGGACCATGAATTTGTCTATGCGGGGTTAAATGTTCCAAAAGTGTTTACGGTACAGTTTTAAATACATTAATGCCTTTTACGGACCGAAATCCCATCAAAACAAAAAACGACCGACACATTAAAGGGACCATGTTAGTCTTTGGGCAGGGCGGACCCTAGTTAATAAGTTCGCGAATATTCGCCGTCCTACTGAAATGAAACACCGCATTCAAGTGGCGGACTTTGTGTTTACACCAGTAGGAATCGAACATCGGACCACCAGTGCACTAGCTAACCACTTAACCACCAAAACATGAACCAATTGGTGATAACTGTCCCAATACATTTGTTTTTATTAAAAAAACATAGTAATCCATGCAAAATATGCCATTTCTCTTAGTTTATATGTACCGAATTTTGTACGCCGTGCTCACGTCTCTAAAACGAATAATACACGTACGTATGCCGTTGCAAACTACTTCCAAATCACGAAGCGTTTACCGAATTTTTGAACAAATTTGAATTTTACGAATCCGAATAATACTCGTACATTTTCCGTTCCGTATGTTTCCCGAATTCCGAATTGCTAACTAGGGGCGGACCACCAACATAACTGTCAAGGTTGGTTTTTGCTCTGTTAGAAAACTCCATCCGTTTAGAATTGTTTTAAATAATGCTTCCAAGAGAAAATAACATAAAAAAAGAATGTTGTTGTGTGAACGTGTTATTGAAGATGGCCCACCATTTTAACCCCACGAGAAAAGCTCGAGACATTTCTGGACAAATCCTCCACCTTCTTGACCGATCACAGATAAGGATCATCTTATCCCTTAAGCCTTTCAACATTTCAAAAACACGTGTAACTTATCCTATTTTAACCGACTCAAAGTTTGGCTATAAATAGCCATTCGTTTATTCACTTGTGTATGAAAAGAAACTCTCAGGAAATAAAAGGCTGATGTTTTTCACTCCACATTTCTTTAGTGTATACTTTAGTTAGCTATTGCTACTACTTAATAAGAATAATCTACCTCCCACTTCTAGCCTATTAGAGGGATGGTAATCTAGATCAATTAGTAGTCTGATCTTGATAAAGAATTACAACACGTTATCAACACGAATTGCTCTGTGGTGATCGGCGCTGGGCTGATGATACAGAAAAAGGATAATTCTCTTCAACCCTTGCATATTTAATTTAACTGCTTCTAAGTAGTTTTATGCATATAATTTTTATTATGTCTAACTTTGTTTCCTATTTTGATTAGGACTTGTTAAAGAAAGAGTTAGACATATTACCATATTTATATGTGCTATTTGGAGCACTTGAAATACACGGTATATGAAGAGATATCCATAATAGGTACGTATTGGCAACGAATCATATTTGTGATGCTATTCGATTTCCGAATTTAGCCAAATGTTTGAGTTTTGCAACGTTTATTATTTTCTTCCTTATCCAACCAACGGAAGGTTTTTCCGCGTCCTTTTTGGATAACGTAGAAAATAAAATTTCCTTTGTTGGTACACCAATAATTTTTGGTGTTAACGGTTTTAATATCGACAGAGCAAGGAATTATTGCATCCTTAGGGATAGAAAAATTTTAATATTCCTTTGCCATAATAATCTCCAGAATTCAAAGTCGTTCCACTTAAGGTCGGAATGCTATGAAAAGTGGACACTGGGTTAACATGGTTAGCCAGTCTCTATTTGTGGTCTTTGAAATAAACTGCAATTGATATTGAGACAATTTCTTTTAAGAAATAAAGAATGTGTTCATATTTCAACTTTGAAAAATTAATATTTCGTCGAGCCTAATGGACGAAATTGGAGATTTGTCGGTATTATTTCACCATTAATATTTATGGAAAATAGTTCGGCTTGATTTTAGAGAAGATATATGCACCGTATATAATATAGTGGTGAGCAATAAGGAGAGCTGCATATTTTGCGCCCTTATGTGTTTCTGCTAGTTTTACGGCGTGCATTATATGCATCGACGAGCTTTAAAGAGCTAGTGATTAATTTTCACTTTGTATATGTTGTGTCAACAACACCGACTGTTGCAAATGTAAATTGCGCCTCGTAGATATACAAACGTCGAGAAATAATGAGTGTTGCATTTTTTAAATGGTATTTAGAGTTAATATCTTATCTTCTCGTTGCCTGAGCTATTACCTAAAATCCTTAATTTTGTGAATTAAATTTGCAACAGTACCTATGCAAATAAGTTTAAAATCTTTGGCAAACAAGGAAAATACAATTGTGGTATGCATATTTTTGAATATGGGAACCACAATAGTTCTCGGGTTTTAAGAACCTGATAAACCCCGTACCACCAAAAGTGGAGAAATACTGGACGGTAGCATAATAATTGGTTTGAATAAGCCATATTTGAGCCTGGTAGAGCTCTATTATCATTGTGACATAAAAGACGCATTACGTGCACCTGAAGTGTCGTTCATTGGTGTTGATCTCTATCGGTCGTCTTGGCAGGACTGGACTGATATTAAGATAGTGTCTAAGGTCACAAAATTCATTTACAGTTTACTTTTAATATTACATGGAAATGTAAATTATTTAATTTATTACAGCTGGACAGTAAAAGAGAGAGGAAACCTGATCAGTTACCTCTCCTGGGATGCATGTTATTATTGCTTTCTACACCCAGTTTCTCCCTTAATAGATAGAGTAATGCGGAACTGGATGTTCTGTTGATGAGACATTCCCGCCTAAGGATCAGGGGGAGAATCATCGATGATATTGGTTAATTCCAATTGTGTCTCATCTAAATTCTCACACCGAGAAATGCCTGAGGTGTTGAAGATTACTCTATTGCTAGATTTAGCAAGAGTACGCTTGCTTGATTCGGCATAAATTAAAATCCTTGCAAGGCATGCCATGGAATCGCATCGATTATTTCGTCTGAAAATATGCTTACATGCATAGACGAAAACCTCTAGTTTGAGGTATGCCAATCTAATCAAATAACGTCCATATTCTCTTTGAGAGATGAGTTTATATCTCTCCTGACGAGGAGCACATCCATAAACGTTGCGTTGATATCTCATGGCGAGGAATATCCGCATGTTGAAACTTGGTACCAATGGATTATGATATCCTTATACTCTGGAGGATGATGTAAGATCGTTTATGAACTGAGTAATAACTTGGTTGTCGATAATGTTCAGAGTAGCTACTGAAATCGTTGTGGATTGATATCCCCTTTGCAAAGGAATTATCGACAAATTTCATATGATTGGCAGATATGGATCTCAGTCCATATTGAGTTGTTCTCTAACTTGTGTTTGATTTCAGGATCTTAGTCCTAGCATCCACGAACTTTAGTTCGAAATTTGATGCTTATAAGAAAGTGTAATGAGATATTTAAGGTCGCTTGTTATATAGCGATAACCTTGACAACGAGTTTCCACGGACACTAACCAGGTTCATGGGAGTATGGTCTGGTGGTCATGCATGACTCGACATATCACCTAGATGGTAACCGTGTATCTATACTCGTATACATTTTAAAAGAAACTCTTTTTTGTCAGCTATAATTTTTTTCTTCAAAATAGTGATATGCACACAACTTAATAAGAGTTGTGTTCCATATTTGAACTACACAAACCAAGGTTGTGAAAGAATGCATTTACGACATAATTAGGTGTTGTAAAAGGTGTTGTACAAATCTTTTTCATAATGTAATGAGTTGTTACATATTTAATCAAGATAAACCTTCAACTTATACAAGTGTTTGTTTATACGATACACATCTTGTGTTGGGATAATCCAACAACAAGCAAGGGTTGTGTTAGGCTTTCAAAAAAATTGAAAGAGAATCACAACTTTGGCAAAATACGAACCATGAATCACATCACCCTTTACAACACTTAGTAAAAAGAAACGATAATAGTTTCTGGGAGATGTGGTCATGCATGACTCGACATACCTAGATTTTTGTATACATTTTAAAAGAAACTCTTTTTTGTCAATCATTGATGTTGTATCATCCTAGTGATGCTTTGGGCATTAATAGTTTGATGTTCTTGTGCATTTTGAACTTATTACTTATGAAACCATTGTCATGTTTTCTGTTTGAGACATGCTATATTCCACTGTTGTTACTATTCTACTACAAGATTTGCAAATTTGATGAGAAAGTCTTCCCACCGTTTGGGGGAGAAAAGGCTGTCGCCTGAAAAACGGCGTGAAGTATCCTGGTTTGGAAAAAGATAAACCATGATGCATCTCATCTGGATGTTTTCATCAATGAAAGACATGCAAAAGATTTGATATCTTCAGGAATTGCAAATCAAGTTGCTTCATGAGAAGCTATGAGTGTAGTAGCTAGTGTGTCATTTAAAACACACCTTGAGCGTGTATGACTATTTGATTTAAAATATTCTTCACCTCCTGAAAGGAAGATCCAGTCACAATCATTGAAAAATAGTACTCTCAAATAGACTATTAGTAGAAGATCTAAGTTCTCTAAATATAGTTCTCTTAATAAGAGAATGTCTTTGCAAAGGCTGTGGAACCTCAAAATGAGAGGATTTCCTTAAGGCATGCATAAAATAGAGAAATTTGTGATAGTAATCCAATGATTATTGATGATATCGTCAAAGTATCCACTGATACTGCCATAGATGATGTTGGTGTTGAACCACTCTCTATAAGATTGTCATCAAAGGAATGATTGGTTAAACGGGAAAGGAGAGATTCAGGCAGAATAATAAAATGCATGGTTTTTGTACTGCAGCCAGAACACTCGTTAATGTGAGCTACTCTTGGCCACATACAGGTGCTTGCATTTCCGACACCCGATAATGGAACCTCCAGTGGCTACAGGTGGGTGTATGTGCATAATGGGAAAAATAAAGTCATCTAATGGCACAAAGTCTTTTACAGGAACCTGAGATGGATTTCTTTGTAACATATTCCCTATTATGGATGCAACTACCTCTTTGGTATTTGTTTGGCAGTCTTTTAAGGACTCGATGTGCATCTAGAGGATGTGGTTATTGTGAATCTATGTGAAAACATGATACAAATAACCACTAACAAATTATAATCGCGATGAGCAAGGTGCGACTTTTAGCATTTTCACCCATAAATACATTTTCACCTAATCTTCGTCAAATAAGCGCTTATGGAGAGAATTACCATGTCATGTGCATTTGCCCTATAAAGAAATTGCTAAAACATGGTCTTTTGAAAATCGTCTAAGTGAATGCTTATTAAACCACAGGATATGCTTTAGAACCATCTTATGTACTCATTACATGATTCCGTGAATTGTTTGCATTTACTAGATTTGATGTATATAACATCTACCTTATTGGAACTTCAGGTCGTTGGATCGTGTAGAAGATAAATAAGGAAGAATTCTCCAAAGCACAAAAATGCTTGAAAGAAGGGCTATAAATATGTTTGGGGACGAGATGAGACTCTCGGTATGCAGTCGTTTTAAAAACCAGGTCTCAATCGTTTTGGAATTTGTTGGTTGAGCATTGTAAATGGAAGTCCAATAATTTCTTCAACCTTGTTTTGAATTTATTTATGATTCGATTAAATTAAGTGATTCAATTAGAGGTTTTAGACATGTTTAAATGGACAAGCGGTGTTGTTTTGTTTAATGAGCTTAAATTGTTGAGAATAAGTAAATTGAACCTGGTTTCATTTCTTCGATCTCTTAAATTACAAGATTGATGGATTTGCATCTCAATAATAGAGATGTATCACTCTGTGGTTTGTATTACACAAAGATGTGTAAATGGTATATTATCTAAAATATGCTATAGATACCTGATATTGGGTTTGTAGTAAACATGTAACTCTGGTTCTTCCCAGCACCAATATCGAGACATTGGTCCGAAGAAAGTCGCCCCTCATCTTCGTGGTACCATTAAGCTTGACCTTTTGCACAAAAGATCGTTGAATGTCTCCCACAGAGAAAAACTAATTAGATTGTTTAATTTTTGATTTTGACAGGTTTGTTAAAACAGCTAAATATTTTCCTACCTATAGGTCTGGTAGTAGAGGATACTAGTTTATCCTCCGATCGATTATGATTGTTCAGACAAAGCTAGTGGAGAATATATAAATGCTGGCACAACCATATGATCATTAAGAAATTGCACAGAGGAAAGACAGACTGATTTTCTCAACTAAAAAAAGATGGAGCTGCTTAAGACTTTAAAGGGTGGTTCGAAACTCTAAGCAGTACTACCGGGCATAATGATCAACCGAGAAGGCTTCTCATCAGGGGGACTAAAGACATGAAAGACTATGGATATGAGCATATTGGACATTACATCATGTACTCTTTTCCTTAGTCAAGGTTTTGTCCCACTAGGTTTTCCTTGTCAAGGTTTTTAATGAGGCATGCGATTCCAATGATATCCGCAGTTCGACATGTTGTACTATTTTTCCTTCGTCTTGGTTTTTATCCCTCTGGGTTTTTCCGGGAAAGGTTTTAACGAGGCAACATCTGTGGATTTATCATTGTTCAGAGGACTCATATTTTCCTACGTTCAGGTTTTGTCCCTCTGGGTTTTCCTGACGAGGTTTTTAATGAGATAACAATCTTAGAATGGTGATCAATATCTAACGAGATGCATATCCATAGAGGTTCTTGAGATGTGACGCTCAGGTTTTTGTCCCAGATGGTTTTCCTGACACGGGCACTCAGGTTTTGTCCTAAACTGGTTTTCCTGATGCAAATTTTGACGGAAGTCATGGTAATGACCAATCTCACTCCAAGTTCAGGTTTTTCCTAATTGGTTTTCCTGACACGGTTTCGGTGACAGGAGAAAATTCGTGACGACCATCATCACTTTAAAGTCCCAAGAGTTTTACTTTTTTTCCTTTGACCAGTTTTTATCCCAGTCGGATGTTTCTGGCAAGGTTTTAATGAGGCAACGTTCTTAGAAATGGTGGTCCAAGGGGGAGTGTTGTGTGAACATGTTATTGAAGATGGCCCACCATTTTAACCCCGCGAGAAAAGCTCGAGACATTTCTGGACAAATCCTCCACCTTCTTGACCGATCACAGATAAGGATCATCTTATCCCTTAAGCCTTTCAACATTTCAAAAACACATGTAACTTATCCTATTTTAACCGACTCAAAGTTTGGCTATAAATATCCATTCATTTATTCACTTGTGTATGAAAAGAAACTCTCAGGAAATAAAAGGATGATGTTTTTCACTCCACATTTCTTTAGTGTATACTTTAGTTAGCTATTGCTACTACTTAATAAGAATAATATACCTCCCACTTCTAGCCTATTAGAAGGATGGTAATCTATATCAATTAGTAGTCTGATCTTGATAAAGAATTACAACAAATGTAATTTTATTGCTTTACGAGGAACTATAAGAACATTAATAACATGTTTGGTAATCAGAAGCAAAAGCTTCGCCAGAAATGATAATAGTTTTCAGAAGTAGTATAAAAACTTGCTAAGGTTATAATGAAACACTCTTTTTTCCATCTTTATAAATAAAAAGTTGAAACAGGTATTTTGGAAAGAACGCGCAATTGGGGAATATCAAAACTAATTGCGGGATAGAGGAAAAAGATAAAAATTGGATTTAAATATCAAATCAGAGTCACCCCTTATATAAGTATTTTATATAATACCTAATCTACCCCTCACTAATCAGGTTTAGTGCTTAATTATAATTAGTAAATTCATAAGATTATTTGATAAATGATTATCTTGTATTTTTATTTGTATTTGGGTGAGTGAGGTGAGAGTAGAAGGAGGGGAAAAAATGAGAGAGAACTTTTTTGGTAAAAAAAAAAGGATGATTGTACAAGCACTCCCAATACTCAGGTAAAGGAGTCAATGTGTTGAAAATTTGATTTTTTTTCTCCCAATGGCAGCAGCATTCCCGGCATTGTATTCATACTACATCCATGCCGGCCAACAATATCCCCCATTTTGAAAGGCAAGTCGACATTGTATTCAATCGAAAAAACCATGGCAACATTTGTTGGAATTTTTCATAAATATTTGCCACTATCCTCGAGGGGGGGGGCATAGCCCCTCCCAACTGTGTCTGAGTCAGGTCGTGGTTGTCTAGGGGGCAGCGCCTCCTAGCAGAGTGGGAGACAGCGTCTCGTAGAAATTTTTTCTAGTTTTGAAATTCAAAACCTATTCCGTTTTTGAAATTTTTTCTGGTTTTAATCAGTGCACTGCCGGCACAGTCAGTTAATTTTCGAGCATGCCGGTACTGATAACGGCATAGTATGTTGCTTAAATTTATATGCCGGCACATGATGTAAAGTATCCAGAAAATTGATTTTTTTTCACTTGACTACCGGCAATAGATTTCTATCGAGCATGCCGGTATTTAGTGACGGCATGGTCTTCATCAATTCCGGCATGGTCTTCATCACTTCCGGCGATGTAAAAAATAATAATTTCCGAGATGGTCTTCATCACTACCGGCATGGTCTTCATCATTTCCGGCATGGTCTTCATCACTTCCGAATGTAAAAAAAAAATGTTTTCAAAGTGAGGAACCGGCAGAGAAGGAGAAGAGAATTTGAAAGGGAGTGTGGAAAATTTAGAATTTGAAAGGGAGTGGGAAATATTTAAGTTTCACAGCCATAACCCTAAAAGAGGTTAATAAGAAGTGAAGATGAAAATGGGGATATGATTTTTATTTTTGATTTTTATTTTGAGGTAAAGGTATTTTAATATTTTCCCTCCAAAAAACACCCTTAGCATACAATATTGGTTGGGGAAAATAATTTATATCCCCAATTAGTTTTAATATCCCCAATCGCGCATTCTTTAGAAATTAGTAATTGTAAAAATAATAATGGTAGTTTCATATTCCAAATGTAAAAGTGACGGTTCTGCAATCATGTTCCAACTGGGGTAGGTGCTTGTAATTTAAGGTATGAACAGACAATTGGATACTAGGTATTGAAAATAACCTCCCGTGGTATTCAACTAAAATTATTATTGAAAAGACCAGCATTAAAGCCGCCCAAGTAAGGCTTACTATTATTTTTTTGTGAATCCCTGACTATGAATTCAAAGGAATTCGTTCTTTATTGATCGCTAAAGAATTAGTTAGAGGGTGTTTACATCATAAACACTCGCGTTGTCATTCTGCCTTGTTAGGATGTTGATATGATATCCCTCGAAAAACCAAATGGATGAACAAAATTTATATAAGCATTGTTAATGAGAGTAATAGTTTACTGAAGGGAGTACAAGTATATTTATATAAGCCACAATATGAATTTTAGCATCCTCCTTAGTAAATTTGTAGCCCCATTAAATGGGTCAAACGTTATAAAATAAGTATCAATGATGAAAAAGAAAGTGTAATGTCATGGCTATCGAAATGCAGAAAAACATAGTGAAGTTTGGTTCAAGTGGCATTTGATAACTGTGGTAGAATGATTTTCTTAACTCAAAAATGTACTTAGCAATATAAAATATATGTGCTAGGATAAGCTTATAAATACATTTGACAGGTTGTTCTCTTAAGTTAGTTGTGGTCACTTCTTTCGATCAATTAAAATAGGATAATATAAGCCACTTATTATAACTTATTTTAGTAATGGGTTAATTTATTTAAGCCACTTAGGCCTCTTCCTATGCATATGCCAAAAAAAATGGTGTTTGGCATGCCAGGTGGCATGCCAAACCATTTGTGCCACTATGGAGAAACCACTGAGCGATCGAATCCCTAGCGAGCGAAATTGTGAATATCTCCAGCGATAAAGACTTTATCGTTTTTGATATTGTCTATGTCGACAGCGCTATTCACTCTAGCGCCAACGGCTAGTTCTTCATCGCTATAAATATGTAACTTTCAAACTCAAATTTTACCCCAAATTTTTTACATAAAATTTTTTCTCTTCTTCTCAATCTATTTCTCTTTTCTCCAAATGGCAGAATTAAGCCAACTTGATTCGGCAACACAACTTGATTTTTCTGGAGTAGTGCTTGAAAGTGCCGTTGAGAAGATATGTGATAGATTTAAAGAAATAAGTAAAAAGCAAAGAAGTCTCCAAATTTTGGATATCAACCAAGTCAAAACCGCAACTAAGAGAAGGCAAAGAAAGGTTAAAGGCAAGGAAAATCAAGGAAAAACAAATTTGATGCCAAAGAAGAAGATAAACAAAGGAGACTCCGTTCATGAGCGCATTGATTGGAAGTTTGGTCAAATGAAGAAGATGAACAAGATGAAGAACATTGTCCCAAATTTTTATTTTTAAAGTCTAGTTATTTTTATTTTTTAAATTATTATTTTCTAGTTTTATGTCTTGTAAAATGACTATTAATTATATTGAAGTTTTTATTTTTGTGAAGTTTGAATTTAAAAATTTGACGAATATTGTTGAAAATTAATATTAGTTATATTGTTAAACATTATTAACTATTAAAACATTACAAATATTAAAACTTTAAAAGTGGACAATTGATAAATTACAACATAAATGTTGGATAATATCCTGGACAATATTTTAAAATCTCGAAACAACTTTCAAAATTAAAGTTTTTCCCGTAGATGCGACGATATTCCACACGAAAACTTTCAAAATTAAAGTGGACAATTGAGAGATTAAGAATTTCTGGTGTGAGTTGAAATGAGATTAAAATCAAGTATTTATAGGGTGGGAAAATTGTAGCCGTTAGATGAAGATCTGTAGAGCGATTATCATAACAGCGAGCGATAGCTTGATCGTCGATGGCGATAGGAAGATCATCGAGCGATATGCTGACCATCGAGCGACAAAGACTCTTTCGCTCGCTGGAAACTCTGTCGTGTATGCCAATATGCCAGAAATAACATATTGACATATGAGTTTGGCAGTTTGGCATACCCATAGTGGGTGCATATATGCCAAATACATGAGTTTGGAATATGCATAGGAAGAGGCCTTATAACTTCTTTAAGAATTTTGACTTGATCTAATTGTTGATGCAAGAAGCCTTTATGGACACAGAACATCTCACGGTTCTAGTTAGTTGACACCCTAAAACAGAATCGATCCAAACTAAACCGAATGGTTTACAAAAATAAATTAAATTGCGACACTTTGTAAGGTAACCAAATTAATTATACAAGCTTAATGCTTTTTTTTAGTTGTGTATAAGAAAACAATGAATCCAATTCTCGTTAATCTCAACGAAAATACAGACTATCTTAAATAGAAAACAGAATAATTATTACAGATAACATGAGGCAATAGTGGCAACTGTAACAAATAATGGAAAAGCAATTGAACTGTCACAGTCAAAAGAGATTAAATACACCCAAACAAACAACAAGAGCATAAATTACATATGCACCCTAGTGTTATTAGCCCCCCTCAAGCTGAAGTGGGGCACTTTGATCTTGTCTTTTAGAAATTCAATTCTTGGTGTACAAAGACCCTTGGTAAATATATCAACATCTTGATGTAATTCTGAGGCATATTTAACCTGTAATTGTTCGGACTAAAGAAGTTCTCCAACAAAATGAAAATCATAGCAAGATATTTTATACTACTAAGAAATACGTGATTGCATGCTAAAGTAATTGAACTTTTGTTGTCATAAGCAGTTGTACAAGGTGCAGAACTAAAGATGTAGATATCACTGAGATATGACAAATCCAAAGTACCCCTAAGCAGCGGATACCAAACACCTATATAATTTTCTTCATTGATAATTCTAGAACAATAGATTGTTTCTTGGGGGACCAAGAAACAAGATTACTGCGAAAAATATACACAATAACCACTCATTGATCTTATATCATCTAGGTTTCCATCCCAATCTGCATTAGCGTAACCTGCAAGACATCGAATCCTCTAATTAGGAATAAACCGTGACCGAAAAGTTCCTTTAATATAGTCAAGTATTATTTTTGCTTCTAGGAGAGGTGTAAACGTAGGAGTTTACACAAATTGATATATTTGGTTGACCGTAAAACTGATCTATGGTCTTATCTATGTGAGATACTTCAGAGAACCAACCAATGACCTATATCTAATTGTATTGGATAGCAACTCACCATCTGAAGTTTATATCTTGAAATTAACAAGACAAGGGGAAGTAAAAGGTTTAATGCCAACCAAGTTTCATTTTTGCATAAATTTTAATAACATATTTTGTCTAACATAAGAAACCATTTGAATCCCCAGTAACTTGTAAGCCCATAAAGAAGTGTAGAACACCAAGATATTTAAGCGGAAACATCGTACCCAGATGTGAAAATATCTTATTGAAGTAAGAAATATCATAACAGTGGTTATTACGTCATCCACATCGAGCGACATACATATCAAATTTATATAAAACATCACTGAGAGTGGTAGTGGAAGTGACAAAGGGGTAAGCAAAAATATGTCAACAAAGAAAACATGTATGGAGATATAAGTCTTATGGGATATATGGTTCAAGCATTTGTACCCCTTACTCTGAGTCCAAAAAATATGCATTTCGTACGTCTAAGTTGCAATTTGTTAGAGACACGAGGTTTAAGCCACGAAAAACATAGAAAACTAAAGCATTTAAGAAAATGATAGCCAGGTGGTTTTTGAAACTGAAAAGACGATGGTACCCAAATACACCACAATCTTTTTGTTTCAACTAACTCTGATATCTTAAGTGATCGTCTATGGACAAAGTCGAGACAATACAACTTAAGGATATATATATATATATATATTCACTTGATAATAGTTACGGTCCAAAACCGATTTTCTATAGGATCAATATCAAGTGATTAGGATTAACGCACAAGTATATTTACTTTATTATAATGAAACAATTATATTACGGAACTACAGTAAATAACACACACAAGATTTTGTTAACGAGGAAACCACAAATGCAGAAAACCTGCGGGACCTAGTCCAGTTTTGATTACTCCCAGAATTAAGCGATATAAAAATAACAAAGCCAACTTCGTATAGTTGAGACCAAGTAATCTATCCATAGTTACTTAGTTCCCTCAGTATCCATGCGTCTACGACCTACTAGTCACGCAAGTGAATCCCAAGACAGAAATCACTATCTTGAGTTATTTTACCAATGTAAAGACATGTGCTCAACTCCTTATGATCATAATCCAAATAGTAAAGGATTTTATCTGTTTCGTAAGGGAAATTCCTATGGAAATCAACAAAAAAAAAATTGTTGAGCCACGTGGATGAACAAACACGTTTTTGCACTATGGGAAACCAAGGAAAAATGAACAAATGTGATATTTTAGGGTCCCGCCAGTGATTTTATTAATATAAACTAATAAGAGTTGGGTCCCACTGATAATTTAACTAATAAAACAAATAATATAAAACCAACCCTAAATATAATAACCGATATTTGGAAAGAAAAGTTATGAGGGGCGGTCAAACATCAAACGCCAACGTATTTGCTTCAGCCGCCCGGTTCTACATCAAGCGAGCGTGAGATCTACTGCCTTACTCAACAAACCTTCAATTTGTTGGTTTTCCCATCCGTTTTTCATGTTTGTTGAGTTCATAGTGGGAGCAAAATAAACAAACTTTAAGTTTGTTGAGTCCATGGGAACTGCTCTAACTCCTCTATTGATCTTTGAGATATAAAGATATGTTGAGTCGTTTGACAAAGGATCTTCCATTTAATCTTATAAACTCCTTTGTTTGGTTAGATCAATCTGAAACTTTGATTATACCGAATAATCAAATTCTGAATTCGCAATCAATCAATATAGATATCAAAGAGAAATTATATGGTGATGTCGATCTTACACAACTACAAATACAAGTGTGTCAAAAATAAACAAGATGTAGTTGGATCCCAGCCGATCAAAATGTATGCACAAAATTCACGAGATACGAATACTAATCAGATAAATCTTCTTTGCATTCAAATATTCAATTATCTTTAAAGTACCTGCACACAAAACTTGAATCCTATTGTGATCAATCACACACATAATGGAGTTTGTTAATAATATATTATCACAAGATGTCTTTAGAACTAAAAATATTTTTAAAGATCTCGTCGATACTTTGATCTAATTTGAGTGACCATTATGTCAGAAAACAAGGCTTTCAAGAATAATCAAACTAGGTGCAATCAAAGTTTCAACAACCGTTAGTCAGTTAAATCAATAATCAAAAACTAAAATAACAATGCAAGTATCTAGTTTCCCACCAACGGTACTCGTAGAGCTTCTTGATTCCACATAAGTCTTTAGACGAGCGATCGTAAGAGATTTCGCCTAATTAGCGTACTTTTTTCTCCGGATAGACGACTCCACTAGAAACAACACGAATGAAGTTTACCTAGCTCTTTGGATAGTTTGCAAGATGTACAAACTCAACTATTTATATACCAAGGTTGTTTGTACACCAAGGAAATTTCGAAACCAGAAGATTCTTAAGATATGAAATAAAGTACTAATTTCGTTTTTTCATATTTCCAATTTATGTCAAACAATATTTCTGAAATCTCTCATAGAAAAACTTCCAATATTAGAGAACCCTAAAAAAAGCAAGTAAAATGGAACGAAGGGAGTACTAATATTTCTTTTTCTAGAGCTATCTTTTAAAAGCTGTAAAATCAAAACATATAGAATCGGAAATCTTAATTAAAATATTCTCAATATTTCGGTTTAGGATCACCTTGAGTATCAAGGAATATCTTTGAAAAATTATGAATAAGAATTGTGCACATGTTCAAATTATGTCGACATCCATAAATTTTCTGTCTTAGAAAACCCTATAATTCCAAACTCACACAAACCGTGAAGTAATATGTGAATTTAAGATTCGGTTTTGCCTATGGGACCGTTTCTACCATACCACTAACATAGGTTATGTTTCGATTGTACCAAGTCTCCAACATAGGTAGATATCGGTTCCACCATGACTCCATAAGTTAAGAAATTGGTCATACCAAGTTTCAGAAATGGGTAGGGATCGGTTCCACCAAGATTCCCAATATAAGTTAAGAAATGTTATAAAACATTTTTTCCTAGGATAAAATCAACACCTATATATCATACACATAATCAAGTAACAAGTTACATAGACTAGTCGATGTCGCATTTACGAAGTTCAAAAGATAAGTGTTATACTTCGTAATTCAATATACTTCCTTGACACTTTGATCATAAAAATATGACCAAGTCTAATATTAGAGTTTCATCAATATATAACTTCGCATGTTATGTTTTCAATCATATAAACAACTTGAAAGATATGTTAGGAATGGAAACAAGTTTAAGCCAATATTACTAACTTCAAGTGGAAGCATGATTTCTTCGTTGTAGTCGTTACTTATTTTACATTCTTCAGAGTAATACTTGTATGTCTCAATATTCCTAGACTTTCTAGTCTAACCTAAACGAAGTTGACTCTAGTAATTAATCAAGCGACTGTTGATGAGTTTTGATACTAAAATATGACAACCAACCTTGACATGCCAACGCTTGGTGGGTTCAACTGACCTATGCTCTAATAGAAACAATGTCTCATAGGGAGAGATAAAATTGAATAATCTAGATGGTTGTCTATTAATGGTATAATTTGCAATAGTTCCATATAACTTGATATTGACCTTTTGTTTTCCACACCTAATCGATTGATTCTACATCAAAGATATTTAAGATTAGATAAATCATCAAACATGTAAGAAAGAGGAAGATAAGATTGAATATATAAGAAAGAGTTTTAGTGATATCTAGAAAATATATGTGCTTGCATTCAGCAAAATTATTTTTTTCTGGTATGTGAGGACAAGTGAGTGCATGAGTAGTACTATGAAAAGACAAAAATTTATCAAGCTTAGCATTTAGAAACTCATCACCACCACCAGTTCTTATTTTCTGGTGGACAACTGATTTTTAGCAGTTTTGAAAATGAAAAAAAAAAGTAAAATCAGATTTAATAGTAACAGAAAATACCCAACAAAATTTGGTTAAATCATCAATGATGCTAGAGCAATGCTCGGTCGAACTTGCAAATTTTGCTATCTCAAGCTTGTTTCCAATGTTAGTAGCACAAAAGTATAACTTGATTTTTAGTCTACATAAGTCAAGTCTCGAACTAGTTTATAATAAGTTAGTTGAGTATCAGACATTACTAAATAACCCTCTAAGATTGAAGACTGAAGATCAAACGAAGACGTTTAGAGAAATTCATCAACAAAGAGGTATGTGAAGGCTGAACCATATATATTTACTTACAAGTATTACCATTCTATGTTTATGAGACTCTGTCATATGACTTCTAGTAGATATTGCAAAGAAGAAATTTCGCGTCAAGCTTGTCTTGTTAATTGTCTCGAAATATGATTCAAGCAATATTTATTCATATACTTGACAAACTTAGTTAAGAACAATTTTTTATTCATGAACTATTTTCAATTCAACTTAATCATTCGAAAATTTCCCAAGTAATGGTGTCCATTATCTACGACAACTGGGAAAGTTTTAAATCGATTAAAGAGAGTTATCAGAACTACTGAAGTTCTGGACACATGAAGGTACGCATACCCAGTAAGCATTCCTTTACCTTCTGAGTTCCGGAATAGGGGTAGGTACGCGTACCTCACTGATGCTAACCTTATCACAACTTAATTGTGTTGTAAAGTGCATTCTTGTATCATGTGCCCTCAGTTAAATTTCCAACAAGGGATTTGGAAAAAAATGCATTCTTGTATCATGTGCCCTTAATTGTGTTGTAAAGTGCATTTATTGTGTTGTAAGAAATGTGCACAACAAGGGATTTGGAAAAAAACTATATTTAATTTGTGTCTTGAATATTATTACTTAAATTTCCAAGTATTTTGTGGACTTTAATATATGACCGTTTTCTTCAGTTGTAACCTCAATTGAAACAAGTCCAGAATACAAATTGTGTCTGGTTTTTGACTCGGTTACGTACTGGAAAGTCAAAATTTATTCTCAATGCATCATTAATAAGTCTTGAATTGATGCTACGACATCATAATAAAGTCCAAAATGTAATGACTATCAATAAATCTTATGCTCTCAGTACAAATTTTCCTTGCCTATTTGACTCCTAAGCAAGAGACGAGAACATGATCCATGAGAATCTTTACTTGACAAGCTAAGATGTTAATTATGCTCTTGGAAAAAAAATTAATCATACAAATTGATTTTTTACTTAAATTCTGGCATGAATAAAACAAAGTTTTCATACTCTTGAGATACACGTTTATCTCAATTAATCTTCATAACTCACTATTTTGTATGTAATGGTATTGAAAAGATTTCCCTTTGTACAAAACTAAAGAAAGGCTAAAATTGATCTTTTTTCCCTTTTAATATGAGTTATATTTCGTGAACAAGATCCTTAACTATAAGAATTTGTATAGTCCCAAAAGTCTATATTTTGCAATCCTTAATTTTCTAAGTCTCACAGTATTTTGGAATTCTCCAAAATATTGCTTGTGGAGTTCTATTCATATATGTCTTGTAAACACAAATTCATGATTTGTAAGAACTATGGAGCCTCCAAGCGATATCTCTTATGGTGACACATGTTTTCCTATGGCTATTGACACAACCATGAAGGAATATGATATATAAATCCTACCCTAAGGAAAAAGATTTCTCTAAAAGTAAAAAATAAGAATATCAATCGAAGAATCCTAAAGAAAATTTCTTTAACCAAACAAGGTTTGCAACCCTTCTTGAAGAACTTAAAAAGACTAAGATGAAAGTGCAAGGACTTAAACATATTCTGCGAAAATCGCTTGAGATTAAAGAAGCAATTTTCAAACAACATATTAATAGGTTTGAAGGAGTTAAGACTCTTATTAATAAACCCTATGTTCCAGTGCCGGTTTTGACGACGAGTTCGGGAATGATGAAAAATTCTTTAAGGATATTTTTCACTAGTTAACTTCTCGTAGGAAGATTTTATATTATTATTTTAAATAGGAACACTAGTTATTGGAGTAGCGTTTATATGTGGTTACACTAGCTATTTTAGATAGTATCATCTTGCAATGATTAAAGTTTATTTAGCTAAAATTTTATTTTCGTGATGACTTGCAATACCTAATTTTAATTTATTGATTGTATATATGTATAGCTTGTTAGAGCATTGATCGGTCGAACTCGCATGCATTTCTATCTCAAGCATGTTTGTCAATATTAGTGATCAAAACTATACGTCTTGATTTCTAGTTTACTTATGACTAAGTCATGGTCTGGGATAGTTAAGTATAGTTGAGCTCCAGACTCCATGGTGATTATCTTATGAAGATGAAGAAATACTCAAGGAACCGGTAGAACTTTATCCGACCAAAAAGGTATGTGGATACTTGAACTTATCTAACACTCAAAAGTTTATCTATCTCCTACTCTTGAGACAACAGTCGTATAAGTATGATAGTTTTCATACATACACATTTACTATTTCAAGTCGAGTTTACTTGCCTATCTTTTTCTCGAAATATGTGTTGGTAAGCTTCCGCTTTAACCACATTTCATCTTTATCCATGAAGAAAGTCATAATGACGTTTCAATCTTGAAAATAGCTTTGATGAAGATATTCTATTCTTTATGTCTAATGACTATTATAACATTATAGAAGAATATTTCAATGATTGAAATATAGACTTGAGATTACGTAACCACCTATGGATATAAGCATATTTAGTGTGTTTGCATATTAGTGTATAAGTCCATATACCGAAAACCAAGTGCGTGCATATGTGTGCATGTTGTATTGGTGAAGGAGACAGGTTCTGTTGGGTCGCGTACCCATACGCGTACTGGCAGAAGTTCACTTCCGTGAATTTCTGCTGAGTTTGGAGTTTACGAACTTACAAACCAATCACCTTAGGTACACGTAACCACGGAAGTTTTTCATCCGAAAATTTATGCTGGGTTTTCAAACCCGTTTCCGGTAAAAGCTAGAGTACGCATACCCGTACACGTACCTAAGATGGTTATATCTCAAATCTTTTGTTCATGAACTTGAACAATAAATCAATAAGGAATGCAATCTTTAAGAACCGTGGCTATATTGTCCATGAATTGATTCAAGTAAATCAAACCGATTTTACTTCAATTGTGTCTTGTGTAGTTACATAAGATTTCCTTGCAATTGAACAACTATTGAACTAGTTCTTATGAGTCATTTGAACAAGTTATGAGAAAGATGAATGTGGTTGATATGAAAGTTCTCATATAGCTAATGATGTGATTTTAATTGTTGTAGAAAGTGGTTGTAAAAGTTCATTCAAATACTTGTAGAGATTTATTTTAGACTTATATACAAAAGTTTGTCACAATTATCGAGAGGTACTGAGACTCAGGATTCCACCAAACTCATAACACAAGGTTCAAATATTAATTCTTTTAACAATTATAGCTCAATAAATAAAGACATGGACTCTTATTTTTGCCAAGGTAGATTCTCAAAACATTAGTTGTAAATCCTAAGCATGGGACATCAAAACATCTAAGCAAGCATGACCCATCAAACGAGATGACAACTAATTAATCCAAACCATAATCCAATTTTAATCAGTGCAAAAGTCATATAAGAATTAAATATAATTACCAACATATGATATTAGGCTTCCTCCTTCATCCCAGTGTTGGGGTTTAGCTCATTAGGCTCAAAACACGTTCAAAAGATTTTTCCATTGCTCAAAAAGGTGTTTTATTGGTGAAAATATAATAGACAGAGATTCGCAACGGCTTATAGACGCTACAGAACACACGGTTACAATTGGATGACTGTTACAGATAAAAGATGATAGGCGTGTTATATGTGGTGATCTATTATTCTTCTTCTTCGTCGCCTGAAACTGCATGAACTGAGTTCTGCAACTTATTTTTCTCCGAACTCAGCTCCGATTGCTTCTCTGTTATCCTCCGGTTCGACCCCAAACTCTCGACCCCCCTCTGTTGGACTCCAACCAAACTATATATACTCAATAGGTCAATAAAAATCCCGGTGAAATATTCCAAAAACTTTCCCTGCCTTTCACCGTAAGTCACGACTTCTTCTATACCTATTTTTCTCTTCTTTACGCGTTAAAAGAGTTTTAGTCGTTCAAAACTCTTTCTAAAGATAGAGTGGAGTCGAACAAGGAAGGTAATATTCTTCCAATCCACGTAACTTCCCTTATTTCATTCCCAGAAATTCCCGTAACTTGTTTTCTCCCTGTTTTATCAAACGGACAGAATATCTCTTTAATTTCGGTTCCTTATCACTTACCATTCCTGTTTGATCAAACCAGGCCCATAATGATCCATATCCAAAAAGAAATCTCGGGAAAATCTCTTCTAGAATCCATCCACGCAGGTGAATAAGTGTCTTCCCTGTTTCTTCGAAACTCTACGTAAATCTTGCTTTATTTCCAGTCCAAAACACGTAGCAATACTTGATTTATCGCAACAGGGTTATCCCAATTAATTCCCGTGAAAACATCACATAAAATCTAGTCCAACCAATCATTCCAAGAATACGCAGTTGCAAATAGTCTTCCCGCCAAATCTGAATTTGAAATGTGAAGAAGAGTGCCCTTATCCAGCTTCTGGGTGCCGATAGTAATGTGGTACCCCTTAGTAATTTTGGATCCCCTTATCCAAGCTGATAGTCCGAATAGTAATTTTCTCCCACGAGCGCAAAAACCACTTTTCGAGCCAATTTCGCCGCAAAAGCTTATTTCACCAAAAATACCTACAAAGACACAAAAAGCCATAATAAATAAAAAACCGAGCACTAAAAATATATACAATTGAGATTATATCAGACACAAAGATGTGTCTATCATCTAACCATTGGTTAACTATTCGTGAACCAACCAAATGTACACGTTTAGGTACGATTACTCAAACCTAAATGAAATACATTTCATTTGTGTGTGTGACAAGCTAAGTTTCGATCTAACGGTTGAAAGATATTAGCTTGGATAAATAAGGTTTTTCATCCAACGGTGAATATTGAATGCTTTGTTTCCAAGGTAACTTAAGTTGATTTTAAAACTATATAAAGGAGATGTCTAACAACTGGAAAAACTAATCCCCACACCTCATGTGTGATAGGTTTCTTATCGAGACCCTGTCAATTAACGACTTGAAGACTTCATTGGAATTGTGAATCCAGGCGAAACGACTTCTTTTATAGTTGAGCATTCTGATCTTACCATTTTCTATCGTACGAGTTCAATTGAATAATAGGCTTGAGATTATATCTTCGATAGGGAAAGATAAAAAAAATTCACATACATCTTCGTCTCATCGTTTGTCATTCCGCGATATCTAGTTTCGCTACCATATGATTTAGATTATTGTGAGGTGATCAATAATTCTAGGCTGTTCTTCGGGAATATAAGTCCGGGTTATTAATTGGTTCATGTTCACCTTGATTTTATCAAAAGACGGAACAAAACTCGTAGGTTTATCTGTGGGAGACAAATTTATCTATTATCGTAGACTTTTCTGTGTTATACATATTTGTTTATTCAAGTCTTCGACTTTGGGTCGTAGCAACTCTTGGTTGTGGGTGAGATCAACTAAGGGAATCAAGTGCGTAGTATCCTGCTGGGATCAGAGATGTAAGGAGAATAACCGTACCTTGAATCAGTGTGATATTGATTAGGGTTCAACTACAGTCCATATCGAAGTTAGTTTGTAGTAGGCTAGTGTATGTAGTGGCTTAATACAATATGGTGTTCAATCCGGACTAGTTCCAAGGGTTTTTCCTGCATTTTCGGTTTCCTCGTTGACAAAATTTCTAGTATCTGTGTTATTTCTATTCCTCATTATATTTTGTTATATAATTGAAATATCACAGGTTGTGCGTTGTACCGATCAATTATGAAATCCAACCTTTGGTTGTTGATTGGAAATTGATTGATCCTTGGATATTGGTTTTTGATACCATCCAAGTTTATATCTCTTGTATTTGATAAAGACTCGCAGACTTCTATTTTCTTGAGTATAGATCAAATCAAGAGATAGAGATATTAACTCCTTGATATACTTTTTATTAAGATTGAGTCTGACTGTCTAGTTGATTCTCTTAAAAGTATATTAGAGTTAGTCCATTCAGATTGCTGATCGAAATATTGGGTGAGGTTGTTAGACCCCCGCTTTTTCATTGCTTATTTTGTGAGATTTTTTCTTTGCTATCATATTTGTGGTGATTAGAACGGGTATCTCATATGTTCTCATAGTTTAAGCTCTTAACTCCTTGTGTTCTTTACTGACTAAAGTAGGAATAAACTATTTTGAGAATTGCGATATGTATCTTCCAAAGATTACACCTTTGTGAATATATTGCATGGACTCCGTAAAATTTTCTATAATAATCGACTTTCCTCCTTGAATGCGTAACTTTTAGGGAATAAGTTCGATAACTTCAATCTCTACGTCCGTACATGGCTAGGGAATAACTCTTATGTTGAGTCATATTGCATAAATTCTCCTCTTTGTTCATGATTGACCTAGATAACAGTTTTTCTCGATGACTATTTTTCTCACAAAAATAATGTATCTTGATGCCTCTAACATTAAGATCATTATTTTAAACTTTTTTGTTCGTAACTAGCGTGAAGAGAAAAAAAATATTGGATACAAATCTATTTTGCTTGTAACTGGCAAGATTTTTTTTTTAATGTCCAAAGAAAATCCTTCTCTTGTGATTAGATAAAGGTCGCTCATGTTGTTCTTTTTTAAATGACATCAAATGAGGGAGAGTTTAATTTGAACTTGTGTTTAATTTTCATATCTTTGTGGGGAGTGCGGCTTTGGAATTGTAGGAGACGCTTGTACCTATAAATCCTTTATGAAGTCGCTAAGTTTACTTGGTGAAATCATCTAAATAAAAGATGGTATGTGTTCTCTAGTCTTGATAACTCTTTTTCTTGAATTTATTACTATCCCTATTTATTGACTTTGCCAATTTTATTGAGAAAAATGGAAGAATTATTTAATAGTATTCTACTACGATAAATGTCTTTTTGGAGCATTATGTAAGGGAGAGTTGATTAATATCTATAGGTTTTACATATTATGCAAAAGTAGTAATTTTTTATTAATGAGGAGAACATATCATCGTAGTATTGCTTCAAAGTTCTGGTGCAATTAAAATTTGAGGAAGTTAACAATACTATGTATTTGGTTTAACAACCATTGAGTTGAATAATTTTTGTTCAAGAAAAATTCGAATACAGTATTTTCATAAGTTGTTATCACTATGGATGTTCAATAACAAAGGAGATGAAATGATCATATCCAAAACCGTTGAAGAACGAATAATTCAAGACGATGTTGAAGCACCAAGGAAATCAAGCATGACATATTTTGAGCGGAAATATCTATATATTTTGAATCCATATACATTGATAGTTTTGTCACAAAAAATGACAAAGTGGAAGATAAAATCAAGCAATGCTCGATCGAACTCGCAGGTTTTTCTATCTCAAGCTTGTTGTCAATGTTAGTAGCACAAAAGTATAATTTGATTTCTAGTCTACTTAAGTCAAGTCAGCATGGTAGTTGAGTATCAGATATCACTGAATAATCCTCGAATATTGAAGACTGAAGATAAAATGAAAACATTTGGAGAACTTCATCAACAAAGAGGTATGTGAAGACTGAATTCTATTTACTCACAAGTATTACTATTCTATCTATATGAAATTATGTCATATGACTTCTAGTATATTCCTTCAAATAAGAAATTTTCAGTTAGGTTTGTCTTGCTAAACATCTCGAAATATGATTCAAGCAATAATTATTCATATAACAAACTTAGTCAAGAACAATTCATTTTTCATGAACTATTTTCGATTCAAGTTAATCATTCGAAAATTTCCCATGCAATTGTGTTCATCATCTATGGCAATTTGGAAAGTTTCAAATCGATTAAAGAGAGTTTTCACAACTAGTGAAACTCTGGACACATGAAGGTACATGAACCCAGTACGCATACTTTTGCCTTCTAAGTTCCGAAATAAGGGTAGGTATGCATATCCAGTATGCATACCCCTTAGTTATAAGTTTATGAATAGGTGAGGTACGCGTACCTCAAGGGATTGTGTTCGTGGATTGCATTAGGGTATGAATACCGGGCATGCATACCTTGGCCATGTTAATTCACAAACTTGTCCATAGGTACGCGTACACTTTTGCATACCTACCCAGTATGAACTTAATCAGATGATTCAGACTAAATTCTCAAATACGTTTGGCATTGTTATGGATCTCATAAACACTTCTAAGAAATTTTGATAACTAAATCACCTTATGTATGTGTACCATGATTTAACTCTTATGTTTTTAAATGAACATGTTTATTAGTGCACAAGGCATATTTTCCCAGAACAATCATTGTACACGGTTTTGGTACTCTGGAGTATACTGTATATTCTTCTATGTGATTTCAAGAAAAACTTTTCACATGCTTCCATGAACTCCTACCAAGAGTTTCATCTAAGTATAGAATGTGTTTTCTTGAATCTCAAGTTATCTTAGCTTGAATTTTAAGTAACCCTAGTCTTGAAAATATATAAATTGAGAGACTCAAATAACAAGGAAATTCAATCCCTGATACTTTGGTGTCGTAGTTTTTTGTTGGAGTCGTCATCTATGAACCTAGGTTTATTCTGAGAAACATAATTAGGTTTATGACTTAAATATTTCACTTATGGATTCATGAATCCAGGTCCAACTATCTTTACCTTTATAGTTTGTGTATCCTAATATTGTTCTTTCTGTTATCGAGGATTTAGTAATCTCTTTTCAGAAATGAGATAGATATATTTTGTTACATTCTCTTCATTTCAAACTCTATGATTCCTCAAGATAGATATCTAAAACTCTTCTTAATCGACCGGTTTAAGATTGCTCCTGAGAGTGGTTAATAATCCAAGCTTCTCAGGTAACTAATTGTAATAGTTCTAAATTTGTGAGGTTTTCTAGCTTTGAATATTGCAAACAGATTTCCAAGCCTTGATCTATTGATCTAAAGGGAAATTAGATAGGCTTATCAGTTAGAGGAAGATCGGCATCAAAATTCTTCACTTAGAATGAGGAAACTTTTACGTTGTAAAGGGCGTCAGTTAAGGGAATGAATTTCCTAGAGCCTTGCGAGGTTCAAGAGACATAGGGTGCACGACTGTAGTTGAATTTCTTGAAGGGTGAATTCGGTCTCAATTGCATTCCGATTCGAAGTCTAATAGTATGCTAGTGTCTGTAGCGGATTAATACAGTTCGATATGCAAGTCTATACAAGGTCCTGGGTTTTTTTTGCAGTTGCAGTTTTCCTCGTTAACAAAACTTCTGGTGTCTCATGTTTTTCTCTTCTTATATTACTTATATTTATAATAAAAATATCACAGCTAGTACGTAATCAATTCTGGTAGATAAGTTAATCTTAATTGTGAACGATAACGAGACTCATTCATATATACTTCGTATCTTGAAAGATATATAACAAGTTTCATACTTGGCATGATTCGAATTCAATTATTTGGATACGACTATATTGATCTTGTATATTGGTTTTTGAGATTGTCCGGGTTCCCAGACTTTGTTGTCTTGACTTTCTGATCGGGAAGAGGTAAACATATAAACTCTATATACATATTATTCAAGGATCATTAAGTTGGCCTTGTTGATGGTGGATTTTAGTTTAGGGCTAAAGTTGTAAAACCAATTTTTGTGTAATCATCCTGCAGAGGATGAGACTATTTTATAAGTGATGAATACTTCTTCACTTTATTAATTCACCTAGAATGGAGCATGTAGCAACAATCCCCCGAATATTCTGTGAATTTTAGCATTATTGATTAATGCATAGAACGCCTTGAATTTCCTGTGATGTTCCTAGCAGAACTCTCATTATTGGTACGGCATGATGACTGATTGTTACTCGCAGCAATGTAACATGAATAACCAAGTACCAACAGTGAGGCATGCACGAAATGCCCCTACAGGATGTAAACTCTCGGTGTGTTATACTATCCCGATTGAGCATGTAACTCTCGGTATGTTATACTAGCCCGATTGAGTATGTAACTCTCGGTGTGTTATACTAGCCTGATTGAGCGCCTAGACTGTCCATAATAGTCTAGAAACGATCACGATCATCCAACTTCACTAGCATGATTGGGTGGTCCAGATCAAATCCAATACCCCCAAGCAAGTATTGGAACATTCACTACTGACCCAACGCGGACCCCGCATGGCCGGCCTCCAAAAAAGGGTGGCATAGCTTTCGAAACCATCTAAACCAAGCAGAATGGACAAGAAAACCTAAATTATGGAAGGTGTAGATGTAAATTCAAAGGGCCCAGAGCATGTCAACACAATCATCGTGGGCCCGCCTACACACATGAATAAACGGTCAAGACCAACCATGTTTGTTTGTCCCAATTCGTGCGCGTAAAACAACGCATGAAGCATGGCCGGCCAAAACCCTAATTAGGATTTGTATCGATCACGAGCGTCCGTTTTCTCTTGATAGAATGAAGGGCTTAGGAGACAACTGAGCAGGTTCAGTGAGCATCAACATGATCAACGTAGAACCACCTATATCCTCACCCGACCGACCAAGGCATATCATGATTAGTTTCTCCAAAATGCACGCCCAAACTAGTGTGGTCGTGCTTCCCAAATCACAAACCGATCTCGACTACTCAACTTCTCCAGAAAAATTAAGTGGCTTAGATCACGTTTCCATGGGGCAGTTAGGTATAGGCGTGAATACCAGCCTGCCACCTACACGTCGGACCAAACGACCGAGACCGACCAAGCTTGGTTTTCTCGAAATGCATGCCTTGAAGATGGCATACCGCGCCCTTTAGGAATCCTTTGCGGCATAGGATTTCTGTCTCAAATCGATCTCAGCCACTCAACTTCACCGGTAAATTCGAGTGGCCAAGATCAAACCTTCGAGGGAAAGTGAAGCATGGACATGGACGATTAGTGATGATAGGAGAAGTGGGAAAGACTGATCATGTGACGCTAACACATAACTCCACTAATCCATCACTCCACTTCCTCTACTTCCCACGAGAGACTTGAATAAGGCTCAAATGACTTTTATAAATAGGTTCACCGCCCTATTTCCATAACACAACATACATGACAACACAGAAACCAAGTGTTAATACGCGATGTATTCAAACAGCTAGAGCCTGCTTGCATTATTCGTAAGCCTGCTCACCTTTCTGTTACAAGTCATAAACAAGCCTACACTTTCACAATCTCAACACCTTTTTCGCTTCCCTCCCTAAGATCAACCCCATCTCATTCACTTTGTAACCGAAACAAGTATGGAGAGGCCATTTCTTGGTATAGGCCAGAATTGTATAGATTGATCTCTCGAATCAAAAGCACTCATTGCGCAATGCATTTGTTTAGGGTTTAGATTCATTCCTCATCCACACACCCCAAATTACCAAATCCGGCAGGAATAGTTTTCACCCATAAATAATTGGTGACCACAGTGGGAGATTAATCTATCAGTTGCAATATCAATTTCCAATTCTCAATTTCATTTCAAACTGTTCAAATTACAAGATGGTAGAACTTAGGTCAGGATCAGCAATCAATTCCGATGGAACCATCGCCGACAACACTCTTGGTATTACTGCCCCTGTCAGTGGAGCTGCCGCGCAGAATATGACCAATACATCTCGTGGAGCCATCTCCTCTACCATTAACACCATCGGAGCAGTGGATACTCCATTAGGCGTGACACCTCCTATCACCAGAGCCAGAGTGATAAACATTTTTGTGTCTGAATTGTCCTCAGTGTCGCTATTGTTAGTCTCGATATTTGTACTTATTATGGTGTTTTTATGTTTGTGTAGGTATTTTTGGAAAAAGTTGCTCGAAAAATGTTTTTTTGTACCCCCGGAGGACAATTGCTATACGGACCCTCACTTTTGCTAAGGGGCACCCACGACTATATGTAGCCCATTTATCCATCGCACCCATCTTCTACCTTTCAAAAAAAAAAATTGGCGGAATTTGGTTTCAAAGAACCAGATTTAGGGTTGCTGATTTAGGCGTGTTTTAGGGAGATTCAATGGCTGAAACTTCATGGTTTGACTTGATTTATCATCACAGGAATGGTATGGTCGATGATTTCGACTGAATTTGGCTGGAAAAACCGAGACAAGAAATCAGAGCAACATGTACATGTACAAGGGTTTGCACGAGTTGTGAGGAATTTAAGCGTGTACTGCACGTTCTTGGAAGACTTAATCAATATTATGGAGCGTGAAGAACGTATAGAAGGAAATAAATACAGCTGCAGATGCGTGAGAAGGCAAGAAAGGGAAGAAAATATTCCCGGGAAGATTTTATTCACTGTCGAGTAATGAGAGAATTAGGAGGAGTTATTGTCAAGATTTATTGCGCCTGTCGAGTATTTAAAGGGTGCTGAGGGTTATTAGAAGGGTACGAAGAGTTTGGAGAGATAACAGAGCAAAGAAATTCAAGTTTCAGAGATCTGCTGTTGCTGCCATTGAAGAGAGCTCTAAGAACATTAGACGCCAAGAAGCAGTCTTATTTCATACAGTGAATGCGACAGTTTTGAAGACAGTCTTATATGCTACAGTGACAACAACACTCTTGTTTTATCATTCTCTATAACATATCGGTTGTAACAAATATAACTGTTACAAACCCGGTTTTCATTATATTTCATCCAATTTCATCATTTGTAAACCCTTTGAGCAATAATAATGATTTTTGAGCGTGTTTCCAACATGATGAGCATCTAATTCTCCCACAACCAAGGCAATGAGGATTTATGCATGACTAATTGGTAATTATTTATTTTCTCTAATTTATAATTTATAATTCACTCAATCACTGCTTTTGCAGAGTTTTTAATTGTTTGCATAATTTTCTTCATTAGTTGTGATTCAATTAGATAGGTTATGCTTTGTATTAAGATAATCTATGCTTAGGGTATACAATTAATTATTGAGAATTTGCCTGATTATTTGTGAATTAATAAACAAAGAACTTAAAAGATAATTAGAGTTTTGGGTTATTTACCACAATTTATTCATGTGTAATAGTGGAATCAGTGTCTTGGTTATTCTCTCTTATCTTGAAATCAATTTTGATCTAAGTTTTATTTAATTTTAAGTTTTATTAAATCTAAAATCCATTGCTTTCACAAGTCTCACGAACCTATTTACTACAACATTATTGATTCACATCAATTTTTGGCGCCATCGACACGGAGCTTGTCTTTAGGCTAGAGTTTTTAGATTTTTATTTTTATTTTTATTTTTTTAGGTTTTTATTTTATTTGTTCTTCTTTACGTTTTTGTTTTTGTCTTTTTACTACAGATTTTGGAATTTGGAGCGAAAGAAAAATTTGCCAAAGCTTTAGGTGAATACTTAAAGTTTGGAGTTAAAGACAAAGCGAAAGGAGAAGATTTTTTTTTTTATATAAAAAGAGAGTTTATTTTTTTTAGATTGTATTAGGATTTCACTATTCTTGTAATTTTCTTTTTCTTTAGCACTTTACTTTACTTTTTTTGGACTTGGAAATTTAGACATTCTTTTATTTTTAAACCCTACGGAAGGGTAGTTTAAATATTAAACTTTTTGCAGAGAAGGACGGTGATTACGATATCACCTCGGCCCCTCGGGTTCGTACATGACATATGAGTCGTGGCCCGAGTCGACTACAACGGTTCATCCCCCGTCTGGAACGGGAGGTAAGTTTTTCGAAACACTCGTGAATCCCCTATCAGCGAGTTACTGTATTCCTTCATTTGCATATATGTCGAGGAACTGAAAACGGCTACTTTAAATTCCTAGTAAAGGGCAAGGACTATCCATACAAGATATGGGTTCGGATTTCATCACCTTTCTCTTCTTGCCCGCCTTAGGAAACGATACTTTACGCGGACCTAAGCTTTAAAATTTGGAATAGAACGAGACCTATAGGGTAACGATCTTAGTAGGAAAGTCGTTCGAAAAATATTGGTTACTCTTTAATCATACTTCGAAGTTCATGATGGTTTTTGTGAGTTGAATACGTGACTGCGCTTCCTTGTAATGTGGTGAGGCCGTGGGTATCAAAGCTCCAGCAGCTTCCCTCGCCTCTATTCAACTTGCTAAAACTCGGAGTGATTCCAGAGGGGTTTGCTCAGATTGTAACGAATTCCCTTTCGAAGGATTAGAAGTTGGTCTAGAAAAAAATCTAAGTGGAGCCATCATGATTTTTGTTTGCTAGAACTTTCTAGGTTTTCTTTGGTTGAGTCGGCCTGCTTTGTGTTTGCTTATAACCTACCTTCCTCTTAGGATTTTTCTTTTTATTTTATTTTTCTAGTGTATGCCCGAGGTCATTAGAGAACGGGCTTGGAAAAGAAACACTCTAGGTCGTTTGATTAGTGACAAACCTAGTAGTTCTTCTTGTGAAGTCAGGGAGCTCGAAGACTCTTATTTTGAGAGCCCCATTTTTGGAAACTTCAGTTTTGAGAATCTGTCTCTTTGTGAGGAAAATACCCCTAGTACGTCAGTTGTGCCAGCAATGACTACTTTGAAAGATTACATGTTCCCAACTAGGGCCAACCGAGCTTCGTGCATTAAATTGCCAACCAATACGGCTAATTTCGAGATAAAACCTAGTATTCTTCAGATGATCCCTATATTCTTAGGAAAAGATGATGAGAACCCTTATTTTCATATTAGGGACTTTGAGGAAATTTGTGGGACAGTTAGAATAAAATACCTTACTAATGAAGTCTTGATACTTAAGATGTTTCCCTTTTCCTTGAGAGATAAAGCCAAGACCTGGCTGAACAACCTACCATCTGAATCCATTGAAACATGGCAGGAGCTGATTGCAGCCTTCTATATGAAATTCTACCCTACGCATAAAACTGCAGCTGTTAGGCAGAAAATTAGTGCTAGTGTGCAATAAGAGGGAGAGTCCCTTTATAGGTTTTTAGAGAGATTCAATGATCTCTTATCCCAATGTATTTGATAAGATGAAACTTGTAGAGATTATTAATAATGGTTTAGACTATTCGACCAAATCCATGGTCGAGTCTATGTGCGCTGGTGAGTTCACTAATAAAAATGTTGATGATGCTTTTACCTTCTTAGGAGCTATCGATGAAAAATCCCAATAGTGGGAGCCTTGTGTTGAACCCCCTAAAAGACTCTTGGTCAATAGAAGTAGCACCAATGTGGTAGATACAAGCTTCGGGTCAGATGTTAAGTTTGCTTATTTGTCTAGAAGGTTAGAAGCTTTGGAATTGAATCAGGATAAACATAGGTCTCTTGTTGAACCTGATGATAGGATTAGAGACGCTCAAGTCTCTAGTTGTGGATTAGAACCCAATAACTAGTTTTGGGAAGGTCATGCTAATGAAGATCAAGGAAAATTGATCTGTTTGATCAATTTGCCTTATAAATGCACTAGGATCCTCTGTTTGCGTGACTCGGGGGTATTCTAATGTTTACAACAACGTTAGGTTTGAGAACCGTCAGAAGTTTGACCCATACTAAGAGACATACAACCCTGGTTGGAGGAACCATCCTAATTTCTCTTGGTCAAAGGGCCAGAATCAAGGGCAATCTAGTAATTATCAACCTCCCCCAGGTTTTGGTTATAATAAGAATTCTTTAGGTCAAGCCCAGTTCCAAAACCCTTCTGAGAATATAATGACTAGCTTAGAGGAATCTCTTAGTATGTTGAAAAAGAGCCAAGATATGCTATCACAAAGGCAGGAAATGTTAATAAAGACCCAGGTTAATTTTGGAGAGGAAACCAAGCAGAATTTTAAGAATAATTCCCAGTCTCTTGCTAAATTAGAACTTCAAGTCGGCCAAATAGATAAGTTTATTAGTGAGAGAGAAGAAGGAAGGTTCCCTAGTCATACTGATCCTAATCCCAAGGGAGAGAAATTGTACAATCATGTGAATTATGTTACAACCCTTAGGATTGGAAAGAAAGTTGACAATCAGGTCGCCATGCCTGAAAGTGAACATGTTGTAGTTCACCCTTCTGAGCCAGAAAATGTGGAGATTGATAGAGTCTCTAAAGAGACCGATGAGGGTCATATTGATCCAGGCTTTGTTCCTAGAGCCTCGTTCCCCAAGCTGCTAGTTCCAACTAAGAGGGAGTCCAACTTTAATGATATATTGGAGGTTTTTAAGCAGGTTACTATCAACCTCCCATTATTAGATGAGATTAAGCAGATTCTCGCTTATGCCAAGTTTCTTAAGGACTTTTGTACACGAAATCGTAAGCTTAGTATTCAAAAGAAAGCCTTCCTAGCTAGTCACGTGAGTTCTATTATTCAGAATACCACTACTCCTAAGTACAAAGACCCAGAGTCCCCTACCATTGCTTGCACAATAGGTAAATACCATGTTGAGAAAGCGTTGCTTGACTTAGGATCAAGTGTGAACTTACTCCCATACCATGTGTACCTTAAGCTAGGACTTGGTAAGTTGAAACCTACCCAGATGAATCTTCAGTTAGATGATAGGTCCGTTAAAATTCCTCGTGGTGTGATCGAGGATGTTCTTATAGAGGTCGAAAAGTTTATTTATCCAGTGGATTTTTTTATCCTAGATACCCAACCTATCCCTGACCCAGAGAACCAGATACCGGTAATTTTAGGTCGCCCGTTTTTAGCTACATCCAATGCGATCATTAACTATCAAACTGGTATTATGAATTTGTCTTTTGGTAATATGACTAATGAGCTAAACATATTTCATATTAGTAAGCTACCTTCTGAACTAGATGACTCGAGCATAGAAGAGGTGAACATGATAGGAACATTAGTCGAGGAGTCATAACCAAGAACTTTGATGGAAGATCCATTAGATAAATGCCTAGCTCACTTTGGGATTGATTTTGATGATGATGATGTGATTAATAAGGTGAATTCTTTGTTAGATTCAACCCCTTTGATAGACACTAGTAATAGATGGAAGCCTAAGTTCAGAACCTCTACCCGTTTCTGAGTGTACTCTAATTCCTTCGTTGGAAAAGCCTCCTAAATTAGACCTTAAACCATTACCAGATACCTTGAAGTATGTGTTTTTAGGCCCATCTGAAACTTTACCTGTGATTATAGCATCCGACTTGGATAGTGATCAGGAAAGTAGGCTAGCAAAAGTCCTTCAGAATAACAAGGAAGCTTTAAGGTTGACCATAGCAGACATTAAGGGTATGAGTCCTAATGTTTGTATGCATCAGATTTATTTAGAGGAAGACACCAAACCTTCTAGGGAGATGCAACGTCGACTGAACCCAAATATGAAAGAAGTAGTTCGAACCGAGGTTTTGAAACTGTTAGATGCATGCATTATCTACCCTATTTCAGACAGTAAGTAGGTCAGCCCCGTTCAGGTTGTTCCCAATAAATCCGGTATTACTATAGTCCAAAATGATAACAATGAGTTAATCCCAACCTGAATGACCACGGGTTGGCGTGTCTGTATTGACTATAGAAAATTGAACAAGGTCACTAGGAAGGACCACTTTCCCTTCCCTTCATCGACCAAATGCTAGAAATATTAGCTGGACGTAGCCATTTTTGCTTTTTAGATGGATTATGCGGCTATAATCAGGTTCCTATTACCCCAGAAGACCAAGAGAAAACCACTTTTACCTGTCCTTTTGGTACCTTTGCGTATAGACGCATGCCTTTCGGGCTATGTAACTCCCCTGCGACCTTTCAGCGTTGTATGTTGAGCATATTTTCTGACATGGTAGAACGGTTCTTAGAGGTCTTTATGGATGATTTTTCATTGTTTGGTTCGTCTTTCGATGAGTGCTTGCATCATTTGTCATTAGTTTTGACTAGGTTTTAGGAAAATAATTTAGTGCTTAATTGGGAGAAATGTCATTTCATGGTTCGTTCAGGAATCGTTCTAGGGCATATCATGTCTTCGAAGGGTTTAGAGGTAGATAGAGCCAAAGTTGACCTTATTAAAACTTTCCCGGTCCCAAAAACCGTAAGAGATATTAGGTCACTCTTAGGGAATGCTGGCTTTTATCGTCGATTCATTAAGGATTTTAGCTTGATTTTTAGATCTCTTTGCAATTTTCTTGCAAAAGATGCTAAGTTTGTCTTTGATGATGCTTGTTTAGAGGCTTTTGAGAAGCTTAAGACTTTACTCACTACCGACCCCATAGTCCAGGCACCCAACTTGAATCTACCCTTTGAGATCATGTGTGATGATTCAGATTATGCTATTGGTGTTGTGCTAGGTCAGCGAGAAAACAAATTACTTCATGTGATTTACTATGCTAGCAAAACTCTGAATGATGCCCAGTTGAACTATACCACTACAGAGAAGGAACTGTTGGCCATTGTGTTTGCCTTAGACAAGTTTAGACCCTATCTCTTAGGTTCGAAGATCATAATCTATACTGATAATACTGCTTTGAAATACCTTTTGTCTAAGAAGGATACCAAACCTAGATTGATTAGATGGATCCTTTTATTACAAGATTTTTTTCCAGACATTAGGGACAAAAAGGGTGCAGAAAATGTAGTAGCGGACCACTTGTCTAGGCTAGTTGTTAGTTCCCCTAGTGATTCCCTTCTTATAAGGGACAACTTTCCTGATGAACAATTGTTCTCTGTTTCCCAATCACCTTGGTATGCGAATATAGTGAACTATCTTGTTACTGGTCGAACGCCCCAACATTGGGGTAAACAAGATCGTTCTAGGTTTTTAGCCGAGGTCAAGCACTTCTTTTAGGATGATCCTTATTTGTTTAAGTATTGTCCAGACCAGATTATTAGGAGATGTATACCTAAGAGTGACCAGTCCAGTATTATTTCCTTTTGTAATGATCATGCTTGTGGGGGTCACTTTAGTGCTAAGAAGACTGCTGCTAAGATATTGCAGTGTGGATTCTATTGGCCTTCGTTGTTTAAAGACTCCCATAGTTACTGTGTTACTTGTGAATGTTGCCAGAAATTAGGAACCATTTCCCGTAGGAACGTGATGCCCTTGAACCCTATTTTAGATGTTGAGGTATTTGATGTGTGGGGTATTGACTTTATGGGTCCATTTCCTAATTTTTTTGGTAACCTATGCATCCTTGTCGTCGTAGACTATGTCTCTAAGTGGATTGAGGCGGTTGCGTGTAAAACCAATGACCATAGGGTTTTGATTGAGTTCTTGAAAAATAATATACTTACACGTTTTGGTACACCTCGAGCTATAATTAGTGATGGAGGGTCGCACTTTTTTAATGTACCTTTTAAGCTTTTAATGAAGAAATATGGTATCACACATAAGGTAGCTACCCCGTATCATCCACAGACTAGTGGTCAGGTAGAGGTTTCTAATAGGGAGATAAAACGTATATTAGAGAAAACAGTTAATCTTAATCGGAAAGACTGGTAGTCTAAGCTTACTGATGCCTTATGGGCTTATCATACTGCGTTTAAAACCCCTATTGGAATGTCACCTTATCGGCTTGTTTATGGAAATGCATGTCATTTACCTGTTGAGTTAGAATATAAATCTTATTGGGCTGTTAAGCAGCTAAATTTTCACTTGACAAGGCAGGATCCCATAGGAAACTCCAGCTCAATGAGTTGGACGAAATTCGTATAGATGCTTACGATAGTGCAAAGGAGTATAAGAACAAAATGAAACTTGTGCATGATAGAAATATTTTACGGAAGTCATTTTCTCAAGGTCAAAAAGTTCGTCTGTATGATACCCGCTTACATCTTTTCCCTGGGAAGTTATGTTATCGGTGGACGGGTCCTTTTATTGTTCGCACTGTATTTCCTCATGGAGCTATGGAAATTGAGACACCAGATGGTAGTAGTTCTTCGAAGGTTAACGGTCAGAGATTGAAACCCTTTTTAGATCCCTTTCCTACAGGTGATGTTGAGGAGGTCCCTCTGGAGGACCCTGTTTACCCTTGATTTACCATCAAGGCGATTGTATGTTGTATACTAGTTTTGTTTTTCTCTCTCTTCACCAAGGTACTATCTTTCCAACTTCTCCTCGTGTTATTTTACTTTCGATTTTTCCCTTTCATTAGAAACATTGAGGACAATATTAGATTTAAGTTTGGGGGTGGGGAAGAACTTTTTAGTTGCACTTTTGAAACTTCTAGCGTCACATGGTATCCGGTTAGCTAAGTTTACATATTGTTTCTCACCGAAAATATAGAAATTGGAATGCTAGGGATAACAACCTATTGAGACATTAGAGAAAAAGACATTGAGATCCTTAAAATTCAGGAGAGAACTTGTTCCTTTTTAGAGGGTAACCGTGATGGACCTAACCATCCATGATGGAAAGGCAAGTAGGTCAGGAAATTCCAGAAAGACAAAGCAACCTCACAATGTAGTCTTAGTTACTGGATTACAACTCTCTCTTAGTAGAAACTTATCATCATCAACAAACGGAGCGACATCAAAATGTATGAAGAAAGTTGAAGACGTTTATGGTTTAGAAGCAACAATAGAAAAGAATAATTCAAAAATCAAAGTTGAAGACTTAGTTACAAGAACTTATAAGAGCAAATTATATAAGTTGTTGGAATTCATGATACCAAAACATCACGAGTTGCGAAGATCCAAGTTTTTAAAAGTCCTTCTCTCATGGCCATGTATATTTTTGTCTTGTAATTTTTGTGTTTCAAAAAAAAAATGAAAAAAAATCATCATTACGTTCTTTTTATTCTATAATTAGTTTTGTGTTCAATAAGGCCATAGGGAAGTAGAAGTTTTTATGTCAAGCAAGAAATCAAAGAGAAGAGTTAATTGTCAAGGTTCTATGAGGTTCGATAGTTTATCATCAACAGTTGAAGACCGAAGAAGACGTTGTATCTACTGAGCACTATGAGAGGGTCGAAGAAAGATACATTTGGTTGCTTTGTTAGTCCGCTTTCAATCTGGCACAAGATCTTTCTAGCACTAGTTTAACTCATCACACATAATTAGTCCAACTGTGCATCAGATGTCCCTCTCATATTTTTCTCTCTCCTAATCTTATCCAGCTGTAAATCAGCGAACGTATCTTACAATGTTTATCTAGCTGTGAAGCGGATATGTCTTTATCTAGCAGTGTTTCGGATGTGTCTCCCCTTTTCTTTAGTCAGCTTTAGAGCTGGCACCTTTTTTTTGGCATTCTAGTTACTTGGAGATAGGTTGAGAATATGTATGTCCTTATAGATGTTTGGATACTTGTGACCAATTAGAAGTCATGGTTTTGTGGGTACACCTCTGGTAAACCCTCCCGAGATTAACTCGGCTTTATTTTTTTTAGATTTGCTCGGGACTAGCAAATAATAAGTTTGGGGGTATTTGATAGACACGTTTTTGTGTCTAAATTGTCCTCAGTGTCTCTATTGTTAGTCTCGATATTTGTACTTATTATGGTGTTTTTATGTTTGTGTAGGTATTTTTGGAAAAAGTTGCTCGAAAAGTGTTTTTTTGTACCCCCGGAGGACAATTTCTACAGACCCTCACTTTTGCTAAGGGGAACCCACGGCTATATATAGATTATTTATCCATCGCACCCATCTTCTACCTTTCAAATTTTTTTTTGGCGGGAAAATCTGGTTTCAAGGAACCAGATTTAGGGTTGCTGATTTGGGCGTGTTTTAGGGCGATTCAATAGCTGAAACTTCATGGTTTGACTTGATTCATGATAGGTGTAGAATACACCGTATTTACTATCTAGTATTTATGCTTTCTTTGCTATTTTTCGTGTGAATTATGTATCTTATGTTCGCTTTTGAGTTTCATAGGTACTTTGGAGTCATTACGAGCAAAAGAAGGAGAAATAATCCATTTGGAGCGAAAAGAACAAGAATCGTCCAATTTGCCAAAAGAGAGACGGAATTATCATTGCATGAAATCTAGTACGGGAAGTCGCATAGGCGTATCGGACGCTAGAATCAACAGTTATGAAGCTACTGGGCTAAATGGAGTTATATGAGCTGCTTAGCCCATAAGGTGTATTGGGCTTAACATGAGCCCGGTTTACAAGTGATGTGCTTAATTTCCATGGAACCCAAAGTTGTACTGGGCTTAGTACAAGACATTGTATCTCTTATTTGGGTATGCCAGTGGGAGAGAGTGATGAGCGAACTACAGCCTTAGGCATAAGGGATTTTTTGGGCTGTTCGTTGATCATAGATGAAGTTGTGGTTGGTCGAGTCCGAGACGCTGGTTTCTGAGGCCGAGAATGAAGTGATGTCGTTGCCAGGGGACGTGTTTGAATAGGATGAGATAAAAGGGACGTGTTGACATGAAGCTGTGGTCGATGGCAGGCAGTGACATGGGATCGCAGGTGGAGTAGATAATGCATTGAGCATGCAGCTGTGACGCTGGTGGTTGATGGAAGAAGACTGATCGAGACAGGGAGGTTGGTGCTTAGTTAACGAAGGGAAGAAGATTCATGTGGCGCTGGATAGAAAATGGAAGGTAGAGCTCGAGCTGCTGGTTAATGAATGGCGACTGAACTCGAGGTTGAAGTCAGTGAAAGAAGGAATGCGTTACTGCAAGTAATGGCAGTATTAATGATGAACGATAATGGTGATGCCAACAAAGATGGCTACTATTAGTCATGTGACAGTGAAGACTCTGCATGGCGGCTATGACTGAGAACGAACGAGATTGGAGATGAAATCACTGCCATTTACTGGTGGTAGTTGATGAAACTTATGATGAAACTCAGGGAAGGAGTTGAACTAAGGGAGAGTCTAGCTACAGCGAGAAGCTCTCTACCAATGTTGCGTATGGAGTTGTTGGTTGTGGGTTATCGAGTAATGCTCGATCAATGATGAAAAATATATGTTGCCGGGTTCAGTGTAGAGCTCGAGATGAATTAGTAAACTACGGATTGATGGATAGCTCGAGAGTGGGTGCTACCATTTGACGATGGTGGTTAACAATTGGCAGTGATGAGAATGTGATGGCAGTTAAGGCTTGTACTGCTTTGGAGTGTTGCTGCCATTATGGAACTGGATTCAGGGAATGTCGAGCTGATGATGGATACGGATGCATGGACGTGATTGAATGCATGGTTGTTACGGTGGTTAATGAAGGGTTACTGAGTTTCGAATCGAATGGAAGTAGACTTGAGTCATTGCTGTGGTTGAAATGGGTTTCGCGGACAGCAAACCAATGATGCTGCATTATTGGCAGTTGATGCATGGAAGTTGGTGATCGATGAAGTGAAATTGAGTGGTGCTGCTGTGGATCAGGGAGAATATACTGGCAGTGGTAAAGAGTTAAGGAATTTGTTGTTGGCTATTGTTGGTTTGAGGCTCGGTGATGGACTTGAGTCGAGACTGTGATGCTGTCACTTGGCAAGATGATTGCTGGTGACGATAAAGTCAGGGAGACATGCTCGAGAAGCATGTGATGGAGAGAACAAGACAAGCTCGATCAAATGATGGATGACGTAGATGGTTGATGGTGTGTACTGTGATAAATAGCTCGGGTTTTAGTCGATGCTATGAAGCAATGTTAGTTAGCTATGGATAGAGGACGCTGGTGATGGACGTGTGATCGAGAGATATACAGGGAGTGTTATGGTTTGCTGTGTTTAACTCGAGTGTTTGCCTGAGGTCGAGATAGAAAATAATTCGAGATGGGTTGAGCTGCTCAGTGGGCCGGCTATATCTAACAATTGCAAGCCCAATAGGCTATTGACCTAAAACTTTTTGCACGGCCAGAACAAAACCTAAGGTGCGGTTATTTCAAGTTTGTCCGTGACTTTGGCGACTTTGGCAGCACGAGGTTTGATGCACGGGAAATAACTCTTAAGGAGGTGCACTCCTAGTTAGTAATTCTCTGAATCATTCCCGAATGATTCGCGAACGTATCCGAACTGACCGAATCCGAATGATACTTCCGAACTATTTGAACTCCGAACCTAGTTCCCGGATTATATGGACCTCACGAATGATTCGCGAACGTATCCGAACTGACAGTATCCGAATGATATTTACGAACTAGAATTCCTATAGGTAACTCTCTCACCAGAGTTCTGTTGATTGGTTCTTGTTTGATTTTGTATATACTTTATATTTAAGTACAATTATTCAATTAAATTTTTCTATTGGTAGTTGTTTAACCAGTGTTTTATGTGTTGCTTTTTGTTTAAAAGTCTATAAGTTTTATAATACATTTATGCGATTAAATTGTTTACTTCTTGTTAAATAATCACGCTAAAATGTTTTTTTCCATTTTATAAATCATATACAAATCAAATTAATCTCGTAATAAGGTCATAATACTTATCAATTTATCATATATGTTAGCCGAATTTTAAGTGCCGAACTCACATTTATAAAACGAATATGCATGTACGTATGCCGTTCCGAACTACTGTCCGAACAACGAACCGTTGACCGGATTTTTGACCGAATCCGATCTATCTGAATCCATATAATTCCCGTACGTATGCCGTCCCGAACTACTACCCGTACCTCGAATTGCTAACTAGGTGCACTTTTCTATTTTACTAGGTTTCCTAACTTTTTCAAGAGGAGGTTACAAAACTCCATATATAGGGAAGCCTAGGAAAAAATCTAATATCATCACTTCTACTACTTTTGTTTCTAGGGTTTAGAAACATGATAGGGTTTCTTCTTCTTCTTGTTATGAACTCCTTGAATATGAGTACTTAAGTTTATTATTGGTTATGAAATAATTGGATTTCACATAATATGGTTTTTGATATGATAAATTAGTTTTGTATTCATACTTTATCGTTTATGATTCACTGTTTATATTGTTACATGAATTGAATGCTTGTTTGATCGAGTCGCGAATCGGTTGAGTTTGTGTTCATCTCTATTGCTAGATTAGGGTTTGTTATACGTAAAAGTGATAGATTCCTGATTACAAGTAGCATGAATATGGTTATAGCTTGTAGTGATGCATTCTTATAATCATATGTGAATCATAACCTTTGTTAAATTGAATTAGTGCGTTTTCCACGTTCGATTGCTTTGATTGGCCTGATTTCATAGAACTTAATGCATCTAGGGAATTAAACTTGATTAGTGCTTTTACACGTTAGGTTTTTATTTTAGATAGAACTCATACTCGCATCTTTTAATGTGTTTGTTGATGACAAAAGGAGATTAGCGGGATATTCTTGCGATCAAGATATTCTAGGGCTTTTGATAAAAGTTGAGATTAAATATCAATTCTACTTATTGTGAAGAAAACATGTTAGTGAATGAAGATGAATCCTTAACCAATATCTTTTCTATTTGATTTGTTTGCTTATTTCTTTATTTGCTTTTATTTTACTATTACTTGCATAAAAATCAGAAAACCCCCGGTGTTTTATATAGGAAACCGAAACAACGAGACAACCTAGACCTCTCTGTGGGATCGATCCTTTCTTGCCCTTGCTATATTTATATTTTGAGTAGTAAGAAAGTGTAAATTATTTTTGACGCATACGACAGCGATCAAATTTTGGCGCCGTTGCCGGGGAGGCAACGGTTGTCACTTGTTTTTGGTTTCTTATTTTTGTTTTTAGTTTTTTTTCTTATTTTTGTTTTTCTTATTTTCTGGTTTTGACATAGTTTTGAGAACTCTTGTTTCAGGTGCCAATTTCTATGGAAGGAGCATATTGGAGCAATGGATATGATTTTCAACCTCCCCAACACTATGACAATTACCCACCATCTATGGAATGCAATCAAAACCAATTTATTGGCTATGATGCATATCCTAGAGAACCTTATGGTGATTTTCATACATACCAACAACAACCTTGTAGTAGGTATGTAAGTCAAGCACCTAGGTGGGATAATTCTACTTCTAATTGGTTTTATTCGATTTGTATGCAGATTATGCATGGATTGCAAGATATGCAACAAAGGTTAGACCAACTTGACCATAATAGAGAGAACGTCGCACAAACCAATTTCTGGAATATTCCTTCTTACCCGACTCCGGATCGTAGTTATGATCATTCACCCATTCAAAGGTAAGAGTCATGGGAAACATAAAATATTGTATCTAATGGTGGTAAGCGTGTGAACGTTAGAAAACTTGCGCAGAAATTATACAAGTTGGAAGACGATGGATACTCGGAAGAGCTTGTCGATGAAATTAGTAGGACCATTCATATGGAACTCAAACGACGTCGTGATAAAGGTTGGGAAACCGACGATGATTCGGATTATGGTGAGTCTGAAGATGAAGACGATGATGATTGTGTTGAAAAGGACCAACCTTTGGAGATATTTGATGACGTTAGTGTATTTGACTCAACTCTTGATCTTTATAATGATCAAGCACCTATTCAAAAGGTACATGAGTATGATGAAACTAATGTTTTACATAACTTTGCAACAAGGTTTGAGTCTACTGAAGAGGAGTATGTTGAGAATGTGACCGTTATTACCAATATTATGGAGGACCCAATTGAACTTGCATATGATTGTAATGAAGATGTTGATGTCGAGACTATTGTTAAGGCAGAAACGGATGAAGAATGGTTGCAAGGTTTGATAGAGGACCATGATATACAAGAGGTAAATGATTCACTTGAGTTTTTCAAGGATGAAGAGGATACCGTAATTCAAGAGATTGTGTGAGGTTTGTCTAACCCTTTGCATATTGTTTCTTCTCCTTTACCTCTTATTGGTTTGAATGTATGTGCTTCGAGAACATTGTTGAATGATTTTTTTTCTCGATTTCCGCCATTATAGATACTTGATTCTCATACTATGTAGGTTTGTGAACAAGAAACCATGGAAGTACCCGACCCCTATATTCTTTATGCACTTCCAAGTGCGGAAAAGAATAAGTGTGGGGGAAATTTTTATCGGTTAATAGCTTCGTTTCTATTTTCTTGTACTAATATTTGTGTGAAGCTAGTGTTTGCAAAACAGGTGCTATGGATGGATCCCCAACTTTTCAGATTGCTAATATATGGGGAATGAATCTTACAAGAAGCTAAGTCGGGCCGTCGACTTTAACACAAGCGCTTAGTGGGAGGCAACCCACCGGTTTTGTATCTCTTATCTTTATCCTTTTGCTTTTTATTTTATTTTTGTTTCGTTTATTTTATTTTTTATTGTTTTCATATTTGCATCCCCATGTTTAATTTCATTAAGTCCATAATCTATCTTAGAAGAGCATTATGATGAATACCTTTTCGTCAGAAAATTTCAGACTGCGCGTAGTTCAGTACAGAGACCATAACTGTCAGAAAGTTTATCAGAACACTATGAAATTTTGACACTGTGTAGAAAACACGTAGGTGAACAACTTTTGTGAAATGGAGTTTTTCCGAATTCCTTACCAATTTGCACAGTTTTTGAGTTTTATCTGCTGTTATGTCAGAATTCAGAACTTTCGGTTTTACACATTGAGGACAATGTGCAGTTTAAGTGTAGGGGAAGCATTTATATGTTTGTATAGTTTATTTATGCCTTTAAAAAAATAAAAATAAAACAGAAAAATAGAAAAACCAAAAAAAAATTGTGCTTTTTGAACTCCGAAATCTAGAAACTTGTGCCTTTAGGATGACACCATTAGTGGATGGAACCATTTTGAATGCAGGAGTTGAGGAACCAATTAACTAAAAGGGACGAACATAGCTCAGAAATCACAATTAACATGATAGTTGTTACCATATCTCGGAATATCACCATATCGCATTCTATTTTTTTATTTTTCCATATTTATCTATTGTTCTCTAAGTGCTTTGGTGGGTCACTATACATCGACGTGTTATTACTGCTAGAATGAAATAAAGTGATTGAGTTACTAGAAAAAAATTAAAAAAAAAAAGAGAAAAAAAAAAGAGACCGACCAATTAGACCAAACGGAAAAAAAGACACTTGGGAATAGTAGTATGTGTGAAACGTTGTCCCTGTCTCCGTCGCCTAAACAAGCGTGGAATGCAGGATCCAAGGAAACTATCATATACTTGCTGACAAGAAGCATGCGCTTGGATCCATTTTGATCCAATCATGATGTCTATAAGAAAAAAGAAAGAAAAAAAAAAGAAAGGAAAGTTTTATATTGGTTGAATAAAGTCACTCCTGGTTCCCTTGTATATTCCAGTGAGTTGATGTAGAATTCAAACCAAGTAGCTCAATCCAATAGGCATAGGTTCATCTTGGAAGTGACCTTCAGACAGATATGGGAAACATCGATCACTTGTGAACATTCGCCAACATCTACATCTATTTCCATCTTCTTAATCTTTTCATTGTGATTGTGGTTTGTTAGTTTCCGAGTATTGTGGCTTGTTCGACTATCTAATTAGAGTTTATTTACTAATATATGAATTGAATTTGCAAGGTACCTCCTCCTGTAGTCATTTTGGATTCGTTCATTGATTTGTCACAAATAGACGGAGTTGGAAATATAGGTTTTGTAGGTATATCTCTAGTAAACCTTCACGAGACTAAAACTCGTCCACTAGGGACACCTAGGGTTTAAAGGCTTGTTATTTATGCTAAAAGTGACCGTAGCCTCGATGAGACGGAGTTGTATGTATTCTTTTTATTTTTATTTTGTTTGATTTGCTCGAGGACTAGCAAAGTCTAAGTGTGGGGGAATTTGATAGGTGTAGAATACACCGTATTTACTATCTAGTATTTATGCTTTCTTTGCTATTTTTCGTGTGAATTATGTATCTTATGTTCGCTTTTGAGTTTCATAGGTACTTTGGAGTCATTACGAGCAAAAGAAGGAGAAATCATCCATTTGGAGCGAAAAGAACAAGAATCGTCCAATTTGCCAAAAGAGAGACGGAATTATCATTGCATGAAATCTACTACGGGCAGTCGCATAGGCGTATCGGACGCTAGAATCAACAGTTATGAAGATACTGGGCTAAATGGAGTTATATGAGCTGCTTAGCCCATAAGGTGTATTGGGCTTAACATGAGCCCGGTTTACAAGTGCTGGGTTTAATTTCCATGGAACCCAGAGATGTACTGGGCTTAGTACAAGACATTGTATCTCTTATTTGGGTATGCCAGTGGGAGAGAGTTATGAGCGAACTACAGCCTTAGGCAGATGGGATTTTTTTTGGGATGTTCGTTGATCATAGATGAAGCTGTGGTTGGCCGAGTCCGAGATGCTGGTTTCTGAGGCCGAGAATGAAGTGATGTCGTTTCCAGGGGACGTGTTTGAATGGGATGAGATAAAAGGGACGTGTTGACATGAAGTTGTGGTCGATGGCAGGAAGTTACATGGGATCGCAGGTGGAGTAGATAATGCATTGAGCATGCAGCTGTGACACTAGTGGTTGATGGAAGAAGACTGATCGAGACAGGGAGGTTGGTGCTTAGTTAACGAAGGGAAGAAGATTCATGTGGCGCTGGATAGAAAATGGAAGGTAGAGCTTGAGTTGCTGGTTAATGAATGGCGACTGAACTCGAGGTTGAAGTCAGTTAAAGAAGGAATGCGTTACTGCAAGTAATGGCAGTATTAATGATGAACGATAATGGTGATGCCAACAAAGATGGCTACTATTAGTCGTGTGACAGTGAAGACTCTGCATGGCGGCTATGACTGAGAACGAACGAGATTGGAGATGAAATTACTGCCATTTACTAGTGGTAGTTGATGAAACTTATGATGAAACTTAGGGAAGGAGTTTAACTAAGGGAGAGTCTAGCTACAGCAAGAAGCTCTCTGCCAATGTTGCGTTTGGAGTTGTTGGTTGTGGGTTATCGAGTAATGCTCGATCAATGATGAAAAAGATATGTTGCTGGGTTCAGTGTAGAGCTCGAGATGAATTAGTAAACTACGGATTGATGGACAGCTCGAGAGTGGGTGCTACCATTTGACGATGGTGGTTAACAGTTGGCAGTGATGAGAATGTGATGGCAGTTAAGGCTTGTACTGCTTTGGAGTGTTGCTGCCATTATGGAACTGGATTCAGGGAATGTCGAGCTGATGATGGCTACGGATGCATGGACATGATTGAATGCATGGTTGTTACGGTGGTTAATGAAGGGTTACTGAGCTTCGAATCGAATGGCAGTAGACTTGAGTCATTGATGTGGTTGAAATGGGTTTCGCGGACATCAAACGAATGATGCTGCATTATTGGCAGTTGATGCATGGCAGTTGGTGATCGATAAAGTGAAATTGAGTGGTGCTGCTGTGGCTCAGGGATAATATGCTGGCAGTGGTAACGAGTTAAGGAATTTGCTTTTGGATATTGTTGGTTTGAGGCTCGGTGATGGACTTGAGTCGAGACTGTGATGCTGTCACTTGGCAAGATGATTGCTGGTGACGATAAAGTCAGGGAGACAGGTTTGAGAAACATGTGATGGAGAGAACAAGACAATCTCGAGAAAATGATGGATGACGTAGATGGTTGATGGTGTGTACTGTGATAAATAGCTCGGGTTTTAGTCGATGCTATGAAGCAATGTTAGTTAGCTATGGATAGAGGACGCTGGTGATGGACGTGTGATCGAGAGATATACAGGGAGTGTTATGGTTTGTTGTGTTTAACTCGAGTGTTTTCCTGAGGTCGAGATAGAAAAGAATTCGAGATGGGTTGAGCTGCTCAGTGGGCCGGCTATATCTAACAGTTGCAAGCCCAATAGGCTATTGACCTAAAACTTTTTGCACGGCCAGAACAAAACCTAAGGTGCGGTTATTTCAAGTTTGGCCGTGACTTTGGCGACTTTGGCAGCACGGGGCTTGATGCACGGGAAATAATTCTTAAGGAGGTGCACTTTCCTATTTTACTAGGTTTCCTAACTTTTTCAAGAGGAGGTTACAAAACTCCATATATAGGGAAGCCTAGGCAAAAATCTAATATCATCACTTCTACTACTTTTGTTTCTAGGGTTTAGAAACATGATAGGGTTTCTTCTTATTGTTATGAACTCCTTGAATATGAGTACTTAAGTTTATTATTGGTTATGGAATAATTGGATTTCACATAATATGGTTTTTGATATGATAAATTAGTTTTGTCTTCATACTTTATCGTTTATGATTCACTGTTTATATTGTTACATGAATTGAATGCTTGTTTGATCGAGTCGCGAATCGGTTGAGTTTGTGTTCATCTCTATTGCTAGATTAGGGTTTGTTATACGTAAAAGTGATAGATTCCTGATTACAAGTAGCATGAATATGGTTATAGTTTGTAGTGATGCATCCTTATAATCATATGTGAATCATAACCTTTGTTAAATTGAATTAGTGCGTTTTCCACGTTCGATTGCTTTGATTGGCCTGATTTCATAGAACTTAATGCATATAGGGAATTAAACTTGATTAGTGCTTTTACACGTTAGGTTGTTCTTTTAGATAGAACTCATACTCGCATATTTTAATGTGTTTGTTGATGACAAAAGGAGATTAGCGGGATATTCTTGCGATCAAGATATTCTAGGGCTTTTGATAAAAGTTGAGATTAAATATCAATTCTACTTATTGTGAAGAAAACATGTTAGTGAATGAAGATGAATCCTTAACCAATATCTTTTCTATTTGATTTGTTTGCTTATTTCTTTATTTGCTTTTATTTTACTATTACTTGCATAAAAATCAGAAAACCCCCGGTGTTTTATATAGGAAGCCGAGACAACCTAGACATCTTTGTGGGATCGATCCTTTCTTGCCCTTGCTATATTTATATTTTGAGTAGTAAGAAAGTGTAAATTATTTTTGACGCATACGACAGCGATCAATTCATCATCACAGGAATGGTATGGTCGATGATTTTGACTGAATTTGACTGGAAAAACCGAGACAAGAAATCAGAGCAACATGTACACGGGTTTGCACGAGTTGTGAGGAATTTACGCATGGACTGCATGTTTTTGGAAGACTTAATCAATATTCTAGAGCGTGATGAACGTATAGAAGGAAAGAAATACAGCTGCAGATGCGCGAGAAGGCAAGAAAGGGAAGAAAATATTCCCGAGAAGATTTTATTCACTGTCGAGTAATGAGATAATTAGGAGGAGTTATTGTAGAGATTTCTTGCACCTGTCGAGTATTTAAAGGGTGCTGAGGGTTATGAGAAGGGGACGGAGAGTTTGGAGAGATAATAGAGCAAAGAAATTCAAGTTTCAGAGATCTGTTGTTGCTGCCATTGAAGAGAGCTCGAAGAACATTAGAAGCCAAGAAGCAGTCGTATTTCATACAGTGAATGCAACAGTTTTGAAGACAGTCTTATATGCTACAGTGAAACCAACACTCTTGTTTTAACATTCTCTGTAACAGATCGGTTTGTAACAAATATAACTGTTACAAACCCGGTTTTCATTATATTTCTTCCAATTTCATCATTTTTAAACCCTTTGAGCAATAATAATGATTTTTGAGCGTGTTTCCAACATGATGAGCGGGTAATTCTCCCACAACGAAGGCAATGAGGAAGCTATTTATGCATGACTAACTGGTAATTATTTATTTTCTCTAATTTATAATTTATAATTCACTCAATCACTGCTTTTGCAGAGTTTTTAATTATTTGCATAATTTTCTTCATTAGTTGTGATTCAATTAGATAGGTTATGCTTTGTATTAAGATAATCTATACTTAGGGGATACAATTAATTATTGAGAATTTGCCTGATTATTTGTGAATTAAGAAACAAAGGACTTAAAAGATAATTAGAGTTTTGGGTTATTTACCACAATTTATTCATGTGTAATAGTGGAATCAGTGTCTTGGTTATTCTCTCTTATCTTGAAATCAATTTTGATCTAAGTTTTCTTTACTTTTAAGTTTTATTAAATCTAAAATTCATTGCTTTCACAAGTCTCACGAACCTATTTGCTAAAACATTATTGATTCACATCACATAGCAGCCGCAAATCCCGGCATTTCTTCAAGTGTAACGCCTCCGGTCGTCACCAGGGCAACCACTACTCCTCCATCAGGACAAGGGGCTGGAGGATCAAGAGGAGGACAACCCTCTATCACCATGGTGGACTTGATGGAAAGACAAGAAATTCTTGCTAGAGCCCAAAAACATATGGCTGCGACTCAGAAAGAGGTACTTACTTTTCTCAAAACCCTAACCGAACGATTGCCGCAGGGGCCACAACAACCCCTAGAGCCAACGAGGAACGTGTTTGATGCACCCGGGGTAGACATTTCAATGGCGCATACCCGCATGGATGAGGAAACTCATGACACTCCTGAACTCCCAAGGGAAAGAGGCCAACCATCCAACTTCATTACGCGTGAGGACCTGGAGCGGCTCCTCCGAATCCGGGGCAAGAACTCCCAAGGGAAAGAGGCCAACCATCCAACTTCATTACGCGTGAGGACCTGGAGCGGCTCCTCCGAAGCCGGGGCAAAGGAAATATGGCAGACATGCAAAAACACCAGCCTCCATACCCTCAAGATGTGCAACAAATTCCTGTCCCAAAGGGCTATGTCTCTCCTCAATTCTCCCTTTATGATAGTACTGGTAACGCTCGTGAACATGTATCTCTATTTTTGGAATCTTTAGGAGAGCACGAAGACAATCATGTTCTCCGCCTGAAAGAGTTCTCGAAGACACTTACCGGAAGAACCTACAATTGGTACAAGAGTCTCGCACTTAACAATATATCCAATTGGAGTGAGATGGTTGACGTCTTCTACAGGAAGTATTTCTTCATGTCAGAACAAGTCACCTTTTCATATTTGGGAAGAATCTCTCAACGGAGCAACGAACATCCGAACGACTTCGTCAAGAGGTTCAGAACTCATGCGTTGGACTATCATGATCCGAATGTCACCGAACGCCAGTTAGTAGAGATATGCATTAACGGAATGATTCCCATATACCGTGCTTTGTTAGATAACCTGGGCTTTCAAACATTTTCTGAGCTACATGAAGCTGCTAAAAGATCGGCCACAATAGCCCCAGCGTTATTGGAGAGAACTAAGATCGTCCGAAATGAAGATGCACACAACATCCGAGGAAGCAGGTGTCTCATCAACAAACAATACAAGACCGGACCTTCTGTGAGTGTGGTAGGCGAAGGAGGTAAGAGGAAAGCGTTAGCAACAGAACAACCGCCCAAGCGTGCAGCATCAGCACATACGACTCCGTCTCGAAAGAAAGTGGACAAAGCTCCTGTACAAGAGTCCGGAGATACGGTTCCAAACTTCCCATTTCCCATGAATAAAGTGATAGAACTCCTGGAAGCATGGATTCAATATGACGCGATCAAGCTACCACCTATCAGATGCCCACCGACCGAGGACGAGATGAAAAATCCCAAATACTGCCACTACCATAGGTTTGTCCATCACCCGACCAAAGATTGCAACAAGTTGAGACAAATCTTCAAAGAAAAAGTGGAAGTAGGAGAACTTCAGTTAGGAAATGGGGGCATTCATAGAGTCCCTCTTCCCATTAGAAGCTGCATGATCTCGGGGTATTCTGCCTGCAAGACTATACAGACCATGATGGAACATTTGTGTAAGATCTTGTATCTCTTAAAGGGACTACGTAAAGACATGTTCACAGCCCTCAACCATGTTGTGTCGGGCAGGCGTTTGTATCCAGAAAATGAAGTAGTCTCGAAGCCACAATCTCTTCTTGAAGACACAACCAGCAAAGGGGACTGGGGACTCTTAACCATCACTTGTTTGAAGGATGTAGAGTTCGACAACACATTGATTGATACAGCCTCTGAGTTCAACATCATCACCGTTAAAACTCTGAGGACCGCAAGGATTTCAAAACAAGCAGCTACTCGCAGCCCAACCGTTATTAGGAGCTCAGAAGGAGAATTCAGAGACGCCTATGGGTGCATTGACCTCGAAGTTAAAATCGGTAATACTCTAACGCATGCTAAATTTTACGTAGTGCAAGAGTGTCTGAATTACGACATGATCCTGGGGCGCCCGTGGATACACGACAACAAATCAGCACTAGGAGTGAGTGATTTCCAGGTTTTAGTACCTGAAAGAATCTCCAACAAACCGTCAATCCCTGAAGATTGTTTATTGCCGTATCGACACCTTGCAAATGTGACGCAACTTCTTGGAGAAAGCCCGAATTCGTACCTTAAAAGGTTCCGAGCCCATGTAAGCTAAGTCTCATCAAACAGCCTTTTTTACAAACAGTAAAGCCTCTTCCTTCTGAGGCTCGGGAACTTGTTTCAATCAACAAACTAACCGCCACTAAGAGATGTGAGTGGGGTGTTGGTCCTTTCAAATGTTTTACTAAGAGCTTGGAAGCAGTCAAAGACAACGTGTCCCAGAAACAAGATAATGTGCCAAGTCCAAATCCGTTTCAAATTGGAGATATGGTAGCAAAGAGGACCATATTTCAAGTTGGAAATATGGCGGTGAAAATGACCAACTAATCTGATTTGTCGGTGACAAAGGAAGATGAACCATATTTTGTAGCAGATGTCATCCTAGGAGGCGACTGCAAGATCATCAATGCTGATAAGCTTGAGGGCATGACGATCCACTCACGATGGCTTAAACCCTACAGTACCTAGAGACGCTATGTTGCTCCACCTCTCCAGCGTTCTTCGTGATGGTTCCTCCAGCGTTCCTCCAACAATTTCCCTTTCCTTGTTATTTTGTAGTTCCTTCAAAAAATGATTGCAATACTTGAATTCATAATTATTAGGGTTCCAATTTCTCAATTAAAGTATTATTTTCTTTAGAATTTTTTTACCCCTGGGCATGACACAAAAACCCAAGTTCGACCTGAGTCATCATTATCCACCAGATTAAACCATTATTACCCACTAAATTAAACCATAGAACCCTAAAAGGAAAACCTTTCGGGAAAGTTGGAGGAATAGAATGCATGCAAAGGAAAAAGGAAAGCATCTTGAACAGTTTGTCCCAACTTACATCAGGAGGGAGCAGACGAGCTTATGCCAGGAGAGTGTGGACAAGACCGTGGTATTTTATTATGGCATTACTTCTCTTCTCACAAGGATCACATACAATCATATGAAGGGACAACCACTATGATGCAGTCTTAATAAAGGATTTACCTCAAAAATAAGAAACTTGTTCAAACAAGTAAACAGAAATAAGCAAAACCTTGAACTCAACCTCCACTGAGTACAAGGAGAAAAGTGTTCACAAGATCACGGGAAAATACTAAGAAAAGAAGAAAAGATAAATAACAGGAAGATTCAGTCATCAAAGGTCGACCGTGTCTTCTCCAACATTGAAGTCTGCCTCAACGTCATCACGTGCCTCTACTGCTTCTTCATCCTGGTCTGCCCCAGCCTCCATTTCAGGTATTTATGCAACCACGTTCTCCACGATGTCCCCAGTAGGGGAAGCTTCCATATCTTCCCAAAGAGCCTCCGCAACATTGGAGATCGTGCTGACGACTTTCGGGAGCTCGGGTTCGTCCGTATCAGAATCAAGAATAATCACACCGTCGCGGACCGGATAATCACTCATGTCTTCCCATGGAAGCCGTTCATGTTCAACTCTTTGCCTTTTCAGGCGTGCAGAAAATCTCTCAGCTCTTGCGCTTACCGGTGGTTGCGACGCTTCCACAAGCCTCTATTTTTCTTCCCTGTCGATTAAAGTCAGAAGATCACGAACGCATTCTCGAGCGACACGAAGGTACATAATTGGCATGCCCCGTATAGCGTGATCATCCTCGAGAAGCGGAACATCAATTTTAGCCATCACCTCCTCGAACGGACCATCAGTCTCGGGTTTATTCACTTTGAAGCTTCTTTCAGGAGAGATACCAGAGTAGTCCTTGCCAGCCGCCTCCATTCTGCAAAAAGGATCTATGATTATGTCAACAAAAGTCATCATCAAGAAGATCAAGTTATACAATAAATGTGGAGTAATACCTGCATAAAGAAAGAAACAATTCTGCAATGAGAGAAGACTCAGCGTCTTCTTTATATTTCACGAGTTAACAAGATCCCGGAGAAAAGAGGAGTCTTCACCTACCGTCTGTAAAGGCTACAAACACGGGATAAAAATCAGTGGATATTTATCAGATATTTTAAGGCAATCGTCGTGCAATGATAAAAAACGCATCCACTCCAAGAAACAGGCCAAATTCTATCCCGGGTACTTAATCCTGACTGACTACGAGCGGGCCCATATTCGAATAAAGTGGGAAAGGCTGGTATTAGATTCAAGCAAGGCCAGTATTAAGTCACATCACCAAATCGCGACAATCATGCAGACATTGGGCCGCGTCAGCAAGCGGGACCATTCAAGACCATGAAGCCGGTATTGGTCAAAGCCACAAGACGAATATAAGGTTGATGTTTGAGAAGGATGGGACTCACGTTTAACCAAACATGCATAACGATCTCGTATTCATTCACACGTATCATAAAACGATCTTTCTATACTCATGAGAATCATGTCTACGGAATTCAAGCCAAGAATGACTTCCTCAAGGAATAAAAGAGGTTTACCTAAACCTAGGTTTGGCGTCAAAAAAAAAAAGATGACGGAGCACTTACCTGAGCGAACAATGGCGGCGGAAGTCCGGCGATGTACGGCAGTGGCAGCAACACGTCTAGCGACAACAACACGTCCGGCAGCAAGACGTCCAGCAATGGAAGATCGTGAGCCGGAGGAGCAAGGCAGAGCACACAAAAAAAAAATTGTGAGAAAAGAAAAGGGGTCGGTCCCTTTTTATAAACAAAAATTGGAAGAATCCCAATAGGGAAAGGATTCCTCTTTTGATTGAATTCCTCTTTTAATTCAAACACTCAAGGAAAGAAACCGGTCCCATTCAGGATTCCATGCTTGGAATAACGTGTTCACATGGGCGATTAATAATGAATGAGCAATGTTTTCCAGGTAAGCTCCCTTCATCTCGTTTTTTTCCGTATACTTGTCACCATCTCATGCCTACCCCACAATAGTGTAACCATTATATGCTAGGCATGGGACTTAATGTTGATGGTGGATTTTAGTTCAGGGCTAAAGTTGCAAAACCAATTTTTGTGTAATCATCCTGCAGAGGATGAGACTATTTTATAAGTGATGAATACTTCTTCACCTTATTAATTCACCTAGAATGGAGCATGTAGCAACAATCCCCTGAATATTCTGTGAATTTTAACATTATTGATTAATGCATAGAATGCCTTGTATTTTCTGTGTTGTTCCTAAGAGAACTCTCATTATTGGTGCAGCATGATGACTGATTATTACTCGCAGCAGAGTAACATGAATAACCAAGTACCAACAGTGAGGCATGCACGGAATGCCCGTACAGGCTGTAAACTCTCGGTGTGTTATACTAGCCCGATTGAGCATGTAACTCTCGGTGTGTTATACTAGCCCGATTGAGTATGTAACTCTCGGTGCGTTATACTAGCACGATTGAGTGCCTAGACTGTCCATAGCAGTCTAGAAACGATCACGATCATCCAACTTCACCAGCATGATTGGGTGGTCCATATCAAATCCAATACCCCCAAGCAGGTATTGGAACATTCACTGTCCACCCAACGCGGACCTCGCATATCCGACCTCCCAAAAGGGGTGTCATAGCTTGACAAACCATCCAAACCAAGCAAAATGGACAAGAAACCCTAAATTAGGGTTTGCGGCACATTACATGTGTCGCAAAATGATCTCAACCATCCACCTTCGCAGGCATCGATGGAAGGTGTAGATGTAAATTCAAAGGGCCCAGAGCATATCAACACAATCACCGTGGGCCCGCCTATACACATGAACAAACGGTCAGGACCAACCATGTTTGGTTGTCCCAATTCGTGCGCGCAAAACAATGCATGAAGCATGGCCGGCCAAAACCTTAATTAGGGTTTGTATCGATCACGAGCGTATGTTTTATCCTGATCGAATGAAGGGCTTAAGAGACAACTGAGCAGGTCCAATGAGAATCAACATGATCACCGTGGAACCACATATCTCCTCACCCGACCGACCAAGTCATATCATGCCTAGTTTCTCCAAAACGCACGCCCAAATTAGTGTGGTTTCGCTTCCCATTCTGAACCAAAGAAAGTTAAACAAACAACACCGTTTATATCCCCACAAGACTCAACCTCAGCCTAAGAAAAGAGGTGCAAACTAGGGCTGTCAATGGGTACCCATTACCCGGAACCGGAACCAGAACCGGACCCGGTAGAAACGGGTCCGGTTCTGGGTCCTATAGTTGGACCCATTAACAACTTTGGACCTGGCGGGTAATTACCCGATTGGACCCGAATCTAAACGGGTCCAAACGGGTAATACCCGTCGGGTACCCGCGGGTAATGGGTACCCGGTTATGCATCATTTTATTCCTCTTTTTATTAAAATTATAACTATTTTTCTAGTTCGGGCTTTGATTTTTTTGGATTTTTCATTTTTCCTCAAATTTAAGCTTTATTTAGTACATAAATAAATATATAATAATAATATTTTATAAAAATAACTTAGATCCAAGCCAAAAAGGGAAAAATATCAAGTTTTTGAAGTTTTTTTTTATAGTTTTGTTAATACCCAACGGGTACCCAGAACCGACGAGTACCCGCAATTTTTAACGGGTCCGGTTCTGGGTCCACAAATTTAAGAACCGGAACCGGACCCGACTTTTATATGTAGGGTACGGGTCCGGGCCTAGTGATTCCCGGGAGGACCCGGACCCATTGACACCCCTAGTGCAAACCATACAAATATAAGATTAGCAACTCATCTTTCGCTAGTTTGAGTCAATATAACAAGACTGATTAGGTTGGAAGTTGTTAATACCAGGGTTTGCTTGTTAGGATGAGTAATTTTTGTTAACAGGTAATGCATACACTGGATCTATCGCTTTTATTTCAGGATACTCAAGAAGTGAAAGATCTGCATTACCAGGGAACAACAAACAATTAGATAAACTCCAATAATGTTGTGAAATATAAATAAAGAAAAAAAATCGGTTTTTCCATGATTTACAGTACATGCTACTAATGAAACAAACTCGCCAACACAACACAGAAGATGAACTACGCTAGAGATAGATATGACTTCAAATGGAACACCAAAGGTGGGGGTGTTGATTTTCAAATCTTTGTAAACAAACAGATAATGGAGGAGGGGTGAAACCTATTGGAGGGAACGCAAATTTAGCACACAATACTTCCCAGCAGTTGCACTTCATATCTGAGCACAAATCCAAGATCACCAAGATATCACCTTAAGTTCAAGGACAAGCAAACCATTGAAATTTGTAATATTGTTTCTCTAAGAAAATGGCAAATATATGTTTAAAACATTGTATACCCTCTCCACAATCACGATGTATGAATATAGTTTTGACTTTAAGCAATTCACAATCACGATGCATCAAAATCTCAACTAAATGAACTTATCACCTTAAATGCACCTCAAGGTACTCACCTTGATTAGTCTCGGAGAAAATACATTGGAACAAAATCCTTAAACGTGTTCAAAGGATAATTCTTCGGTATATTTGGATTGTCACTGCCAGCTAACTCCATCGTAAACTGCAAACATTCGTATAACCCAACTGAACAAGGATACTAGGAAATTCAATGGAGAAAGAGCAACACCTTATAAGAATGATAAACATAAAAATTGAATCAGTAAGAATCAATCTTATATTTTTAAGCTTAATAAGTACATATTGTTTTCGTACCATGTAATTATTAAGAGACCACCACCACCTTGTAGAAGCAGCAACTCCAAACACCACCACTAGAAACACCGTTAGCGCAACCAACACCACCAGCATACTCCACCACCAGCAACAAATCCATCAACAATCATTCAAGCCATGAAAATAGTATGTCATACATTAGAATCCAATCTAGAAAATGTAAAAAACTGAAAATCTTAATCTTAATAAAAAGAATGAAATCAAAATTTAAACTCAAATTTGAACACTATAATAGTACCAAAAACTTTAAAAATCAGATTCTACCAGTTCATATTCTATCACAACAACAATCATCCAAAAAAAAAAAAAAAATCGAAAAATCGAAAAATCATAACAAATTCTTAAGTTATAAAATTACCCATTAATCAGCCCCAAAAACAATACTAATTACATGAATCATACCTCTAAAAAACCCAATTTAAGAAAACCCCAATTAGAAAACCTAGGGTTTCATTTTCATAAAAACCCCAAATTTGAATTCTATCAAAGAACAAATCGATCAAATTTAAAACATAATTTTAACAATAAACTCGAAATGAGAAGTAAACAACCAATACCAATAAGATGGATGACCGAGTAAAGTAACTTCTCCCTCCTGAAGGAAAAGAAGGTGATACCTTTGAAGATGAGTTTTTGACCTCTAGGGATAACATTAGTAAGAGGTTGAAGAAGAGATTTAAGGTATTGATTCTATAGAAAGGGATTCTGAAGGCTGTAGTAGCAACAACCCTCCTTCATTTCCCTTCTCTACCGATTCAACAGAAATTCCATTAGTAATCAAAACCCTAATTCCACAATTCAAACCCCTAATAGTGAACCTTACTTTCTTCTCAGATTCACTTTATTACCATCTCGATTGCATCTCTATCTAACAGGTCCACCTTCAAATGATTTCAAAATCAAACTTTAAATAACTCTCAACTTCAAAAACTGGATCTAATTATCTTCAACCTCTTGGGAGCACTAGCAACACCATGTGAAATAAAGATGGAGGTGGTGAGGAGGAGCAGTGAAAAGGAAGAGACGGTGGAGAAAAAGAGACGAGGAGGAAGAAATGAAATCTTCTCTAGGGTTTTTTGATTTTATATCCTAAACAAACGAATGTGATTAATCCTATAAAATCTAACGATGGAAATTAAGCATAACTTAATATCGTACCCAGCCAAGCCCGTTACGGGTTGTACCCACGGTTTTACGGAAGGGGTCGGGCTAACTCGTTTTCACACAAACCAACATTTCTCCAACCCTAGCCCGGCATGTTTAGACACCCAGCCAAACTGGGAGGGGTTTTTTACGGGCCGGTCCAGGCCAATCTGCGGGTTTTAAGAAAACATAACCTGAATTGAAAGATTGGCCCTTATTCGGATGAACTGAAGCTGAAATTTATCAGATTTGAACATCCCATGTTCGAAGATTACTAGAGTTGGACTTGAGTTTCTCATTCGGGTGAACACAAGATGAAACTTATCATATTTGAACATCCCATGTTCAAAGATTACCAGAGTTGGACTTGAGTTTCTCATTCGGGTGAACTCAAGAAGAAATTTATCAGATTTGAACATCCAAGGTTCAAAGATTACTAGAGTTGGACCGGAGTTTCTCATTCGAATGAAATGAGGACTAAATATATCAGAATTGAACATCCCAGGTTCAAAGATTACTAGAGTTAGACCAGAGTTTCACTTTCGGATGAACTGGAGACGAAATATATCAGAATTGAACATCACGGGTTCAAATCTTACTAGAGTTAGACCTGAGTTTCTCTTTCGGATGAACTAGAGACGAAATATATCAGAATTGAATATCACAGGTTCAAATATTACTAGAGTTAGACCTGAGTTTATCTTTCGGATGAACTGAAGAAGAAATATATCAGAATTAAACATCACAAATTCAAATATTACTAGTGTTAGACCTGAGTTTCTCTTTCGCATGAACTGAGGACGAAATATATCAGAATTGAACATCACAGGTTCAAAGATTACTAGAGTTAGACCTGAGTTTCTCACTCGGATGAACTGGAGACGAAATATATCATAATTGAACATCACAGGTTCAAATATTACTAGACTTAGACCTGAATTTCTCACTCGGATGAAATAGAGACGAAATATATCAGAATTAAACATCACATGTTCAAAGATTACTAGAGTTAGACATGAGATTCTCAATCGGATGAACTGCAGACGAAATATATCAGAATTGAACATCACAGGTTCAAAGATTACCAGAGTTAGACCTAGGTTTCTCGTCCGGATGAACTAAAGACGAAATATATCAGAATTGAACATCACGGGTTCAAAGATTACCAGAGTTAGAACAGGGTTTCTCGTCAGGATGAACTGACGACGAAATATATCAGAATTTAACATCACAGGTTCAAAGATTACTAGAGTTAGACCAGAGTTTCTCACTCGGATGAACTGGAGACGAAATATATCAGAATTGAACATCACGGGTTCAAAGATTACTAGAGTTAGACCTAAGTTTCGCGTCCGGGTGATCTGGAGACGAAATATATCAGAATTGAACATCACGGGTTCAAAGATTACTAGAGTTAGACCAGAGTTTCTCGTACGGATGATCTGGAGAAGAAATATATCAGAATTAAACATCACGGGTTCAAAGATTACTATAGTTAGACCAGAGTTTCTCGTCCGGATGATCTGGAGACGAAATATATCCGAATTGAACATCACGGGTTCAAAGATTACTAGAGCTAGACCAGAGTTTCTCGTCCGGATGATCTGGAGATGAAATATATCCGAATTGAACATCACGGGTTCAAAGATTGCTAGAGTTAGACCAGAGTTTCTCGTCCGGATGATATGGAGACCAAATATATCCGAATTGAACATCACGGGTTCAAAGATTACTAGAGTTGGACCAGAGTTTCTCGTCCGGATGATCTTGAGACGAAATATATATGAATTGAACATCACGGGTTCAAAAATTACTAGAGTTAGACCTCAATTTCTCGTCCGGATGATCTGGAGACGAAATATATCTGAATTGAACATCACGGGTTCAAAGATTACTAGAGTTAGACCAGAGTTTCTCGTCTGGATGATCTGGAGACGAAATATATCCGAATTTTACATCACGGGTACAAAGATTACTAGAGTTAGACCTAAGTTTCTTGTCCGCATGATCTGGAGACGAAATATATCCGAATTGAACATCACGGGTTCAAAGATTACTAGAGTTAGACCAGAGTTTCTCGTATGGATGACCAGGAGACGAAATATATCCGAATTGAACATCACGGGTTCAAATATTACTAGAGTTAGACCTCAGTTTCTCGTCCGGATAATCTGGAGACGAAATATATCATAATTGAACATCACGGGTTCAAAGATTACTAGAGTTAGATAAGAGTTTCTCGCCCGGATGATCTTGAGACGAAATATATCCGAATTGAACATCACCGGTTCAAAGATTACTAGAGTTAGACCTAAGTTTCTCGTCCGGATGATCTAGAGACGAAATATATCAGAATTGAACATCACGAGTTCAAAGATTACTAGAGTTAGACAAGAGTTTCTCGTTCGGATGATCTGGAGACGAAATATATCCGAATTGAACATCACGGGTTCAATGATTACTAGAGTTAGACTTAAGTTTCTCGTCCGGATGATTTGGAGACGAAATATATCTGAATTGAACATCACGGGTTCAAAGATTACTAGAGTTAGACTTAAGTTTCTCGTCTGGATGATCTGGAGACGAAATATATCCGAATTGAACATCACGGGTTCAAAGATTACTAGAGTTAGACCATAGTTTCTCGTACGGATGATCTGGAGACGAAATATATCAGAATTGAACATCACGGGTTCAAAGATTACTATAGTTAGACCAGAGTTTCTCGTCCGGATGATCTGGAGACGAAATATATCCGAATTGAACATCACGGGTTCAAAGATTACTAGAGCTAGACCAGAGTTTCTCGTCCGGATGATCTGGAGATGAAATATATCCGAATTGAACATCACGGGTTCAAAGATTACTAGAGTTAGACCAGAGTTTCTCGTCCGGATGATCTGGAGACCAAATATATCCGAATTGAACATCACGGGTTCAAAGATTACTAGAGTTGGACCAGAGTTTCTCGTCCGGATGATCTTGAGACGAAATATATATGAATTGAACATCACAGGTTCAAAAATTACTAGAGTTAGACCTCAATTTCTCGTCCGGATGATCTGGAGACGAAATATATTTGAATTGAACATCACGGGTTCAAAGATTACTAGAGTTAGACAAGAGTTTCTCGCCTGGATGATCTGGAGACGAAATATATCCGAATTTTACATCACAGGTTCAAAGATTACTAGAGTTAGACCTAAGTTTCTTGTCCGGATGATCTGGAGACGAAATATATCCGAATTGAACATCACGGGTTCAAAGATTACTAGAGTTAGACCAGAGTTTCTCGTATGGATGACCAGGAGACGAAATATATCCGAATTGAACATCACGGGTTCAAAGATTACTAGAGTTAGACCTCAGTTTCTCGTCCGGATAATCTGGAGACGAAATATATCATAATTGAACATCACGGGTTCAAAGATTACTAGAGTTAGATAAGAGTTTCTCGCCCGGATGATCTTGAGACGAAATATATCCGAATTGAACATCACCGGTTCAAAGATTACTAGAGTTAGACCTAAGTTTCTCGTCCGGATGATCTAGAGACGAAATATATCAGAATTGAACATCACGAGTTCAAAGATTACTAGAGTTAGACAAGAGTTTCTCGTCTGGATGATCTGGAGACGAAATATATCCGAATTGAACATCACGGGTTCAAAGATTACTAGAGTTAGACTTAAGTTTCTCGTCCGGATGATTTGGAGACGAAATATATCCGAATTGAACATCACGGGTTCAAAGATTACTAGAGTTAGACTTAAGTTTCTCGTCTGGATGATCTGGAGACGAAATATATCCGAATTGAACATCACGGGTTCAAAGATTACTAGAGTTAGACCAGAGTTTCTTGTCCGGATGATCTGGAGACGAAATATATCAGAATTGAACATCACGGGTCAAATATTACTAGAGTTAGACCAAAGTTCTTCGTCTGGATGATCTGAAGACGAAATATATCAGAATTGAACATCACGGGTTCAAAGATTACTAGAGTTAGACCGGAGTTTCTCGTCCGGATGATCTGAAGACGAAATATATCAGAATTGGACATTACAAGTTCAAAGATTACTAGAGTTAGACCAGAGTTTCTCGTCCGGATGATCTGAAGACGAAATATATCAGAATTGAACATCACGGGTTCAAAGATTACTAGAGTTAGACCTAAGTTTCTCGTTCGGATGATCTGAAGACGAAATATATCAGAATTGAACATCACAGGTTGGAAGTTTACTAAAAATAAGTAAAGTAAATATTATAGTCTATAAGAGCGTCTGCAGCGGTGCGACTAAGAGTAAAGAGTAAAAAAAAAGGCCAAATTTGGGTTTACTCCGTTGAGTGACGCAGTGGGAGGAAGACTAAATTTTTGGTGGAGCGTAAACTATAAGAACGCCTGGTGTGGGGCGTGAAGTATACGTGCGCTCAGCGTGGGGCGGAGGGTATAAGTTCGCCTGGTGCGAAAACGTAAACAAAAAAGAAAAAAACAAAAAACAAAAAACAATGGGGCGTTGGTATAAACCACGCCCCAAATTCATCAGCAAATTTATGAGTGGGGCGTTGGTATAGTCCACGCCCCACAAAAATTAGAAAAAAAAAAAATATGGGGCGGGGGTATAAACCACGCCTGGTGTGGGGCGTAGAGTTTATGTGCGCTCGGCGTGGGGCGTTAACTTTATCTGCGCTCGGTGTGGGGCGTTAACTATATTTGCGCTCGGTGTGGGGCGTTAACTATATCCACGCCCGACTAAATTTGGGTTTTGGTCTTGGTCTGGAAATTTGGTATGGTCTTCGATTTAGTCTTTACTCCGTCCCACTACGTCTCGATTCAAGACCAAATTTTTACTCTTGGTCGTCCGCTGCAGACGCTCTAAGTGACCATTTTACCCTTACTGGAAATAAATGCAATAAATGTCATGGAGACTGTGAAAATGACCATACTACCCTTATCAGATATAAGTAAAGTAATTATTACAGAATGTGGAAATGACTATATTACCCTTATTAGAAAAAAGTGCAATAAATATTATGGAGACTGTGAAAATGACCATACTTTACTTATCAGAATAAGAAAAGTAAATATTACAGATAATGAAAATGACCATATTACCCTTACTAGAAATAAGTGTAATAAATATCATGGAGACTATGAAAATGACCAAACTACCCTTTCAAAATAATTAAAGTAAATATTACAGACTGTGAAAATGACTATTTTACCCTTACTGGAAATAAGGGCAATAAATATAATGAAGACTGTGAAAATGACCAGAATACAATTATAAAAAATAAGTAAAATAAATATCACACTTTGTAAATGACCATTTTACCCTTATTGTAAAAAAATACTATTAATATTATAGAGACTATGAAAATGACCAGACTACCCTTATCGGAAATAAGTAAAGTATTTCTTACGGAATGTGAAAATGACCATATTACCCTTATTGGAAAAAGTGCAATAAATATTATAGAGATTGTGAAAATGACCAGACTACCCTTATCGAAAATAAGCAAAGTAAATACTTTGAAAATGACCATATTACCCTTATTGGAAAAAAGTGCAATAAATATTATGGAGAATGTGAAAATGTCCATACTACCCTTATCGGAAATAAGTAAAGTAATTCTCACAGACTGTGAAAATGACCATATTACCCTTATTAAAAAAAGTGCAATAAATATAATGGAGACTATGAGAATGACCATACTACCCTTATCGAAAATAAGTAAAGTAAATACTTTGAAAATGACCATATTACCCTTATCGGAAATAAGTAAAGTAATTCTTACATACTGTGAAAATGACCATATTACCCTTATTGGAAAAAGTGTAATAAATATTATGGAGACTGTAAAAATGACCATACTACCCTTATCGGAAATAAGTAAAGTAATTCTTACAGACTGTGAAAATGACAATATTACCCTTATTGGAAAAAAGTGCAATAAGTATTATGGAGACTGTGAAAATGACCATATTACCCTTATTGGAAAAAAGTGTGGTAAATATTACGGAGACTGTGAAAATGACCATACTACCCTTATCGGAAATAAGTAAAGTAAATATTACATAATATGAAAATGACCATATTACCCTTATTGGAAAAAAAGTGCAATAAATATTATGGAGACTATGAAAATGATCATACTACCCTTATCGGAAATAAGTAGAGTAATTCTGATAGACTGTGAAAATGTCCATATTACCCTTATTGGAAAAAAGTGTGGTAAATATTATGGAGACTGTGAAATTGACCATACTACCATTATCGGAAATAAGTAAAGTAAATGTTACAGACTGTGAAAATGGCCATATTACCCTTATTGGAAAAAAGTGCATTATATATTATGGAGACAGTGAAAATGACCATACTACCTTTAGCGGAAATAAGTAAAGTAATTCTTACAGACAGTAAAAATGACCATATTACCCTTATTGGAAAAAAGTGCAATAAATATTATGGAGACAGTGAAAATGACCATATTACCCTTATCAGAAATGAGTAAAGTAAATATTATGGAGACAGTGAAAATGACCATACTACCTTTATCAGAAATAAGTAAAGTAAATGTTACAGACTATGAAAATGACCATATTACCCTTATTGTAAAAAAGCTATAAATATTACGGAGACTATTAAAATGACCATACTACCCTTATCGAAAATAAGTGAAGCAATTCTTACAGATTTTGAAAATGACAAAATGACCATACTACCCTTATCGGAAATAAGTGAAGCAATTCTTACAGACTTTGAAAATGACCATATTACCCTTACGGGAAATAAGTGCAATAAATATTTATTTTACTTATTTCCGATAAGGGTAGTATGTCAATTTCACAGTCTCCATAATATTTATTGCACTTTTTTTCGATAAGGGTAACATGGTCATTTTTAAAATCTGTAAGCATTACTTTACTTATTTTCGATAAGGGTAATTTGGTCATTTTCACAGTCTCCATAATATTTATTGCACTTTTTTCCAATAAGAGCAATATGGTCATTTTCACAGTATGTAAGAATTACATTACTTATTTTCTATAAGGGTAGTATGGTCATTTTCATAGTCTCCATAGTATTTATTGCAATTTTTCCAATAAGGGTAATATGGTGATTTTCACAGTCTATAAGAATTACTTTACTTATTTCCGATAAGGGTAGTATGGTCATTTTCATAGTCTCCATAATATTTATTGCACTTTTTTCCAATAAGGGTAATATGGTCATTTTCATAGTCTGCAAGAATTACTTTATTTCTGATAAGGGTAGTATGGTCATTTTCACAGTCTCCATAATATTTATTGCAATTTTTTCCAATAAGGGTGATATGGTCATTTCCACAGTCTGTAAGAATTACTTTACTTATTTCCGATAAGGGTAGTATGGTCATTTTCACAGTCTCCATAATATTTATGGCACTTTTTTCCAATAAGGGCAATATAGTCATTTTCACAGTCTGTAACATTTACTTAATTATTTCCGATAAGGGTAGTATGGTCATTTTCACAGTCTCCATAATATTTATTGCATTTTTTTTCCAATAAGGGCAATATGGTCATTTTCACATTCTGTAAGAATTACTTTACTTATTTCCGATAAGAGTAGTATGGTCATTTTCACAGTCTCCATAATATTTATTACACTTTTTTTCAATAAAGGGTAATATGGTCATTTTCAAAGTATATACTTTACTTATTTTCGATAAGGGTAGTCTAGTCATTTTCACAGTCTCTATAATATTTATTGCACTTTTTCCAATAAGAGTAATATGGTCATTTTCACAGTCCGTAATATTTACTTTACTGATTTTCAATAAGGGTATTCTGGTCATTTTCACATTCTTCGAAGTTTTTATTGCACTTATTCTGATAAGGGTAGTTTGGTCATTTTCACAGTCTTCGGAAGAAGCAGATATTTTTGTTGTGGTTTTGTCGACAAAATCGAGAGAAAATGTTGGTATTTGTCCAAGTCAAATTTCCTACAAAGTCATGACTTGTTGACTTGGTCTTGATCCTGTTTTCTAATATTAAGAAAATAAAAAAATCAATATTGATTTTTAGAAATTAAATAAAATTGTTATTTTGTATAAATGTTGCAAAAGTAGTGACAAAAAAAATCCTAAGTGTTACTAATTTGGGGTTATTTTAGATGTGGTGAAATTTTTGGGTGGAAACATTATTTTAGATTATAATTGTGATTGTCTGGAAAATTGTCAACAAATATTATTGTGACTAATAAAAGAAAATTAATATTCATAATCATTATCACGAATAAAAAATTTAATAACAGTTATAATTGTTGCAGGACTTATCACAGGTATATCAGTGACTGAAAAATAAACTGTGACAGGTTACACTGCGAGAAAATCCTGGTTTTGGTGTAGTGAGTATGTGCTAGTCATGGAGTCGTAGTTATCGTGCTTTACAACCCGGTAATTTGTTTCTAGGTATTTATCCATTGCTTCTTGCGACATAACCATAGGCTCTTCTTCCTCCTCTCCCATGTTTTTCGTTGCTTCTTTGGTGTTCTGCTCGGCTTCGGTTGTTTTCAATAGTTTCCTCAATTCTCACTATTTTCGGACGTGATCGTCCAGTTTGCTTTGCATCTCCTGCATGGATAGCCGTGTGGGAGGTACATCCCTTGTTGTTGTCTGTTTATCTTTCTCTTGCGCGTCATACTATTTTCTTCCTTGCGTGATCGGACTTGACACTATTCCAACTCTCTCGCCTTCCGAGCTGGCCGGCTGGTTGATCAACTGGCCTTCTAGCGCGTCTGTGCTAGTGCTTCCTGGGTGCGTCATGGCGAGCTAGGCACGAGCCTCCGGGTGTGGTCGCCAAATATTGAGGGGTGAATGTGAATTTGGTCCTACCCGTACACCAAGTGACTACACTTTCTAGGAGTGGTATGAGAGAGAACTTGCATTTCATTGTACTATGTACCTCCTTTTATAGACTTTCCCACAAGCCATTATTTTTGTGACATCATGCCACATGTCCTAAACCTCCTCAATTACTACTAATGTCACTCCTTCTCAAATTCAACATCTTTCTTTTCCCTTAATTCCCTCCTTATCCTTTTCTCCTTATGTACACTTCTTAGTGGACTTGGGCCTTAGTCCCCATGTCCCCTTTGTTCATGTTGGGTTGGACACCCCTTTAGGTGCTCCCTAGCCCTGTTAGGGGGTAATAATTTTCATGTATCAACACCTCTCATGCATTAGGTAAGACTATTGTCGAAAGGAATTTTGTGTTAAAAATTCTGAGATCTCTTCCAGCTCGATATGAGTCTAAGAAACATGCTATCACTGAAGGAAACGATCTTACAACACTTTCCAGAAGCATCCTCGTTGGAAAGTTAAAGATCTTTGTTCATGAACAATAATCTAAAGATGGAATTTTTTTTGCATTCAAAGCACAAAAAAAACTGAAGTACTTGAAATAAGTGAAAGTGTTGGTATCTCTGAGAAATACCTTGTTGATGATCATGAGTTATCAGACGAAGATCTTGACAATTTCGTACTTCTTATCACAAGATATTTTAGAGATCTTCCTATGAAGAGAAATAAATGTTTCTCTCCAAAGAAAAACTATCATCATTAGATAAGGCACATAATGGTGTTCCTCCTAAAAACATGGATTCTCACAATAGTCATGACGAGGATATGCCTCAGTGCTTCAAGTGTTGAGGATTCGGTTACTTTGTTAATGAGTGTCTGAATCGTGGAAAATACACTCGCAACAAGGGTCTTGCTGCGACACTTGATGAAACATCTGATCATTTTGATTCTGAAAAGGAAGATGTTTCAAGTATAGCTCTCTTGGTTGAAGTTGTCAACTTTGATGAATGCACCAATACTCATGTCAATCTTGACAACTTTCTTGATGACTCTTCATCAAATACTTTACAGGATATAATAGATTTTTTCAGTTACTAATGAAAACTCAGCTTTTTAAAATTTCAGGACCGTCTCCATGACACCTGGGAAAGATCAAGAATCGCGATACAAATTCAAGATGAAATTCGTGACAGAAGGAGAAAGAGTGAAAATTTAATATTCAAGATGCATAATCTTATCAGAGAAACTATGTTTCCCATCTGATACCATAGTTATCTAGAAGAAAACAATGAATCTAATTCTCATTAATCTCAACAGAAATACAGACTGACTTAAATAGATGAATGCATAACTGTTACAGATAAGCAGAGGCTATAATATCGACGGTAACAGAAAATGGAAAAACAAATAATCCGCCAACGGTGAAAAATTCTAAATACACCCAAACAAACAATAATGACAGACACACTAGTTTTCATATCATTCCAGTTCAGGCTCCTCGCCAACCACTAGTTCCAAACCAATATCCACACATAATGGTTTTCTGCCATCATCCATCCCCTCTCTCTATTCCTTGTATGGCAGAGAGTTTATCTTGTTAGGCCTTTCATTTCTTTGCTCTCTTCTGCCCTTCTCAAAAGAAAAAAAAAATAATTGGTCCCCTTTTCTTCTTCCTACCCTAACGGAACTCTTCCCAAGGCTGTTAATGGGGTTCCAAGGTTAGTGAGGGTGTACGAAAACTATAATAAGACAAAACAATTTTTATATAAGACAAAACATTTTTTACCTTGGCTTGGTACACTCCCACTAATCCTAGCACCCCCATCAGCAATCTTGAACTCTTCCAACCCCCATAAGCTCCTTGGATTGAACCTGACAGATCCACTATCCCTCCTTGTAGACCACGGACATATAGCCTTTAGCAATTGGGCAAATTCTATTACTAGGAATTCATGATTGCAGTTTTAATAACAAATATAAGTATTACGAGACACTAAGATTCTTGGCCTTTGGAGAGGCGGCTGAAGGGTTTAGTTTATGCAAAAAAAAGAAAAAGAAAAAGAAAAAGAAAAAAAAGACAATTATATGTACCTTCAAGAATCATAAATGAGGAGAAAAGGACATTTTTTCACAACTAAAAAAGACTCCAGTTGTAGGAACATAGCGCGCGCAGTTAATTGATGGTAAAAAGTCCACTAGAAACCAGAATGGACGAATTACGCGTCTCTCCCTGCGTGTCCCCTCCCTCCTCCAACCTCCGTAGACTTTGTAGACTTTTCTGTTTTTCTTCCTTTTTCTTTATAGGGAGCTTAGGTTGAATGATAAAAGTCCTCAGAGAATACAATTTACAGTCAAATATTGCTGGGAAGAAGAAACGCTTAAAGCATTTACATTTACGAAATACATAATCTCTTTACTCTGTTTCTCAGCTGTTTCTTTCTCTATGTTTAAATAAATAATCTCAATTTGGATGCTGTGTTTGCGTATCTAATCAGGTGAGAGGTGTGTAGTCAGTCAAGTCTTAGGTAGAACCAAGCGCCACCACCTCCTCCTCTTTAATTTATTCTTCTCTGCAGCAGCAGCCATCTTAAACCAACAACACACCAACCAATTTTCAACAAAAACCATCTGGTTTTTTTCTTGGATTCTCTCATCATACAAAAAGCTGATTCTCTTTGGGTAATTCATTCACTCCTTTCTCTATGTATATACAGCTTTAATACTTGTTAAATTTGTAAATTAAGTTCGTTTCTTAGTTTATTGTTACTGATTTCTCAAGTTTGATTGTAGAAAATTTGATCTTTTTTCATCAAAAAGGATGTTTTTTTGTGATCAATTACTTCATTTCAAGCACTGGGTTTCAATAATTGTTTGTTAGGTTGCTTGTCTTTGTTCTTTTATGTTAGGGGTTGTTGTGAACTTGAAAACACAGCTAACAAATGAGGATAACTCACTAACCCAGTTGCTGTTCTGTCTTGCTACAAATTTGAATGGATGATTGGTTTAATCAAGGGTGAAATAGATTTCTCTGTAAATGAACCAGAGTTAACAGCTCAATTTCGAGCATGATTCCCCAAGTTGTATCACATGACGACAACTTTATACTCTATTATTTATACACACTTGGATTGTGGTTGCATTGAAATTGGGTCAAGGAGGTACAGAAGAGCATTGTTTGATTGAATTGTAAGTAAAACCCATATGGGATTTTTTGGTAATTGGGTCTGGGGGGTTTTTCTAGGATCCCCCCCCGGGGAAACTGGGTTTTGGCTTTTATGTGTCTATGTTTGATTAGCTTAACAAGTAACAACAACGGGAGAAGCCGACAGTTTCAGGGAGAATTCACCTGGTTGAAATAGAGAATCTAAGGATGTGGGTGAGAGACATCAGTGACTAGTTAAGTTCTGCTAAATGACTTATATTTTGTACGAGTTATTTGTACTTGGCTAAATCATCTCACTCCTTAATTCTTGTTTGAGATTAGGTTTCATTATTCATCTATCTGTCCTTCCGACATTTCTAGTCTAGTAAGTGTACTTCAGCGTTATTTAGTTGGTTATTCATGTGATACCAATCAGAGTGGGGAATCCAACTACCTACGTACATTTTCTAGAATCAAGCTAAATCTATAAATTTGGGGTTCATTTGTGATTTATTTGTAATATGTTTGCAGCAATTCACAGAACCTGCATCAAATGCTAGATATCTTTTCCTTCATTCTTTTATTTTATTTTCATTTTCTTTGACCACATGTTATGTGGTTGGTTGTACAAGCGATTTGCTTATAAGGTTGTGCATCTAATGTTTCTTTCTTTGCAGGGCTTTGTTAGATCTCATCGAAGCGATTCTCACTATCAAATCCAGGGGTGATACGTTGTACAACTATGTCTTGTTTCTCTTTCCTTTCTCGGAGGGCTTCAAGGCTCCCTAGACATCCTGCTGAAGTTGATGAAGGTTAGAGGATTACGAACTCACTGGAATGATTTCTTTTACCTTTTCTTGCATGTGGTGTTTCCCTTTCTATGACGTTTCTAACGAGATAAATTTGAATAACAGAGCTGTCAAGTGCTTATAATATCCATATATACACTTACAGAGAATTGAGAAATGCCACCGATGATTTTAGTCCATCTAATAAAATTGGGGAGGGAGGTTTTGGTTCTGTCTATAAGGTAAAACATCACAAACCTCTTCAACTAATGCTCTGAATTCAAAATCATCACTTATCACTTGCGCTAACTGAATGTAACCATCCTTACCATCTTTCTCGCCATGCTTGTTTATGAGCAGGGTAGACTAAAAGGGGGTGTATTTGCTGCTATAAAAGTACTATCAGCAGGATCAAAGCAAGGGGTTAGAGAGTTCCTGACAGAGATTAATGTTATCTCATCTGTGGAGCATGAAAACTTGGTTCAACTATACGGTTGCTGCGTGGAAGGCGACCATAGAATATTGGTGTATAATTATGTTGAGAACAACAGCCTCTCACAAACTCTCTTAGGTAACTTCTAACTTCTTAATGATTTGGTAATGTCTTTTCCTACTTTGAAACTAAAAAACCTGATTTCATGTTGCTAACAACTGGTTTTTCTCTGCTTTAAGGTGGAGGACACAGTAGCTTACAGTTTAGTTGGAGAACGCGAACTAAAATTTGTATAGGCATTGCTCGTGGTCTTGCCTTCCTTCATGAGGAAGTTCGCCCGCATATCATTCATAGAGATATCAAAGCAAGTAATATCCTTCTAGATAAAGACCTCAGCCCCAAAATTGCTGATTTTGGTCTTGCAAAGCTTATGCCTCCCAATGCCACTCATGTTAGCACACGCGTTGCAGGAACGATGTAAGTTCAGAAATTCCAGTTCTTCTTTTTGGTGTATTATATAGTTTTGCAACGGGATCATGTCCTAGGAACTTGAACACTGTTATAAAAACACATTGTTTCCGATAAATTTTGTGGTTGCTCACTAGTAAAGAAATTTGATACAAGAATATTCAACATCTAACACATGATTGGTTAAGAGTTTGTTGGTCTTCCGCAATCAAACGGGGCCACGACTGACCATCCAGTCTTGGGGTCTTCATATCCCACAGTAATATGTGAGTCCTTGAGTAGCACTCAGTTTTGGCAACACATAAAACCATGCTCACTGAACTCAAGAGTAGTAATTTCTTGAAGAACTCCGCAGTCAGATAAATATTACTGGTGCTACTGAGATATTTAGTAGTAGATGTTGGCGCACATTACATAAAACTCAAGCATTAAGCCATTGGTATCTCAATTTCTTCAACTTACAATGCGTATATAACGCTGGCCCATATCTGTTTTTTGTTTTTGTAGAGGCTATTTGGCACCAGAATATGCGATTCGAGGACAGGTGACACGGAAAGCAGATATTTACAGTTTTGGTGTTCTCATGTTGGAAATAGTCAGTGGCAGATGTAACAGAAACTCAAAATTACCGATTGGAGAGCAAGATCTTCTTGAAAGGGTGAGTTTTTTCTCCTACGGGCAATTTTTGATATATTTGTGCTAAGTAAACTGACTCAACTTACACCAAATAATGGTAAATATTGCTATCAGTAACAATCCTCTCCTCTAGTTAGAAAATAATAATAACCTGTATATGCTTTCTGGGAACGTGTTCACGGACAACTAGTGGATACCTAGTTTCACAAAGAATGCCATGATATACAGTTCCAATCCAACTGTGTGCGTATGTGGGCTTTAACTGAATTCACTACAAACTAGTTGGACCCATATTTGGTGGTGGTTGTTGGTAATCATTTGTGATATTTTACGCTAAAATAATTTCATTTGCTAACCCATGAATGGGTTGTAAAACACAATAGATGGGAGTTGGAAAATTGAGATATTAATCAATAGGATTTTCATGTTGCAGACATGGGGACTTTATGAAAGAGGTGAGCTGGTGATGCTTGTGGATACGGCCATGGATGGAGATTTTGATGCGGAGGAAGCCTGCAAGTTCTTGAAAATTTCTTTGCTCTGCACACAAGACTCACCAAAGCTTCGGCCGTCCATGTCAACAGTGGTGAAGATGCTGACAGGAGAGGTTGCTATGAACAATGACATCACAAAGCCTGGTCTCATCTCTGATTTCATGGACCTCAAAGTGAAGAGCAATGATGACAAGCCCAGCACTTACAACACAGTATCATCTGGTTCAGACCAGAATGATCATTCAATGTCATCAGGAAACACTACTAGTTGTGCCACCATCACCTTCACCGATATCTCTTACCGGAGCTGATGGCATTCCTCCTGGATAAATAGTCCTCATTCGTTGTTTTTTTCTTAATGGTGAGAAACCTTTGTATGTAAATTCTGTGTAGCCTTGCCTTGTATGTATTATAGTGGGTATAATGAGTGATACGGTGGAAGCCTTTGAAGAGGTGTTGACACAAATGTCGTGATAGCTTTTTACAGGATTTCGAAGAACAGGCAATAATTTTGATATTAGATGCAAGGAGGATAATTTTTCCTGTTAATGCTGTTGGTGATTTACAGCTTACTTCCCATAATAGATTAGGATGACATTCTTGTTTATGCCGAGTACCATATCTGAACGATGCGACATCCGGTGGGCACATCCATCCCACTGGTGCACATTACCAAGGCACCAAAACTAAGCAACAAAAACAATAAATATGTGCCTAGAATGCAAGGAAGAGCCTAAATTCCCACACTTCACAAAATAGCTCCTCGGAGAAGTAGAAGTAACGGCTCCTCAGATATCCCATTACAATATTGATTTGGATACGGGACTGTCGTCCAGCTTACATCTTGGCGTAGATTCACAAGGCATAACAAAAGGCGAGCCCATTTGTTTCCAGAAAATTAGTCGCAGGCCCAAAAAAAATAATATTCTTATTGTCAGGTCCACAATATATTTTAGATACCGTGACACCCAAAATTATCCGAAATTATTAAGAATCAATACATAACTCGTTATGCATGTTATTTTTTCAGGCATAACTCGTTATGCAGCCTTATTTTTCAGGGGTATAATTGGCAATGCAATTTGGATATAACATATCTAAAAATCCGCGCCTTTGAATTTTACAAATTTTATATCGTTGGAAATCTTTTTAAGAGAGCTACACAACGAGTACAAACAACAACATCAATTTTTTGTCTTTCACGAAAAAATTGGAGGTGATCATCATTTTAGGCAAATTTTTCGAAAACTTGATACATAACCATTATGCAGCCACCAAAAAAGATACATAACACATTCTGCAGACGCAGAACGAATTATGCAACCATTTTCTCGACTGCAGAACGAATTATGCATCTATAACAAGTTATGTAGCCATTGTATTAGTGCTTACATAAAAAAATAGATGCATAATGCATTATGCAGCCGTATTTTCGGATGCATAACAAGTTATGCATCTATTTTCGCAACTGCATAACATGTTATGCAGATATTATTGTAGGTGCATGACAAGTTATGCAGTCTTTGTTTTTGTTGGTTTTAATAGTGACAAAAAAGTTGTTGCATAACGTGTTATGCAACAAATTCTGTAGATGCATAATAGGTTATGCATCCATTTTCACGACTGCGTAACATGTGACGCAGAAATTTTCTCGACTGCATGACATGCTATGCAGTCATAACATCATCATTATCTTAACCCGAGTTCACCAGTCATTTATGTGGCTATTGACCTTTCCTTCCATAGAAATCACCGGATCATCTAACTAGCCATAGTTTTACTAAAATCAATTTTGTGTTCATATTGATATATTGAGATTTCAAAAGCTACAGCCACATCAACTGTGAGTAAATTCGCGACCATTATAGGGTAACTTTCTTATCACTACTGGGAATGATCAGATCGAGACTAAATTACATGACCAGGATACGACAATGACTGGGAAATCTTGTTTGAAAGGAATACATTCATCACTACCCTTGATTTCCTGCAGCACAGAGATACCATCACATGGTTTTTAATTCAGTTAAAAAAAAATCTCAAACTGTACGTCAACAAAAACAAAACAAGACCCTAACTGTTATTTTATGAAGTGTAAAAACATCGGTTTCATCAGATCATATCAATGAATAAAACAACATAGGTTTATGAAATCATACCTTATATCGGAGATGTTCTCCGTCGCAATTTCTGTAATTAGATCGAGGCCGAGAGAGAGACAAAATTTAAAACTCTAATGTCTTTGTTTGAATAACTTAGCTATATAATCGGTATATAGAATCGAAAAGTTAAACAAGGATCTAATAAGTTAGAGTCTATCGCACTCAATAAGAAGGAGACGAAGAATAAAGGAAGTCACGGGAGGAAAAAAATTGAAAGAAGAAGGGAAAAAAAAATTAAAAAAAATATGGGTTTGAGGAAAATTTCAACCCAGAAAATAGGTGCGCGCCTGAACTTTTCCGTGTGGGTTTGACGGTGATGGAAGTTGAGAAAATGGGTTTGGTGGTAGTTTTCACTAATTTTGACCCCTGTAAAATGCTTTTGCAAGCCCAAGTACCACTGGTTTTAGGAAAATCAGTAAGTGGGCTTTTATCAAAGAAGCTTCTTGGTTTCAGTACTTGAGCCCAAAGCTCATGTGGCAGAGTGCAACATTCTCTATGCTGTTTTAGTTAACTTTGCTAAGATGAGGATCTTCTAAGATTTTGATAGAAAAATGATATACAACACGCCACTCCTACGCATTATGCTCAGGTGTATCGTGGTGTCTCATCCATACTTTCCAACGATTCGTATTCATCCAGACAAATTTGAGTAAGGTGTCCACGTAGGGACGTGCACACATCCAAAATACGTATGCACCCTATTGGCATTCATTTTCTACACAGGCCTCTAGGATGTCCAAAAACATCCCTCAGTTCTCATCGCTGAAAAACGACAAATCGCTTTATAGACCCTTCCGTTTGAGTGAAACCACGGCATTCAGTCCTCCACTCTTCCCCAATTTCCATTTTGTTTCCTTTTTTTTCTTCTTATTTTTCATCGGTATAGTTGTTGATTTGAATTCTCCAAAAGCACTCAATGCATAAGAAAACAAAGAAATAATTGCTCTCAGTGCAGGCCACATTCCACAGTGACCCAAATGGCTAGAACAGAACTAAGAAAATGCACATAAATACACAAACCAACATCATTAACATGTGCGTGCCGTGTGTGGTCTGCATGTGAGCAACTCTTTTTTTTTTTTTTTTTTAAGGGAGAGTGGGGATGAGAATAGTGGGAAGGAATGATTCCCAAAGTTTGGCAGGATACTGCATATATTTACTAATTTACATAAACAAGTGAGAAAATCAGAACAACAGTATCTAAAATGAAGATATTGTGTAACGTGGTCTAGGAAGCAGACTGGAAATTTACTTACAATCAGTCTCAGTCACCACTCTTTGCCTGGCAGTCTGTCTGGAACCATCTCACACCACCACCACCACCACCTACTCATTTAAATCCTCTTTATTTATTAGTTTTGGCCCGTTGCAAGTCAGTGTCTCCAAGCCCTGATCTTGAGTCTCTTTGGTCTTTACTACACCATCATATACGGTTGGTCGTCTTGTTGAATAAGATTGGTTGGATTGATAATTCATGAGAGAAATTTTGGATTATATGTTTCAAAAAGAAATAAAAAATGGAATGTATTTACAGTGGATTAATCATTCAAAAATGGAATGTATTTTCAGTGGATTAATCATTTTGTTTCTTAGAGAATGTTCAATTGCTTTTCATGACGATCAATTAACGACCCGTATAATCAATTGGCAATGAATGGAAGAGCCCTATAGATTATAAATTTACTTTTCATGACGATCAATTAACGACCCGTACAACCAATTGACAATGAATGGAGGGGTCTTATAGATTATAAGCAAAGAAGACGGATGAAGAAGATCGATTTAAATAAGTTTGAGGTGGGAGATATGTGGGACTAATAATCTCAACATAGAGGCCTAATTCCAAGATATGATGGTCCTTTTAAAGTAGTGAAGAGAAGTCTCGTTGGGAATGGGTCTAACACGTGGACAAATAAATCGGGTGACGCGGTGTAGCGCGGTCAAATGATCGTCACAAATAACATGCTCCGATACCATGTTAGAATATGGGCATCCAACTCAAAACCAATTGTCAATTAGTGGAGGGGCCCTATAAGTTATAAATTGCAGGATTTTAGGTACCTCAGACAATGTGAGACTAATAATTTCAACAATTATGCAGGAGTAACGATTTTGTTTTTGTTTTTTGTTTTTTGATCGGTAGGAGGAACGAATTATTATCGAGATTCGAACTCCTAATGTACTTCCTAATTATCGGTAACAAATTATTAACGAGAGTCGAGCTTTCGTAGCCCTTCCCAATTATCATCGATTCTGGACAAACCGTCCATTTAAATTATATTAAAGCCATGCAGTCGCCATGAAAATAGATAAAATATTTTACGTGTTATCTCCACACCTGGATATTGGGAGTTTGGGACTGATTCGCGGAAAAAACAAGGGTCTTATATTTGGATTCAATAGTTCTACCAGAATTGCTGGGAAAAAACACACATATAACCCGTCTTTTAACATGAGGGTCCCCTGTGGATTACCATGATGGCATTTTTGTGCAGAGATTCACTAGAGATATTAGACGGGGGGATCCACTATTTTCATACATCTTCATAATATGTGCGGAGATCCTGTCTACAATTTTGGGAAACCTTCAAAATCAAAAGTTGGTTCAAGGTCTTAGCATATCGAAAAAAGCACCACCCATTGTTCATTTAATGTATGTTGATGATTTTCTAATCACTTATAAAGCCTCTGCTCAAAGTAATCTTCATCTCAAGAACCTGCTTCACTCTTATGGCACTTCGGCAGGGCAGGTAATTAATACTTCTAAATCAGTAATCATTCACCACCCGAGATTGGATCCGATCGAAATTAGTATTCTTCAGCAACTCTTTGATATGACGGAAACATCAAAACCTCCAATCTATCTAGGAGTCCAATTCAAGCAAGGAAGAGCATCTAACCACACCTTTGCGTCACTCCTTCAAAGATTAACTCTAAAAGCTAAAGGATGGATTATAAAGTGCCTAACTCAAGCTGAAAGACTCGCACTCATTAAAACCTCCCTAATTCCCACCTCAAAACATCTTATGCAAACTCAAAACCTTCCCGTCAATATCCACAAACAAATAGATCGTATCACCTGAAATTTCTTCTGGGGACATGATTCGTCAGTTAAAAAGCTTCATCCTATAGGAATTGGGACAAAGTAACAAAACAAATATCTGAAGGAGGACTAGGCATAAGAAAAAGCAGTGATCATAACAAGGATCTTCTCATGAAAAGAATCTAGAGTTTGCACGAACAACCTAGCTCCATTTGTGGAAGTCTTTTCAGCAAAAAATATCTAGATCAACAACCAATTCTGGTAGGCATTGATACCATACTGTCTTCCTCCAGCCCCTAGTGGAGACAATTGGCATCAATTGTCCCTACCATGCAACAACTGATATTTCATCGTATTGGAAATGGGGTTTCAACACCAATACAAGCAAACTGGATCCCACATTCACCAAACCTAGATCCAACTGATTGTTACCCAATCCGAAATGTAGTTGATATCATTGATCCAATCTCTCATAACTGGAACCAAGAAAAATTAAACACTCTCCCCAAGATAGATCCTAGGATAAAATTATCTGGCAACATTAAAAATCAGGAAAATACACTACTTCATCAGGATACAAATGTCTGACTCATAATCAACCTAACCATACCTCCTCCCACCCACCAAATTCCTATGGACATTACCGTGTCCACCAAAAATTCATCTTTTCTTGTGGAAAGCAATCAATGAAGGATTACCAACCTTATCCCTTCTTTATCAAATCCATTTAACCAACTAAGACATTTTCCCCAGATGCAAGATTTATCCGGAATCAACAAATCACCTGCTAATTCACTGTCTAACGGCGACTACATCTTGTAACATTGTACTCTCTCAACCCTCAACCACACCAAACTCCAACAATGACCCCGCATTTTCTTTGACTCCTCATACAACCATCTCCCAAATCCTAAAACAACCAGCACCAACATCTGTCATCTCCACTTTGTGTTTTCTACTCTGGACCTTATGGATAGCTAGGAATGAACTAGTATACCGTCAAAAATGAACAACAGTGGAAGAAATATTAGCTTGGGCTCAAAAACAACAACAAGAATATTCGACGGCGTTACAGTCCTTACCTCCGATCCTACTGGGAGATTCACCAATACTAAATCACTTAAGAAGCACCAAAAGGATCTCAACAGTTGTGGTAGGATAGTCCACTCCAAACATGAACTGGATTAAGATTAACACTGATGGAACGGCCAAAGGTCATCCAGGTTTCGCAGGTGCATGTTTCATTTGCAGGGACTCATATGCACAAACGGTAATGGCTTTAGCTCAACCTTTGGGAATTACGACTGCCTTAATTGCAGAAACTTGGGCTCTGCTTTTGGCATCAAGAACAATGGCTGAAATGGAATGGCCAAAAGTTATCTTCGAGACAGACTCAGAGAACCTCCTGCGCTTTATCACATCCCTACTCCCCCCTTGGAATATCTCAAAGATGATTGAGGAAATAAAGAATAGGATACAACAGATTCCGTAGGCTTCTATACGACAAAACTACAGAGAAGGAAATCAAGTAGCAGATGGTTTGGCCAATCATACGGCAGATAGAAGCCAAATGGGAAATTTGTCAACCAAAATTTGGGACCAAGCAATCCCAGTTTTTATTAGTCAAATTGTATATCATGACTATGCGGGTACCACATACCCGCGCCAAATTGTAACCTAATCTTCGGTTATATGCATGTTTCAAAAAAAAATAAAAAATTTGTGGCATTTTTTGGGCCCACCATTTAAAAAGACGTGAGAGATCGGTTTTTATGTGATTTTTTCCGGCGATTTGTTAAGAATTTTTGTTTTGGGCTTTGTTGGTTCTGCATGATTTTTATGTGGTCTAAATGTCGTTCTGTCAAGAATTTTTACTTATTTACATGGTTAATTGGTTATAAATTAATTACTCTATCCATTACAATGTATTTAATTGACTCAGATCAAGATCGTGAGTCATATTCAAACAAACATGTTGTTAATAAAGTAGTCGGATTTAGACGAATCAGTTGAGTTAAGAAAAACAAACAACCTTCAAAAAGAAGTTTTTTTGAATCTCTCTTACATGAAGTCTTTTTTAAAACAAAACAAGAAAGGAAAAAAAAAAAAAAAAAAACCATAAATTTAGATATCAGTATCTACACCCCATGTGATTAAATGACCGACCTCAACACCCAACTGGTAAGTATTAAAACCAAAAAATAAATACCAAACTCAGAAAACGAAAAACGGTAACAACAGCTATATCCACTTTTGAACAAAAACAATAAACCATACGATCCTCTCAACAAACAGTGGAGTAGAAAAGAAAGAAAGAACATCACATGGTGTATGTTTATGATTGAGAGGAAATCATCCAGACAAAGAAGAAGATTCCTCCTTTATTTTATGTCTGACCTGATAAAAAAATAAACTTATCTAGTTTCAGGTGATTAGGATTCTCTGTCTCTGTGTGTGCAGTTGCAGACTGTAAAATAACATGAAAAAATTGAAAAGAAAATGGAATGGTGGGATGCACTTTTCTTCTTTCGTTTCATAACTAACTCCACTATGCAAGAAACCTAGCTGCTAGCTCATGAGTATGGTCTTTAGTGGTTAATGATGGGGAGAATAGGGAACACTATGCTGGGATGCTGTCGGTTTTGGCTAGCTATCTATCTATAAGCAGCCTCCTTTTCTTCTTCTTTCTATTGTTATGTTATTCTTCTACAATATGCTCTCTATGTTTGGCTTGATGATCATGGGCAGGTCTGAGAGAGAGATCTGGAGCAAGGATATGCCAAGAAATTAGATGACAAGATTTTATATAGAATTCGCTCTGGCAATTTGTCATTTGATTGCAAGAATTTTTCTTATTCTATACCTTGGTGAAAAGTATCTAGAAACAGTTTGTTGGTTCAAATGTATCATATATACGGCAAGGAAAGAATTTGCCTTCAGATCTCACAGGAACAATTCTTGATCTCATAGGAACAATTGTTGATTGAAATGTATCTAAAATGAAGGACCTTCCTAGAGGCAGACCATTACAGGGGTCAAATATGGACCAATGTCCTCGACTCTAAATATAGAAGGGTGGGCTCTTTCGAATATCATGAATCGTTTTTTACAAAAATAGCTTAACGAACCAGGGAAAAAAACAGATGGGAAACCGGGGTGAGAGAAAAAGAAGGCGGGGCCCACATCTTTTTTAACCGCCCCCCTGTTAACTCCCCCGGGGCCCACCGAACTGTTAGGGCTCGGTTTTGGGGGAGTTTTTCCCCCCGGTTCGTGTAGCATCGCTGCGTTTTTTATGCATTGATCTGTATTTGGTCTCCCTTCATTGGTGCGTGATCGATATTTTCGGAAAACAAATAAGCCTAACACAACGTAGAGTAACTTAGAGCATCTCCAACATAGGGTAGAAGTTTTATTTTCTTACGACACACGGGATTTTAGACCCCCATTTAAATTAAATTCATCTCCAACAGTGGGTGCTATAAAGTAGGAAGGATGTCAAAATAAATATGAAGGTCTTAGGGAAAGTCTTATATAGACCTTCAAAATGACCTCCATGTCATCTTTTTTAATTATTATTTTTACATAAATTTTTCTAAATCAATAGAAAAAATGAATCAGTTTTATCTTTATACAAAAACACAAATCCTAAAAATAAGATCACATACTATTGGAGATAGTTCATGAGTAAAACATAACTACTTTTGTTACATACATATGACCCCACAAATAATGACCTAAATAAAAAAGAGGGAGTAAAACATAATTACTTTTATTAGCACCCACTGTTGGAGATGTTCTTAGGGCTTTTATAACTAAGTCAGAGGGAGTATAAAAGATTTTTTTGGCTCAGATTTTTTTTTTTTTTTTTTAATTATTCCTAGAGATCATTTTTAATTTTTGGTTTGATTGAAGTCAAGATGGTTGATCACCATCTATAATACGCTTATATAACATTAATATTTTATTTGCTAGACTATGTCTCGGTTGAATCCCACATGAGTTAGTGTCCAGTATAGAAAAATTATAACTGATTAGAGAGCAAATTACATCTCGAATTGTAAATGTCAATTTGTTCTAAAACTATGTAGTAGAATAATATATAGGTCAGATTATATCGTCATTTAGTGACGCCGAAGCTTGAAGACTAGACAATTAGAACAAACATGAAAATAAGAGGTACCAAGTACACTACCAACTTTCTTATTTGAACCTATAAGACCAACCCTAATATTGTCCATAAGTAGATCTTTAGAAAAGATCCTTGTATATACGGTTTACATTTCTTGCATATTCATTAGTATAGATCAAAGATCCATGTACCTGATTATGTACAAGAACTCTTGGAAAATCTCAAAAATTAACATCCAAGATCAACCTAGTATGTAGCCGAAATGTACAAGATCATAATCCCAACAAGAAAAAGTCTTGTGATACGAATTCAACAAGAACAAATCTTGCATGATGTTAACCAATACGAGCTCGAAAACTATCGAGGTCGATTACCGAGTTACTAGCTTTTACTATAATTATAACAACATGGGCAGGTCTGTGAGAGAGATATGAAGCAAGGATATGTCGAGTGAAAATGCGGGGTACCAAAATACACCACCACCTTTTTCTTAGGCAACTTGTATGGACAAAACTCAAATACAATTCCGAGAGTTACCACCAAATGAATCTCAATCATAAATTATATGTAGAGTTTATATCTCTTTCTCTCAAAATCAATATGTAAACGGAGACAAGTCTCCTGATTACATCATGAGAGTACTTGGACGATACCAATGATCAATATCCAAGATCAATCAAGTAGTATCCAACAATTACGGTGGACATATATACTTTGATTGATTTACGTATAACCTGTGATATTTCAATTATAAAGATAAACAATATAATGAGAAAAAATAAATAACACAGACACCAGAAAGTTTGTTAACGAGGAAACCGCAAATGCGGAAAAACATCGGGACCTAGTCCATATTTGAACACCAAACTGTATTAAGCCGCTACAGGCTCTAGCCTACTATCCATACTTTGTACTAGAATGTAGTTGAGACCGGATCCACCATCACAGTAATTCAGTTGCACTCGCGCTTCTTACACCTCTTGAATCTCTCAAGACTCAACGCAATTGATTCCATTAGCTGACGTCCTTTACAACCTAAGAGCTTCTTCAACTCAATTGGAGACTTTAAACCAATCTGCCTCCCACGGATTAGCCTATATGTGATTTCCGTTTTGATCATCGAAATATCAAGGTGAGATAGGAAATCGTTCGCAATAGACAAAGTCTAGCAAACCTCAAAATCTAGTACTTACGACTCCCGAAGAGTAGCCTAGATTATTATTCACCTCAAAACTAAAACCTCTCTGATTTCAACAAAGAATTGTTATATAGGAATATACTTGTAGAATCACAAAATCTGAGACGAAGATACTTTGCGATTTCTATCTATCTTGCCTGATCGGAGTGAGACTCAACAATCAGTATCAAGATCAGGATACACGAACTATCAAGATAAAGATAGTCGGACATGGCTTCACGAATCCCTAAGGGAATTCTTTTTAGTCGCTAAACCTAAAAAAGATTTAAAGGAGAGGACGACTCTAGTTTACAACTAGGATACACAAGAAAAGTACTGAGGATTCAAAGATCCCAGGTGATTGAGGTTCTCCTTATATAGACTTTCAAAATCAAAGGTTTCTTTAGATTTAAGATAAGGTAGCTTTGGAATCAAGCAATCAATATCCACCATTAGATGAATCTTTGATTTGAGATGAACACAATAAAATATACACTCTGGTTAGGATGAACGGTAACCAAACCGTGTACAATGACTTTTTCATGAAAGGTTAGCTAAAACTAGTCATCCGAACTATAAGCTTAACCATTTTCATATAACACTTTAATACTTTAATCTTGAGTCACAATCATAGGTTATAATGTGATTAAATATGTATAGATGTGTTTTTAGAGAGTTGTTCAAATGACGATTATCTCATACAAATAATTTTGATGCATCTGAAAATATTCGATTGGTAAGTACGTACGTGTAATTACTTTCCAGTTCGTGAGTTATTTTATCATGGTACATGTACCTGGTTTTTATACCCTTAATACAAAACAAGTTCACGAGCCCACAAAACTTTTTGGTATGCATACTAGGTATGTGTACCATCCTAAGTTCACAAGTCAACAGACTTTTTTAGGTTTGCATAATCGGTATGTGTACCAAAAGTCGTTACTGAACTATAACTACGTCGGTACATGTACTACGGCTTCAGACCTATAAACGTTGTGCCAGTATGTAACATGGTACGTGCACAGTCTTGTATCCAGATTTACAGTAGTTATATATCTCTCTAATAATCAATTTGAAACATTCCCGAATAACATCAACGACACATATCAATGTTCCACGATATTTCTCAAATGATTAACTTGAATCACGATTAAGGTCATAAACAATAAATTGTTCTTAACCAAATTCATCAAGTTTTGAACAATGTTCATAAGCTTAGTCAACACATTTTGAGAATAATTAACAAGATAAACTTGACTCGAAATTTTTGTTGTGCTTGTAAAGTCCACTTTAGTCATGTGACATAGACTCGTATATAGAAAGTTGAAAACTTGAGTAATAGGTGGTTCAATCTTCACTTACCTTTTGTTGATGAAGTTCTTCAAAAGCTTCGGTTAATCTTCGTCTTCAAAGGGTAGAACGCAGTGATGCCTGGTACTCAACTATACACTTTTATCATAATCCGAGACTTGACTAAATGTAGACTAGAAATCAAGATATAGTTTTGATCAACTAAATTAGACAATAAGCTTGAGATAGCAACACGTGTGAGTTCGACTGAGCAATGCTCTAACACCGAGAAGATAAACGGAAACATTTGTATACTAAAATTTATTAGGGTAGTTTGTCATTTGATCTCTGGTTTTGGGGACTTTTTTTTTCTTTCTTTGTGAGAACTTGGACCCCAACTTTTTTATCCAATTTTCACGAATTAAAAAATGGTTCCCTACTCACTATTGATTACTCCCTCTGTCCAAGTTATAAAAGTCCACCTGATTTTTTCACATAACTAAATATAAGATTATAGGTCTTACCATCTTGCAACGTTTTTTTTCCTTCTATTTTACTTTTTGTAAGATTTTTTTTTAAAATAAAATTGTTGATAAAATGTATCATAAATGTGATAAGGGGAGAATTTGACACCTTAGACTTATCTAGTTGGACAAGAACAAATTAATTAGACTTGGGCATTTTGTAACTAACGCACGCGGAGTATCAAAGATGTTTCACTTTATTTTATTTTTTTCCTAAAGATGATCAATTTTCAGCTTTGTTTTTTTTGGAATCAAGATGGTCTATCAACATCTATATAATATTTAATATTTTCTTATTGGTAGAGCATGTTTCGTTAAAGTTCTACAGACATTGATATATCAAGTCAGGAAAAAATCGTAACTATTCAGTTCAAAAATACATCTAGAATTGTACAAATGTATTTTTTCAAAAATAGAGTTTATGTAGTAGAGTAATAGGTTAAACTTCGTTATTTTTGAGTGATTTTAAAGTTTGAGGATTCGAAGATTGGATGAAATATCTATGAATAATTCTTCATCGATAGTAGCAGACCATAATTTGGAGATTGATAACTGAAGATGAATGAGCTCTACATCATTTATCTATCTCGAAAAAATAATCATCATCGAATCAATACCCACAGCCACGACGATAAATGTACTTAAAATGTCTACATCCAAGGTGAAATTGAGTTTAGATTTAGTATGTGTGATTGTAATAACTGGTTTGATCAAAATGTAGAAGTGTAGAAGAAACCAAAATCAAAATTTGATCCCATAACTAAGTGTTCGTTTCAAAAGTCTTTCAGGATGGTTTTGAAACCCTTATTACGTAACACAATAACATTTTAATCAACATGGGAGTTCGATAGAATCTAAATAAACCTCATTTGCTTTGTTTGTTACATAACATAATGGTTTCGAAACCATAAGTTTGTTTCAAATCACTTTGCAGAAATAGTTACCTAAAGTTTATCCTAGGGAAGTACTAAGAGAAGAGCATATCTTTGGCCAACTAGTTTATTAGAATTCAAAGTTGTATATATCTTTATAAAGTGAACCTGGCTTGATTGGGGTATACCCATATTAATTGGGGTATACCCATTTTGTTACCATCCAATGTAGTGTGTTAAGGGGTATCTGAAAGATATGAAAAGGTATTTTTTGTCGACCTTGCCGACTATAAGGTAGCCGTCAAGGTAAAAAATCAATAAGATGTCGACTAGTGAAACATTTACAATAGTCTCCTATGTGTCAAAAATAATAAATTCGGTAACTTCTTCAATCATCGACCTTTCCGGTCAAAGCTAGTCGACATTTTCTTCATTCTTCGACCTTGCCGGCCAAGTTAGTCGGCATTGTCTTCATCCGTCGACCCTGCCGACTTTTCATAGTTTCAGAACTGAAAGTGTTGATTTCTTCTTTAATTTTGAGTATGATTTCATACATCAGCTTTGCAATCCCCTTTTTAGAAGTGTTTGGGTAGTATGTTTTCATTTCCGTTGCAAAACAAATTCTCAAAACAAAAAAAATTCATCAAAAATCTTCCCACATGAGTTCAGTCAAAAACAAAATTTCATAAGTTTTAATCTACTTAATTAATTCATCTAAACTCGATTAATTAACCTAATCAGAATTTTTAGTGTTAATTAAACAAGGGTATATTAGCCATTTAGAAAATACATGGTTAAGGGGTGGCATATTTTACTTCTAAATGACCTGGGTTTTGTCTCATTAGGTATACCCCAATCAAGCCAGGAAAATGAATATCAAGTAGCATAGATCAGTAAACTAGTATAAACAAATAATCAACAGTTTTTTTATTCTTCATCCATTTCCTAGTAGAATTGTTTGTAGGGAAACCATGTAGTGGTCTTTCATATCGCTCCCAATACTCACAGAGAAACTCACCAGTACTTTGTTGAATACCACAAATCTTCTTACAAATAGATGTAGCCTTATATTCTAGAAAGTATATGTGCTTCTCGGAAAAATATTTGATGGGGGCATTTTATGATGGGGCATGGGGGGACAAATCATGTTTTGACACGTGTCTTTGCTATAAATTTATTCCATCAAATTATGTTTCCAAATATATGAAAGATCTATATAATTGGTAAAAATAATGGTTATCTTAATTGGTGATATTTTATTCTTGATATTTTTGCTAACAAAATTTGTTAAAATAATTAATAAGAAAAATACATGTCAAGACATGATTTTACCCCCCATGCCCCAATCAAAAAATGCCCCCATCAAAAATTTACACGTGCTTCTCTGTATATAAAATTTTAATTTTATATCGTGATACTTCCTGGTGGGGGGTAATACAACAATTTTTTTGATTTATCTGATAATTAGAAGAGAATTTGTGGTTCTCTGCCTCAATTTTTTTTATGACATTCTAAAATTGTTGTCGATGTTGATTTGGTTCTTCTTTTCCAAGTGCCTTGAACTTAGGTAACAAGTTAATCAATCGCAATTTCATCTCCAATAGGTCAGCCAGAATAATGCACAACAGATGTTGACCCGTTTTAATATTGTCTCTTTTAATATTGCTAATTCCTGGGTAGTAATTCCAGTTTATGAATAATCAACTGGTTTGGAAGGCACCGGAGATTAAAAATAATAAATATTGAAAACAAAATCAAATTCGATATAAATATATATTCTTATGTTAACATTTCAAGTTATAAAAACCTAAAACAAATTAAAATACTAAAAAAAAAAGTAATAACTAAAAGCTACCGACTTCTCCACGACCAAGCATGTCAAGGTACAAAATAGATCATTCGTTCATAACAACTAATTTTACTTACAATACGCTAAGTTACTTGTTCATGGAGAGGAAGTTAAGTGATATATTCGTCATTTGCTCAACAAAATATATCACTTAACTTTCTCTCTATGAACAAGTAACATAGCATAGTGTAAGTAAAATTAGTTGTTATGAACGAATGATCTATTTTGTCCCTTGACATGTTTCAAATCCTACAATTTTTTGAATCTATCATGTCCATATCCATATTCTATTATTTTTAACCTATCTTTCTCTCCTAGCATATCTATTCATAAACTCAATTAAGCGAGCTACTTAATTTGTTAATGATTTTTGTATGAAAATATTACATTTTTATATATTGGTCTGTATTGCTGAAAGGATGAATTAAAAAAAAAATTGTTTCCTCATAGGTTACACCAAGTCTATAGGATCTTCAGTTATTTAATCACAAGCATGAGCCGAGGCTGGTTGTTAAGTTATTATGTAGGAGAAACGAGTCTACTGAAAAAACCTTTTAGACTATCAAAACATGTACTAGACAAAGTGATGAACAATGGCATAAGGTCTCGGTAAAAACTTGCGGTTACCAAAATACACCACCATCTTTTTCTTAGGAAACCCGTATGGACAAAATGAAATACAATTCCGAGAGTTCAACTTAATGAATCTCAATCAAGGAATAATATTTTGAGTTATATATCTTTCTCCCACAATCAGAAAGTTTACAGACACAAGTCTGTGAACCTGATTTGCGTGTGAGAGTACTTGGATGATTCCAAAGATCAATATCCAAGTATCAATCAAGTCGTATCTAAAAAACAAGGATGGATGTATCTACTTTGATTGATTTACGTACAAACTCTGATATTTCAATTATAAAGATAAATAATATAATGCGGAAAAAATAAATAACACAGACACCAGAAATTTTGTTAACAAGGAAACCCAAAATGCAGAAAAATCATGGGACCTAGTCCAGATTGAACACCAAACTATATTAAACTGCTACAGACACTAGCCTACTACCAATTAACTTCGGACTGGAATGTAGTTGAGACCGAATTAAACCCTCACAGAAATTCAATTACAGTCACCCTCCTTACGCATTTTGAATCCCATTAGGACTCTGCGTAATTGATTCCCTTAGTTGACGTCCTTTACATCTTAAGAGTTGATTCAACTCAATTGAATACTTTAAACTAATATTCCTCCCACATATAAGCATATATATGTGATTTCCTTTTTGATCGCATATCAAGGTGAGAGTGGAAGTCTATAGCAATAGACAAAGCCTAGCTAACCTCAAAATACGTACTTATGCTTCCCCAAGAGCATCCTAGATTATTATTCACCTCACAAGTATTAAACTTGTGAAATCAACAAAACCTTAGACGAAGAGAACTTTGTGATTTCTATCTATCTTCATTGATAGATCAATCTCAATAATCGATCAAGATTAGGATACTCGAGCTATCAAGATAAACAATAACTGGACCTAGCTTCACAAATCCCTATGAAGTCTTTATAGTCGCTAAACCCTTAAAGGTTTTTAGGAACATGACGACTCTAGTTTACAACTAGGACATACAAAAGTAGTGTCGGGATTCAAAAATTCAAGTTGTTGAGGTTCCCCTTTTATAGACTTTCAAAAGAATATGTGGCTTTAGGTTTAAGCTCAGATAGCTTTGGAACCAAGCAAACAATATCCACCATTAGATGAATCTTTGAAATGTGATTGACATATCAAGATATATACTCTAGTTAGGATGAAACGTAACCGAACCATGTACAAAGACATTGTTCATAAACGGTTAGCGGAAACTAGCCGATTGAACTATAATCTTAATCATTTTCATAAACACTTAAGATTTTAAGTTTGAATCACAATCATAGGTTATAATATGATAAATCATGTCTATATAGTATTCTTAGAGATTTATTCAAATGTTAATCATCTCACAGAAATAATTTTATGTGCATCTGAAAATATTCGACTGGGTTAGTACGTGTACTTCAACCTTTTTTGTGACTATATTTGTCATGGTACATGTAGGTATGTGTACCCTTTAGACAAATATGTTTCGGAACATACAAAACTTTTTCGGTTTACATACCGGGCATGGATACCACACCGGTTTCAGAACCAACTATTCTTTTTTAGTATGCATACTAGGTATGTGTACCATTCCATGTTCACAGACTTTTTGTGGTATGGATACCGAGTATGCGTACCACTAAGTGGATGTCGAACTATATCTACGCCGGTATGTGTACTGGGTACATGTACTACATATCCGTACCTATAAGAGTTTTCCCATTTTGTGAAACTGGTATGCATAATGTCATGTATCCATATTTTTCAGTAGTTCTATTTTTCTCTCTAGATCAATTCGAAACATTCCCAAATAACATGAATGACACATATCACTGTATCAGGCTCATCTTGAATTACGATTTTAGTTATGAACAATAAATTTTTCTTAACCGAAATTCATCAAGTATGAACAAATATTCATTAAGCTTAGTCATATATATTTCGAGAACTAATTACAAGATAAACTTGGCTCGAAATTCTTGATATGCTTATAATAGTCTAATTAGTTATGTGACAACGTCTCATAGATAGAAAAATGAATATAACTTGAGAAATAGGTGGTCCAATCTTTAGTTACCTTTTGTTGAAGAACTTCTCCAAAAAACTTCGGTTGATATTTGCCTTTAAATGGTAGAACGCAATGATGACTGCCGATGCCCGTTTCTCAACTATACTTATATCCTAACCCGAGACTTAATTAATTGTATACTAGAAATCAAGATATAGTTTTGACTACAAGCTTGAGATACCAACACTTGTGAGTTTGATCGAGCAATTTTTCTAACACTCGGATCACAACCCAATGCATCCATTTGAAACAGAAACAAAAAATATTATGGGTTCAATAGATTCCTAGAGTATTAAAAGTGACACTTTAAGTGAGCAACAAATTAATCACTCTGTTAAAAAATAGTTGTACAAAGGTTAATGCACAGTTATAAGATATCTGGATATCTAATTCAAAACCCATTGTAAATCAACAAAGTGTCCCTTTCATATCATATTATACATAAAGACAATGTGGGACTATTAATCCCAACACCCCCATTCATGGGGTAGGAAAATTTAATCCTTTAACATATGTGTTAGATAAATAATTGGTTGAACCCATAAGTTTTTCTATCTCAACCTTGTTGTCCATGTTAGTTGATCAAAACTATTTCTTGATTTCTAGCCTACTAAGTTAAGTCTTGGACTAAGTTAGAATTTCGTAGTTGAGTATCTGACATCACCCTCGAAGACTGAAGAACGAAGAAGACATTTGAAGAACTTATGTATCAGGTATGTGAAGACTGGACCATTCTATTTTATTCACTATCTTACCAATATTCTATCTGTTGAGACTATGACGTATGACTTTTAGTAGTTACAAAGAAAAAATTCGGGTCAAGCTTGTCTTGTTAAAAATCTCGATTTATGATTCTAGCAAATATGTTCAAAGGTCCTTAACATTTTTAGTTCGAATTTTTTTATTGTTTGCAAATTTATTTACTATGGATCAATTGAAAATAACTCATACAAGTGATTTCATCATTTGGGAATGTTTCACACATCATAAGAGAGAAATTCAGAACTTCTGATATTTCTGCTTAGGGTAGGTTGGCGAACCAGTTTGCAAACCATAGATATATGAGTTTCAGAAATTCAGGGAAGGTTGGCGATAAAGTTCGCAAACCGTGAGTTCAGATTGGGACATTCACGAATTATGGTGAACTGGATTTTCAAAGGTTGGTATATACGGCTAGAAGTTGGAGAACACGATTTAGGAATCGTGTCTAACTGAGTTCAAGAGTCTTGTAGGGTTGGCGAACCCAATTCACAGACCGTATTATCCTGACTCGTGACAAGCCTTACGGTTCACGAACCATTCTACCAACGATCCAAGTAGAATTTAACAGATGCTCAAAGAATCATTTTTTAAATATGTTTAGCATGACTATGACTCTCTTAAACACTTCTAAGACTTAATTGATCACTTAAAAACTTATGTGTGTGCATCATAATCAAATTCTTAGGAGTTAAAATGAATATCAAATTATTTATTGTTCACATGGCATATTTGTCAAACCGAATAGTAGTCATACACAATTGCATAACCACACCACTGTGTATATTATTATATTGTATTTTCAAGACTTAAAAGTGTTCACTTGATTCCCAAGTTATCTGAGCTTGAACTCCGAGAAATTCTAGTCTTGAAAAACTAGAAATAGAGATTCTCTTTCAACTAGGAAATTCAATCCTTGACATTTGTGTCCTAGTTGATCTAGAGTCGTTCTATTAGAAAAATAATTAGGTTTACGACTAAAATACTTCAATTTAGGGATTCTTGAAGCCAGGTCCCATGATTTTTACCTTGATAGTCCGTTTATCTTGATCTTGTTTTTTTGCAAAGTTCTCTTGGTCTCAGATTTTGTGATTCCTCAAGAATGAAATATGAAAATTGATTTTATGAAGATTGTTCTTGAAATATGGTAAAGATCCAGGTTTGTCATCTAAGTGAGTGTAAGTGTTCCAAATAGTGAGGTTTGCTATCTTTGTCTATTGCAAACATATTTCCAAGCCTTGATATTTGATCTAAAGCAAAATCAAATAGGCTTATCTGTTAGAGGAAGATTAGTATCAAAAGTCTTCACTATGGTTGAAGAAATTCTTAGGATGTAAAGGACGTCACCTAAGGAAATCAAGTGCGTAGAACCTTACGAGGTTCAATAGATATAAGGAGAACGGTTGTAACTGAATTGCTTGGAGGATTGATTCGGTCTCATCTACATTCCAGTCCTAAGTCTGATAGTAGGCTAGTGGATGTATTTGGTTAATACAGCTCGGTATTCAAATTTAGACGAGGTCCCGGAGTTTTTTTGATGTTGCGGTTTCCTAGTTAACAAAACTTCTAGTGTCTTGTGTTTTTCCTTTCTCGCATTATATTATTTAATAATTGAATTTACGCAAGTTTTATGTATTCAATCTTAGTACATACGTCCATCTAATTGTGTTAAATTACGAGATTTGTTCTTGTATAATACATATCTTGAAAGATAGATAACAAGTTTAATTACTTAGCAGAATTCCAATTGGATTATTTGGCTACGACTAGGTTGATCTTGGATATTTATTTTTGATATCGTCCAAGTACTCTTCTTAACAATCAGGTTCACGGACTCATTGTCTCATATATATTGATTGAGAAGAGGTAGAGATATACTTTGTATACATTGTCAAGGATCTTTAAGATGGTCTGCTTGCAATATAGGTTTCCGAATGAAATATTTGGTGGTGTAATTGGTACCCTCGCATCTTCAATACATATCGTATACATAAGGGAATTTAAACATTCACATACGGGCTTATCTCTAATACCATGTAAGATGCTTGGGCTTCAAACTTAAAAACAATTGACAATGAGAGGAGTGACCCTTTTATGTTAATATTGCGTATAGATGGTAGAGTTATAGGAAATATGGGACTACTGCTAACAACATCATTTATTTCCAATCTCAATCTCTAGGAAAGATGTTCATTTTCTCATATTGCCTGGATTTATGATTTATATACACTAAGATAAGATTGTTGATGGTACTTGACAGTTGCAGAAAGGATGAACACTTGCAGAGTTTATTCAATGTTGTTGGTGTAGGAAGTAATATTCATGTATCGAAGTACACTGGAAAATCAAGAATAATTCTCTTCTTTTCTTGTTCTCACCCTCTTTATTATGAGTTTTTATTTTATTTTTGTATTTTATTTTTATTTTTTTGCGACTGTGATTCTTTTTGAGTGATGCATGTACCCGTGCTTTGATTGGGAATGTATTAACTAATGCGTATTTTTCCAATGTTGATAAACTTCCAAAAGCTCTTGGAAAAAACAAAAATCCTGCTCGTATAGAAAGTAAGCATCGTATGCTCTAATCTACAACGCAACAAGAATAAGAAATCCTGGAAAAAAACACGATAGAGCGTAGTAAATTTTCTTACATTGTATTCTAGCATTACCATCTTCCACTTGGATATTTATGAAGCATATTTGTATGTGGTGTAACCTGGATAAAACATATTCGCGAATGAACATATTGAATTTGTATCGTCATGTACCATGGTGTATTTGCACCGCATAGGAATTTTGGATTGGATCCATCATAGTTCAAAACCATACTGAACTTTAAAGGGCTTTATGGGAAACACCAAAAATTGAGCAAAACTCCTATAGTTTCATAGAAAAAATAATATGGATGATACACATTTGGATGTACAAATAAAAACAACAATGTAAAATTAATATTTCTTACATCAATTTGTTTATTTTAAGGAATTTCTTTTGGCACATGCAAGTATTTTGAATTTGGTAACAAATATGTTGTTTTGCTTTAGTAGACATCATTTCAAGCTCTTAACAATAAGAGATATTTATCTTGCGTTGTATGTGATACCACATGTATCACACGTGTATATATACAACTAACATTTGTATGTACTCTTAAATTATTTGGTGTTATTTACTCTTAATTCTTAAATTATTTAGTGTTATTTACTTTGGAAACTTCTAATCCGAAAATAAAACCAATGCAACTCTTCTCATACTAGAGGAAAAGACGTTCTTATTGAGTTGTGTAAGCTTCAACGGTTCTTGCATATTAATTAGAAAAATATTATGTATAATAACTTTATGAACATGGATTGGGATACACATGTACCAATAAGATGATATTGTCCATGGTTAGGATACACCTTGTTCTAGTGGTTAGCAAAATTGTAATTGTCAAAGAAACTTAAAGAACAAATACAGAGATTTTGAAGCAGAGATCTTGCATGTAGTTTTTAGTTTCATGTTTGTATTACAGATAAACCCAACTCAACTCCCTTCCAAATCCAAGAACCATTGTGATTTTCTCTGTTGAGAGTGTATTATTTCTTGCATACATCAGCATTGATACCGGTTTCACTAGGTGGAAGACGTCACATTTCTAAAGGAGAGGAAGCCTCGCATATTGAGAAGAAACACAAGATTTGTAAAGGAGATAAAGTCACCATCTTATACTCTTCAACTGGTGCTGCTGTTTATGGAGAGTGTCTAAAGAACCGTGCAACAAATTATGTTGATTTATTAATATGTCACCGTTTCATAGGAATTTAGGAATACAGTTTTCCTTCCATCAAATAGTGTGCCAGAAAAAGCAGTTGTTAGGCCAAATGAAGGCTTTGAAATAGCCAAGAATTTTTGGAAATAGACGGATAATGTACTTTTAACTTCCACCCCATCGATCAAAAGCTTTTTTTATTTATTTTTATTTTTTATTTCATATGTTCCCTTAAAATTAAGTTCAAAATCAATATCATTCTTAACATAAACCAATACTAATCATTAAAATTAATACTAATCATAACACTAACATTAGTCAAATATAGGTTTACTATTATTATGAAAAATCGGTGGATATGAGGTTTTTACCTTTTATTATTCAATGAGCCTATTTGTCATATTCAGTAGAATATCAAAATTTATTGTATGCGCTAAAACATGTTTCTTTATAAAACAAAGAGTAAAGGAAAGCGTGTTTTATATGAATTACTAGGGTTTAACATGTGCCGTTGCGGCATGGGTATTATATAAATTTTCGTAAAATCATGTTAGATTATTTATAGAAGATAGTAAATTTCTAATCAAATCTTTCTAAATTTTAAAATGGATCCCAAATAACCAGGATTTTTGATGCCTGAATCAAACATTGTTTAACCGGAAACAATGACTTTAAAATAAATCAAAATTTCAGTATAACTTCCTTACTCTATCTTTCAATCTTTACATTGCAATCAGTTTTTATATTGGAGAACATAGCCCATTCAGCCTGATACTTTGTATAAAACAATGTACAATGATTTTAAGATAAATCAAAATATCAGTATATGCATATATTTTCCCCTTCTTAGTTATGTTGGTACTGAATTACCGAAACTAGATTCCTAACGTGGTGATCCTAATTCTTGCCTATTATAAACCTTTTTTTCTCTATTCCTAAAAGTGGATTTCTAAACTAACATACTCCTTTCGCATTTCAGATATTCCTTCTTTCATCCAGGTGCACAACATTTATAACATTTCTGATTATGAAGTTATTTGATAACATGAAATCTTATTTAAAAGAGAGAAGTTACCTCTTGTTTAGTTTGCTAACTCATGGTTCATGGACTAGAATTATGCTCTTCTTTGAACCCATTATCTGCGATAAAAAGTATGGTCATAACATTACTAAAAGAGTATCAAACCATTAAGATTAGCTACTTCAATTTAATGTAAGTGAAATATATATAAAAGGTCTTGGGTTTCTTACCAATCGTATAGAAACCTCCGGCGGATGAAATATATATTTGAAATGACTATGTTGGATGTATGTTGAAGATCAAGAAAGATTATAATGATATTAATGGTAAATATCTATATGTCATACATCATTTTTTCTTTGCTTTTCATTCTTGTTTTTTGTGTTTTCCTAGGTTGACATAATTCAAAAGTCATTTCAAAATTTTGGAAAGACCGACGCGACACATATTAATTTCCTTAATACAATCATAAGACTGGTTAATCCTGAAAAGATCGTTAAACCTATTAAGAATACCAAGACAATGGTTACAATTTGGATCCACACTAAATCCAATAGAGTTTTTCTAAACCCATACAAAACTAATAAAATTGGTACAATTGGAAGAGTTGATTTAGATATCCGCTGGAACACTGAATACTGAGAAATAGTACATACATATGCAAATAGAGGCTTCAATATCAAAATAAAAAAGGGCGCAGTGCTTAAAATTAATGATCAAGCAAGCGAATTGAAAAGTGAAAAAGAACTCATTGAAGTTTATGTACAATTCTATTTTTTTCTCGACCAAGCAATAAGAGAAAACACGAAAGAAGATATGCAACACAGTGGAACACTGAACTACTTGCAAGGTATTTCAAGCGTGGAACTACCAATCCAAAGAGGAAAACACATGTAGCAGGTATGCATACTTCCCATTCTCCTAGAGATAAGATTCGTCCAATCTTATCAAGAAGTAAAATGCTTGAACTCGATAATCTAATGAAAGAATAAAAAATATAAAAACGCTACATGGAAGGGTTGTATCTTTTTCTTTTCAATTATTTGTCGAGCACTCTGTTAGATCATAGCTCGGTTGAACCCACCAAGTGTTGGTATGTCAAGTTTGGTTGTCATATTTTAGTGAATCAAAACTCATCTAAGAGTCGCTTGATTATGTAACTAGAGACAACTTCGTATAGGTTAGACTAGAAAGTCTAGGATTATGAGATATACAAGTATTACTCGAAGACCTGAAGAATGTGAAGAAGTAACAAGCTACAATGATGACATCATCCTTCCTATTGAGTTTAGTAATATTTGACTTAAATTGTTTCATTTCTAACGTATCTTTCAAGTCGTGCTATATTGAAAACATAACTGTGAAGCTGTGAATGATTATACTCTAATAGTGAGACATGATCACATGATCATAGTGTTAAGGAATTAGAGTACGAAGTATAACGCTTATCTTTTGAACTTCGTATATATGACATTGACATAATCGTATGAATGTTATTGTGATTGTGTGTATTGGTAAAAGTGGAGATTTATCCTAGGAAGCAATGTTTACATTTGTTTGAAGGAAGTAAATTCATGAACTTGTTTTATGAATCGAAAGGAAAATCACCAGGCTTATTTTTACTGTTATTCATTGCATATCTTTGGATTACCAATATGTGTGAGTTAGTAGAACCGATCATAACTTGTTATGTATCTTGGTATAACTAATTAGAGTGCCTGACTTATGATTTGGTATGACTTTATTAGTGTAACTGATCCTAAGTAATCATCTGAGATGGTATGATCGATATTTGTTATTGGTGTGACCGATCCTAGTAATTGGTGTGACCAATCACAAAAAAATTGTGTAATCGATCATTGTAATTGGTGTGACCGGTCCTAGTAATTGGTTTAACCGATCCTGGTAATTGGTGTAACCGATCCTAGTGACTTGTGTGACCGATCACAAGCAATACTATGAGAATATGGTAACCGGTCCTGGTAATTGACGTAACTGATCCTGGTAATTGATGCAACTGGTCCTAGTAACTTGTATGTTCGATCACAAGTAATCCACATTAAGGTAGAACTGATCCTTGTGATTGGTAGAGACGATTGAGACCATGATTGTGATTCGATAATTGATCAATCACATAGTTGTGTTGGAATACATATGAACCAATTCTAAAATTGTTTGGAAGTTATCCAGCAGCAGCTTCCCGAGAGGTCACCCAACCTGTGACTACTCTCGGCCGAGCACGATTAACTGAGAAGTTTTTCCAACAACCCAGTCAAGTGAACCCATCAGGCCTCGGTATAATGTAGACGTTCCTTGCATCTTGTGAGACCAGCATCTGGCATAACGTCCCAGCATACTCTCCCATCCATCATAAGAGAACCGTCCCTAGTTTTATCCCAACTAACACCGATATTGTTTCCACTTACCCGCTGTGGTTATCCAGTAGTGTAGGATTTTTAACGGCACTACTGTGATTATCCAGTAGAAGCTTCCCGAGAGGTCACCCATCCCGTGACTACTCCCGGCCGAGCACGCTTAACTGAGAAGTTTTTCCCACATCTCAATCAAGTGAACCTATCATGCCTCGTTGTTAGGAAAGGACAAACCACATCTCAATCAAGTGAACCGAGGCCTTTTCAGAACAATTGGCTCCATAGTTGGAAGAAAACTCTGCAATTAAGTATTCTTGGGAAGGAGTAATCCAGGGATGGGTGACCTTCCGGGAAGTTTCTTCTGGATTACCACATCGATGCCCTTTTAAAACCCCACACTGCCAGATAACCGCAGTAGATAAGTGGGGACATTATCGGTGGAGGGATGGGTCATTACAAATACCATGAGTATATGTAACTGGTCCTGGTAATTGACTTAACCAATCCTGGTAACTTGTGTGTTCAATCACAACTTGTGTGTTCGATCACAAGCTAACCATATTGAGGTAGAACTGATCCTTGTGTTTGGTAGAACCGTGAACCCATGATAGTGATTTGATAATTGATCAATCACATAGTTGTCTTGGAATACAGATGAACCAATTATAAACTTGCTTGGAAGCGTGGTATAATCGATTCCAAGATTGTAAATATGAAAGAGGATTTACAAAGAAAAGATGTCAACATACTTTGAACATCAACAATAACTCTTATCTTTTATTGTTCAAAGATATTCCTTAATAACTCAAGGAGATCCCGGTCCGAAATAAATTAAAAATCTTTTAATTAAGGTTGTTAGTTTTATATGATTTAATTACTAGCAATTAAATGCATATCTCTAGAAAATAAAAATTGGTAATGTGAATTTACTAATTGGAGATTTTCTATTGGGAGATTTCGGAAAATATTGGACAAAGCATTTCCAGGAATTATGAAAACTGATTTGGGCATTTATTGCATATCTTGAGAATATTCGGTTTTGGAAATTCCTTGGTGTCCAAACATCCTTGGTCTATAAATACCCAAGTTTGCATTTCTATCAAACTATCCTAAGAGCCTGGAAAACTTCATCTTTTTTTTGTTTCTGGTGGAGCCGTCTATTCGAAGAGGAAAGTACCCTAATTAGGCAAAATCTTTTACGACTGCTCGTTTAAAGACTTTTGTGGGATCAAAAAGCTCTACGAGTACTGTTGATGGGAAACTAGATAATTACAGTTTATTTTAGTTTTCGATTAATTTGATTGACTAACGGTTGTTGAACTTTGATTGCACCTAGTTTGTTTATTCTTGAGAATCTTCTCTTCTGATATAAGATTCACTCAAACTAGATCGAAGTGTCGACGGGATCTTTAGAACTGTTTGTATATCTAAAGACGTCTTGTGATAATACATTGTTAACAGACTCCGTTATGTGTGTAATTGATCACAAGAGATTCAAGTGGTGTTGTGCAGGTGTTTATTGAAGATTAAAGAAGATTTGAAGACAAAGAAGATTTCTTATTTGGTTTCTATATCTTTGGGTGTGCACAAACCTTGATCGGCTAAGATCCAACTAGAATCGAATTTATTCGATTGATTAGTTATGTAAGATCAGCTTCACCTTATAGTTTCTTGTTGGAATATATATTGATTGGTTGCAAATCTAAACTCTGCTACTTCGGTAGTTATTGGATAGATTGATCTAACCAGGAAAATGAGTTTATTAGTTTAAACGGAAGATCCTTTGCATATGACTTGAGTTATCTTCATCTGAAAGAATCAAGAGAGTTGTTACCAAACAGATTTGTTGTTCCTTTACTGTTTGGAATACGATCCAAAGGAATTGTTCCAGTGCGTGCACTTATTGAATATCGGTGAACTAGGTTTAGTTGCTTGATCTCAACTATACGAAGTTGGTTTAGATTTTGTATAGCGTCTTAATTATGAGAGTATTCAATTCTGGACTAGGTCCCGGGTTTTTTCTGCATTTGCGGTTTCCTCGTTAACAAAATCTTGATGTGTCCTTTACTTTTCTATTTCTGCAATTATAATTATTTATTATAATTAAAAGTAAAATACACAAACGCTAACTCTGTATTACTTGATAGTGATCCTATAGAGTTTGGTTAAGTCCGAACCTATTATCAATTAATCATACTTTGATTGTTATATTGTCTCGATCTCGTATCCATAGACGATCACACAAAGTGTGAATACCGATTTGTCGTATTGTCTCGACTTTGTCCATGGACAATCACTTTCGGTAAGAGGACTTATAGGTGGATAATTTAAAGATTGTGGTGTATTTGGGTACCCTCATCTTTTCAATTGGTATCAGAGAAGGAAACACGAAAAGATCTAACAATCTGTGTTTGATGCGATCCAACCTATAAGACATGAGTCAAAGTAGAGTTAAGCGAGAGCGAAAACTAAATAAGGACTTAGTTAACGTATCAGAAGACTTTAGAAGTTTTGATTTTAAAAAATGCTTAGAAGGTCCTCATCGAGTTCTACGGGATCAGTTGAAAATACTTATGAATATTCTCAAGATGATATTAAGTTAAGTCTTGTACCGATAATCAAGGACCTCGATTCTGAAAAACCTTATGTAGGAGATGAAAAGTTTGTTGATCATGTGAGTATAAAAACGTCCAAGCTACAAGAGTTAGAAGAAAGTTTGTATCTTGTGCAACTGAACTCACTCTTGGACTAAAAAGATAAGGAAAACTTCTAGAAGAATTAAGTTGTTTGAAATATGAAAATGAACAACTTGATCTTGATCTTTCCTCCTTGACAGCGGAATTATATTCTCTCAAGAATACATCTTCCTTAGAGATTTAATCATTGGAAGAGAAACTTACTGAATCTGAAGCAAGGATTAACTCTCAACAAAAGAGTTTTGAAGAGAAACAATGTACATATCTCTCACGAGAAAAATGCATTGAGGCTGAGCTAGCTGTTGCTCTTGATAAAATCAAGATGTTGGAAGAAGAAAATTTGAACCTGAGAAAGTTAAATGATAGCTCAAACAACTTAACCTAAATGTTAGAAGCAAGTATAAATCATCGTGATACACGAGGATTGGGATATAAGGGAATAGATGCTTAAAATATTAGCAAAGAGTTAAAATTTGTCAAAGCTATAAATTCTTCTCAACCAGAGGCTTCCACTGATGTCAAAGATGCTCCTATTTCTTGTAACAAAGAAAAGCCTGTCAAGCCTAAGAATTGTGTTCAACCAGCTAATGTCAAGAAAGCAACAATGTTGAACAAAGATAAGGAGAAGAAAAAAACTCATCGAGCTCCAATGTAAGAGGTTCCACAAAAAGGTAACATTAAAACTCAGACTTTATATGTTACTAAGCACTGTTGTTATTTTGGTAATAAAGGGCATGTGGAATGGGGATGCAAGATTCATAATATAGAAGATTATACTTTATTTTTTTTCAAACTAATTGGCTAAGATTGCTCCCCAAAGGAACTCGGGTCGATATTGTCCAAAGTTTAGGAAAAATAATTATTATAATGATAGTTCAAATTTTGCTTATCGCTCGACAAGGCCATCTCATAAAAGACCCTAATATGGAAAGAGAGATGACTTTGTAAATGCGAAGACATGATATGATGTTCCAAATTATAGAAAAGTTATTTTGCAAAGTATTCAAAAGGAAAATCGTCCTAATGGTATGAAGGAGAAAGCTTCTCCTGTGAAATCCAACTCTAAATGGGTCCCGAAGTCCTCCATAGCCAAGAAGGGACCAAAATTTAGTCACAAGAATGACTTTTAGTTGTTAATTGTTGGTGACAATAATTACAAGAGTTTTCTTGAAAGACTAAAGAAAGACATCATGTCTGAAATCTCTTCATCATAAGTCAAAGAAGAAAAACAAGAGATGGAAAAAGAGAAAACAAACCAAGCAATGGGTCAAGAATGATGATTTTGTCTTAGTCACTCGTGATGAACAAGACAAGGATCAACTCAACGCAACCTATTTGTGTTAGAATTTGCATGCTCACCTTGGTGCTCAATATTTTTAAAGATGAGGAAGCACATGATCTCTCGGTTATTATATGACTAATTAACATCTTTAGGGAGATTTCTTTTCTTCTATACTCATATCTTGTTGTTGATGGTGGATTTTAATTCAGGGATAAAATTGTAAAACCAATTTTTGCGCCAACATCCTGTAAAGGGTAAAGCCATTTGACAAACGATGAGCCCAGAAATCCTCTCGTTTTATTTATTTGAAGCAATTCAATAATATACAAAATTCACCTAGAATGGAGCATGTAGCAACAATCCCAAATATTATGTGAATTAAATACATAAAATTCATCCAGGATGGAGCATGTACTAACAATCCCAAATACCCTGTGAATTTTTAGCATTATTTATAATGCATGATTTGCCTAGTATTTCCTATGTTGTTCCCGCAGAACTCTCATTATTGGTGCGGCATGACGACTGAGCGTTGCTCTTAGCATAGCAACACGAATCTCCAAGTGTCAATGGTGAGGCATGCACGAAATACCCGTACAAGCTATACCATTCTCTTGCAAAGAGAATCTCGTATCGGCATGATTATACTAGCCCGATCGAGCATATTTAATTCCCTAATGGAAATCCGGATTGTCCGTGTCAGTCTCAGAAATGATCACGGCCACGCAAGTTATACGCATGATTTAACCATCATAGACGAACCCTAGCAGGAGCAGGAGATCACCGTAATGACCACCAGCGGGCCCGTTTTTTCCCTAGCTGGTAGAACGTTACGCTTCACTTCCCAGTGTGCCAAAACACCAGCCCTAAAGTAGGATGGTTGCGCTTCTTTTGGAAGAGGCTCGAACGAGATAGACTGCTTAAAACAGTCTCAAAAACATCGCGATCGTCCAACTTCACCAGCTTAGTTGGACGGCTTGGATCGTCCCGCGATTGATCAATGAAGCGCCAATGCACACATTTGCGGGCCCACTTTCCCCATACCTGATCAGTTTTCCCACGGCAAGCCATAGAGAAATAAAAAAATTTGCTAGAAACATGGCTGGCGTGGTGCTTCAAGGGTCGCGGAATTCCAAAAGCGTCTTAAATTGATCACGACCATCCAACTTCGCCAGCATGTTGGATGTCTTAGATCACACCTAAGACCGTCAGGAAGGTGTACACATGTTCACCGTTAGCCCAACGTGAACCCCCCACAATCGGCCTCCTCAAAGGAGAAGCGCATCTTGCCAATTAATTTTTCCCAAGTTGCGTGTACGTGAACGTTTCAAAACCCTAAATTAAGGTTTGCGTCATGGCATATGTGTCACAATTCGATCACGACCATCCATCTTCGCCATCTTGGATAGAGGGTGTAGATATAGACTAAGGGGTCCAGAGAGCATCAATGTGATCACCATGGGCCCACCTATGCGTATGACCGACCGTCCTAGGTTAACCATGGCCTGGCACCTCAGAACGCACGCCCAAAGGAGGCATGTCGTGCGGCCTCTAAAACCTTTGCGGCAACTGATGTCTGCCGCAAAATGATCACAACCACTCATCTTTGCCAGAAAAATTGAGTGGCCTAGATTACAACTCCACAAGACAGAATGGTATGGACATGTACATCGGCAAGCTGTCTACACGCATGCCTGGTCGGTCCCACCAAAAACATCGTCCATGCTTGATTTCGGTCAAGAAGAAGAGTTATGCTTGCGCACCTATTTAAAGCCCTAAAAATCATCAACGGTCACAAATATGTGACGCAGATCATCTCGTCCGTCCAACTTTTCCATCTTGGCCAGGCAGCCTAGGCTAAGAGTTAAAAGGCCAATGATATACCTTGGTGATCACCGCCCGTCACTCTACCACATGGAGTGATCGGCCAAGGGATGGCCCTCCCATGTGGCCTCCAAACAATCACTCGAAGATGGTTGGGCATGCATCTATTTTAAGATGCTTAATCCAAGACTTACTTCGTTAAGCTCTAAAACAACGATGATTCATATATATTAATTATATTATATGCATTACATGCATAAAGTATACACGATATTTCATGAATATCGATTTCCTGAATAACTTAGTTATTCAACCTAATAGAATCACGTGTTATTTCATGCGGGTCCCATGACTCGACCCACTCATTCGAGACATCAAACATGTCACAAACTGGGGGATACTTACTGGGGTATTGGTCTGGCGGTTTACAGCGTGCGGCGTGCAATGCGCCCATATATAAGAACATGTCAGGAGGCATGGACGGTTAAGATGATGATGGAAGTGGGCTAAGACGTTATCGTGCAATCACCCATACGACCTCACTACTCCATCACTCAACTTCCTCCACTTCCTACGAGATGAGGTTTTGCGCTCAATGACTTGTATAAATAGGCCCTTTGCCTATTTTCAAACAACACGATAACGCAATATAAGTACAGAAAACCAAATGTTGTCATTCGTATCCAGAAAACACCAGAGATAATTTATTACATTATTGCAAGCCAGTTCGATATTCTGATACAAGTCATAAACAACCAACACCTTCACAATCTCAACACCTTCTTCGTTTCCCTCCCTAAGATTAACCCCATCTCCTTCACTTTGTGACCGAAGCAAGTCTGAAACGACTATTTCTTGGTCTAGGACAGAATTGTATAGATTTATCTCTCAAATAAGAAAGCACTCCCGTACAGTGCATTTGTTTAGGGTTTAGATTTGTTTCTCATCCACACACCCAAATTTACCTAAAACCGTAGAAACAATTTTCACTCATAAATAATTGGCGACCACAGTGGGAGATTAATCTCTCGGTTGAAATATCAATTTTCGAATTCCCAATTTCATTTCTTCAATACCCGATTCCATTTCTTCAATTTCGAAGGGGTAGATCTTAAATCCGTTTCAATCATTGGGTCCAACTTTTATTATATGATGTATCCTCACCAGCCAAATTATCCAGAGGTCATGAATAATACAAACCTTATGGAAAGTGTTTCCAGGATGCTAGAGGATGTCCTAGAAAACCAAGATGGTATCGCCAGAAGGCAGAGTAAGATATTACATCTTTTAAACGATATAGCAGTCTGATTACAAGAAGACCCGGCAAGCGTTTACCTGGAGAGTGTCACAAACAATGACGCAAAGAATGTTGAATCTTTATCTGGGAGTCGTGCCTTTACCAGCGAAGATGCAGAAGGAATGCATGACCATATCAGGGGACCAAGGAGAGACGAGCAACATGATTCGGCTAACGAAGGAGGTCAAAAGCAATTCCACAGAGGAAAGGACTCGTCATGAATGCCGCAACCTTTATTGGATAAAGGAAAAGAGCCATCTTATGAAATCTTGCTGGAAGATTTGTATCTTAAAACCCTTGCTGAAGTACAGAAAGCGGTTCAATCTGCCGCGACTTTCCAGCCAAACGAAGAACTGCCTGAAGAAGGAGAAATAAGCTAAGAGTCACATGAATACAGAGGTTGGGGTTACACGACTTAGCCACCTAATGGTAATACCATCTCCGATACGAGGCCCTCGAGAACATCAGTATCCCAACAAAGACAACCATCCAAGCGGGCCGCATATAATGTTCACTCGCAGTGGAGTAGCATGAATCTCCCGAAGTGTTAGTATTAATACCTACATGAAAACACCCATGAGTAGGCTACACCACTCTCAATAAAGAAACCAACGTGTTCACACACCTTTTAATTAAAAGTCAGGGCGATCGAACACGTTTAATTCCTTAATTAAAATCTAGACTGTCCATATCAGTCTTCAAAAATGATCACGGCCACACGATTTGTCCACGCGATTCATCAATCCTAGATTACTCCTGGAGAAACTAGTCAGTCACCGTATTGACCACCGGCGGGCCCATTAGTGCCCTAGTCGATCGAGTCCTATTTAGTTCATCCACAAGTACTTCAAACGTTAACCCAAACATGGGTGTTCGCGCTACTTGAAAATAAGATCAAACGAGCTAAGACCGGAAAATACGGTCTCAAAAATATCATAACCGTCCAACTTAGCCAGCCTAGTTGGATGGCTAAGATCTTCCTTGGAATGATCAAAGAGGCGCCAACATGCCCATTGGTGTCCCAATATCTCCCTTGGTCGATCGACCTGCCCGCAGTAAGTCTATAGGGCGTTAAAAATTTTGCCCAAACTAGGAAGAACACGTTATTTCAAAAATCTTAATTTTGTTTTGAGGCAGTATGCTACTATCGCAAATTGATCACAACCATCCATCTTTGCCAACCGAATCGAGTGGTTTAGATATAATTTTAGATGGCGCAAGAGATGTTTGCATGTTCACGACTAGCCCGACTTCACACATAGACGATCGGCCTATTCAAATCCATGCCCAACGCTTTGATTTGATTAACCAAACTAGGGATGGTCGCACGATACCCAAACCTTAAATCAACGACCCACAAAGCCATCTCGTCCGTCCAACTTCGCTAGATTGGTCGGACGACTTAGATCGAATACTAGATGATCAATAAGATTACACTATGATCACCAACCAACCACCCCCCCCCCTCCTGCAAGGAGTGATCAGCTGAGATGCAGCTCTCCCGTGCGATCCCAAATGATCGCTCAAAAATAGTCCTTCGTGTTGCTTCAACATCAATTAATCATTAACTACGGAAAATCATCTCGTCCATCCAACTTCGCTAGCCTAGTTGGACGGTGTAGATTTGTTTTCAGAAAACCAACAAGGTGGCATTGTGACCACCGGCCATTATTACTCCACAGGGTGTGATCTACCAAGTGATAGCTTGCTCATAGGGTACTTAAACGATCACCCAAAGGTGGACGGTTGTGCTACCTTTTAAGACGCTCAATTCGTGACTTGATTCAATCGAGCTCTAAAACAACGATGCTTCTAGCACATCGATTATTTTTCATCTGCTTGTTTAAAATCGATGCTTTGTAAACATCTAGTATAAGCGATGCTATGCAAATATTGATTTCTCAAATAAATTTATTATTTAACCTAAAAGCACTATGTGCTTCTTTTAGCGGCGAGTCTCACGACTTGACCCATTTAATCGCGACATCAAACATGTCACAAACTGGGGGATACTCACTGGGGTATTGGTCTGGCGGTTTACAACGTGCGGCGTGCCATGCGCCCATTACGGGAAAGTTTCAGGAAGGACGGATGGTCAACAATAATGAGAGTAGTGGGTGAAGGTGTGACTAGTCTCCCCTCACAATGGAAACACGATGATCACCACCTTCCACACGACTCCAATTCTCCACTACTTAACTTCCTCCACTTCCTATGAGATCAGGGTGCGCTCAATGACTTATATAAATAGGTTTTCAACCTATTTCAAAAACATAGGTGATCACACAAGTATCCACTAAACACCAAGAAATGATAGCTTACGTTCTTCGAGCCAGTTCCACATTATGATACAAGTCATAAAACAACCACACCTTCGTAATTCAACATTCTGATCTCAAACACCTTCTTCGCTTCACTCCCTAAGATCAACCCTTCTCCTTCACTTTGTGACCGAAATGAATTTGGAACGACCATTTCTTGGTTTAGGCCAAAGTCTTACAGATTTATCTCTCGAATATAAAAGTACTCCCGTGTAGTGCATTTGTTTAGGGTTTGAATTCGTTTCTCATCAACACACCCAAATTTACCAAAAACAGCAGAATCAGTTTTTACCCCAAAACATTGTGTTATAAAAACATATAACTAATATAGTGCCGGCCCTGGGAATTTTTTTCCCTACAGTAGAAGAATGTTGCCCCCTTATCTTAATAGAACTATATAGTCTTCAATGTATCTTTTAATTTTAATTTTGTAATGAGAATCCAACATACTAAATAACATTCGATCATCGATGATCCATTGTCTATGAACGTCGTGATCAAAAATGAAAAAACATGTATATTGTCCAAATATTATTCACCTAATTAAATGCCAAAATGCATACGAATGGTTTGTGCCCCATATTTGTTTTCTAGTCTTGAAATACATGTAACATGTCGTTTCTCTCTGGAGCGGGAATTCCATGTATATATTTTTGAGCTATAGATTCTTATCATAACAAGAAAGGGTGTTCTATATCAACATGTAGGCAGTGGAAATTAATTTTGAGTCACTTAAATTGTACCAAAATCTCCGAAAAATAGAATGTAGCATCAAACAAAATCCTTGAAAAATAAAACTCTAACTGAATCCATATTGCATTCTGGAAATTTAAACAAATAACATATACACAGCAGTACCTTATGTTAACCTAAAACCCTAAAAAGATAGAGAGATCAAAGAGCTTAGCAATTGAAAAAGCGGGGGTCTGACAACCACACCCAATATTTCGATTAACAATCTATATGGACAAACTCCGAGTTACTTTACTAGAGAATCAACTAGACGGTCAGACTCAATCTAGATAAAAATATCTCAAGGAGTTATTATCTCAATCTCTCAATTTGATCTATACTCAAGCAAATAGAATCTGCGAGTCTTTATCAAAGAGAGATAACTTGGATGGTACCAAAGACCAATATCCAAGTGTCAATCAATTTAAATCGACAACCAAAAGGTCGGATATTCTAATTGATTGAACAATGCACAACCTGTATTATTTCAATTATATAACAAAATATAATGCAAAAAAGAAATAACACAGACACCAGAATTTTGTTAACGAGGAAACCGCAAATGCATAAAAACCCAGGGACCTAGTCCAGATTAAACATACACTATATTAAGACGCTATAGATACTAGCCTACTCCAAGCTAACTTCAGTCTAGACTGTAGTTTAACCCCAACCAATATCACACTGATCCAAGTTACAACTATGCTCATACGTCTCAGATCCAAGAAGGATGCTACATCATGATTCCCTTAGTTAATCTCAACCGAAACCAAGAGTTGCTATGACCCAAAGTCGAAGCTTTTAATAAACAAATCTGTATCACATATAAAAGTCTAGAGTAATAGATAAATCCGTCTCCCACGAATATACCTATGAGTTTTGTTCCGTCTTTTGATAAATCAAGGTGAACAAGAACCAATTGATAAAACCAGACTTATATTCCCGAAGAATAGATCATCTTTATCAATCACCTCATAATAAACTTAATCGACGCATCAAAAAGAATATTGAGGAATCACAAATGATGAGACGAAGTATTTGTAACTACTTTTATATCTTACCTATCGGAGATAGAAATCTCAAGCCAATTATTCCAATTGTACTTGTACGATAGAAGAAGCAAGATTAGATCACAAAACTACAAGAAAAGTGGTATCGGTCTGGCTTCACTAACCCAATGAAATCTTTAAGTCGTTAACCTGGTTTTAGAAGAAGAAAACCAAAATTTAAAGGAGAAACGACTCTAGCTTAGAGCAACTAGTATCACACAGAATGTGTGGGGATTAGGTTCCAAGTTGCCAGAGTTCTCCCTTATATAGTTTTCAAATCAGGGTTTGCAATCAATGTTAGCTTAGTAACAAAGCATTCAATATTCACCGTTAGATGAAAACCTGATTAGATTCAAGCTAATATTTATCAACCGTTAGATCGAAAACATAGATTGTTATACACACATGTACTTGACATTTTTTAGGTTTGTGTAACCATACCCAAACTTGTACATTAGTTGGTTCAACAATAGTTAACCAAATGGTTAGCCATATGATAACTTTCATATCAACCATATTCTTATTCACCATAACTAGTCCAAATGACTCAAATGAACTAGTTAAAGAATTGTTCAATTGCAAGGAAATCTCATGTACTACACAAGACACAATTGAAGCAAAAACAATGTGATTCACTTGAATCGATTCATGAACTATAAATCCACGGTTTGCAATAGCATTCCTTAGTTAATTAAGATAAGTTCACAAATATCGTTTTTAGACATAACCTACACAAGTTCGCGGACTGGGTTCACGAGCTTAAGTTCTCGGACGTAGTTCACAAACTCCAGCAGAAATTCTCGGGTTCGAGAACTTCGTCAGTTCATGGAATGGGTTCGCGGACTGAGTTTGTATGCTGAGTTCGTGGACTGAGCTCACGCACTACTCCGGTTTCACTTGATCAACAAAGTTCGCAAACTTTGGTTCAAGAAATAAAGACATACATATATGTGTTACCACAACAATGGTTATATTGTCTAAACTCTCATTTCAATCATTGAAATATTCTCAGAGGGAGTTATATAGTTGTTATTCACAAACAATTTTTCGTTAGATCAATTTCCAAAATGATTGCAACATAATATATTTCGAGAAATAGATAAGTGAGATATACTCAACTCGAAATATCCACATGTGTATAATCTAAGTCTATATAGAAAAACGACTTTTGTCTCAAGATAGGAGATAAAGTAGATATACTTTTGAGTGATAGATAAGTTCAAGTCTCCACATAACTTTTAGTCGATGAAGATCCACTGGTTCCTTGAGTATCCCTTCGCCTTGTATGATGATCTCCATGGAGTTCTTGAGCTCAACTACACTTTCTATCCTAGTACGATACCTTATCTATAGTAGACTAGAAATCAAAGACTTTATAGGTTTGATCACTAATATTGACAAACATGCTTGAGATAGCAACGCATGTGAGTTCGACCGAGCAATGCTCTAACAATCTCCCCCTTTTTCAATTTTAGTGGAAATACTATTAATACATATGGAATACAAAAATATATAAATAAACTTTGTATCTCATATTCCACATGTCATCTAATCTTAAACAATACTCGAAATCTTCGTTACTTCTAAGTAATCCAATAATCCCAAAGGTTGTAAGTTTAGCATCATCGTTGTTGAAAATCCATAGTTATAACAACGAGAAAACAAGATTTCTCAATCATTGTTATACAGTGTCATAGTATCATTACACAGCGTCAATGTCCAATTGTATCACAACTTTAATAACAATACTATGGTGATACTTCACTCCCCCTTAGTCAATACTCCATCTCACATGGAAACCACTCCTTCTTACATAATGATCCGACAACCATATGTATTTGTAGTGTGAACTACATATTAATTCTCACCCTTTTTGTCAATAAAACTGGCAAAGGTACAAGAACGGGATCCTAATGAAATTTCCGTAAGAGATATTTCATGACCAAAGGTAAATGTATATCATCTTGTTTAGATGCAATCATAAAGCCGAAGCTAAATGCATTCATCAATGAGTTCTTAAAGATACAAGATAACCTCTATAATATTCCACATCCGCACTCCCTACAAAGATTTGGCAATTAAGCACAAGTTCAAAAGAACTCTCCCCCATAAAATGTCATTCCCGAAAGAACAACAAGAGCGACCTTAATTTTAAAAGAAAATAAGGATTTCTTTGGACAAAACACACTACAAAAAATCTAACTATGTGAAACAAATATTAACATGGCGTAAACTTGCTGGAGTTCCAACTCAATTGCCCAAAATATCGAGATAAGCACAGGGGCATGAGTTATGGAAATAGCTAATGAACTGAAACAACACCAATAGACTTCCGTAGGTGCTGAAAAGTGGCAGTGTCTAATGGTTTGGTGAGAATGTCATCCAATTGTTGTTCGGAAGGCACAAATTCCATATTTATGATACCATTCTCATAAAGATCTCGAATAAAATGGTACCTTATGTCAATGTGCTTCTTTCTTGAGTGCTCAACAGGATTCTCAGTGATTCGAATCGCACTAGAATTATCACAAAAGATCTTCATTATTCTAGTATCAACTCCATAGTCATCCAACATTTTTTTCATCCATAGAAGTTGAGTACAACATGACCCAGCAGAAATATACTCTGCTTCGCATGTAGACATGGATTGTGAATTTTGTTTTTTGTTACGCCAAGCAACAAGATTCAGTCCTACATAGTAGAAACCCCTAATGTACATTTTTTTATCTTATACACATCCTGCCCAATCAGCATCAGAATAAGCAGAAAGGTCAGTGTTAGTATCAAAAGTGTAGGATAGACCATACCCGACAGTGTGATTGACATATCGTATGATCCTTTTTACAGCTGCAAGATGAGATTCCTTTGGATCAGCCTAAAATCTGGCACAACAACCAACACTAAAAGAAATATCAGGTCTAGTAGTTGTTAGATATAAAAGGCTTCCAATAATAGATCGATACAACTTTTGATCTACTTTTACTCTTTTCTCATCTCTATGCAGTTTACCAATAGTAGGCATACGTGTCAACTTTGGAGAAGACTTATCCAAGCCGGATCTTGTCACAAGATCCCTTGCATGCTTTTCTTTGGATAAGTAAATTCCATCCTTATGTTGCTGAATTTGTAATCCTAGAAAGAATTTTTCACCAACATTGCTCATTTAAATTCTCTAGCAAGTGAAACTTGAAAATCCTTTGCTAGCTTCTCAGAAGTTGATCCATAGATGATATCATCTACATAGACTTGATCAATGACAATATTTTTCCCACTCTATTTGGTAAACAAGGTTTTATCAGCTCCACCTCTTGAAAAACCTTTCCTAATGAGAGAAGTGGTAAGTTTTTCAAACCAGACTCTCGATGCTTGTTTTAACCCATATAATTCCTTTTTGAGTTTGAGAACATGATCTGGGAAATCATCGTTTTCAAACCCTTTACGTTGAGCAACATAAACTTTTTCTTTTAAGATTCCGTTTAGGAACGCGGATTTAACATCCATTTGGAAAAGCTTAACCTTGAGTAAACAAGCATGAGCTAATAAGAGTCTAATGAATTCAAGGCGTGCCACAGATGCAAAGGTTTTGTCAAAATCTATACCTTAAATTTGTGAATATTCTTGAGCGACAAGTCTGGATTTATTTCTGACAATTGTGCCAAATTCATCAGACTTGTTCTTAAATATCTATTTGGTACCAACAATATTAACATTGGAGGGACAAGGTATGATTTCCCATACGTCTTGTATTTGAAATTGATTTAAATCTTCATGCATTGCATTCACCCATGCGGGATCACTAAGAGCTTCATCAATATTTCTTGGTTCTACAAGAGACAGATAACAACCAAAATTACAAATATTTTGAAGTTGTCCTCTTGTTTTAGCTATAGAATCTCTTCCTCCAATAATATTGTTTGGATCATGATTCCTTTGAACACAGAGGTGTTGTAGAGGGACACGTTATTGTTCTTCAGGATCGGCTTGATCAGAGTTCTTCTCCTCGTCACTAGAAATATCAGGATCAGTAACAGTTTGGATAACTTCAACTGATTCAGGTATTTCTTTGACTTTCTCAATTGTCTTTGATGGAGGCAATTCAGCAGGAGAATTTTCATTATAAAAATTACTAATATCATCGATGATAATATTAGAAGATTCCATCATGACTTGGGTTCTGAGATTGAATACTCGGAAACCACGACTATCAGAAGCATATCCAAGGAAGATACCTTCATCACTTTTGGTTTCAAATTTCCCTTTATGTTCCCGATCTTTCAGAATGTAGCACTTACTACCAAACACTCTAAGATAGTGCAAGTTGGGTTTTCTACCGCACCACAACTCATAAGGAGTGTTGAGGGTTTTTGACCTTAAATAGAAGCGGTTGATCAAATAACATGCTGTGAAAACAACTTCTCCCCAAAACCTTAAAGGTAGGTTTTTTTTATGGAGCATTACCCTGGCCATTCCCTGAATATTCTTGTTCTTTCTCTTGGCGACTCCATTAGCTTGAGGAGTAATAGATGGAGAATATTATTGAATAATTCCCAATTCATCACAAAATTCAAACACCTTAGTGTCCTTGAATTCAGTTCCACGATCGCTCCTAATTTTCTTTAGTTTGCGACCTTGTTCGTTCTTGATTCTACTAACAATAATCTTGAATTCTCCAAGGGTTTCATTCTTATGAGATAGAAATGCAACCCAAGTGAATCTAGTGTAGTCATCTACCATAACCAAAGAATACTTCTTACCAGCAATAGTCGGTTGTTGAATTGGTCCGAAGAGATCCATATGAATTAAATCAAGTGGAGCTTTAGTGAGAATATCTCGAGATGATTTATGGTGAACTTTTGTTTGTTTACCCTTTTGACATGCACCACATACACCTTCAATCTTTGCATTGATTTTGGGAACACCTCTAACAAGTTCTTTGTTAATGATCTTAGTTAGAAGGCGATAATTGATGTAACCAAAACGTTCATGCCAAAGATGTGTAGATTCCACCTTAGTCAAATTGCAACAATTGCTGAATTGAGTATCAAGAAGATAACAGTTATTTTTACCACGAGTTCCTTGAAAAATTACTTTCCCAGTTTTGTCTACAATGTCACATCCATTTGCATTGAATATAACTCGATGGCCTTTGTCAAAAATTTGACTAACAGAAATAAGATTTGCAGTCATACCTTTTACATAGACTACATCATGAATTTCTGGTATGCCAGGTAATTTGATCGTTCCCTTCTTACCTATGTAGCAACATCTTCCATCTCCGAATGTTATTGGTCCACCTTCATAGTCATCTGAAGAAATAAACCAAGTAAGATCACCTGTCATATGTCTGCTACATCCACTATCAAGAAACCATTGAAAGGGTGATGTTGATTTTAAAGCAAATGCTCACATACTATTAGTACTATTCTGTTTGGAATTTCCTAATAGTTTTGTATGTCTTTTTAGAGACGCAAGGAGTTTTTTAGTTTTCTTATAAAGATCACTTGCAACTTTTAATCTCTTTTGAAAAGACACACAATAATGTTGAAAGTGATTAGAGGAATCACAAAAAAAACATGGGCCAACACCTTTTAGTTTGGTAGAACAGTTCTGGGTCGTATCAGTTTTCTCAACCTTTAAATGTTATTTATCAGTTGATGTATGACGGTTCTTTAGAGAGGAACTACTGGAGTTACTCATATTCATTAAGGAATTTAAAATGGGTTTCAAATACTTTAGTATTGCAATTTCTGCAACAAGATCAGAGTTGATCTGGATTTGTTCATCCAACCTTTTCTGGAGAATAACTAGTTTATTAGAACTTTTTCTACGATTGGTTTTTAATCCTGGTAAAGCATTATAAGGGACTTTATCGTCCATAGAATCAGATCGCTACAAACACAGACTTGTAAGGTCTTGAACGTGTTTGCCTGCTCTGATACCAATTGAAAAAGCGGGGGTCTAACAACCACACCCAATATTTCGATTAGCAATCTGTATGGACAAACTCCGAGTTACTTTACTAGAGAATCAACTAGACAATCAGACTCAATCTAGATAAAAATATCTCAAGGAGTTATTATCTCAATATCTCAATTTGATTTATACTCAAGCAAATAGAATCTGCGAGTTTTTATTAAAGATAGATAACTTGGATGGTACCAAAAACCAATATCCAAGTATCAATCAATTTAAATCAACAACCAAAAGGTCGGATATTCTAATTGATTGAACAACGCACAACCTATATTATTTTAATTATATAACAAAATATAATGCTGAAAAGAAATAACACAGACACCATAATTTTGTTAACGAGGAAACCGCAAATGCAGAAAAACCCTAGGACCTAGTCCAGATTAAACATACACTGTATTAAGCCACTAGAAACACTAGCCTACTCCAAGCTAACTTCGGTCTGGACTATATTTGAACCCCAACCAATCTCACACTGATCCAAGGTATATTTATGCTCCTATGTCTCTGATCCCAGCAAGATGCTACGTACTTGATTCCCTTAGTTAATCTCACCCACAACCAAGAGTTGCTACGACCCAAAGTCGAAGACTTTAATAAACAAATCTGTATCACACATAAAAGTCTACAGTAATAGATAAATCCGTCTCCCACGAATATACATATGATTTTTGTTCCGTATTTTGATAAATCAAGGTGAACAGAAACCAAATGATAAAACCAGACTTATATTCTCAAAGAACAGCTCAGCTTTATCAATCACCTCACAATAAACTTAATCAACGTAGCGAAAAAGAATATTGAGGAATCACAAACGATTAGACGAAGTGTTTGTGACTACTTTTATATCTTGCCTATCGGAGATAGAAATCTCAAGCCAATTATTCCAATTGTACTCGTACGATAGAAGAAGCAAGATCATATCACACAACTACAAGAAAAGTAGTATCGGCATGGCTTCACAATCTCAATGAAGTCTTTAAGTCGTTAACCTGGTTTTAGAAGAAGAAAACCAAAGGATAAAGGAGAATCGACTATAACTTAGAACAACTAGTATCACACAGAATGTGTAGGTATTAGGTTTCCAAGTTTCCAGAGTTCTCCTTTATATAGTATTCAAATCAGGGTTTGCAATCAATGTTAGCTTAGTAACAAAGCATTCAATATTCACCGTTAGATGAAAACCTGATTAGATTTTCAAGATAATATTTATCAACCGTTAGATCGAAAACATAGCTTGTTATACACACATGTACTTGATGTTTTTTAGGTTTGTGTAACCGTACCCAAACTTGTACATTAGTTGGTTCAACAATAGTTAACCAAATGGTTAGCCATATGATAACTTTTATATCAACCATATTCTTCTTCACCATAACTAGTCCAAATGACTCAAATGAACTAGTCAAAGAGTTGTTCAATTGCAAGGAAATCTCATGTACTACACAAGACACAATTGAAGCAAAAATGATGTGATTCACTTGAATAGATTCATGAACTATAAATCCATGGTTTGCAATAGCATTCCTTAGTTTATTAAGATAAGTTCACAAATATCGTTTTTAGACATAACCTACTCAAGTTCGCGGACTGGGTTCGCGGACTTAAGTTCCCGGATGGAGTTCCCAAACTCCAGCAGAAATTCTCGGGTTCGAGAACTTCGTCAGTTCGCAGACTGGGTTCACAGACTGAGTTTGTATGCTAAGTTCGCAGACTGAGCTCACGCACTACTCCAGTTTCACTTGATCATCAAAGTTCGCAAACTTCGGTTCAAGCAATAAGGACTTATACATATATGTGCTACAACAACAATGCTTATATCCTCCAATGGTTATATTATCTAAACTCTCATTTCAATCATTGAAACATTCTCAGAGGGAGTTACATAGTTGTTATTCACAAACTATTTTTCCTCAAAGCAATTTCCAAAATGATTGAAACATAATATGACTTTCTTCACTAGGTAAAGATGAACTTGGATCTTCATCGACTACAAGACATACTCAAATCGAAATATCCACATGTGTATAATCTAAGTATATATAGCAAAACGACTTTTGTCTCAATATAGGAGATAGAATAGATAGACTTTTGAGTGATAGATAAGTTCAAGTCTCCACATACCTTGTAGTCGATGAAGATCCACTGGTTCCTTGAGTAGTCTTTCATCTTGTATGATGATCTCCATGGAGTTCTTGAGCTCAACTACACTTTATATCCTAGTACGAGACCTTATCTATAGTAGACTAGAAGTCAAATACTTTATAGTTTTGATCACTATTATTGATAACCATGCTTGAGATAGAAACGCATGTGAGTTCGACTGAGCAATGCTCTAACATCAATACCCATTGAAGTAGAGTTTCAATAGTTATGAAAATTAATTCTTTATAATCTTCAATCTTCATATTCTCCCCAATCCTTTTCATAATTGCCTGGCTAAATATGACAGAGCACCCCTATTTTGTTACCCTCCTAGGTATGATGTCCCAAAGTGGAGCCTTCCCCGCTTCCCCTACAGGGCCGGCCCTGACTAATATTTTCCACTACTTTCACCAACACCCACCACCATAAAACCATCCACTGTGTTATTTCTTCCACCCATCAGTTCTACCACCTGATACTTCTTCCACTACACCACTAATTGTAATGGTTATTAATATAATTTTTATTAAAATTATTTATTAATAAAAATATGTATTTATATCAGATTAATTAAAGATACATTTATAATGACGAATTAATAAATTATTCATTATGAGCACTCAGTGATATACTAATTGATGAAAAACTTATAATGGCTAAGTTGAACAAGCCACGACCATATATTTATTTTCTTCCTAGATAAATCTTGGTTATTCTTTATCTAGGTCAAGTTATCCAAGATTTTTTTTGTATTTTAAACAACTAACAAATCAATTAAGTAAATTGGTTTCAATTAATGAAGATTATGATTAAGAGACCCTTTGTGATTAGTAAACATTCTTTAAAGTACCATACTTTTTTTAATATCTTGTTAATCACACATTGTCAACAACCATAGGATATCAATAAACTCTGATATCCATGAAATTCCTTTTATCACCGGGTAGAATAAGTTTTCTTCATGATTTTATCCATCTAAACCACCAAAAATAACCTCTCAAGGTTTGTCGAGTATTTTAGAATCTATGAATTAGGTTGATCCTAGCATCAAATGTACATAATCGATCTGCTTACTAGTGTTGTCTTTACACACGTTTACTTAATAGAATTAATCTATTAATTATTGTTATTTTCTACTTGTCTAGAGAGATGTTCGACCACTACACTATCTCCTAACTTTCTACTGGTGTCAAAATAATCACAAGGGTAATTTTTTGGCCACTTAAACAACCAAGAAATAAATCATGAGAGGTAAAACTAATGAAGACAACTTACAACATGCAAAAACCTCAAAATGACTCATATTACTAATAAAACTTCATGTTTATAATGTTGAATTCATCCTCAATCATTTGTACATCGAGTACTCATGGATTCAGTGGAATCCATGATGTACATAGGAGAGTATTAACAGTTATAACGTTACTGCAATGAGAAACTGTAGAATCATAGATTTGTTTTCCTTGTGTTTATTTCTTTTAACCTTGATGTAAAACGTGATAAATTTGCTTTGTATGATTCTTTTAATATAGATTGAAGTATCGAAGTGCTCGTGTATAAGTTTGAGTATCGAAATTCGAAAAACGCCAAGGTGGGGATAATTTTTGTTGAAAACATCTGTCAGTTTTGAAAAAACGACAACTAAACTCATTATTGGTTTGTGCCATAGTGGAGTGTTTCTGGCCCAATATTTTGGGATCTTGTGCGTCACATAGGATTGGAAGTGGAACTCTACATGTTGGGTTTCAAACATATGAAATTGTTATCCCGATCACTTTTATGGTTTGTCAGTTTCACCTTATTTTTCTTCGGAGCTTCTTACTGCAAAGGATAGCTACCCCAGCTTTTCTATTGGCATTTCGGACGCCTGAAGTCGGAAGTGTAAACTTTATTAATTAAGTTAGGTTTTACACGAATAAGCACCATGAGTTTTTCTCTCTCCTTACAGAACGATCATGAGCTAATATGCCTGGTCCACCTGGACCAAACTACCTTTTTCCTTATTTTCTTCGCTTTTCTCGCATAAACATTGGTTTGATTGGCCTCGAGTCTTTTTACACTCGTAGTACTCCACTTACTTAAAACTTCTATAGTGATTTTCATTCCTTTTGGATGATTGAAACAAATATACGCCATAAAATAGAAAACAAACATAATACAGTGCAATTTACAAAAAGCGTATAGATCCGACATTGAATTAGAGTAAATTATGCACTTATAGTTGTCATATTAGGTTGATAAAGTAGCCAAATGTAATTATTTATCAAGTGAACATTTATATCTGGACCAAATTTTTCCATTAACCTATTTCTTGTAGTTTCCCTGTTTCCTTGTGATCAATAATATTTACTGACCAGAGTAAAATAGATTAGTTAAAGAAAATGGATGGCTAGTATGAAAATCCAAACGAAATTCCCTCGTTTCCATGTGATCAATAATATCTACTGACCAGAGTAAAATAGATTAGTTAAAGAAAATGGATGGTTAGTACGAAAAGCCAAACGAAATTCGCTTTCTTGGTGAAAAGATCGCGAGCCTAGGTTCTTATCATCTTTATGAATAGTAGTAACTTAAAATATCTCTGCGCTAAAAGTTGGCCAAATTGAAGAAAAAAATGATAGTATCTTTGTTTTAAAAACCAATGGAATATAATTGAAACCGAATCTAATACTAGTAGATCTCATTTGAGCCTTCCGGTGGAAAGCACCTAGCTTGTTCACCTTTTTTTTTTTTTGAAGCGTACAATTTTATTAAGTTAGACTGAGATTACACGTGGGAATGTTATGCCCATGGATTCTGCTATTATAATAGAACTTATAGGTAGGGGGATTACATTGTTGTTGCGAGATTCCCGTTAGAGCAATCATCAGCCGCTCGATTTTCCAGACCGTCCACTTCTTGATTTCCTTCTCTGTAGATGTGCCTAATAGTATATTGCTGAATTTTGGTAAACCAATACTTGATTTCTGCAATCTGATTAGAAATATACCATGGAGCATCGGCATCCAAGGTTATAAATCTCATTAAGTTCTCCGAGTCTTTTTCAAATTGAACTTTTGGCCATCCCCTTTCTGTTGCCGTTATGGAAGCGATGAGCATGTCCCAAGCTTCCGCTACAAGTGCAGTGGTGATACCCAGTGGTTTTGTTATTTCTAAGATTGTGTCGGCCTCCTCGTTTCAGCATATAATATAGGCTCCCGTTATTCCATGATATCCCCTTGCTGCTACGTCTGTGTTAATTTTATCTAATCTAAGTGGGGTTTGAGCCATCCCACGAAGATTATTGTTGTTGCTAGTGTTGTTTGCGTTGTTTGGAAAAGGTTGCAACCTAGAAAGTAGTGGCGGTAAGTGGTTTTGAGACCAGGTAAATTCCTGCTAGAGTTTGATGGCCATCTGCATATATTATATTCGTCGGATTTGGAAGTTGTTGGCGATTGACTATATCGTTCCTAGCTAACCATAAGGACCAAAGAATAAAGCAAAAAGTTGTGGTGTCCGGGGCTGGAACTTTTATTTTGAGGAGTATGGAAATTGTCGTCTGATTGGGCAGTGAGGTGGGTATGCTATGAGAAAGGTTGTGGTTATTTGTGATATGAAGTAACATGAGGTTCCAGGATTCAATGGTTGTTTGACAATGAAGAAGAATGTGGCTAGACATTTCAGGACAAGAACTACATTGAGGACATAGGTTGGAGTTGGTGAGTTGGATGCGATTGAGAATGTTGAGGGTTGGTAGACTCTCATTAATTGATTTCCACAAGAAAAGTTTTACTTTTGGGGGACACGGGAGTGTCCAAAGGAAGGTAGTTGGTGGGAGAGGGTTTTGATGGGTTTGTGTAGTGTCTTTGATGAGGCAATTATATCTTAATATCGTCGTATTCTTTCCGCTTTTGGTAAAAGGCCAAATGATGTTGTCTGGTTGGTTGTTCCGTGGTATGGGAATGCTGACGATTCGTTGAACTATGTGCTGGGGAAGTAGATTCATCCTATCATGATTCCAGTTCCTTGTTGACGGGTCGATGATGTCAGCAACCGATTGTATGGGATAGCAGAGGGCTGGGTTAATGTTGTTAATGAATTGTGGAATCCAGTTTGATAAAGTAGCCAAATGTAATTCTTTATCAAGTGAACATTTATATGTGGACCAAATTTTTCCATTAACATATTGCTTGTAGTTTCCCTGTTTTCATGTGATCAATAATATCTACTGACCAGAGTAAAATAGATTAGTTAAAGAAAATGGATAACTAGTATGAAAATCTAAAAGAAATTCCCTCGTTTCCATGTGATCAATAAAATCTACTGACCAGGTTAAAATAGATTAGATAAAGAAAATGGGTGGTTACTACGAAAAGCCAAACGAAATTCGCTTTGTTGGTGAAAAGATCGCGAGCCTAAGTTCTTATCATCTTTATGAAGAGTGGTAACTTAAAATATCTTTGCGTTAAAAGTTAGCCAAATTGAAAAAATGATAGTATCTCTGTTTTAAAAACCAAGGGAATATAATTGAAACCGAATCTAATACTAGTAGATCTCATTTGAGCCTTCCGATGGAAAGCACCTAGCTTGTTCACCCTTTTTTTTTTTGAAGCGTGCAATTTTATTAAGTTAGACTGAGATTACACGTGGGATTGTTATGCCCATGGAGTCTGCTATTATAATAGAACTTATAGGTAGGGGGATTACATTGTCCCACATTGTTGTTGTGAGATTCCCGTTAGAGCAATCATCAGCTGCTCGATCTTCCAGACCGTCCGCTGCTTGATTTTCTTCTCTATAAACGTGCCTAATAGTATATTGTTGGATTTGGGTAAACCTATACTTGATTTCTGCGATCTGATTTGAAATATACCATGGAGTTTCGGCGTCCGAGGTTAGAAATGTGATTAAGTTCTCTGAGTCTATTTCAAATTGAACTTTTGGCCATCCCCTTTCCGTTGTAGTTCTGGAAACGATGAGCATGGCCCAAGCTTCCACTACAAGTGCAGTGGTGATACCCAGTGGTTGTGTTATTGCTAAGATTGTGACGGCCTCCTCGTTTCATCATATAATACATGCTCCCGTTATTCCATGATATCCCCTTGCTGCTACGTCCGTGTTAATTTTTATCCAATCTAAGTGGGGTTTGAGCCATCCTTGTTGCTAGTGTTGTTTGCGTTGGGTTCGGATAAGGTTGCAACCTAGGCAGTAGTGGAGGTTGGTGGTTTTGAGCCCATGTAAATTCTTTCTGGAGTTTGATGGCCATATGCATTTGGAAGTTGTTGGTGATAGACTATATCGTTCCTAGCTAACCATAAGGACCAAAGAAGAAAGCAAAAAGTTGTGGTGACCGGGGCAAAAACTTTTATTTTGAGGAGTATGGAAATTTTCGTCTGATGGGGCAGTGAGGTGGTTATGCTATGAGAAAGGTTGTGGTTGTTTGTGATATGAAGTAACATGAGGTTCCAGGAATCAATGGTTGTTTGACAATGAAGCAGAATGTGGATGGACATTTCAGGACTAGAACTGCATTGAGGACATAGGTTGGAGTTGGTGAGTTGGATGCGATTGAGAATGTTGAGGATTGGTAGACTCTCATTAATTGATTTACACAAGAAAAATTGTACTTTTGGGGGACACGGGAGTGTCCAAAGGAAGGTAGTTGGTGGGAGAGGGTTTTGATGGGTTTGTGTAGTGTCGTTGATGAGGCAATTATATCCTGATGTCGTCGTATACTTTCCGCTTTTGATAAAATGCCAAATAATCTTGTCTGGTTGGTTGTTCCGTGGTATGGGAATGCTGACGATTCGTTGAACTATGGGCTGGGGAAGTAGATTCAGCCTATCATGATTCCAGTTCCTTGTTGACGGATCGATGATGTCAGCAACCGATTGTATGGGATAGCAGAGGGCTGGGTTAATGTTGTTAATGAATTGTGGAATCCAGTTTGATTGGATAGGGGTGTTTAATCCGTCTCCAATTTGATGGAAGGGCGATGCTAGTTGTCTTCATTGTGGGATGGGAGCTGACGGGAGGGGAGAGATGTTTTTGAAATGGGTGTCTGCTTGAGGTATTTTGCAATATAATGTGGCTGATTCAGAGGTAGGTTTTTCGTGAATGTTCCAGATTCGTTTCATGAGAAGCACTTTATCGTGCTCTTTGATGCATCTGATGCCTAGTCCCCTGAGCTTTGGGGTTGTGCTTTGTATAGCTTGTCCCTTCCTATTCACCGTGGTTGATCCATTCGTATATTTTCCTTTTTTTGAATGATTTTTATTTTTATTGAGGGACTCAGTGAGTCTATATATCATGACCCATTGCTTGTCTAGCAACAGTTTTGATGTCTCTCTTTTTCCGAAAACTGGAGATTTTGCGCAGACAAAATTGTTTTGTTATGTTCACAGCCAAATATTCGAGGCCCCAGCTTAAGCTGACCGACCATTTATCCCGATGGCAAGAGAGGGTCGACTGTTGCACTGAATATTACTCAGGACTAGCACGTTCTGTCACTGCATTCCTCTTCTCTTCTCCATCAGGCAGGCTCCTCCATTCATCACCATCATCAATTTCTACATTATTTACTTTATTTATTTATTTTGTCATTACATTATTACCATTTAATAAAAAATAAACAGTTAACCACAAACATTATTACAGTTTTACACAGTTGGGCAGTAAATAATAAATAATATAATAAATGAAAAAAAATTAATTTTCAATTTTTATCTCAATAGACAACCACTTCCATCGTATTAAAACATGAACTCACACCACTGGCCACTGCTGACAAAATGAAAGTGCAAGTCTCAGTACTCCTCCTACAGCATAAACCTGGCAGGATGAAAACTCAAAAATCAATATTATTGGCCATTATTACTAGCCGTTGGATGTAGAAACCAAAGTTAACGGACCTGATTGACTAGTGAAACAGACCATCAGAATTAAGTCAGTGAGCTAGTTAGCTAGCTAGCTAGCAGCCCTAGGGTGTGAATTGCCTTTGAAGTTTGAACAAATTGATGGGATAAACAAAGTCCGAAAATAAATGCATCTGGACTTGACCCTTGATAGCCGTGGTCATGTCACACCAGCAACCTGCCAATCATAACCCTATATCTGTATAAAAATATGTATAAAAATCCTAAAATCCTTGTCCTGTTTTTCTCTTGACATGTTGATAAGATTGGAAAAGGGGTTTTTAGGGTGGGGTTTGCTTAATCTTCTTCCTCTTTATGGACTTTGGTTGATGATCCATCTAATCTGCAAACTCTATTAACAAATTTTTGTCAAATTGCCCCCACAAGAAGATCATCTTTGCTAGCCAACACCTATCTACATACCCGCATTTGGGTCCCTCCCTACTTTGAATTCTTGTTTAGTATTTGCAAAAAAATCTGATTTTGGGGTGATGATGAAAATTTGTGAATGACTTTTGTGTTTTAACTTTGAAAAACTCCATGAAAGTGAGTTCTAATCTACTTGGGACTGGGAGGGACAGCAAGAAGCATATAATAAAGAGAAAAAGAAAAATCAACACAAAGAAGAAAACTTTTATCCAGACCAGGACTTTAAAAATATCAGCAGCTGGCTAGAGCTAGAGATATTCCCACATGGCCGTATCTCTAAACTGAACACCATTAGGCTTGTAATGTTATTTTTTTAAGATGAGATGAGATCTTCTTCTGGTCCCTGCTCTATAAATAAAAAAGATTGTTTTTGATAGCATGTTACATGTATGTGAATGTAAATGAGAAACTAAAGAAACCATGTCCTAATTTGTGTTAAGCCAATTTTGGGTATTTCTATCTTGAATTCAAGATTCCTAATTAAGATATGTCAAAATCACACCAACCCATTTTAAAATGATGTCAATCTCTATTCAAGTCATAGTCTATCTTACAAGTAGTAAAAAATGTATGCATCATCAAAAATACTTCAATTTTCCAAGCAACCATAATAAATCACCATCTACATCACAATGTGTAAAAATGAATCCTAATTCCATTAATATGTTAAATTGGTAATCTCCTCATTTTTCAAAGAAGAAGAAGAAAAAAACAATAAGAACCGAACAAGAACCCTTAAGAGCATTACATTAGAGTAAAAAAAACACTTCAAATCAAATGTATATACAAGAACACCCTAAAACTAAAATCAGATCCATTCAAAATTGAAACTAAAAGATAAATTAACAACTAAAAAAAAAAAAAAAAAAGTTAAAGTTGGAGTTTTACCAAATATAAATTTCACTCTATTTTTTTCCTTCCTCTCAAATGTTAATTCCGATCAGTAATTGAATTTGTAGTTGCTGTAGCTGTAGCTGTAGAAGTAGAGGACCGATTTCTGCTGGTATGATGATGATGATGATGGTTTCTAAGGGATGATGACCCATTATTATCTGCTCTCTTCTGAGGTGTTGTGGTGGTAGAAGTATTAGTAGTAGAAAAAAACCCAAAAACAGAACCCCCAGATTTTGATGAACCACGAAGGGAACAAACAGGTACATTCAATACAGGTGTAACCCTAACATTAGCAGAATAAGATCTTTCGACACCTCTATGTTTAACTCTAGGACCACCATTGAATGTACTAGGACTACTTGAACTTCTTTCTAGACTTTGAAACACAATTTTACCAGATGAATTCATTCTTGGACTATCAATTGTTAATCCAATACTCTGATTCGATGATTGATCTGATGATGATACTCTATGCATTGAACTCCTTGCCCTGACTGAAGTATGGTGTTGATGAATTTCTGCTGATGTTGATGATCCTGTTGGTGGTCTTGATTTTGATAGTCTAACTCTAGGTGGATTTCTGTTCAGCGAAATATGACTCATGTGTTTTGGATCTGAATCTAATGAGAATCGTGGATGTTCATCCTGGTTTGAGGATGAAGATGCAGATGAACTTGATGATGATGACAATGAGTTTGGTAAAATGATCTCAGCTGAATCTGAATCTCTGAGTAATGGAAGGTTTAAAGATGAATCAAGTGATTGCGATAACGATTTAGGGTTGTTTCTGTGTAAAAAATGTTTCAGAGCACCGCTTTTCAAAGACGACGATGAAGACGAAGAAATCTTCTGGTTCTGATTCTGATCATGGTTTTTAGGATTCGGACTATTGTTATTCCTCTTCAAACCTAGTAATTCCTTCCATCTGCTAGAACATCTAGGAGCTTTCGGTGAAAACAGATACAGTTCAGCATCTGAAATATCAATTCTCCGAAACGCTTTAGCAGTTTCCGGCACCGAATTGATCACTCCTCTAATTTCATCTTCTTCCGAAGAAACAGAAGATTCCATCACCGGCCTCACAGTGTTCAGCTGACGTGGCACCAATTTCCCATCGGAAAAGAGCTCATCAGCATCCAACATTTTCACCGGATCTTCTTCTAATCTAAACTCAAAATCACCGAAACCAAAATCCTTATTATTAGAACCAACAACAACCTTCTGGAACAACTCCTTCTTAACCGATCCAACAACAACAACTTCCAGATCTTCTTCATCATCATCACTACCTTCTCGTACAGTTAGATTCACCATTTTTTGTTTCGAAGAAGACGATGATGTTTTCTTAGATTCTTCTTCAACAAAATCACGACTAAATGAAATCCTCGGACTAAACCAACCATACGAAGACGAAGGATTATATGATGACGAAGTTGAACAATCGAGAAATCCTTCTGGTAACATACCTACATTGTTCACACAAGCAGCGGAAGCCATGATCAAAATCTCTGATTTTGAAACCAAAAAAAAGAACACGAGATTGAGTGAGTGAGTGTGATAACGACAAACCCTAGAAAATCGTTTCGTCAAAATCACATCTCCAGACGAAAGAAAAAACAGAACCTAGAAATCTCTCTTCACTGCGTTGGAGGAAGAGCTTATAAATTTCTATTATATATATAGAAAGAGAATCCCTCTGTAACGATTTTTTTTTTAGGGTTTTGAAAAATGAAAAAAATGAGAACTGAAATTTTGTTTGCCTGAATTAATAGCAAAGAGGAAGAGTCTAGAATGTTTACATGGAGCAGCAAATGTGTGTGTCCTCTAACGGCTAGGATTGATCCACGTTTTTTTGGATTCGGATTATTGTTACACCGTTTTGGCTCGAGTCTGCTCTTTTCCAAAAATGTTGGGGCCCAGGGAAACAGTTACTGTTGATAAGTACATTGAATGTGGATTGTTCACACGTGGCGTGTCAAGATTTTAGGAGTATCGGATTGATATGTTAATGATGTACCGAAACGGAAGTACTTGATGTGGGTCTCTCAGAATCTAGATCTACGTGTCCCCGCAGGTACGTTTGTTTTCTTTTGAGCTAATTACTGGAATAGCCTTGGATAGGGATTTTTTTCTATTTTTTTTGGCCGGTACATCGAGTTTCCGTGTCCTAATTAACAAAATCTAGAATAAGCGTTACGTTTCGCCATCAATAGTATCCGAGACTTGTCATGGTCTCCTGGGCTACATGGCGCCCAATGCATTCGGATGAGGATATGGATATCACATTATCCGCATTTGAAAACCAATGGACTTTTTGTGTTCGACTTAGACGCATATCAACATTTTTCATGATTTATATGGGCTGACACCAGCTCTATTAGGGGCAGATACCAGTTCACCGATCCAATGGTCTGGATCGCCTGGATCTTTTTATCCTATATGGACTGGCATCAGCTCTTAGTAGAGCTGATATCAGCCCATATAAATCATTACATTTTCACTGAGAATTTATCCTTTTTAAAGAAAAAAACAAAAAAAGCTACACAAATGCTAATGATCTGTCTTAACGATTAGCGTAAGTCATATAAGAAGACCAGCTTACCATGTCAAAAAAAAAAAAAACAGATAAGAAGAACATATCAAAACGTTATGGAAGATTTATCTTTAGCTCATTCAGTTTAAGAGTGAGCTGCAGAATTACATAAACGAGGTTGAAAAGTAAATTTACACACGACTAAAAAAACGAAAAGTAAAAGAGAACGGCTTAAAAGATAGCATTCATTTTTTGTTCACTATCAAACTTTCTGGTTGAGAATTGGGCAATCAACTCATTTGCATCACTTTCGATAATAACGTGTGTAAGCTTTAAATCCACAATTTTCTTTATTTCTTGATTATTATCTGGGATACCGGATGATATAGTCCGAAATTATATTAATCTTTTTCTTTTATCTTTTTTTGATAATTAAAGATTTAATCTTCTTTAACTTATGAAATAACATGGTTATAATAGCTTTCCAGGTAAACTTTATCATAGCAAAAAGCAAGGGTTATGGGATGAGAGCACTCATTCAAAGTGAAGGAGCTTGATCAAAAAAGATCAAATTAGATGTTAAAATGGTATGGGAACACTCACTCATTCGTCAAAAGCATTTCATATTAATGAGTGGCTGATAGTGGGGAATATAGGCCTAACATCAATAGTTACCGAGACTTGAAATGATCTTTGGGTTGCTTGTAAGAATGGAGACGAATGCATTCAGACGAAGATATCACATTATTCGTATGTATTTCAAAAGGACACCAATGTTTTCAATCCGAATTCTCATCCCATCATTAAAAGACCAGGTGAATGAACATATATTTTCACCATGAGATACTGTAAGAAATAGACAAATAGACTGATCATTAGCCACTTGAAAATCAATGGAACTTTTTGACTCGAACGCAAATCAACATTTTTACTAGGAATTATTTATTTTTAAAAAACCCCTCAAAAAGGTTAATAAGTCGCCTTCAAAGATTGGAGGAGCATACTGAAATATACTAGTAGAATTATCTTTATTCCATTGAGCTCAAGAGTGAGCTACAGAATTATATAAATGAGGTTCAAGAGAAAATTTACAGGCTACTAAAAGAGAAGAGTAATAGAGAGTGTCTTTAAAGATCGTTCTTTGATCACTGTCAAACTTCCCAATTTAAAATCGGTCAATAAACTCCTACACATCACTTTCGACAATGACTTGAGTAAGCTTTATGTTAGAGCACTGCTCGGTCGAACTCACATGCGTTGTTATCTCAAGCATGTTGGTCAATGTTAGTGATCAAAACTATAAGTCTTGATTGTCTACTTATAGCTAAGTCTCAGACTAGGATAGAAAGTGTAGTTGAGCTCTAAGACTCCACGGCGTTCATCATACAAAGACGAAGAACTACTCAAGGAACTGGTGGAACTTCATCGACTAAAAGGTATGTGGAGACTTGAACTTATCTATCACTCAAAAGTCTATTGACTCTATATCCTATATCTTGAGACAAAAGTCGTATCGTTATATAGATTTCGATTATACACATTTGTTATTTCGAGCCAGGTTTATCTCGCTTATCTATTTCTCAAAATATGTGTTGATAAGCTTTCATTTTGGCCAAGTTCATCTTTACAAGTGACGAAAGTCATGTTGATTATTTCAATATCTTGAAAATCGCTTTGATGAAGAGTAGTGTGTGGGTAACCTCTATTTAACATCCTCTAAGAATATTTCAATGATTGAAATGAGAGTTTAGAATATATAACCTTGAATGGATGTAAACATTGTATGTGAACTCATACTTGTGTAAGTCCATAATCCTTGAACCAAAGTATGTGTACTTTGCTGTTCAGAATAACTGGAACTAAAGTCAGTATACCTGTACGCGTACTGCGGGAGTTTCACATCCCGTGAATTTCTGGTGGAGTTTGTAAACTGAAAACAAACTTATTCCGGGTACTTAAGTATGTGTACCGGTATGCATACTTGAGTGGGTTATTTTCTAAAAACGGTTTATTCGTGAACTTAAACTTATATAAACTAAGGAATGCATAATTTGCAAACCTTGGCTACAAATTTTCTTCAATTGTGTCTTGTATACTTCTATGAGATATAAGCAATTGAACAACTCTCTAACTAGTTCTTTTGAGTCATTTGAACTAGTTATGGTGAAGATGAATATGGTTGATATGAAAGTGCTCATATGGCTAACCATTTGGTCAACTACTGTTGAACCAACTAGGTGTACACGTTTAGGTAAGGTTACACAAACCTAAATGAACGTGCATTTCATTTGTGTATAACAAGCTAAGTTCGATCTAAAGGTTGAAATATATTAGCTTGAATCTAATCATGTTTTCATCTAACGGTGAATATTGAATGCTTTGTTACCAAGGTAACTTAAATTGCAAACTCTGATTTGAAGACTATATAAAGGAGAACTCTAGCAACTGGGAAAGTTAATCCCCACACCTACTGTGTGATACTAGTTGTATAAGCTAGAGTCGATTATCCTTTAACCTTAGGTTTCTTCTTGAGACCCTGTAGGTTAACGACTTGAAGACTTCATTGGGATTGTGAAGCCAGACCCAACTATTTTTTCTGTAGTTGCGTGATCTGATCTTGCTGTTTCTATCGTATTGAGTACAATAGTAAGATTTCCTTGAGATTAATTTCTCCGATAAGAAAGATAGAAAAGTGGTTACAAACATCTTCGTCTCAACATTTGTGATTCCGCAATACCTTGTTTCGCTAGTCGATTAAGGTTATTGTGAGGTGATTGATAATTCTAGGTTGTTCTTCGGGAATATAAGTCCGTTTATCGATTGGTTCTTTTCTACCTTAATTTATCAAAAGATGGAAGAAAAAAAAAACTCGTAGGTATTTCTGTGGGAGACAGATTTATCTATTCCTGTAGACATTTCTGTGTGATACAGATTTGTTTATTAAAGTCTTCGACTTTGGGTCGTAGCAACTCTTAGTTGTGTGTGAGATCAGCTAAGGGAATCAAGTGCATAGTATCCTGCTGGGATCAGAGACGTAAGGAGCGCAACTGTACCTTGGATCAGTGTGAGATTGATTAGGGTTCAACTACAGTCCAGACCAAAGTTAGTTTGTAGTAGACTAGTGTCTGTAGCATCTTAATACAGTGTGTGTTCAATTTGGACTAGGTCCCGGGGTTTTTCTGCATTTGCGGTTTCCTCGTTAACAAAACTTCTAGTGTCTGTGTTTATTTCTTTTCCGCATTATATTTTGTTATATAATTGAAATATCACAGGTTGTGCGTTGAATCAATCAATTGGGAAATACGACCTTTGGTTGTTGATTGAAATTGATTTATCCTTGAACATTGGTCTTTGGTACCTTTCAAGTTAATTTATCTCGTATTCAATTAGACTCGTCAATTTCTATTTGCTTGATTAAGTATTGAATCGAGAAATTGAGATATAACTCTTTGATATACTTTTCTTAAGATTCAGTCTGACTGTCTAGTTGATTCTCTTGAAAAGTATATTGGCGTTAGTACATACATATTTCTAAGCAAAATATTGGTGCGGTTGTTAGACCACCACTTTCTCACTTTAGTTCTGAAGCTTTCTTTATTTGATGATTATTACCGGGATATACCGAATAATATTAATATTTTATTTTCGACTTAAAAAATAACATATCTTTCCAGAAAAACCTTATCATCGCAAAAAGCAAGGGTTACGGGTGAGAACACTCATTCAAAGTGAAGGAACTTGATCAATAAAGACTAAATTAGATATTACTATGGAATGGGAACACTCATTCATTCTTCGCAAGCCTTTCCTATAAATGAGTGGCTGACAGTGAAGACTAATAGGTTGAACATCAATAATATCTGAGACTTGTAATGATCTTTGGGATGCTTGCAAGGATGGCGACGAATGCATTCAGACAAGGATATCACATTATTCGTATGCATATCAAAAAGGATACGAACATTTCTACTCCAAATTCGTATCGGCAGATAATATAAGAATTATGATTCCAAATAATATTACAATAATAAATATTATTCTATCTATTTTCTAAAAAAAAAATTGAATCATTTCAGGTTTGCACAATTTCTAAGAGCAAATACTATGAAATGAGCATTTTTAACAGTCATTCACTGCCAAATCTAATAAAATACCGGATGAAAGAAATTTTGTTTTTCACCATGAGATGTTGTAAAAAATAGAGTAGGAGGCTGAAAACTAGCCGCTTGAGAAGAAATATTCACTTGAGCAGCTGATCTTTAATCATAATGAGGGATAAAATACCAAGGTGACTAAAGTTTTTACACAAAAAACCCATTTAAAAGTTGGGATCCATTAAAATTATATATTAAGCAAAAGTGATACAAAAACTCCAAATTTTAAAAAAGTTCAGATCAAATCATTTCTTTTTTCTAATAATGCCCCAACTACCTTGCGCGATAAAACATATCATATTTTATTTCTCTTCTTTTTTTCTTGTCTCTCTCATGCCCTTCTCCTCCTCCTCCTCCCCACCACCACAACCACCATCAGCAACAACAACTCCGCTACTACCACAACCATTACGATTTTTAGATGCGCCCCTAATAAAAGCTTTTCTTCCTCCCACACCACCACTAAACCCGCTATATGTCCTACTTTTCCATCAACAACTACTTTGGACTCCATGGAATCATATTTATTCTCTTTCTCCCTTACAACTACATGTCCAGATCCGCCACCAACAACACCTCCACCTCTTCCTTCTATCCTCTAGAACCACCATCAGCACCTACTGATCCGTCAACAAAAGTACCTTCGCATCCTTCTTTTATCCTATACAATTATTTTGTAAGGAGAGAAAACGACTCATTATTCTTTCTCATCTAAAAACGAGATTAATTAATAAAGTTTACATTGCTGACTTCAGCTGTCCGAAGCTTGGGAACCTATCCTTTGCAGTGCAAAGCTCCGGGGAAAATATGTTAAAACTGACAAACCATACAAGTGACTGGATTTCCAATTTCATATGTTTCAATCCCAACAAGTAAAGTTTTACTGCGAGCCTTCTGTGACTAACAAGACTCACAAAGATTTGGATGGATACGCTTCATTATGGTGCAGACCAACAAAGAGTTTATTTGCCAGTTTGCAAAAATGCAGTTGTTTTCAGCAAAAATTATCCCTACCTTGGATGTTTTGAGAACTTCTGTACATGAACTTATACATGAGGCCTTCAATACCTCAAGCTATATTAAAAGACTCATGAAGAGTAAATCTATCACGTTTTACTACATCAAGCTTTGAAGAGATAAATATAAGGAGAAAAATCTACGGTTTTGCAATTTTTCAATTGCAGTATCAGTATAACTTTTAATACTCTCCTGTGTACATCATGGATTCCGTTAAATCCATAAGTACTTAGACGTCCAATTGATTGAGGATGAATTAATTGTTATAAACACAAAGTTTTATTAGTAATTTGAGTCATTTTAAGGTTTTTGCATATTGTAAATTTTCTTTACTAATTCTACTGCTCATGATTTATTTCTCGATAAGTGGCCAATAAAATTACCCTTGTGATTATTTTGATACGAGTAGAAAGTTAGGAGATAGTACAATAGTCGAACATCTCTCTAGACAAGTAGCAAATGGTGAGAATTGGCAGATTAATTCTAAGTAAAAGTGTGTAAAGACAACACTAGTAAGCAGATCGAGTATGTATATTTGATGCTGAGATCAACCTAATTCACTGACTCTGAAATATTAGACAAACCACTACTAACACCTCATTCTAATGTATCATCACCAGAAAATGATGATACATCTGAAATATCTTCGTTCTCTGAGCTTTAAGGTTGTTTATTTTGTAATGAGCCAGAATTTTCTTTCCTTTTACTTGTTCATTGCAGATTTGCAAGAAAAGTTTGGGATGTTTTTCTTAATAAGTTGCACTGATTCTTCTCCATGCCTATGACTACTCCTGCAATTTTGCATGCCTAATCTCTTATTCAACATACTAAAGCTAGCACTGTTGTTTGGGATATTATTCCTACATCCATCTTTTGGAGTATCTGGAAAGAGAGAAATTCAAGAGTGTTCTCTGACATCATTAACAATGAGACAACAGTGGTGAAAAAGGCCGTTTACTACATGTTCTCATGGGGACTTGCATTCAATGAATTTAACATGGTTACCTCTTTTGATGCAATGAATAATTGGTGTAGAATTTACTTTGATCCTCATTTAAACTAGCAACTTGTTGTCAGTTTTTCTTTTTCTTTTCTTCTCTTGTAACTTTGTTTAGGGTGGTAGAACTCTTTTATACCCCCTTTTTTTTAATATCAATCTAATTCCTTTCTCTATCGATTAAAGAAACAGTCGGTTTTTTAGGTTTTTGTAAAGCAGACAATTTGTGATGAGTCTAATAGCAGTCGATCGATTAGATGTTCATGTTTTAGACCTAACGAAGTTACTTAACATACAAGGTAACCTATTGAGAATAGTCTCATACTTTGGATACTTAAAATCCTACCGCCAATAGGCCTTGGAAAACCTTAACTTTGTAAGATAAGTTTTCAGAGTTCGTTAACCCAATGGACTTGGATAAAGAAGGCATTTGTTGCATTTAGGCCAGTTCCTATGGAGGAAGGCAAAAACGTTGTTTTGCCATGCCACATGACATGGCAAATCCGTTTCTCCACTATGGATAAACTAGCAAAAACTAGCAAATCTAATATAAAACAATATATTTTTGAGATAAGTGGGACCCTTTTTAATAAAAAAGTTATTTGTGTGTGTATATTGAGGTAATTGTAAGATTTTAATATATTTAATGGGACACGTGAGAAATAAAAATAGTATTAGAATAAGAAAAAGTAGGAGAAAAGATGTTTTAAAATATAAAAAAAAACAATAAGCGGTGTTTACTAAACCGCTAGCGAAGATCTCCCAGTGTAAACTAGATCGCCCGATCGAGACTCCACCGCTCGGTAGAGACTCGACCTTGCCACTTAGCCAGGGGTGTTTGCCATTTTGCGAGCTTCATAGTGGGTGCATAAATGGCAAACTCTTTGGTTTGCCACACCCATAGGAAGAGGCCTTATAGGCTCAAAAGTACCTCCTAACATTAGCTGTTTCTTAGTTATCATATTCTACTTTGCAGAAATATCAAACTCACTCAGGGTACGTTGTTAGAGCGTACTTTTTGGATTTTTCAGTAAATGTATGTGCATCTTGTTTTCCGCCTAAGGGTGATAAGGTATAAAATTACACCATGAAAGGAAATGTTGCATTTTCTAAAATTACACCATTAAGAAGCATAACCACACCGTTTAGGTCCCCAAAGCATTTAATCCCAACAGTTAAACCGCTGAGCTGATTAATTAACTTTTTCCTTATTTATTTACTATAATTGTTAACTTCCAACCAGACTCCAGCCGTGCGTATCCCGTTCCTTAATGAAAGGTGTGCACGATTGATTTGTTTCGACACGGGAACATTTATTAGATGGTTAGAGAAACATATCCTTAATCCCACCACATAAATGTTAATTGTACGTGCTCGATTTTAATTGCTCTTACGCAAATGACTTTTAATAGTAACAACTTTTATGGGAGTATCTCGAAATTATTTTTCGAAAGATTTCGAAATTTAATTTATGATTGCCATTTTGGCAACACCCATAAAGATAGTCCTTGAATCTGACCTACACGAAATCAATCTCAAATTGATGGCACCTATTTTTTGGTTCACAAAAACATTTTAATGTTGGAAATCTCATATTCGGTCAGATCTCATCGGAGATTATACTCATATTTGGTCGGTAGTACTTAATGTGGTTGATTTATTCTAATTTTTCAAAAAAGAAACTGTGGTTGACTTTGCTTCCGCTCAAACATATGGTTGAAATTTCTATTTTATGCTAACTAGAGTCTCGTGTGCACAAATGAAAAAATTGATGAGTTAAAAGCTCAGGTATTGACTAAATATATACCTAGGGCTGCCCATGGTTTGGCTTGGTTTGGTTTTCTGCCAAACCCAAGGACCAAACCAATATCTCTTATAAGAAACCAAAAACCAAACCAGACCATGTTCGGTTTAGAATATTGGAAACCAGAACCGTCCCACCGGTTTTTTTTTGTTTTTCTGGATTTTTTGGTTTTTTTTCAATAGACTTTCACTTTTAACTCATAAATCAAAATTGTAAATCAAATCATCAGATTTACATATATTTTGAAATATAATTCCTTTATTTATGAGTATACTCATTAAAATCATATATATTATACATATATAATTCAACATTAGATACATTTTAAATTATATTTACTTTGTTTATGGATATACTCATTGAAGTGAATATATATTATACTATGATGGGAAGTTCGCTACATATTATTATGGCTTTTGTCGGTTTTTTTGGTTCTTATTCTCGGTTTCTTTTATGGATTAGTTTTTTTTTTTGGATTTTTAGTTTTTTGTGACATCAAACCAAAACCAACCACCTAGAATCGGTTTTCTCGGTTTTTGGGTTTCTTGGTTGTTGGATTTTTCGGTCTCTGGTTTTCTGATTTTTTTGTCGGTTTGGACCAGTTCGGTTCGGGAAGAAAACTGAACCATGGGCAGCCCTATATATACCAATACAACTCTTTCTTTAAAAAAAAATTATAATTTTTTTTACTTGACAATAAGACCACATTTTATTCAATCTAAGGAGGTGATCATATAATCGCTTTCGAGAAAAAAAATATATATCAAAATACAAGAAAATCAAACCCCAAATACAAATAAAGATATTAGTTACATGAAAACCGCGAAGAGAATGACCAAAATAATGTAAGAGTATCCAATTTTTGTACGAGAATAAAGAGGAAAGATGCTAGAGTAAAGAATCAATTCCTACCATTTTGAATATTTGTCTCCTTTAATAAGAGATGCAAAAAGAAAAAGGGGAGTGCTTAGCAATTAAATTTTTTTCGAATTAAAAATGTTATATTAAGAGAAAACAGGCGTAACCTGTTGAAACATAAGTTACATAAGCAAACCCAAGCAATCCTGATGGTTCAAGAATTACAGCCGCAAAGCCACATATCTAGACTACATGTGCAAGATTGATTCCCAATGATGTAGCACCGTGTTTACATCCACACAATTAAATACATTTGAATTACAATTCCAAAGTACTAGAGTTTGTTTTATCGGGATGATGATATATCTCCTCCACTGACCTCTGTTTATTCCCAAAGATTCTATCATTTCGTTCATTCCAGATGTTCCATACAATGGCATAATGCATAACAACCCATAATGTTTTGCGTCTTCCCGAAAACACATTCCAGTCTCAGGCAATGAACAGTTGCACAATAGTTAATGGAAAAGGACATAAGATGCGAAAGGATTTAATGAAATAATCTCATACCTGAAACGAGAAAGAGCAATGAATCAACATATGAGCAGCCGTCTCTCGTTCGTAATTACATAAAACACATATTTCTGAATCCAGCTGAACGCCTCGCCGTCTAAGCATCGTTCTTATAGGTATATAATCATTGAAAGACTCCCATGAGAGGAAGCTAAAAATTTTAGGAACTCCCTTAATCCAAAGCGGGTTGTTATAAGCACAATCCTCCATGGTTCCTTCTATAGATGCATAACATGATTTTGGGATAAAATTCTCAACAAACTTAACTTCATTATCGACATCTACTAGAACAGGCACATTCCCTAAGCTAAATCTCTTCTGAGTAAATCCCACTTCATTTGCTCATTTTGGTTTAAAGTTCTTTTGTCAGGATGCCCTAAATCCGTTTTGTTGAAAATGAGCTCAAAGTAATGTCGTGTTGAATTGTCGATGTTCTCGAATATCGAATAGTAAGCCACAAAACAACCAACAAATAAAGATTGAAAAAATCATCATTAAAGTGAAAAAATAATTGTCAATCAAGTGCAAAAAAGAATCGCCAAAAAAGCGAAGATAAATCACCCAAATAGTGAAGAAATGTGTCAAAAAACACCAATAAGAAGACACCAAAATTGAAAAAACAACATCCTATTCAAAGGGAAATCTACTAAAACTAAAGAAAAACAATAATCTTTACTCAAATATGAGCAAGATGATGATGTCGCCTATTAGTTTCAAAAAGAGAGCATACATTTTTATTTGATTTTTTTTGCTTTTTCCCCTAAAGTTATGTATGCTAATTAAGGTTTGTAACTAATATCCTACTTTCATCTTCATCGTCATCTGACTGCCTTTTTTTCACTTTTTTTTTTTGTTTAATTCTCAAATATCTACCAAAACCCCTATTATTCAGTACACTAAAACCTCCAAATATTAATATTTCATATATTACTAACCCCTACACATCTCTTCTTTTGTCCTCTCCTCTCTAAGAGAAAAAAATCCTAGCTTTACTAACCTCTTAGACAGATTTGAGCAAGTTTTTTTTTAAAGTTTTAATTGATACTTAACTGAATAAAACTATTTTTATTTTGCTTTTGATGTTTTTCGACATATCTCTTCGTTATTTGGGGTGATCTTTCTTCGCTATTTGGGGAGAGTTTCTTTTCGCTTTGACGGCGATTTATTCAAACCTTAATTGGTAGTTCGTGACTTATTATTCTCGATTCAAGAACATCGACAATTCAACACGGTCTTGCTTTGAATTCATATTCAATCCAATAATTGATTTAGGACACCCGGGTTCGTTTGGATCTACAAGATAATGGGAAAACTACTCTTTTCTTTTCGGAGCACCTCTTATTGAAGAAGAAGAAGAAGAAGAAGAAGAAGAAGAAGAAGAAGAAGAAAATCAGATTAAACGGTCAGAATCGATTCAGATTATACTGTCATTCTTCCCTGCTACATATACAAAAATTGGATATTTTTGCGATTTATGGCTCTTTCTCTTCGCGATTCACTTGTAATTGATATCTTCATTTGTATTAGGATTTTTATTATCTTGTACTTTGATGTTTTTGTTATTCTTGTAAGTGACCATTTAATCACTATTTTGGCTTAAATAGATGGAAACATGTTTGATTGACCAAAATAAATAAATAACCTCTACATATAAAAATTCATGGTCTCAACTTGGGGCAGTTATAAATAGTAGTAACCTTTACATTTTAAAATTAGTCTCGCCTCTCTCTCTCTCTCTCTCTCTCTATATATATATATATATATTAATAATCGTCATTATATTGGAGAAATATAGATTTTGTTCTGAGAATTTTATCATTCATGCGTATAAGTTTTTTTCCCTAGCAATGGATAACATTTTGATTTGTTGGATTGAAACTAAATTGATGAATTATTCTCTACTACACCTAGTATTATTTATAGTTGTAGAAAATATCAAATATTTCGTAGTAGCTTTACAATTCCTTGTTACATACATGCATTTGTATATTAGAATAAAAAAAATGTATATACACACAACTACAATTACAATGAACATACACTGAACTTATAATTTTAAATTTCCAATGTATTATGTACCTCTCTATCTTAATAACTTTCGTATATTAATAATTTTTGTGAATGCCAAGGAGTATTAATATAGGGAGGTTCTATGGTAGCAGTAATAAAAAATAATAACAATTCTCTTTGAATCTCCATTTAAAAAAAATCCATAACTGATCTTTCATAAACATTCTCTCTTTGTACCTTCTTCTCCTTCTTCTTCTTTTTCCATTAACAAAAAACTTATAATAGAAATAAGAGCTACTAATGTCTATTATTTTCATCAAAAGAAACCATAATCACCCCGATTGAGATGCCAACATCACGTGCGTAACTTTTTTTTTTGTTGCTAGAAAAACTCAAATCCCATTCATTCATAAGTTAAAAAAATTTACAAGGGGGAAAACTCTTACATCAAATATCAAAATACAAAAATAGATGCCAAACAAACAAACCAAGAAAACAAAGATCATAAAATCATTGAAGCATCCTAATTGAGTGCTCGAAGAAGATCGATGAATCAGAAAAGGAATGGGTCTAGGAGTACTCTCCAACCATTTTAGTAATTTTTCTTCCTTCAGAAGATATGCTCCCATGAAGAAGGAGTAATTTTCCCAATCTTTTGTGATTGATATCATAGTTTTTAGTAATTATTTTCATACCTTCCCATTTTCCAAACCCTAGTTCTTCATCTTCTATAGTCCGACACAAAAAATATTCAATCAACACAACCCACTTGTAAAATCAACCAAAACCTTACAAACAATACCTTGAAGGTGCAAGGAGATAAAGAGGAACCAATAAATGTCATGGAGAAACCGGAATCCGGCAACGAATCTATAAAAAACTAACTTTAGAAAATCATAAACTTGAAATAAAGAAGTAAAAGAAACAAACTAGTTAAATAAAATAACACTAAATCTAATAAGATAATAAAAAGATGATATCAGATATGCCCCGAGAAACAAATCTCAGCTCGTCGAACTTCACATGAATTTGGTCTAAGATGAAAACGGAAATCACTAAGAGTAAAAAAGAAGGATAGTTTATGAAAACGGAGTGACAAGTATGATTTACCTAACATTGCAATTGCGTGCATTGGTTTTATTTCGAAGATTTCATTACAAGTATAGGCCAGCAGATTTTGCATCTATCATTATGAGAAAAATAATTCTTGACTAGAATTCCAAAATACTCCTGACACAATATATGCCCTACAATAAAGATGGGAAACACTATACTGTAAACGGAAATCACTAAGAGTAAAAAAGAAGGATAGTTTATGAAAACGGAGTGACAAGTATGATTTACCTAACATTGCAATTGCGTGCATTGGTTTTATTTCGAAGATTTCATTACAAGTATAGGCTAGTAGATTTTGCATCTGTCATTATGAGAAAAATAATTCTTGACTAGAATTCCAAAATACTCCTGACACAATATATGCCCTACAATAAAGATGGGAAACACTATACTGTAAACGGAAATCACTAAGAGTAAAAAAGAAGGATAGTTTATGAAAACGGAGTGACAAGTATGATTTACCTAACATTGCAATTGCGTGCATTGGTTTTATTTCGAAGATTTCATTACAAGTATAGGCCAGTAGATTTTGCATCAGTCATTATGAGAAAAATAATTCTTGACTAGAATTCCAAAATACTCCTGACACAATATATGCCCTACAATAAACATGGGAAACACTATACTGTAGGGGTTGAATGCCATTAATAAGAATGGTGTAACCACCATACAATTTTCCCAAATTAGTTAAAGTTGCTTTGGAGGAGTTGATATTTGGATATTAGAGGTGAATTTTTTCCCATTTACTTCGTTACCTACCAATGATTTTGAAATAAAGTTGCCTTTGGGGATGCCTTATATACCTTGAGGGATGCAGTAGGATTCAAATATCTTGAATGTGGATAGGGGGACCTAATACATAGAAAATGTCAAAATTACCCTTTGATTAACTATTCAACAACAAAAAAAAACTCATAAAATCCATTATCCTCATTCTTTTCTCCACGTGTTTATGTTTTCCCTCTCCCACAATTTTTATTTCCAAACGACGATTTATCATCGAATTGAAATGACTTATATTTAGTAAGAATCGAAAACCCACCATTTTTTTCCTGATTTTGATTTCTTAAATAGGTTAGATTGATTGATATTCAATTTCGTGCTTCAGTTTCAGGAACTACCTACAACTGAAAATTGATGAAATCCTAGCCATAAACAAAAAATTATGGCTAGGAATTGATGAAATCCCAGCTGTAGATTGGGTAATTATACAATTACAACTGATAAATGAAGAACTCCCAACTGTAAGTTATATTTAAATCTTTTGTTACGGCCGGATTTTTTTTTTATAAATCCCGGACGTAAGTGATCTTGAAAATTTTGACTTGCAGTAGGAAATGATAAAAATCCATGGGATTTTACAAATAGGTTACTCTTGAGTCCTGGCTGAAAAAAAAGAGGGGGGTGGTGTGGGGTACCAAGTACACCACCAAATTTTATTTTGGAAACCTGTATGGAAAAACTAGTCAGAATCAGTAACAGATCAACGGTAAAGATCCAATACCTGATATGAGGACAAGTTTAACTTGGACGATCTCAATAATAATATCAAGGAAATAACCTAGTGTGTACCTGAACTGTTATATAACCAAATTCTTACAAGAAAAAGTCTTGTAATATTTCTTTCATGATAGTAAATCTTTTAGGTTCTTTACAGTCTTGCAGCCTTAAAACTGTCTAGGTTATTCTAATATACTTCTTGTGATATTTCAATTATAAAGATAAACGATATAATGCGGAAAAAAAAAATGATACCTAAAATTTGTTAACGAGGAAAACCACGAAACAGAAAAACCATGGGACCTAGTCCAGAACTTGAGCAACACACTATACTAAATCGTTACAAACCCTAGCCTACTATCATAAATGTAGTTGAGATGGAATCGAACCTGCAAGAAATTTAGCTTCAGTTGCGCTCTCTTGGATATCGCAAGACCCTACACAACACGATTCCTCTAGATGGAGTCCTTTACATGCCTCGGAATTGCTTCAACCTAAATGAAGACTTTTATTACTATTCTGCCTCTAACAAAGAGCCTATCCGATTTTTTTCATAAAGATATTCAATCATGGTGATGGAAATCTATATGCTTATGAGGGATCTTCAAGAAACGAAAATATCAAGCAAACTCAAGATTAGGTTGAACTTATTCTCTTCAAAAGTTATAAAGATGATTAATCAATTCTACCTCATAACAATCTAAAAGAATAAAATCAGAAGTGATTTAGACATTTATCTTGTGGAGTCACAAAGTCTGAGACGAAGAGTACTTTGTGATTTCTATCAATCAAGTTCCTGACCTAAAGTTTCGAGAACTTAAAAGATCAATAAGAACAAAATCCAGATAACATGAACTATCAGGTGAAAGATAGTTTAATCGGACTTTATGAATCCCTTAGTGAAATTTTTACAAGTCATAAACCTAATACACAGTTTCACAGACACTGTACACGTAGGAGGAAGATAGTCTAGGAGGTGTTTTCACTTCAAAGAAGATGTATGCAGTGCTGACTAAAGAGTATGAGGAATGAAATTTTGATAAGATACTAGGAAACAACTAGGTATCACTAAAAGCATCGTCTCTGATATGAACATCCACAAACAGATCCATTCCCATGAGAAGCATATTCAGTTACTCAAGTTTTGACCACTAGTCTAGGATATCAAGATGTAGGACCATAATATCGCCATGATATTACTCTTGCGAGATTAACAACACTTCTGCGAACACCACCGCGAGTTATTCAACAACACTTCACGAGTGTCACAAAATGATTTGAAGAATGACGTAATAGCTGACGAATGAAGAAACACGGGAAGAGCGTGATTATCCTGCGATGATCACGTTGCTTGAGAGAATGGACATTATAACTATTGCGATAATATCGCGAGTCAGATCCGAAATTAAAGGACAGATTAGTTGTCATCCACTATGTAACTATCCTATATAAAGAGACCCAGTAGTAGATTCAGAGGAGGATGATGTGTTTTTGAGTGTTGAGAAAGTCTTGAGGAGAGAGAAAATTCAAGAGAGCGGTTGTATTCTTGATTTCTTCTGTTTTTTGTAAATATTTCTGAGAATCAAATAATAAAGTGTTGTTTATAATCTTCAAATATGTATTAATTACAATAAATTCTTATCTAGAGTGTAGTGTAGGATTTCCTGCAACTACAAAAAAAAAAAAAAAAAAAAAACTCAAATTTTGTTTCAGTGGGAAATATTGTTTCCCTATAAGACCTTTCTCATTATCTTTTGAGGCTTCATCATTGTAAAATATCTTCCCCTTCTATCTTATACTCATATACCTAAATCGGGGAAACATGGATTCCTGCAGCAACGTGTAAAATGCATGCACTCAACAGGATGATCTCCATACCATAGTAGTACGTATATGTCATTGTAGCGTGCAAATATGGGCTGACTGATTATTTGCTCCCCACCAAACATTTTCAACACACTCTAATCTGATACGCAACCTGTGAAAATGAAAAAAGCTTCATATCATGTCATCAGTGCACCAACAAATATTTACTTTTTCCATCCGTTAAATCGAGTTTATTTAATAAATGGTGAAGACCAGTCAAAGCATGGAGACCCGAGAAAATAAAAAAGTCTGTACTCTGTAGACCGTAATGTACTTCTCGTAATCTAAAAAAATATTCTCGTTTTTAGCTGCAGATAATTTAATTTAATAATTGAATTTCGAAAAAAAACATAAATATTCTTCTTGTTTTGTCGTTTTCTTTGGAATGTGACATGACTGACGTTGACACCAGACTGTCGTCCAAACACGTGACTTAAATGCTTCCTAATACCTGAGTCAGTGGTGGGTCCCACGTCTTACGTTTCCCGTTTTAATCATCGCCCTCGTAACGGTTTAGCCGTGGAAATCATTGATGGAAATCTACGGCTAGGAGAAATGCCGGACGGAGACGTCTTTCTATGTCTTGACACGTGGGACTAATCTACACCTTCGATTTCATCGAACCACAATTTACTCACGAGACAACAACAGACAGTGGCACCGAAACTGCTTGCTTAAAGCAAAAGGGCTCATTTTTGTGAAGGCCGCTAACGGGGTACCAAATTTCTTAGGGGTGTACCAATCCCAAGGCAAATAAGTTTTTGTCTTATTAGCATTTGGTACACCCCCAAACAAAACCAGTCCCCCATTAGCAGCATTGATTTTTGTGGACAAAGGTTTTTTGTTTTGTTTTCCGTTTTAATCATCCTCCTCCTAGCTGTTTAGTCCATTTTAATCATTGAAGATGCCGGCCGGAGATTTCTTTCTATCCGGGACATGTGAGACGTAATCTACACCTTTTTTTTTTTTTTGGATACTAAAAGAATCTTATTCATTTATCTGCAAATTTGCAGTATTCCTCTTTAACAAGTTGAACAATGAAATCCGGAAAATCAGAAGTATAGTGAAAATTTCCTTCCTCATCTCTTGCTTTACGAGCTAAAGAGTGGGCTACATTATTACCTAGTCTATGAATAGACTTGAAAAACCAAAGTTCACTACTGCTACATTTAGCTTTTATTCTCTCTATTATACTTGAATTAAACCAATGGACCTGCGAAGTCTGCTCCGTTACTGACTTTATAACATTGTCACAATCCATTTCAATCACAGCTTTGCCCATCTGCATCCTTACCAACCAATTAACAGCTAAATCCAATGCTTTGCACTCGAAGTACTCAGCCCCATAATCCTCCTCCACCTCCTCTTCAAACTTGATACCTTGAGCTTATATGCATTTCCCTACAAAATCACGTATTATTAGTCCAATACTCCCTTTTTTAGTAGCTGGTATATAAGAACCATCCACATTAATCTTCAAAAAATCCTTATCAGGAGGAGACCACAACTGTAATTGAAAATTATTTGTGGACACTGTATTAGGCACAAAATATTTTGAACATTCTTTCATAAGGTTAAAAATCCTAGTACTGGTACTCTGCATATTAGGTTTCACTTCCTGAAAAACCAATGAACATCTGTCTTTCCATATGTACCACATAGTAAACATTAGTCTGCAAATATAATCAGAATCTCTTAGACATAGAGCCAAATCATTGCTTTCCCCTGTAACAAACCAAGTAAGAATCCAAGATTGGACTGTATGAAAATTACCTGCAATGTTGTCTATATTTATATTCATGGCTAACCAAATAGTTCTAGCAAAGGGACATTTAAAGAAGAGATGATTCATTGTTTCCATACCACAGTTACAATAAGAACATACAGTTTGTATCTCTGGTTTTTATAGAATGCAATTTTAGCTCTAACAGGGACAATATCTTTTATGCATTTACAGATAAATAGTTGTACTCTGTGAGGGATTCTACATTGCCATAAATGAGTCCAAACCTCCTTGGGAACTGTATCCTAAGACATAATACTATTACATCATTAGAACAGATAGTGTTGTAGGCACTCTTAACAGGAAATTTCCCTTTTATGTCAGGTTTCCATATAATAAAGTCCTCACCAGTGGTAGGAATCCACATATTAATAATAAGGGTAACACAAGATTGAGAGAAAAATGTATTAAGTATGTTAATATCCCATACTCTGGTACCTGGTAGGAAAAGATCACAAACAAAGTTAAAATTACTATAGCTAGAGTATCCTACAATAGGGACAGGTGGACTATCAAGACCAATAATCCAACAATCTATCCATATATTAATTTTTGTGCCACTTCTAACAGCCCAAATAGTGTATTTTTTTTATTACCTCCAAACCAGAGTAGACACTTCTCCATAGCCAAGAGCAATCATCTTTCAGATTATCTATATGCAGAAAACTACCATCTTTGGCATATTTAAGTTTAAGAATTTGAAAGCAAAGAGACTCTTCATCATTGCAAGCTCTCCAAGCAAGCTTAGCTAAAAGAGCAGTATTAAAATGTTCTAAGTTCCTGAATCCTAATCCTCCTAGAGCTTTAGGTATCATTAACTTACTCTAACCAATGAAATACAGACCTTTTTCCTTACCCCACCAGAATTGTCTTTGTAAAGTATCCATCTGAGCTATCATAGTTTTAGGTATCCTAAAACTACTCATTTGATGAGAAGGTAAAGTATTAAGGACATGTTTCACCATGGTAGTTCTATCAGAGTGATTCATAGTCTTACCTTTCAATTTTTATATCTAGATCCAAAAGACTGGAGAATAGGTTTAAAAGCTTTGGTTTTATCCCTTCCCATTAAAAGATTAATCCCTAAGTATTTATCAGTATATATCCTTCATCTTAGACATTTTGAGAGCAGTAGCAAGAGTAATTTTAAATTCAGGAGCTATGTTCTTGCTAAAGTAGACACTAGATTTTTCAAAATTCAGCATTTGACCAGAGTACATACCAAAATTCTCAAGCGCATCCAAAATACCTGCCACATTATGCAAGTCTGCCTTTGTGAAGATTAGAATATCATCTGCAAATAAAAGGTGTGTAATACCTGGAGCATTTCTAGCAGCTTTTACTCCAAATATCACATGATTAGTAGCAGCATGCATAAGCATTCTAGAAAGATACTCCATAGAAATGATGAAAAGATAAGGGGATAAAGGATCCCCTTGTCTTATACCTCTAGTAGGACAAAATTCCTCCGTAGGGGAACCATTTAGAAGTATAGAAACCATAGTGGTGCTAATACATTGTTCAATAAGATTGCAGAAATTTATAGGAAAACCAATTTTCCTAAGCATACCTAGCAAAAAAGGCCATTCTAGCCTATCAAAGGCTTTAGAAAGATCTAATTTTAAAGCCATAGTTCCACTGTTACCTTCCTTGTGCTTCATAGTGTGTATCATTTCGTGTGCTGTAATAATATTATCATGAATGATTCTACCAGGTACAAAATCAGCCTGAGAGGGAGAAATGATAGTTTAAGATGGGGTTTAATTCTATTTTCTAACAACTTAGATATAGTTTTGTAAACAGTATTGCACAATCCAATGGGACTAAAATCAACATCGTATTTATGAGTATCATCTTTAGGAATCAGAGAAATGTAGGTTTTATTAAATTCAGTAGGCATGAAACCAGTAAGAAAAAAACTTTGAACATCATGCACCACATCATTACCTATAATGTCCCAGTTGGATTGGTAAAATCCATCTTGAAAGCCATCAGGGCCCGGGGAACTCCAAGAAGACATACTTTTAACAGTATCAAAATTTCTTTATCAGTTGGAATTTTATTAAAACTATCATCCATATCACTTTCATTGATCACAGTAGGGATAATATCAAATAAATGATTAGGATTTGAATATTAGAAGTGTAGTTAACAGATCTAAAATGAGTAATAAGAGTTCTAGCAATATCATCTCTATTATCCAAGCAGTTATCAGCAGAATCAAAAAGACAGTCGATGTTTTTTCTAAACATTCTTCTATTAGCTAGAATGTGAAAATATCTCGAATTTTTATCAGCTTCAAGAACAAATCTATCTCCATATTTTTGCTTATAGAAGTCTGTTTTGATGTTAAACCAAAACTCTAGATTCTTATTGATATTAATGAGTTTATCATGCTGAGAGTTTGAATATGTTTGTTGTTGAACCTCTAAAATCTGTTTCTGCAAATTATTAATATTCTTATCTATATCTCCAAACTCAATTTTGTTCCAATGAGAGAGTCTTTTTCTAGTAGCATGATGTTTACTAGTCAACTTATGAGCTGGAGAACCAGTGATTTCAATATTCCAAGCAGTTTCAAGCTGAAATTTAAAAGCTTTGTGCTTTATCCACATGATTTAAAATTTAAAACGCCTCCAAAGTTGCATACTAACATGATATGTATGCAACACTATAGGACAATGGTCTGAACCAGCCTGAGAAAGATGATGTAATTTAGCCTTAGTAAAATTGTTACACCAAGAGGGGTTTCCTAAAGCCATATCAATTCTAGATTTTTTCACTCCAGTTCCAACATTATTACTAGACCAGGTGTAATCTCTCCCCACATAGCCTAGATCCATGAGACAATATTAATTTATGTTGTTTTGAACATATTTATCCTCAACAGACAAACCATAAGATGAAGCAATGTCATGCAGATGCACATTAATATCACCTATAACAAGCCAATGAATAGTTAAAGTTTCCTTAAGTCTTTTCATTATTTCCCATTGATCTTTCTTTCTATCAAAGTATGTGGAACCGTACATAAAAGTATTCCAAACCTCAGGCTTATCTATATGCAGGGTAGCCACTACATGAATCATGTTATTTGACATCTCTTGTACTTCACATTTTATGCCATCTTTCCACATTAACAGGATCCCACCAGCAAGCCCTATTCTATATATACAAACATGATTACAATAGCTGAGAGACTTAGCAAATTGAATCATTTTTCCTTGATCAATTTTCGTTTCAGAGAGAAACAAGAAATCAGGCGATTGTTTATGAATTAAGACGACTAATTGGTCTTTAGTAAACTTTTTTGCCAAACCTTGGACATTCCATGCAAGTATCTTCATATTTGAAATAAAATTATGCTTAAAGTAATGGCTATAACTAATAGTTGAGAAGCAAGATAAATAAGAAAAATTTGTTTTAAAAAAGTTTTGAAGATGCACCTGCATAGTAGCTCCATGACTTGTGTTTGTGGTTTCAACATCTTTGTCCCCTGAATCAGCTGTTTCCATCATTGAGTTGCTATGATTGTCCATATTAATAGTACGGATTCTAGAGAGATACTAGGGGGTTGAACATGAATGTTATGAGGGTTCATAAAGGGTTCTCCATTGAGAACAGAGTTTCTCATTCTTTTATCTTGTCTTTCACTATCACCTTCCCCACTATTCATTTCATCGGCCACCATTTCTTCAATTCCGGCATTATCCATAACTTGTTCTCCATTATTTTCTTGTGCCAACTCTTCCTCTTTTAGATAAGCTTCATATTCAGTTTCTGACAAGCTATACAGGTACAACAAATAAGACCATTTTGCACATTTACTGTCATCATGGTCAATAACAAAGCATTTGTCACAAATCTTCTTCGGTTGTAATTCCCAGTGATAACTAATCCAAACCTTTCCTCCAGATACTGTGTTCCACCAGGCTCCTCTATGAAGTGGCTCCTTCAAACTTATCTCTAATCTCGCTTTGACAGTGTTCCCATATCTTGATCTACAATTTGGGGGGTTGGTTGATATTTTTCTTCCTATATATCATATGGCTTCATCAACTACCGCACGGTTAAGATGTTCCAACTTCAGATATTTGAATTGTAATGAGAAGACTTGATGAGTGAAAACATGCTCTGTCAAAGGAATAGCATTATTGTATTTTTTTCACAGCAAAGAGAGCTTCTCCAACTAACCATGGACCATTTTGTATAACTTCATCCCTTTCCTCCTCTGAGTTTAGTCTCACCAACATTAGATTAGGGCCCATGACTCTGATCTGTTTGTTACGATATCTTCTCCATAGAGAGGTGATTTCTTCCCTGATGATTTTCATGTCTATTTTATGCTTCCACATAAGTTTTCCCAAAATCCTAAACATCAATTCATCTGCAGCTGCATTAACTGTTTGTGGCAAACCAACAATTCTTCTCCTTTCTGGTAAATCAATAGTTTCTCTTCTTAGGTGTCTTGACAACTGATTGATGCGATTATCAATGGGTAAAGCCATTTTAGAGTTAGCTCTATTCCAAACAACAAGAATAGGATTCTGATAATAGTATTGAGTTATATCAGAGTAATTATTTTCTGAGTATTTAAAAGAATTGGTTTCTCTAGGGTTGAGACTATTTCTTCTATTTCTGGTAAAGAAATACCGAAAATCCAGCAATAGTACCAAAAGATAAATTGTGAGATGGATAGTATTTTCTTAAAGTGGAAAGATGATAATTATTCCTAATTTCTCGGCTAGTGAATTGTAAGTTTGAGGGGGGGGGGGGGGAGTTTTGAATTTGAATTCCATAAGAAAGATGAAGATTACCATGATTGTTCTGATTTCTGATAAAAGAATCTTGAGATATTAACTGGTTCTCATCTAAGCTCATACCCAATCTGATACTATTAATATGGACCCTCATCGACTTGATGGGGAGCACCACTGCTTGTAACAACTTGTTCTTCAACACCACTGTTTTTGATTCAAGGGAATACTTCATGTTAAAAATAAATTCCACCACTGGATCCACAAATTAGTCAGGAGACCTGCAGAGTACAAAAATTAGTTTGCCATTAGCTAATACAAAAGAAAGGATTACAATTTCTAAAACTCATAATTAAAATATAAACCTCAAATTTTTGAAGAAAAATCACCATTATATGAGTTCCACAACCATTAATGGAATTTAGAAAATTATTTGAGATTAAAAACCAGTAAAAGAAATGAAAAAGATGAAGAAAATCAATAAATCATATTGCTCAGAAAGATTAACGAAGAAATTAGAATGAGATTTTTAAAACGATTTGTTATATGAGTCAACTCATCGAGCGTAATCTACACCTTCAATCTCATCGAACTACTGTTTGGTCGTGAAACAGCAAAATGGGTGTTAAAACCGTTTTTTTCTTCTTTTTTTAAATCAAGGGATTTTAGGCTTGGAGTCTACATCAACAGTTGGCAAGAGTCAGATGGGAAGTCTAGTCCAGTGCGTATAATCAGAGTTTACCTTGGCCCAATTTGCACAGGTGTGAAAAATATTGTTAGAGGTTCTCAGTTGAAAAGAATAATTACAAACCATAAGGCTGAAAAAAAAATGGGAAATATATTTGTATGTTGGTTGCCCTCAAAGATTCCTGCCAAAAATTGGTCAACCAACTCCTTTGCATCACTTTCCACAATGACTTGATTGAGCTCCAATTCCGCTACCTTCGTTAGAACAACACATATTGCTCTAGTTTCCGCTTCATTTGGAGAGTAGACTGCAGACGTAATGACTTCACAAAATGAAGCTTCATTCACTGAATCTCTCATCACATATCCTGCACCATTAGCCATGGATACAGGATCAAAATCTCCATCACTGTTACATTTAATCCATCCATGAGCGGGAGGCATACATTTTACAACATGATATTCATAAGAGATCTAGAAATAAAGTTGGGTAATGCAAACTATCATAGTTCATACTATAACAATAACAACCCCTTGATCTTCCTTCTTATGTCTAAAGATGAATTTGTTAATACTATTCCAGATTGACCACATAATAAAAGCAAACATGCAACTAGATTTATCAGAAAAAAACAGTAGCGATATTAATTAACCAGTGATAAAGCTAATCAAAAAATGAAGCGTTGTAGAAGTTATTAGTAGGTAAGCCCAGAGGAGTACCAAACAACACTAGCAAAAAGACAAATGACCAAATCATGTATAACAGATTCATTAGAAGATAAACATCTGGGGTAAACTACAGAGTTAATATGCACTCTAATATGAGAAGCAATTTTAGTATGCAAAGCATTTTTACTGCTCACTAAAGAAAAATCTGAATACGATGTGCGACTCTAATTTTCCTTATACACTTACAAAGATTGGTACCCGGGAAAGGTCTAAGACCTCTGAGACTCAAGTAAGCATATTTAGAACTAAATGTGTTATTCTTTAAAACTCTCAAGCCCTCTTGTCAGGAGTACACAATTGATGGAGTAGTGACAATCTTCTCAACAAAAGCATTGTCAAAATGGGTATTTAATCTAGACAAGTTCCAGGATTTAGTGTGCAAGGTTAGACTGGGAATGCTCATAAGTGTCGACATAGTAAATTGAGATGAACTTCAACATCTTATTGTTCAAGTATATTCCTTTCGTACTCAAGTCAAGATCCCGAAATCGATTTTCAAAACCTATTTTGATATCGAGTTATATGCTTACCAAATTCCATAGTTTTTCATATCTCTAGTTGTACATGAATGTGTGCTAGCTAATATTAGTTGTCATCTGCGAGAGATATCATCTTAATAGTTGGAATATAAATGGTATTTGTTAATTTCATAAATAAATATTCAATGCATAGCATAATGTTTTTCTGAATTGGCTGATCTATTTTCTTCTTCCATAACACTACAAATATTGCGGTTTTGTATTCTTACAAACTCATCCCATGAACACACATCTTGGCTCATCGTGTGGGATGCCAACTTATAAGAGATAAGAGTAATCTAGTAAGGTGAAACATCTTGCCATCGTTTAAAGTATTCCTTAGGATTAAGAATCTTTTAGTAGTATAGTTAGTGGGAAACTAAATCGTATTATTTTTAGTTTCTGTTGAATATCTATTTGATTAAGAACTAACGGTATAGTTATCCTTGATAGATAAAACTTGTTTATTCTATAGTATTTCTCTTCTAATATAAGACCACTCAAGTTTTTTGAGGATTGACTAGAAAAAATCTAAGTGATTCTAGATATGTTGATAGAACTGTTGATCAATCAACGTTAATATACTTCGTTCAGTGTGTTTTTGATCAAAAGCGGAATCAAGTATTGTTTGCAGTGATTTTGAAGATTGTAGATTTTTCTTTTTGATTCTGATCTTGGTGTTACTTCTTGCATATTTGATTGTTAGGATCCACAAATCTTGATAAACATAAGTCCTATAGAAAGATCGAACAAACCGTCTAGTTTCATTAAGTTGCTTGGATAAAGCTTGTTCACTAAGATTGATTATTTCGATAATCACTGTCATTGCTAACAAAATCTTGTGTGCCGTGTCATTACTTTACTTTTCGCATTATAATCAACATATCATGGATAAAATTAAGTAAGTATACTAGTAAGTTAATCAACTTGGTACACTCCCATAGTTAGTTAGTTTTAAATTCTAAGTATTTAACAAGTACCCCTTGTTGAAAAATAATCGTTTGGCAGTTATTGTTTCGGTAAGGTTATACAAGGTGTACCGGCATAGGTTAATATCGAAAAGTTTGTGGTATACTCGGTACCCTAGTCATTTAAGTTTTCAAAGCCGTTAATTAGTTCATGAATAACTTGATATTTTTAGATTTACATATTCACAGTCATAGTTTTTGAACAATAAATTTCTCCCAACCTCAAAAGCGGTAAACCTACGAATACCCATTATTTGAAATTTATATCGAGACTAATCAAGTACAAGCTTGAATTTGAAATTTATTCTTTGCAATTCATCAATTATACTAAAGCTATATGACGTTATCTCAATAGATAAAATGGTACAAATATTGAGTCAATATGATAGCCAGTCTTTACATACATTTGTTGACGAAGTCCTCGCAAATGTCTTCGTTGTACGTCAGTATTCAATCATCAAGGGTTATTAGGTGACCTTTGATACTCGACTATCATGCTCTAATCATTGTCCGAAACTGATTTTAGTAGATTATAAATTAGGATATAGTTTTGTGTAGCTAACATTGATAACATGATTAACATACCAAAATTTGTTAGTTTGACCGAGCAATGCTCTAACAAGTGTACTTAAGTGAAGCATCGACTCTTCAAAATAGATGTGCGAAGTCCACAACTGTACTCATTTCGAATCCTTTGGCGATCTAGACCCAGTTATCTATACAAAATCCCTTTTTCAAGTTATATATTACTCGAGGGATACTTTATGAAAACCTAGTTGAGACTATCGTACGAATAACAAAGTGCATGATTTAATTATTATTATTTTTATCTTACTCTTTGAGTTATTCCTATTTTCTTAATTGTTTTTAAGACATTTAACTCAAAATTTATATACTCAATTACAATTTCGAATACACAATAAATAAATAATTAATTCAGATAGTGACTATATTTTTATCGTTGGTAAAAAGAAAATTAAAAACTCCAATATAAGAGATTTTTACACCTTTAAAAAATGATACCTTTATTTAAGTGAACAAAAAAGATAAATCACTCGGGCCTTTTATAACTTGGATAAAGGAAGTAAAAATTATTAAAAAAAAAATCTTCGTTACATGCCAAAATTAATATGCGTATTTGTGAAAATGAAGAAAAAAAAAAGTGTTGTCAAACGAAATTAGAATCAATATGAATTGGTTTGTAGGTTAAATACGTTTTTCGTCTATATTTACTGGCTTTCGGCCTTTTTAAATTATCATTTACTTTGTTTTTATTGATCCACCACTTCTATAATTTATTTTTTTAATTATTATGAGAGTATATTCAGAGACCTGATCTAGTGGTGTAAATAGATGGGTTCAAATGTAGATAATATACAATCCAATTGTGGATCGAATACCTAACTTGAATACAGTGTTTACATTATGAATTTGTATCCAATTTTTTTCTTCCAAAAAACAAATACATTATTTTTTATTTTTGTAACAAAATTATACTCCCTCAATTCAAGTTATATAGACAGAGAAACCAAATCGGAAACCATACAAATTTTATAAATATCCACCATTTTTACTATTTTACCCTTTACACTTGATGAGAACTTAGAATACTAACGACATATTTGGGAAGAGTCGTCCAACTAATTTTCGGGTGCTGACAATTCAGATGCAACTATCTTTGTATCAGTCTATCTGGTTACTGTCAATTCTTTGAATAAATTCATATATCCAAATTCGATTTTTATTTTTTGAAAACTTATTCGATTACTCCAATAAATTTTAGTAATTGACAAATCACCCTGACTCAATTTTCGGAACCGGTATTGGTGGTAAACTTGTAGCCACCAGACTGACCGTACATAGTGTGGAAAAGGCAGCGACTGTGCTTAAATTTGTTTCTGGGGACGCGCGTTTAGGAACAGTTCCAACAACTGTTTCTTAGATCTAGACATTATCCAAATGCCCACCAAGAATCTTCAATTGCCAGGAAGACAAACATTTATATCGCATAAACAATGGGATGATAATTTAGTGTGAGGAGACTGGCGATCCAATCTATCCATTTATTCTATGTTCGGGTTTTCGTTTTAAATTCAAAGATAGATTTTTTTGGCTCTTGATGGGCACAAGAGCCTACTAAGCCGAATGGGGAAAATAGATGACCAACAGGATGGAAATAAGTAAGTGGTATGGCCAGATGGCCACCATTTTTACAATGACAAGCACCTGAATGTTGGGTCATCTAATTTAGTCTTAGCCATGAGAGATTTTTATTATTATTATAAATTTTTTAATTATTGGATAAAGAGTATTATTGTAAGAAAATAATTGGAAACCTAGCAAGCTCAGCTCCAACAACGTACTTCATCTATATTGATAAATAATATTGCAAAAGAAAATACTGATAAGTAAGTATTAGCTATATGAGAAGAATAAAATCCAAAACAGAGGGTCTAGCCCTTACCTTCCAGAAAACAAAAGAAAAGAGCAGAAAAATAAATGTTATCTGAAGCAGCAAGCTAAAAAAAAATCTATTGGGTTCCGATGAACGAAATAAAAAAGGTGGTTGATCCGAGGATTAAGTCCCTGAAATAGCACCCATTTAGTTTGAGGTTGAAATGATTTGACTGGAATATGCAAGGCGTGGAGAAAGGTTTTATTATTTCCCATGGATGAACATATAGAGGAAGGTGGTTGATCCCTATTAATCATTAATAGTCTTTAGATACCAAAAGCAAAAGGATTTCTGTTTCGAGATGTTTCTCTCGAAACAGAAGTCGAAAGTAATTTTCTTTTGCTTCTCCAAAAATTAATATTTTTCCTTCCAAAAGTCTACTTGAAATCTCAAAATGAAGTCTTACTTTTAAACTTTTAGAAGTCAAAAAATAACTTCGGAAACAACGTCCAATTAAGGTGTAAAAAATTATTTGAGGTCAGTAAGAAACTTTTAAGCGTCCCACACAAACGTAATAATGACGTAATATTTGGAGATTTTATTAAGGTTGTTGGAAAAAAAATCAATCAATCAATCTTATCGATTAAAAGCAAGTTGACGTGCATCCACTTTATTTCTGTTGATGTGCCAAAATATCGTAACATTCATTAGGGCCGTATACGTATATAATTGCAGCATGCTTTCCCTGTTCACGCTAATCACCCACCAGTCGCTTCATTTGGTGGTCACCATTTCTGGATATTCCGCTGATGCAACGAGATATACCAACTAACACACTCAAGACCCAACAATGCTTTATGAATTACTGTTAGTCTGGTTGATGTCTTTAAAACACCTTTTTCACCTTAATTACAGCACAGGGGAGGGAGGCAACCAAAACGGTTCCACCTAATCCAGTCACAGTCAAGTTGCATGCAACAAAAGCAAACACTAAATTGCCAATAGTAGCAGTACCTTGCTTAATTTGTGACGTTTTAACAACTCCTTATTGATAATGCAGCCCATAGCCTAGGGTCATTCATTTGCTTATGATTTGGTGGTTGCCTCCGGACACACCTAAGGCCGGTTCTTACGGGCATAGCAAACTGGCCAGTTTGCACCTACTATGGAGCGAGCAAACAAGTAAACTGGTCTGGCTAAGTGTCAAATTTGCCACTTAACCAAGCCAAGTCAAGTTTCCACCGAGCGGTCGAGTCTCGACCGTTCGGTGTAGTGTAAACCTCCCGGTATAGTCTCCACATCTCCCGGTGTAGTCTCCACCTCCAGTCATTTTTTGATTTTGATTTTACTTTTTCTCTCCTACTTTTTAGTTATTACAATGGTCCCACGGAATATTATATAATCCTTCATTCACCTTTACGTGTTATCGTTCTTAGCCCTTAATTCCTGAATTGAGATTAGCAGAGAGTCCCATTTTTATTGGATTTAACCAAAAGATACTTGACACATATGCTGGGGAAAGCAGTGGGGGAAAGGAGCGGGGACCTTTTAACATTTTCGAACCAAAACGGTTCTACCCAATCCAGTCAAAGTCAAGTTGCATGCAACAAAAGCAAACACTAAATTGCCAATAGTAGCAGTACCTTGCTTAATTTCAAGATTGCTAATAGGGGACTGGTTTTGCTTGAGGGTATACCAAAATGCTAATAAGACAAAACATCATTTGCTTTTGGGTTGATACACCCCCAAGCAAATTGGTACCCCGTTAGTAGCCTGACGCTTTAACAACTCCTTGTTGATAATGCAGCCTATAGCCTACAGTCACTCATTTTGCTTAAGATTCGGTGGTTGCCTAGTCCAGACTCCAGACACACCTAAGATCTGGCTAATAAAAGTTTGCCTAATGCACCTAATGAACCATCGTTTTCTTTAACCAAAAGTTTTGCCTAGTACTAGTCTAATTAATTGTGTGTCTTTTTGACCGTAGAAAAAAGAGTGCATGCGACTGTTTCGATGTAAAAGTATTTCCTAGCATCTAGATGTTGCCTCAGATTTCTTAAGCTACCTGGATTAGTAGCCTAATACACCTAAACAGACCATTGTTTTCTTTTAACCAAAAGTTTTGCCTAGTACTACTACATTAGCACGTCTAATTTAATGTGCTTGTCTTTTTGACTGCAGAAAAAGAACGCGACTCTTTTGAGGTAAAAGTATTTCCTAGCATCTAGACAGTGTCCTGGATTTCTTAAGCTAGTTGGATTATATTTAAGCAATTGCCTTTTCAGCATCTAAACAGGGTTCCTTTTCCGCAATTATTGAACAAGTTTGAAGTGTAAGACTTGGCTTAAGTGTATGGTCATGGTGCTAAATGTTCCTTGCCGGTTAGACTAGATGATTTTTATAGGTAGCTTGAGAGAATCTCTTATTAGAGATGGTCTTATAGCCTAATTGGCAACCAGAAGTTGGAAGGGATCTGGATTCAGAAGTCTTCGGAACTAAAAAAAAAAAAACTAACTGATTTATGAAAAAGATGCTTTTTCGCTTTTACACTCATTTGAAAATTTAAAACCTATTTAAATACCACTTAAAAAGTTGCTTTCGACTTTTAGAAGATAAAAAAATTGAAATTTGTTTGAGAATTTTTAAAAAATGACTTTTAAAAATAAAAAAAGTTGACATTTTTTAAAGCAAAAACAATTTTCAAATGAATTGATTCATTCTTCCCAAAAAAATCACAAAAAAATAGATGCTCTTCAGAGGGATTTCTGGTGGGGAAAAGAGACAAATTACAAAGGATACTATCCCAGATCTTACTCCTATCTCTGTAAACCAATTAGTAAAGGTGGTCTAGGTTTTAGAAATGCTCATAAATTCAACTTAGCCTTGATAGCCAAACTAGCTTGGAGACTCTTTGATGAACCTGAAGCCCTTTGGATATCTCAACTCAAACTTAGATATTTCAGAAAATCCTCTGCTTTTAAAGCTAAAATCCCTTCTAATAGTTCCTAGATTTGGAGATGCATAAGCAAGGGTATTAAGCTAGTAGAACAAAGCAATATATGGGAAGTTGGAGATGGAAATAACATTAATATTTGGGAAGACAATTGGATTCCCAAACTGGAAGGAAATCTTAGTAATTACAAAACTACATCTAACTCTTTGTTAACACTTGTGAACGATCTCATCGATCCTATCACAAAGAAGTGGAACTCCCCTTTAATCTTAGAATTATTTCCAAGTCATATAGCTAGACAAATATGCAACATAAGCATAACTTTAGATAGTAGCCTAAATGCTAAACCTAACACCCTCAGATGGCTCTTAACCAACTCAGGGAAATTCACAGTTAAATCTATGTACAATAAATTAAATGAAAGAACACTAAAAAACTATAACCTTGGTCAGTCAGACTCTTCCTGGAAAATCTTATGGAGCTTAAATGCATCCCAAAGAATCAAAATTTTCATCTGGAAATGTTTGCAAAACGCGGCTTCTACTAACCTAAAGTTATCTAGGTTTATGCCAAATATATCTCCTAATTGTACTTTTGGTTGCCAAGAACATGAGTCCATTGAGCATCTTTTACTTCATTTTCCTTATGCTAAGTCTGTATGGGCATCTGCGCCATCCCCTATAGACTTAAACTTTGATAGATCCATTTCATTTCTAGAAGTCTGTAAAGAGTGGATAGGTAAGGATAATCCAATTGTACCAATAGAAATTATTTTAACTAAAATTTGGCTTATATGGAAAGAAAGATGTAATAGAGCCTTTGAAAAAAAAACAGCAAACACATTCCCAATTAGCTTTAGAAATACAAAGACACTTGAAGTTCTGGTACAAGGATGACTATCTGAATAAAAAAGCCTCGACTAGTATAACTGACATACCTAGATGGATACCACCTATTTCATCTCAAAAGAAACTTAATCTGGACGCATCATGGGTCTCTATGAATGCACCAGCTGGTTTCTCTTTAATTTTCAGAAATGATACAGGTATCTTTGAACAAGGTAGAGCAGGACCCATCTCAGCAGCATCTGTTATTGCAGGCAGCAGCATGGGAAGTAGAAGAAGGACTGACAAATTTCAGTGTGGAAGGTGATTGTAAGAATCTTTTTGATTATCTGAATGGGAAACCATCCCAAATTACTTCGAAGAATAAGAAAATTATGGATGAAGTTAACAAAGATTTCAATCTCTGTCAAAACCTTTTAGGCTTTTTTTATGTTCCTAGATTAGCAAATAATGTAGCCGATATCCTTGCTAAGGAGGCTAAACATTTTCAATTTTTTGTTAATCGGAGAAATATACCCCCACCATGTATTTTACAAGCATTAGAAGTAGACAAATCTAATATCAACGTTGGTGTTAACAGCCCAACATTAGATGGCTATACTAGTATTGATGTAAGTAGGCCTGTCAATATTTGTCCGATATCCGGGATCCGTTTCCGATTATTCGATATCCTATAGGATTTTATCCGTTGTATCGGATATCGGATATAATATGTTATCGGATATTTCTTCCTTAACATATAGGAATCGGAATAAGCTATATCCGTTTGTTTAGATATCCGATATGTTAAGGACGTAATTGTAATTTTTCCAAACCCTTATTTCCCCTACTAATTGATGGTTGATTTTCTTTTAATGTTCAGGTTGATAAGTTTGGGATTCGATATCCGATAATATCGAGTATAATATCGGATATTATCGGATATTGTCGGATAAATATCCGATAAGTGTCAATTATGAAAATGTTTTACAAGGGTTTTAAAGATTTTTTGGTATAACCGGATACTATCGGATATTTATCGGATATCCGATAGCTTAACCTATCGGTATCGATATCTGATTTTGATATCCTATAGGATATTATCGGATATCGGATATCCAATAATCCTTAACCTGTCGGATATCAGAATTCTTAATATCCGACGGATATTCTTCCATTGACAGGCCTAGATGTAAGGGTTGCTAACCTCCTAAGTTAGTCGGTTTGAGTGCATTTTAACTTACAAAAAAACAATTTGTTCCTGACTTTAGGATTGACTTCTGCTTCTGGCTTCCAAACATCCTTCAATTCCCCAATTAACTTTTGACTTCTCGACTTAATTAAGTCGAAAAATTAGACTTCTGGACGAATAGCCTGTTTGGATTGCACATCAGAACTAGTTTTTCGACTTCTAGAGTCGAAAAGTCAAAGTCAGTTTGGTTGTCAAATTTTAAAACGACTTCTAAAAGTCAAAAAGTTAACTTTTTGTGAAGCAAAATAGTTTTGCTTCTGACTTCGACTTCTGGAGAAACAAAAGTCAGAAGCAGATTTGTATCCGAACGCACTATTAAGCTTTTTGTTCTTAATAAGTTAGATTTCTTAAGCTAGTTGGTTTTATATTTAAGCAATTGCCTTTTCAGCGTATAAACAGTTTCAAGTAGGGGTTCCTTTTCAGCAACTGCATGTTCATAGAAGTTCTATTATTATCGAGCAAGTTCTAAACATAGAACCATAGATGGCCTTTGAAGTGCAAGACTCTTTGGGTTAAACGTACGGGCGGGGCAAAATGTTCCCAGCCAGTTAGAGTCTAGCCAGATGCTGCACACAGATAGTAATTAGTATTCTTATTAACAAACTGCCATCTATCATCTTAGCTCGGCCGCCTCGGCGCCTCATATATATTGACTGGCTCTTCGCATTACTAAGAAGCCACTGCCTAATGCAAAATCTAGCAGTTCATGTGTCAGAAGCTTAATTCTTACAAAAACACAAGAGGATCTATGAATAGAAAAACCAAGTAAGGATAAGCAACAAGTTGTGTTGTGCTGGTGCAGCAATATTAATCTATGGTTGAAGATGGTTTTTCCTTTTCCTGGAACCGACCATGTTAACTGTAAACAAATTCATGATAAAAAAAACAAATGACAAAATTCTCTCTTCTCTTTCGTTGTCTCTTGGTAATTGAATATAATTCCTAGCTCATTCCCCATCCAAAAACAACGCAGGAAATATACTTAAAGAAATCGAAATTTCGTGTCGCTTGCGCTTGAATAGGAGACAACCGGGCAGATTTATATTCATATAACGGGTGCTACAAAGGTTTTGAGAACGTGGTGTACATGAATGAAACCAAAAGCAAAGATAATAAAGAAAAATACTACTAAAACACAGAGAGCAGCAGTGAGTTACCAATAATTTGTTGGAGATCCAACTTTAACGGTGCTGCCGTAAAGATGCAACGGTTACTCTCGACGTGGAGATGATTCGACATGAGCATGCTGTGTTGGTCAATGTCAAGAGGTTGCGAGTCAGTCGACGTCAAGATTCTAAGAGCATAAAAGGCTAAAACAAGCTCTTGTCCCAAAGCTGCGTCCGTGACTGAATTCAAATCCACAATGATTTACAACACATGGAAGTGTCCATTGGGATGAACAAGCATCTCCCAACAGACACAAACTCAATAAGTACATTCCTGACTAGAGTGGTACAACGAGTTTCGAGTTTTCCTCAAGTGTTATCATTAGTACCAAAATGTGTTCTTCGAAACCAACGTCATCAAATCATTGGCATTTTCATGACAACATTTAACAGTAGAGTCTAACAATAGGTTAAATGCGCTCCATACGTTATAATGCCCACAAACTAATCTTCAATATGTATGGAATAGGTGCCTGCTGCTTCTACTACGTGCACGGCGTCATTCGATTTCTAGGATGCACGGTGGGAAAATGTTGTTTGCTCTTTGCAAAGCCTAACCCCTTAGAGCAAGCACAGTGGCATCTGACGAAATCCCTAACCACAACCGGACTTTTTGGTCAGGAGCTACTGCTCTTCATGAAACTAGAAAGTCTCAGAAAACCAGCGTGAAATTGCTCAACATGTTCAGTTAGTTTACACATTATCACCGACTGAAAATATTACTGTCTTTAGTTTACACATTATCACTGACTGAAAATATTACTGTCTTTATTTTTCCCTTTTCATATCAAACAAACAACAATGTACACCCAAGAAAGCAGAACTTCTTCTGCACTATCAATTACAAAGGAACATTATTATCTGCAAAGTTCTCTTAACCCTGAAATAAGATTTAGTGTACTATATAGTCTTGTATCCCGAATTATTAAGGTGCAGGAGTGTAGCAAAATCATGACTGTGCACACGGATTTTCGACTATTCATGAATTATGAAGGTGCAGGAGTGAATACCCCAAAGGGCCAAACTTACCAACAGAAACAAAGATGAATTATTACAGTACCTTTAGCACACTTTCACTTTCAAGATCCAACTCTAAGAACAAAAACTATCGTTTTAACTGTGAAAAGCTTCAATTTTCTGTTCATCCAGATATTTTCCTACAAAATCTGCTTTCAAGTTTTGTACAAGGGAGATTATTAACCAACCATGAATACAACAGGGTACTTCTCAGGACAAGTTACGGAGCTAAGCGTACTTTGAAGCAAAAGGCTGTTACTGTGACAAGCGAACAGATCTGCAACGACAACAATGATTCAGTACTGTGACAATGAATAGGTCTGCGAAACAGCAATGACTCCGTACATATTTCTTTCAGTAAACAAGTCTTGTTGACACAAACCTATCATTACACTATGTCTTGCTGGCCAACCCTACAAAGACTCAACTTAACATCTTAAAATGTGAGATCAAAGTCGAAAGTAACTGGACTTGGTACTATTTGACAACAGCTCTGATAAGTGAGCTGTGGGATGAAAATGAAATGGCCAGAATTACAGGTGTGGGTCTTATCAAATGTAAATCATTCAGAGCGGAGGGTAGAGTTATTTTACCATATAATACGTGTAACCTTCTACAACAACAAAATGTCGAGCATCAGTTAATGATAACCACACAAGAGTGCCTGTTTTGGCCTAACCTCAACCGTAAATTAGATTATTGCACTGCAATGCACGACCACCAAAATTGTATCACAAAAAAAAGAGACTAGACCGTGTCATCATGCTATCACTTAGAATGTGTCAAGCTTATGTGACTTGTCATTAATTTTGGGACCACTTTATCCTGGAAACATCAAGCCAAGATAAGATGAATTTCATCAAAATCAATAGAAACATCTAAAGGCTAAACCATTTAGACTCTTTTTTTTTTTTTTGATAGCTCATGTTCCTGGAATGACACTTGAGCAATTGAAATAAATTAATAAAGAAATGTTTGGTCAACTGGCAGGACCTGATTATACACTGCCTGATCTGCTGGTCTTGACATTTAGTGGCATGCAATGCTTCAATATGTTGTTGACGGCTTGTTCACATACATAATTTACACATATCTGACAATAGGATGGAGCTAGTACCTGCATCAACCTATCAATGCTGGTTCTGTCCTGAATTTTCCGCTGTTACTTTCTCTGCAAAGTAATTCTCATATAATTATAAGCTGAAACCCTCTCAAAAATATAAACAAGAGGAATGCAATGTTGAATTCCAACACTAAAAGACTCCACGAAACAAAACCACATCAGTTCAGGTTAAAGTCGAACTGGACTTTAATATCAAAGCTCCTGACTAGCAGAGCTGGGCTGGAAAGAGTTTAATCATCATGCCCTAATTCTTTAGATATAAGTAGATAACTTTAACAGTGTATTGTCCACTTGCAATTAGAAGATGTGCAACTAGATATAACAAACACAATCTATCAACTAACACCGCAACTTTCCATCTGGAGTTCTTGAATCTAAGTATAAGAGGCTGATAAAGGCTATTTTTCTTTAGTTGCATATATTAAAGGGGAGTACAAACTAAAACGAGACACTCACAGACTAAAGCAATCAGGCCATGGGGTAGATAGCAGGAAAGTAAATTTAAGATTTGGATAAAATTTACTGCTGTGTGGTAATAAGTTACAGATAGGCTTGATGTTTTAGGAGGAAAACCAAAATCCCGAGGTTCAGCACCCATGTTTAAATCACTACGGGCAAACATGCTTTATGGGATCCACATGAAGTCTGAAGACAAGTAAAAGCCTGGTTCTGGGTGAGTACCTGCACTAAGGCAATAACCTTAAACTTGACTAAAACTTAATGGTGACATGGGAAACATTTCAAGGTTTCAAAACTGTGGAGGAAATCCTGATCATGGGAAAAGCCAAACCAGTAAGTTATTGTCTTAATCATTCAATGTGGATTTGATGCTAAAGCCAAGTGCTATGGACTCTACATTTGGTTGAGCTGGATATTAGTGGTGAAGGAACTGGATTACTGGACTGTGGAAGTCCAGATAAAAAGCTTATAGGTGGCCGAGTTTCTTCAGGTGCTTTTATTTATTTCAAAATAACCGGAAAAGGAAGTGATTTCTCCTAGTTGTAACACAAACAACAGTATTACATGATACAAATCACAAAAACAATAATTTAAAGAGTAAGAAGTACCATGTGGGATGCCGGTAGATATCAGCCAGTCTATATTATCAATACGACGTTGTATAGATTTCAAAACAGAGTTCAACGATAAGACTCTCTTACGAACTCCTGAGATTTTAGAAGCGTGTTGCATAATAAATGGCAACGGTGCATCTTCTAGCAGTTGATCAAGCTCTGAAAGAATACAACATAAACAACAGCAATAGCAGAAAATTAGTTTCTGCAGCAATGAAAGATGAGTATAATTTATTTTGCCTTCAACTTCGATTTTACTTACCCAATTAACATGTAAATAACACATACAAGCAACAACACAAAACAGGGTGAGAACTTCTCTTCTTCTTGCAATATTATGTCTATGCAGAGTTTTTTGTTGATCGACCGATAGAAGTGCACAACTAAAATGAAGGACAAACTGATGTAACTAAAGCTCGAATACGGATGCTGTGGTTTTAAAATGCGTTTATGCAGTGTGGGGCTAGGCGGTGACTCGATCCAAAAGACAAAAGAAATACATATGTAGGAAGGATTGAAATATTTGAAAATTTTAATACAACTGCATAAGTTAGGGGAAAAAATCTTTCCAAAACAAATTAGGCGATAAATTAAACAAATCTCCTGAGCAATTAAGCATCTCAATATCCTATATCATGTTTAAGAATGGCTTGGAAACATGAGATATCAAGATAGCACAGCAAATTTGGTTTTTTTCGTCCCAAAAATGTTAAGTTTTTTAAATGTTTTTATAACACTAACGAAAAAACTGCAAGGTAACTTAAAAATACCTCTCTAAGAAGTTTTATTTTATATTTTCTTGCTTTTCCACGAAAAATGTCTCAAGAGACGCCTTTTGGAGGAAAATTCAGAGTTAAAGGTGTATGCCTTTTAGTGACAAAAAAATGCCCATGAGGAAAGGCTGCCTCTGCCGCTTTTCACAACCATGGAATGCTGTCAAATAGCAACCAGTCAGATTCAAGTGCATACGGTAAATCAAGTTCAACCTTCATAGTGGCTTCTCTGACTTACAAAATCATGCACAAAACTCCATATATTATTTTAGCTAGGTAAATGAAACGTCAACCCATGGCTGTCAAACTCAGCTACAATCCCATCAACAATTACGACCAATTGTCATTCATGGAAACATTAGAGTCCTTATAAGTTGATAAAATATAACCTATGTTGTTCGGGCTTGACGCTAAGTAAAACATATGTAGTAATATCCCTACTAGTACAAATCCTAATTGAAATGAAACAACCACAAAATAAAAGGCTGGGCATTAATATCTCGTGAAAGGGGCGTATAAGAAATTCAAAATGCGTGATCATCATGTAACTGAAATGGGAATGGAAATACCTCCAGTAAGCCTATTAATGGCGGAAGAGAGCTGGTCTTGACTTGTAGCTGTATTTTGAGCCTTGGTATCAAATTCTTTAATTAGAGTTCCAAGAATTGATGAAATTCCTTTAGCTAAAGCATCTGAAGTCTTATTAATAGATTCTTCCTCTTGATTTGAAGAATCATTCATATTCCCAACTTCAGGATTCGCAACTTCATCAGGTTCTTGGAGGGTTTCTTCTAAAGGAGGAGGAGGAGGATGATCTTCTTCTTCTTCTTGTGTTGATGGAATATTCATGGCTTTTAGGGTTTCAATCGTAGCAGAAGTAATTTCATTATCAGAAGAAGAAATGATGTAAATAAGACTAATCGGAGATTTCTAGGGTTTTGATTTGAATGTTAAGTTTAAGCATCTCCTGGTTTTACTTTTATATTTCTAGTCAAGACAGTCTGGCGCCACCCACCAGGTTTTGGTGTTGTAAAGTAAACATCGACCACGAACCGGTGAATAGTAGCTAATTTATTCTTGATTAATTAGTATTAATTCGGATTATTAATGATAGAGGATTTAGCGTTTAGATTGCTAATTAGGGTCATCAGAACATAAATTTGTTTTTAGATTTATTTTGTACAAATATCAGCCATGGATGTTCATGCACTCATTGGTCGATTCTAGGTTTATATTTCTCTTTCACTGAGAACATTAAGAATCGGTAAACAAATATTTATATACAGGCCGATTGTAAGTATCGACGAATGTGGATGTTTGCATAATTCAACAATCGGCGTATATAGAGGTTTATATTGGCTGACTGTAACCTATAAAAGATGCAAAAAAATTGGGCTTTTTCTTTAACCAGAATCGGTCTTAATGAATGTTCACATTGACCGATTCTGAGTTGATGTTCTTGGTGGTCGAAGAACACCGAGAACAATCGATTGTAAAATTGGCTAATGTGGACATTTATATAAGCCGACTCCGGATAAATTCAGAAAACCTAAATTTCTGAAAATTTTCAATTTTAAATGTATGAATGAATCAAAAACCTAATTAAGAAAAGTTGATAGAAAAGTACGCATCCACTTTTAGGGGCGACCCCAACGCAATTAGGGGCGACACTAAAAGACAAAAAAGATCACCCAAACGTAAAACTAAGCTACCCCTTATCCACAATTTTTCAAAATGGGAACTATGCCCTTACATAATCGGTAGGAAAAACAACAATCGGTAGTTTAAAATTAATAATTATCTACCGATTAATGTATGTATATTTCGTCTAATGTTCCCTTTTATAAGCGGTAGCTTATCAAAATTTTAATGCTGCCGATTATAAGGAGCCCCATATTTAACCTTGCCCAAAATCCGGAGGTTCTGAAGGGTGCAGAGCCAACCATAACCACTTGGCTTGAGCTGTGGATGCAGCGGTAATCAGACAGATAATATGTTACAAGCATACCGATTATAAGTTGCCCCAAAATGATTTTATTTCTAAAATCCTTCACGTAGACAATTTTGAAATCTTCTATAATTGGTAAGTTATACAACTACAATACCTACCGATTATACCGAGCCCCAGATCCAACCTTTGCCATATTTCATAGGTTTTGAGTGTACACAGCCAGCCATAACCACTTGGTGCGTGTTTTGGGTGCAGCGGTATTCGGAAGTTTAATATATTACAAAACCATCCGATCATAAGTAGCCCCAAAATGATTTTTTTCGAAAATCCTTCATGCATTGAATTTTGAAATCTGCTTTAATTGGTAGGTTATCCACCTTAAAAAACTTACCGATTATAAGGAGCCCCAGATCGAACCATTGCCAAATTCCATAGGTTTTGAGTGTTCAGAGCCAGGCATAACCACTTGGTTCGTGTTTTGAATGTTGCCATATTCGTAAGGATAATAGGTTCCATATCCTACCGATTATAGGTTGCCCCAAATTCAAATTTTGAAAGCTACCATATTCGGTAGGTATTATAACTAAAATTCCTACCGATTATTGGTTTATCCACTTTCAACCTTCGTCAAATTAGCCGTTGCATGTTGAAACAAATTTCAGAAATAGCCGTTGTAGTTTTTGGGAAAAGGAAAAAGAGTCGTTGGACCCTAAGCCTATATAAAGAAACTCATATCTATCACCCCAATTGCACCAAACTCTTTTCTCTCTTCATTTCTAATTTAGAAAACCAAAAACATGGATATTGCTTTTGCCGAACAAGAAGATTTTTCTATTTATAGAGCGTGGGTTGTGGTAACTGTTCATGATCTTGTTCACAAGCTCCACAAACGGGAATCCGAAGAGCAGTTATGGAACCGTATTTTAATAGTATTTGAGGCGTTAGATGGTAATCGAATTCGAAGATCATCGAATGACATTAAGATGAGAATGAAGGCGGTCGATAAGGAGATTGACAAGCTTGAAGATGAAGAACGATTTGTTAGGGATGCTTTTCCTTAATGGACGTATCAAAAACGAGTAAGTATCTTTCATAACTCCGGCTCACTTGTTACTCATAATTCGTTAATATTACTACCGATTGTTATAGGACCAGGATTCACGTTTGGCACGAAATCTATACTAATCGGTAGTCAAATAGCGTTAATAACCTTCTGATTTAGTGTTACACAATCGGACACTAAATTTCTTCCGATTATATAAGGGCATTAACGTAATCTTCACGTTTTTGGACATCCCTTAACGTGGCATGTGGGTTGGGAATAAAAAATTCGCCCCTAATTGCGATTGAGTCGCCCCTAAAAGTGGAAGGAAAAGTACCTTAGATGGTGGAATTTTAATAGATTTGATTTAAGTTTTAATAGTGAAGGTAACTTAGCACATTTTTCCTTTTTAGACACCTATTATCCCTCTACGTGGGTGAAGAAAATGGTAGGCCTCAAATGATTTGAGTAGACTTTTTTTTTTTGATCGACGATTTGAGTAGACCTCAAACTAGCCAAATTTGTTTGGGGATAAAATATACAAATTAAAGAATAATTTTTTATAACAAAATAAATATAGTCATAAAGAGAAAATATAAAGGTGGACTAAATGCAAAACTTCAACAAACACTCGATTTACGGTTTACCATTTTTAGACATCCATTATCCCTCTCATATAGGTGGGTGGAGAAAGTGGTAGGCCTCAAATGATTTGATTAGGCCTCAGATTATTCAGGTTTGTTTTGGATACAAATATTTTTGTTAGAGCACTGCTCGGTCGAACTCGCAAGAGTTTCTATCTCAAGCTTGTTGTCAAGTTTAGTTGCCAAAACTATAAGTCTCGATGTCTAGTCTACTTATAGCTAATTCTTGGATTAGGATATAAAGTGTAGTTGAGCTTTAGACTTCATGTCGTTCATCGATTGAAGACAAAGAACGTGGGGATCTTGTGGAACTTCATCAACAAAAGGTATGTGGAGACTTGAACTCATCTATCACTCAAAAGTATATCTACTATATCTCCTATTTGAGACAAAAGTCGTATAGCTATATAGACTTCTATTATGTACATTTGATATTTCGAGCTGAGTTTAACTCGCTTACATATTTATCGAAATATGTGTTGGTAAGCTTTCGCTTCAACCAAATTCATCTTATACACTTGACGAAAGTCAAAAGATGATCATATGAAAATTGCCTTGTCACATCTCATTTGATGTTGACTCGGAATGTTTCGTATTGATTATATCAATCACTTGAAAATGACCTTGATGCTAATAGTTAGTGAAAACAACTATTGTCATCCTCTAAGAATGTTTCAATGATTGAAATAGCATTTAGAACAAATGTATTTAAGCATAGTATAGTATGTGTACATTCATATATGTAATCCATGTCCAGGAACCATGGTATGCGTACCCGTATGCGTACTTGGTGGTTTGGGGAAGTTCGGGAACCTGGTATGCAAACCGGTACGCGTACTGGTGTAAGGTTCAGGTCCGGGAATTTCTGCTGAGTTTGGATGTTGATTTGGTATGCGTACCAGTTCGCGTACTGCCGAAACCCAAACTTGGTCCGGCTACTTAGGTGCTCATACCCGTACGCATACCTAAGTAAATGATGTTCTAAAATCGGTTTGTTCATGAACTAATACATTTATATAATAAGGAATGCAATCTTTTGCAAACCGTGGCTATAATATTCATGACTTGATTCGAGTGAATTAAAATTGATTTTGCTTCAATTGTGTCTTGTATACTTCTATGAGAATATAAACAATTGAACAACTCTAGAACTAGTTTCATTTTAATCATTTGAACTAGTTATGGTTAAGATGAATAAGGTTGATATGAAAGTGTTCATATGGCTAACCTCGGTTAACTATTGTTGATCCAAGAAGGTGTATAAGTTTAGGTACGGTTACTCATATCTAAATGAAGGTACATTTCATTTGTGTATAACAAGCTAAGTTTGATCTAACGGTTGAAATATATTATCTTGAGTCTAATCAGGTTTTCATCTAACGATGAATATTAAATGCTTTGTTACCAAGGTAACATTGATTGCAAACCCTGATTTGAAGACTATATAAAGTAGAACTCTAACAACTGGGAAACCTAATCCCCACACCTTCTGTGTGATACTAGTTGCGACTAGAGTCGATTCTCCTTTAACCTTAGGTTTTTCATGAAACCCTATAGATTAACGACTTAAAAGCTTCACTGGATTGTGAAGCCAGACCCAACTATTTTCTATATAGTTGCGTGATCTGATCTTGCATCTTCTATTGTATTGAGTACCATCTTCTTTAAGATTGACTCGAGATTTAATCTCCGATAGGAAAGATAAAAAGTAATCACAAACATCTTCGTCTCATCGTTTGTGATTCCACAATATCTTGTTTCGCTACCACACAATTAAGATTATTGTGAGGTTAGGTTGTTCTTCGGGAATATAAGTCCGGTATATCAATTGGTTCATGTTCACCTTGATTTATAAAAATACGGAACAAAACTCATTGGTTTATCTGTGGGAGACATATTTATCTATACAATAGACTTTTCTGTGTGAGACAGATTTGTTTATCAAGTCTTCGACTTTGGGTCATAGCAACTCTTAGTTGTGGGTGAGATCATCTAAGGAAATCAAGTGCGTAGAGTCCTGCTGCGATTCAGAGACGTAAGGAGCACAACTGTACCTTGATCAGTGTGAGATTGATTAGGGATCAACTACATTCCAGTCCGAAGTTAACTTGTAGTAGGCTAGTGTCTGTAGCGTCTTAATACACTGTGGTGTTCAAATCTAGACTAGGTCCCGGTTTTTTTCTGTATTTGCGGTTTCCTCGTTAACAAAATTTCTGGTATTTTGTTATATAATAGAAATATCACAGGTTGTGCGCAGTTCAATCAATTAGAGAATCGAACCTTTGGTTCTTGATTATATTAATTGACACTTGAACATTGGTCTTTTGTTCCATTCAAGTTATTTCACATAATAATCAGGCTCACGGATTTCTATCTGTTTGATTTGTTGATTACATTGTGAAACAAAGATACAACTCTTGGATATATTTACATTGATTGAGCCTGATTGTATAGTTGATTCTCTTGGAATTATATTGGAGTTTGTCCATACAGATTGATAAGCAAAATATTGGGTGTGGTTGTTAGACCCCCACTTTTTTAATTGGTATCAGAGCAGGCAAACACATTATGACCTCATAAGTCTGTGTTTGTAGCAATCTGACTATATGGATGAGTTTATCTCTAAAACCGTACTAGTTTAGAAATTACCAGATGATTTTCAAAACTTGGTTTCACCTGAGAGAACTGTCACATCTAAGTCAATATCTAAGCATTCTCTTGATGTAGAAACTGTTGATAACTGGGAAACACGCCTATATCAATTGGATGAACTTTCTGATGAAGGTGATTCAGATATTGATAGAGATGTTGATGAGGAAGTCTTAGAGTATGTGAGGGTTTTGAATTCGTTGGAAAAGAAGAAGATGACAACTTCTCATGTCACACCTCTTGTGATTCCTTTCTGTCGAGAAAACAAGAAATTGAGAAGATGTTACGCAGGTGTTTATGTTTCAAATCATTCTAATGAATCGATCCTCAAGGATTCTGAGGAAAACCTACGTATGAAGTCACTTGAATGTGATAATCTTTTTCAAAAATACTTCTTGTTGGGAGAGAAACTTGCAAAATATGAAGCAAGGATTAACTCTCAACAAACAAGTTTTGATGACAGAGAAAGCGTTTATCTCGCTCGAGAAAAACGCCTTGAGGCTGATTTAGATGTTGCTCTTAATAAAATAAAGATGTTGGATGATGACTTGAAAAAGTTCAACATTAGTTCAAGCAAATTAACCACTATTCTAAGAGCAAGTAAAAATCATCGTGATACACGAGGATTGGGCTATAAGGGAATAGATGCTCCAAGTATTAGCAAAGAGGTAAAATTTGTCAAGGCTAGTGATTCTTTTTTTACAAAAGGTTTCCACTGATTGCAAAAGTGAAAAACCTTCAACCGCAGTTCAGGTTCGAAAGAGCAAAGTATATCAACCTCCAAAGTCAGCACACACGGATCGTAAGAACATTTCTTATGTTTTCCACTATTGCGGAAATAAAGGTCACCTGGAAAGGACATGTCGTTTCCATATAAGGAATGAGAAACTTCATGATATTCTTGTTTGGACATCATAAGAAGTTGTGAAACCAAGATCATATGTTAAGACTAACCCCCTTAATGTTACAAGTTGTAACTATCCAACATTTATGCAAAGGAATCAGTGTTGTGATAAACCTAGATTTTCCTAAAAATATTATATGAATCCTTTTCACAATCGTAATGGTTATCAAAAGGATATATTCGTAAAGACGAAGACAAGATCCGATGCTCCCAATGGGAGAAAGACTAACTTGCAAAAGAATAGTCAATCCAATTCTCTTCCGAGAAATCTAGAAGAGAGTAATGGGAAGAAGGTTCATATTGTTCCTAAACGTACTCAGAAGTGGGTACCAAAGAAATCCAATGATGTTTTGAGTGTGAAAATGAATGATCTCCCGGAAAATTCCATGACTATGGAGAAGCTAGTATCCATGATGTTGGAACTTAAAAGGTTCTTTAGAAAAATGAATTTGGATGTGAAAGGTTCTAAAAGTTATCTCTTTCATAATAATCCAAAAGTGAAACAGAATAAGCCGAAAACTATAGATGGTAAAAAATCCATAGTTACGGAAAAGTATGTTTCAGTCACTTGTGGTGAGCAAGATATTTTTCACCTCAACACAACTTGATTGTGTTGTAAGTGCATCCTCACCAAGGAATGCCCTATTAAGTATATGCTGAGGGAAGCACGAGAATTGGGGAGCACATTGTTGATGGTGAATTTTCAACAAAGGAAAAAACCGTAAAATCATGATACTGCATGTTTCTGACGCGGCTTCATGCATGTGACGATTCATATATTACGAATCCATGATGAACATGTCTTTTGAAAAGCCTCCACTAGATAAGCGTTCGATCCCTGACATTTCATTGTGACCTCTATGTAAAATAATGGAATTGGGCGGTCCTCCTACATAATTGTTTGTTGAGAGGGCTTAACGCCTTCAGGACGTCAGTGATACTCACTGTTATCTGACTACAGGAGAGAGACCCCTCTCTACATAGAAGAACGATTGGGCGATTCTCCGTAAGATTGAGATCAACAAAGCCTTCAGGACAGTGACACTCACTGATCCTGACTATGTAAAGAGACCGTGTATAGACTCGGGAGTTCTCTGTATGATTTGAGAGCGCCTTCAGGATATCAGCCGTCTCCTGACTATGGACATAGATTATTCTATCGTGACATTCACCAATAAATTCCTAGAATATAATCTACTTTATCTAATTACTCTGATTTCATGATCGAATCCACGACTGATCTCATGGAATGGTAATAGATAACCTCATTACTCTGATTTCATGATCGAATCCATGGATGATTTCATGGAATGGTAATACACAATTTTATTACTCTGATTATGTGGTCGAATCCACGATCCCACAGAATGGTAATACTCACTTTATTATTCTGAATCCATGGTCGAATCCACGGCTGATCCTATGGATTGATAATAAACAATTACTCACTTTATTACTCAGTTTCATGAATCATTCTCCACTGAATTTCATAAATTAGTAATAAATACTCAACAATCGGGCATCTGAACTATCACTGAGTAAGCCCCATAAAAATAGTGCAAGTGTACTCGACAATGATGCACGAACGAGCACCCAAATGCACGAGCGAGCATCTGAAAATATGGACAAGTGAGGAATCCTGCATAAAATAGGAGAGAGCAAATAATAACAATAAAATAATGGAGAAGTGCCCATGGGATGGGCCCACCGACCGACCGGCCGTGTATTAGCCGTGGCCGGTCCCATGCTTCCTCCATTATTTTTTCTTATTTCGGTATTTTCATGAACTCATGAAGACTCCTCAATTTCTTTCCTTGTTTGAATAAAACTCACGGTTTCTCCATATTTTCATGGATTCATAAAATAATAATAATATAAATTAGGGAAAGGTGTGCGGGACCGGGCAACATAGCCGGCCAACCATGCCCTAGTCGTGGCCAGTCCCATACCTTGCAATCCCCAGTATTTTATAATTATTATTTCCCCAATTTCATGAAACTCCTCCGTCTCAACAAAACTCATGGATCCTCCATAACTTCATGGATTCATAAAAATAAAAATAATATAAAATTAGGGAAAGGTGTGCGAGAGCCGGCTGGCCATGCCCTAGCCGTGGCCGATCCCACACCTTGTAATCCCTAGTCTTTTATAATTATTATTTTCCTCAATTCATGAAACTCCTTGGTTTGAGAAAATATCATGATTTCTTCATAATTTCTCAAACTTTGCTCAAATCATGAAAATCCAAAAGCCAACATGGTCACACGACCATCTAGCCTCTCACGACAATTTTAGATGTTAAAATACTCTTATTTTAATATTTACAAAATATTGATCAATTGAGCATACATGCTCATTCCAACAAAATCAAGAATTTCAGTCAAGATGAAACTCTTCTGAAAATTCACAATGGTGCTCAAACGCACATCAGAAAATACTGAAACTCTTAGTACGGAAACACGGACATCATGGCTACACATGCATGCCTTCTTGTCCGACCAAGGTCATCCCTAGGGCTTGCATAAATCCGGTCCCACACGTTTTCACAATTTTTACCTAATTTGCGCAATCGCTCATATTGGGTCCAAACTCTTCACAACCAACTCAGAGTTTGTGAAAACGCCCATTAGCGATCCCACGACCACCAGGGCCGGTCTCCTGCCACCTTGGTCAGTCCCTCACTTCTTCATACTTAGGTTTTATCACCTAATGTGGAAACCAACAATATTTTAATAAATGATGAAACCGACATTTAATCATCATTCTTTCACCAACCGGTCAACTCAGGACCCTGGTGCATTCTCACTTGAGCATTTGGGCACCACATGGTCGTCCATCATCCCATACGGTCGGTCCATCCTTCACTCGTGACATATTTTCAGCAATTCACCAATTGATGAACAATTGATCAAAAATTAGGGTTTGGAACAAACACTTCATGAATCATCATTTTGAACAAGTTCAAACACCAATAAATTTATGTTGATCTAGCAATCAACATCGATATTAATTATATAATATTCGGTAATCTACCAATATTTTAATTAATATTTTATTGGGTCACGTCACTAGTAAATAATTCGTCGAATTGAGCAACACTTGCTCAGTTGCTCGAATATTGATCACATTATCAATATTCAATAATGTATCAGTAATTCGTCGAATGGAGCAACACTTGCTCAGTTGCTCGAATTTGATCCATTATCAATATTCAATAATTTATAGGTAATTCATCGAATTGAGCAACACTTGCTCAGTTTCTCGAATATTGATCCCACTATCAATATTCAGTAATTTGTCAGCAATTTGTTGAATCGAGCAATACTTGCTCAGTTGCTCGAATAATCCACATATATTCAGTAACTCATCAATATTCAACAACTCGTTGAATTCACAATATTTGCTCAGATGAGCAATGTTAACATTCATGAATTGCTGAGCATTTGTCAAACATGATAGATTTGACAAAACCTAGCCTCATTGTCTAATTAGTGAACAACTGACAAACTAAATACACGTCTTTCATGTAGACTCCATGATTCATGAGACATCAACCACGTCACAAATGGGGGGATATCAATTAGGGTTTTGGTATGGCGGCCTACGGCACGTGGATTCATCCACGATGAGAATGTGAGTAAGTCGTGCAATGGTTGAAGAAGTTAGCAAAGTAGTGGGTGGACGGTTAACCAAGTCTCCGCCCGACCTGGAACTGGTTTCACCACGTTCTTCCACTTTCCCACTATTTCACTCAAGAAACCGTCACACTTACAGGGATCAGTGGTTCATCATTATTGCAATATAAATAAGTCCAAATCGAGGACAACAGATAATAATCATCATCCATTAACAACTCGATAACAACTTATTCATCACATTCAACAGTTCTTCAATTTGCATAAACCTTCAACACATTCACAATCCTTGATCATCATTGATCCCACACAATTCTCAGCTTCCCTCCTACTGATCAACCCACCTCCCTCTTTGTGACCGAATTGACTCTGGAACGTCCATTGACTTGGTTTAGGCCGGAGTCCTATAGATTGATCCCTCGAATCTAAGCACTCCCTTTGCCGTGTATCTGTGTGAGGTTGAGCAGTTTGCTCGGTAGAGGAGTCTCGACAACACGTCCATCTCTTTACTTTCCTAAAAACCAACAAACCATTTTTCCCCATCTACAGATTGGTGACCACAGTGGGAGATTAATCTCTCAGTTGCAATATCTCGTTTTTACAAAATATTTGATCTTACGTCAGGTTCAGTCACCAATCCTAACCCAAACAACGCCAGCACTAGCAACAACGGTGGTACTCCAAAAACCACTCCCGCTTCCAACGGTGCTGTTGATACCACTCCTCCTCAAACCAACATCGAAGACAATCCTCTATTCGACAGGTCACATGAAGAAACCCACCTACCACATGTGATCTCATGAAGGTGCAAAAAACTCTTGCCAAAAATAAAATTGACATGTCTAACACTCAGAAAGAGTTGTGCAATTATCTCAAAACTGTCATTGACAAGATGTCAGAGAAAGGAAAAGCCAAAGAAACATCTTTGGCTGCTGATCCCGAAGTCACTCCGATCCATGTAGTAGGTGATGAAGTCCACAAGGATGTAGATGACCCACCAACAAAGGAACCTGCAGGCTTCATCACCTGTGAGGACCTGGAACGCTTCATGGATGATTGAGGAAAAGATAAAGCATCATCTGTTCATCGTCATCAACCTTTGTATCCAGCTGATACACAAAGAATTCCTTTCCTGAAGGGATATACTTCCCCAATGTTCACACTATACAATAGAACATAGAACGCTCGAGAACACATCTCTTGATTCTCGGAGGCACAAAAAGAGCACGAACACAATCATGTTATCCGTCTGAAGGAATTCTCGAAATCTCTGACAGGCCGAGCATACACCTGGTACAACAACATTGCAACTGGGAGCATCGCTAGTTGGGGAAAATTTTAATACCTTCTACAACAAATAATTTTTTTGTCTCAGAGAATATTACTCTCTCCGACTTAGGAAGAATGTCTCAGAAGAAAAATGAACATCTGGACGATTATGTGAAGAGGTTTAAAGTCCAAGATTTGGGTTTTCATGACCCGAATGTCACTGAACAACATCTGGTGGACTTGTGTATCAACGAAATGATCCCAGTCTACATAGCCTTGCTGAAAAATCTCTGGTTCCATATCTTCTCAGAACTTCATGAATCATCCAAGCGATCAACAACTACTACTCCGGCCTTACTGGAAAGAACAAGAGCTACAAAAGTCGAGAAACCGCGAGAAATTCGAGGAAGTGCCAGATGCCTGATCAACAAGTAGTAAAATCTTCAACCTTCCATGAATGTTGTTGAAGGAAGCAAAAGGAAAGTTGAAAGGCAGCAGCATCAAAGCGCTTCTCCAACATCCCAGGCTCCTATGAAGGTGCGAAGAAAAGATAACCAATAATGAAATGCACAAACCTCGACCCGACATCAATGAATGGAGAAATGATCAAACATGACTCAAACTTCCCTCTTCCCACTGAAGAAGTGATCGAGTTACTGGAAGTCTGGTTTAAGATGATGCAATCAAATTGTTGTTCATCAAAGAGATCCAACTGAAGAAAAATGGAGAATCCCAGGTACTGTCACCTTCATAGATTCATCAACCATCCAACAAGTAACTATAATATTTTGAAACATATCTTCAAAGAGAAGGTTTATCCATAATAGCTTCAACTGGGGACTGAAAGAGTACACAAGAATCCTCTCCCAGTCAGAACCTTTACACTTTCTGAACAACCAGTCAAAGAAGCATCTCAATCGTTGATCGAGCATATCTGTGAATTGCTATATTTGTCTAAGGAATAATGGAAGGACATGTTCAGACGTCATTCCATCCCGGAAATACTCCTCGAGCCTTCATCCACAAACGAGGAGATGCACGACTAGGGACTGGTTACCACAGTCCATCTCAGAGGATATGAATTTGATTTGCAAGTTCTTATTTCAACCTCGTCAAAATTCGAAATTCCCCCAAGTACTCTGATAATGGACGTCCGGAAAATCTTCTGGATCAGAACTTTCTTCGTTGGAGAGATGTGCAACCAAAGACGCTTTGTTAGTAGTCATCTTCTCGGAATGAATCCACATCCGTCCGAGAATTATGTCGTATCCAGGATATTCCCTGATTATGTGAAACTTGGTTTCTGTCCAGGTTGAGCCAACTTTCATTTTGAGAGTGATGAAACCGTATGCATATCTGAGCGTTCCTTCATGATCTTTGATTGAGATGGGAGCATGAGTAGCTTCTTGTCGAGTGATGCATGTGACTCTGAAGGGTTTCAGTGGAATGTTGTTGATGGCGGTGTATCGAAAGTAACAAAGATACAAGTAAAATCTATCACGCTTAGCATCATGAGATAAGGCAGTAAGATAATACGAAGCTTCCCATAATTAAAATTGGAAAGATAAATCCAAAATACAACCCAAGGCAGACTACACTTGTATGTTATAAATCTTTTGTGCCCACTTATGCACTAAGTCTTCAAAGAATAGTCCCTTGAAAATCTATTTTGGAAGAGCCCATTGGTACAATAAATCTTTAACAACGATTACCATGTTGGTTGCACTTTCAGATTTGTTATGTAAGCGCATTCTATTTCTTTCCATCCACAAAGGCCACTAGATAACGTAAAGTAAGTTGTTACATATGAAGTGATGTATCTCATCTTTCCATTTCCTTCTCTAGGAGTTTAAACCGACAGCCGTAGAGAAGGTTACAACAGATAAAACTCCAGGAAATTCAAGGAAGTATGCCCATACCGAATATGAATAGGAACAGTGAAGAAGAAGGTGGTTGGTATTTTCTTCACAATTGCCATAAAATTTACAAGCTTGATTTGTTAATGGTGGAAGTACCCCTCTTCTCACTAAATTATCCATGGTTGGTAATGCATTCCATAGTGTCGACCAAACGAAAAAAAAAAGGCACCTTAGAAGGCACCACGTCATTCCAAATAAGCTTAGGCTTAGTGAAGCTCTCAATCTTGTTATAGTTAGAATTTTATTACAAGATTTTGAAGAGTAAATACATTTCGTAGAATGTAGCCATGCTCTACTATCCTCTTGATCTTGAATTAGCTCTGGATTACTAATGTTTTCTAATAATTGAGCCACCTCATTTACCTCCACTGCCTTGAGATTTCGAGAAAAACCTAAGCTCCAAGCCGATTGAGAATGAACAAAGGAGATGACTTCACTAATGGTCACTTGTTTAGTTTTACAAATCTTCCAAAGGTTTGGATACTTAAATTTGAGTGGAATGACAGTACACCAATTATCATTCTAGAAACTAGTTTTTCCCCATTGTTTACTGTAATGCGAGTGTTAGATTGGATAAGAGAGAGTGAAGCCATAATTCCTTTCCAAAGACTTAAACCATGATAAGAAGATACTTTATATGGGTACCACCCATATGCATTACCTCAGTGCTTTTGATGAATTATTGACCTCTATAAACAATTATTTTCCGAACCATATCTCCAAACCCACTTCGAAAGTAAAGCCCTATTTTTCGCCTTAACCTTCCTGATACCTAAACTAATGACATGGTAAAAATGATGATGGAAATCAATCAACAGATTGCATTATTCTCAGAGAAAAAATTTACAGACAAAAGCAATTAAGACATGCTTTTATACAGACAGTAAGAGGACAACAAATGACAGTTATTACAGATGTGCACGTATGACAAACATGTGTGATAGAAGCCTTAACCTACACTGCACTATTGCTTAAACTACACCACTTCATAATCTTGTATATCTGAAATGCACTGAGACAATGTAATGTCTTTATTCCCCCTCAAACTCATGGGAGCAGTAACCCTGAGTTTGGATCTTAAATCAAGAAATCTAGGACAATGTAATCCTTTAGTAAAAATATCTTCAAGCTGATCCAATGTGTGAACATAGAACACATCAAGTGATTTGAACTGAACTAGCTCCCTTATCACAACCCAACTTTGGAATCTATGGAAGGAGAAAGTGCAGATCCTGTAGAATATAACAAATCCAAACCATTTCTGCAGCACTATGGGAAAGATTTCTGTATTCTTCTTATGTGCTAGACCTTTCTACCGTTGTTTGATTTTTAGAAGACCAAGAGATAATATTTGGACCCAAGAAGACACAGTAACCTCCTGTAGATCTTCTATCTTCTATACTGCCTGCCAAATCTTCATCAGAGAATCCTAAAAAAAAAGAGCTTCCTTTTAAGGAAGTTAAACCATAGTCCAGGGGTACCCTTGAGGTATCTCAGAATCCTCTTTGCAGCTGCAAAATGGTCATTTCTTGGATGTTGCATATATTGACAAACCAGATTAATGGCAAATGCTATATCTGGTCTTGTACAAGTGAGATATTGCAGAGCTCCAACTAAGGACATGTATTCTGTAGGATTCTCCAATAAAGTTCCAGAAGTAGAAGTAAGTTTAATAGAGACTGCAATGGGTGTTTGATTGGATCCATCCATATTGAATTTATGTATAAGATCAAGTGCATACTTGGTTTGACTAAGAAATAAAGTGTCAGGTGTTCTCTTGATCTCTAATCCCAGAAAATAGTGCAAGTTACCTAAATCCTTTATAGTGAATAGTTGTTGTAAATGAGCAATAACATGTTGTAAGAAGGATAGAGAATAACCTATGAGCAAGATGTCATCCATATATACAAGAGCAATAGTGATTTGGGTACCTTCTTTGTGAACAAACAGAGAAACATCTGCTGTAGAATTCAAGAAATGCAATGACTTCAAGGCTGTACTTAGCTTGTCATACCATGCCCTTGGGGCTTGCTTAAGGTCGTATATTGCTTTATGCAGCAGACATACATGAGAAGGTTTAGAAGGATCCACAAAACCTGGGGGTTGCATCATAAAAACTTCCTCTTTCATATCACCATGAAGGAAGGCATTACTTACATCAAGCTGATGAATCTTCCAATCAAATCGAACATCCATGGAAAAAACAATTCTGATAGTGGTGGGCTTAGCCACAAGGCTAAAAGTCTACTCATAATCCAAACCTGGTTGTTGGTGATAGCCTTTGGAAACCAATATAACCTTGATTTTTTTAATAATTCTATCTGGATTGTGCTTAAGTCTGAAAACCCACTTACACCCTACTACATTATGTGCATCATCTGGTGGTACAATGGACCAAGTGATTGCTTCCATAAGAGCATTATACTCCTCCACAGAGGAAACTCTCCATTCTTTAATTTTGTTAGCATCTACAATGGTCTTAGGAATGTGACTCATTAAAGCAGCCTTCAAAGGATGCTTAGTGGAAAAATAAGACTTTGGAGTATATATATACCTCCTTTACCCTTAGTAGTCATGTTATGATCATTCTTAACAATGGGAGGAGATGGAGTGGATGATATAGGAGGAGGACATGAATCAGTAGAAGGAAGTAATGTAGGAATGGAAGTGGATGAAAGTGAATTAGAGACAATTTGCTGATAAGGAAAAGAAGACTCATTGAATGATACATGCCTAGAAATGTAAAATGTACCAGTGAGTGGCTCTAAGCATCTGTATCCTTTATGCTGCAAGCTGTAACCCAGAAAAATGCATAATCTGCAAGAATGACGGAGTACCAATCTTTTTTGGATTTCCTAAAACTACCAAAATGTTTGAAAAATCATGTGCACGTACCACATAGCATAGTATTCTTCCAGTGTGTCATCTAATAGACAAAAAAACAAGGGGGGGGGGGGGGTTTAACCTATAACATCATTTTAATCTAACGCTTCAAAATGAAAAATCAGGGTCTTCCCCCAAATCAGATATTCATCTAACGGACATTAATGAAGAAATAATAAAATCCCAATCTCTTTTTCCCTGATAAAATCAAAATCACTTACAGTATAAAGAAAAAAATAGAGAAAAAGGAATAGAGAAAGGAGGGAAGGGATTAATAACTATATTGCGATCATTTTTTAATTACCGGATCGCGAATTTTCAAATAAATTGGAACGTAGGTTGGAATTATTTAGATATGCTGACTAGTAGAGATTTTACAGATGGTGACTATGTGTAGCCAACATAAGCAGTCATTCAGCATACAAACAATGCAGATCTAAACTCTGATTATTGATCGAATATGAAATTCCAACTGAAAATGAAGTAATTAGTTTGTTTTTCTTTTTTATTTCTTTCCGAAATCGATAAATTAACAATCGCAAACAAATTAAATAATAAGAATAGATTAACCTTACCTTTCAAATAGATTTTAACGATGAAATCCACAAATTAATTTGCTGAAATTCAATCTCATCAAATTTTCCCCTTAATTTCAAGTGAATGTTCATGATAATAAAGAACTGATGATAACGATTTAGGCTTATTACTCAATTGAATCGAGTGTTTGTTTGATTCTCAATTTACATTTGGAAGCTGAAAATGTCGACGTTAGGTTTTAGGATTAGTTCTTTATTGGGAGAGGTAGTTGTGATGAAGGAAATGAAGAAATAACGAACTTCTGAAATTCTACGCTGATGGGAATTTTTGCCATGTAAATAATCAGTTTTGGACTAAATCATGAGACAAAGGATTAACTCGTTCTAAATTGGGCAAATTTGAATCTTATAGTACTATGCTTCAGATGAGTTGACTAAAGCGTCCAAAGCCCACTAACTTTAGGACTAAACGTAATATCTACATTTGTTATGAACCATCTTTTGGGCACTACCCAAAAACAGTGGGGGACTACCCATTGATATAGATGTCCACCCTACATTATAAGGGGTGTCCCAAAAAATTGTGAAAGACTAAATTACCCTTACTCTAATTAAGCTTATAACTAATCCTAATCCAACCCACTAAACTAACCCACTACCCACTAATTAAAACCTAATTAAAACCTAAATAAAAAATAAAAATCAGTTTTATCTTTTCATCTTCTTCTTCTTCTTCTCTTCTTTTCCTCCTCTTCTTCTTCTTCGTAGACATCGTCGTTAATCGTCGATTCAAAAAAAATTCATCGTCGATTAATCAATCTTTATAAGCAATGCGTACCAAGCAAACACCCAGACTTCCAAGATTGAGTCCGGGACTCCCACATATAGTGAATCTCCCAAAATAATTGCTAAAGTTTAAATAACTTGAAGCACCGTTTCGAGGAAAAATCAATCATCCAACCGCAAAACAGAAGTCCGATTCAAGTGAAATGCAAATCCGCGGGTAATTTCCTTCATGCCCATTCCTTTTAATTCGTTATTTGTAGAAGAAATCGATTGAAAATCATGAAAACTCATTAAAAATGGTAGTTATAGGGGAGATTTAGGTTAGGATATTTTTGTAAAACCCAAAAAATTGCTTACCGAACTTACCATAAATTAGAACAGTTCGGTTATGTCAACACCTTCCTGGTCACCGAACTACATAGTTCGGTGAGATCGCAAAAAACATGTACCTAACCAAACTCAGTCTTTTACTTGGAAAGAAAGGGTTCGGTTAGGTCGATTTTTTTTTAATAGCCGAACTCTTCATATATTTCGTTCAGTTATTCTTTTTTTTGTCAGGTAACCGAACTACATAGTTCGGTGATATCGCAAAAAACATTTTTGTAACCGAACTCAGTCTTTTACTTTGAAAGAATGAGTTCGGTTTGATCGAAAAAACTTATTTGGTAACCGAACTTTAATTTGGTAACTACATGTTGTGTTTACTTCATTCTTTAGTTCAATTTGATTTGGTAACACAATATTCTCTTATGTTTAGTTAATAGTTTGGTTTTTGTTCATTAGGAACAAAGGAGAAAGATTGAGACAACAACTAGATGAGGATTTCAAAACTCCAACCCCTAGGGGAGCAAAACATTTAGATTTTCGAAAACGTGGTGCCACATATGCCAAACATGGAGGGGGATCGTTACCGGAAGTGAACCAAGAGAATGATTATGAAGAAGAGCAAGGAAATGAAGACCAAGGAAATGTAGAGGCTGAACAACAAAGAGAACACGTTGAAAATGTAGGGGAAGAAGTAGGACAGGGTCAAGAAGAAGAGGAAGAGTTTGATGAGGAGGAAGAGGAGGGAGAGGGTGAAGAGGAGGAAGAGGATGGAGAGGAGGGAGAGGAGGGAGAGGAGGGAGAGGAGGGAGAGGAGGAAGATGAGGGATATAAGGAAGAGGAGGGAGAGGAGGAAGAGGAGGAAGAGGAGGGACAACAAGAAATTGTTCCCGTTAAAGAGAAAAAAGAAGCCGAAGCCGCCTAGTGCTAGATACTCACACATTCCCCCTGATAATTTATGTTTGTCACCTCGGAACCCAACTTATGGTACTCCAAATGATGGAGGGGCAACATTGTTTGGCTACAAACACTCATGGGATGCGAAGATCTATGCGACAAAGGTATTATTTAAGTTAGCCCTTAACTAACAAAACTATTTATTTATTTTTTGGGACATGTTTCGTTAAGTATTAATAGTGTTATGTTTGTTTTTGTAGGATCATAATGATGCAGTTCGTCTTATTAAACGTCAAAAGGCGTCCAAATGGGATCTTTCTTTGGAGTGTGACGAGTTTGTAGCAAAGGTTAAAGAATGTGTGTTATGGAGAGCTATTGAGCATGCACATGTAGATTTTGTATTGTTTCCGTATCCGCATTTCTCGAGAGGTATTATCCCGAGACATATACTATGCATCTTCCATTTGGCGAGATGGGAATAACTCCCGATGATTGCCACCATATCACTGGCTTACCAGTGGAAGGTAAATGCCTTCGAGAAGGCTACAACCCCTCGATGAGTTATGAATCTCTTGAAGAATTGGCTCTTAAATATCTTGAATGGGATGCAAGAAAGTCTCAATGTGAGTTTAGACGTTCCGTGAGGTCCCATAAACGTGGTGATGAGTATAATACACATGAGGCAAATGGAGGATTGAAGAAAAAGGTGAAGAAATTCAAGTTGGTTAAGTTGAAGGAAGCATTTGGAGGGACCAAAAAGAAGGTGCAGCGAGGAAAGTTGGTGATGGACCAGGACACCCTTAGGTATCATGTCACAGCTTATTGGTTATATCAGCTAGAATGTTATTTTCCCGACACTTCGGGAAATAGGGTGGATGCACAATATCTACAGACTTTTGGAGGATCTCGATGACATCAACAATTACTCTTGGGCCATTTGGGGTGCTTGCTTTTGTTATGGAAGAAATGAGCAAAGGGTCGAGGATTAAGACGAATCAAATTGGAGGCTATTTAACTCTTGTTCAGGTGACCTTTTACATTTTTAATGAGCAAATTATCCACTAAATTGATGTCCTTCCAATTATATTTTCATGAATATGGTTAATATTTTCCTATTTTCTCACAGGTTTGGATTTACGACCACTTCCCTTCATTGGGATTGGGCAAGGAAAAGAAACCTTATCCCTATGATGCACCTACAGCAGGAAAATGGGTGTTTTTGGACGCACAAAAGAAGTCTAAAGAGGAGCAGTTGACTTTGTTGAGGAAGAAATTGGATAACCTGACGGTGAACGATGTGGTATTTCACCCATACGCCGTACCCGATGATGTATCAGTAGATGAAGACGATCTTAATGGTTTTTATACCGTCACGCCATACTATGGACCTATTTGGCATCCTAACGGCTACGCAATATATAATCCGAGGAGAATACTAAGACAACTTTGTTGCGTCCAAATGGATCCCGATGTGGAGAATGAAAATTTCACTTTGCAGGTTCAAGGAACAAAGAACAGTGAGAAATATTTTGTTCCAAAACATGAACCAACTCCTGCGGTAGCACATTGGAATGCACTTGTAGAATACCACTTACCAAGAGGTGATTGTGTACCTTGTGAGGAAGATGTAAATGCATGTGACGAAGATTACAAGGAGTATTATGAAGAAATCAGTCATCCCTTTGTGATAAATAAAGAACAACAAGCTAAGGAGGATGCGGCGAAAGCGAAGGCAAAGGAGAGGGAGGCTAAGCGAGCTAAGGAGATACCTATTTGTGGAGATGAAGCAAAAAGGTTATGGGATAATGTGGTAAGAAAATGTCTTTGTCTTATAATTTGGGTTGTTTAAAGGTTTTGAAAATATATTTGCTTATGCTTAAAATTGGAATTAGGTTTTGAAGGGATCGAAATTGTTGAAGAAATGGATGGCTAAAATCAAAACCGGAGAGCCGATGTTGACTGAGGAACAAACTGCCTACTACAAGGAGTGGGAGGGTCTTATAACTAAAAGAATGGTGCAGCCAAGTAGGACTAAGCACCTCAAGAGGGGTCGACAACAAGGTGAAGGTTCGAGTCGCGTTGTGGAGGAAACCGGTGCAGGAGATGAAACCCCAAGTGATGAGGAAGTTCCACCAAAAACTCGTGGAAAACAAGGAGGTAGAAAGAGGGGTCGTAAGAGTGGTCATTAGTGATTTCGTATTATTTCAGTTTCAAAAAACAAGTTGGTTATGGATTTGGTATGTTTCTGTGTTTTAAACAATTACTTAAGGATTTAACCTGGTTTGTGTTTTCAATTTTAGAAGGCTGAAATGTTGAATACATTATGGTTTTCGGCAACCTAATATTTAAAACTAGCTAACCGAACTTATAAGTTCGGTAACCTGTTAATAATTTCAGATCACCGAACCTATAATTCGGTTACCTTGAAAAAATAAGAGGTCACCGAACCTAAAGTTCGGTTAAGCGTGCAACAGTCCCAGGTCACCGAACTTAAAGTTCGGTGATGTCGCAAGGTTTTATCTGCTAACCGAACTCGTCCCTGGATTTTCAAAATTTTGTCATTGCACATGTTGGACAACTCATTCTCTTGATGAACAAATCACATAAACCAACTCTAAGGTTTGTTTTGAAGTGTGTTTTGTATCACATATATGTTCAGTTTGTCTTTGAGCCTTCCCAACAAAGTTCGGTTATCTCAAGAAATTAAGTTGCATCCGAACTTGAAGTTCGGTGATGTCGCAAGGTTTTCTCTGCTAACCGAAATCATCCCTGGATTTTCAAAATTTTCAAAAGATAATACATAAATTTGAAATTTTAATGTAATATCAAGTAACGTCTAATTTTATGACCGTTATACAACAAAGTGTTATATATATATATGGGTCTATAGTTAATATTTTGTTTCTAAATCTGCTAAAAATGTCACCTACTAGTCATAAATTTAATCTAGTTGAAGATCTTTCTCTTTGCAGAAACTACATAATATACTATCCAAAGAGGGGTGAAGAACGAAGAATGAATGGTATTATGAGTCAGAGTTATTGGGGGATAATTCATGAAAAATTCTGTTCCGACACAATGAACCCTTATAACCGTGATCATATAGCTTTGTTCTTTCGATTTCAAAAGATTAGAGAGAGAGTTGTGGAATTTATGGCTTTATTTCGTATTGTAAGGCGGTATCGACTTAGGGGTGAAGGATTCAACGAAATCCTTTTAACATCAAAGAACGAATGGCGAAGATGGAAGACAAAGGATTTCAAATATGAAAATCATTTTCGCCTCCTTAAAGACTTTTTCATAACGCGTTTTGGATATTAAATTTTGTAAGGGGTGAACTTCTGTCTCGCAAGGTTCGGTTAGGTACTGTAATTTGATTTTGTAACCGAACTCAGTTCGGCTATATCTTGTAATTTCATTTACTAACCTAACTAAGGTTCGGTAACCTTCTTATTTTGACGTAGGTTACCGAAATTGGTGTTCGGCTACGTAAAATATTTATTAATGTAACCGAACTGTCACCCGCTAACACCATAAAATAATAACATTTACTCCATAATTACTACCACTCTTCAAAGAACAAAGTTTTAGATTCATAAGAATAATTAGTTCCATTACATGTGTCATTTAATCATCCTCTAGTGAAATAGGACCTTCATGAACAATTTCTTCGGACTTCTTCAAAGCATTCCACATCTCCATGTTATGCTCATACATGATACACCAACCCAACATTGTATTCGGATTAAATGCAGGCCAATAAGAGGTTGTACATATTGGAGGCAATGGACAATCGGGTTTTAACCGTAGGCCTATAAAGTGGTTGTTGTTAATAAATGCCATCACACATCTCCTTCGTTTGAGTTGTTCAACACATACGGTTATTTTTGGGGTGAAGGTGAAACTACCACTTTTTGAGAAACAATGAACCACACAATTGAATGCCTCGGCGATTAAGTGTCCACATATAGGCATGCTCATCCAATAATCCCTTGTGATCGGTTGACCCCCATGAAGACGACGTTGATACCTAACATATTGCTCATTGATACTACCCTCATCGTACAACATTGTCTTGTAAAATGCCGGATTCTCCTTTAGTTTGGATAAAAACCTTTGCCTTATATGAGTGATTGCACACCCATTATTTCGCTTGGCACCTTCAATGAAAGGACCAACTTGTTGATTGACAACATGAAACCCACAATTACCATCCGGAGAAACGTCGTCGGTGGATATAATGTATTCTCTAATGTGTAGAGGTAGCTCATTCAAATAGTCTTTATTTGGAGCTTCAAGCTTCACGTCTACGGAAGATGGTTGGATGGGGAACATCGGAGACTTAAGATTCACGTCGCCGGAAGATGGTTGGCTTGGTTGTGTTGGACACATCGGTCCCTTTTTCTTCAAAACCCGCTCACTTGTTTCTCCTTTACCCTCAATACTCCTACCCCGTTTCTTGGGTTTCTCCAAGTACATTGCCGCGGTATACTCATGGCCACAAGGGTCTCTAGTAGTGGCGTTTTGCTGACTTTTCTTCTTATATAACACCTTTGCATATTCTCTTAGTTGCTTTTTAGTTTCTTTTTTGCTTGGTCTACCTTTGCGCTTGCCTTTTGCCGGTTCATAAACATTATCTTGCGTTTGTGGATATATGATTTTCCTCATGTCATCCCAGAAGATTTGTTTTTGGAGCTTGCTCATGCCACGATACATCTCTAGTACGGTTCTACCCATTTCGTTATCACCAAACTCTTCTTCGGCTTCTTCTCCCTTTGGAGGAGGGATGAAACTTAGATGCTTCCAAAATGGATCAATTTCTCTTAAAGGAATTACGCCATGCTCATAGTTGAATATCATATGGCGACAAGGAGTCCCATAGACTTCTTCATGTTACATACACACACCTCATCCGACGTGGTTTCCCACTTATCCATCAACTCGACTTCTATAATCAACAACTTCATACATTGCCGAGATACATTGTAATGGATTCCCTTGAACAATGGATGGTCGGCATATTTTCCTTTCATTTTGAATATACGGCTTTTTTGGAACTTCCCTTTAATTCTATCAATGTCGCGCTTGAAGTAATTCTCCATAGCATTCCACACGGTTACGAAATTATCAACACATCCAAAGAGATTTTTCTTCAACCGGTGGTGAGCCGACTCTACTAAACTTGTCGCTTGATTTCCCAAGTGTTTATATTGGTTGGTAAAGGCATACACAAACCTCTCTTTGTGTGGTTCCAACCATTGGCGAAGAACATACGATACAACATCGGGGTAATCGGGAGTATCCCAATGGGCGATAAACTCCGCAAGATTTTGATAATACTCTTCCTCGGTAAGGGACCAACATAATGATTCACATTCACCGTTGAATGCAACCCATTTAGCAAAATTTAGATCGTATTGTTTATCAACTTCCTCTTTTGCATCCGCTCGTTCATGTTCCGGTAGCATCTTAATCTCTTCATATCCTTTTTTCTTGGGTGGACAAATTGTTGGCTTGCACCTATGCAACAAATTACACCATATATGGAACGTACAAAGCATATTATGTGCTAGTGGGAACACTTCCGCTATTGCATTCATCAATGCGACTTCATTGTCGGTCACTATAACCCCGGGAATATCATCACCTCGGAAGATTGCCTTAACTTGTTGTAGTGCCCAAATATAACTAGGTTCTTGCTCGTCCCTTAAGAAACAAAATGCCACGGTAAACGGTGACTTCGTCGATGTACGGCCAACAATATTCAACAATGGCATCTCGTACTTGTTTGTCTTGTAAGTGCAATCCATTATTAGAACTTCATGAAAGCATTGAGCCAATTTAACACTTGTTGGATGCGCAATAAATAGTTGTGTTATCTCTCCATTTTCCTGATAATTGTTTGATATTCAATGAATTTTTTCAATTTTATTGATTAATGTTTGACATTTTTTAAGATATGTTATGTCTTTAGTTATCCCATAATTATATGAAATTATTAGGGAATCAATACATAACTCATTATGCATACTATATTTTTGTGCATAACTCGTTATGCAGCCTAATTTTTCAGGAGTATAATTGGAAGCGCAACTTGGACATAACATATCTAAAAATCCGCGCCTTAGAATTTTACAAATTTTATATCGTTGGAAATCTTTTTAAAAGATCTACGCAACGAGTACAAACAAGAATATCAAATTTTTGTTTTTCACGAAAAAATCGGAGGTGATGCTCATTTTAGGGAAATTTTTCGAAAACTTGATACATAACCATTATTCAGTCACCAAAAACGATGCATAACACATTTTGCGACGATAACTAATTATGCAACCATTTTCTCGATCGCATAACAAATTATGCATTTGGATAACAAAGTTATGCATCTATAACAAGTTATCTAACCATTGTTTTGTCGATTTTAGTGCGTACATAAAAAAATTAATGCATAATGCAAAGATGCATCCATATTTACGGATGCATATCAAAGTTATGCATCTATTTTCTCGATGCATAAAAGATTGTGCAAGAATTTTCTCGATGCATAACGCATTATACAATTATATTTTGGATGCATAACAGGTTATGCATCCATTTTTTGATCGCATAACATGTTATGCAGCCTTTTTTTGTTGGTTTCAATAATACTAACAAAAAGTAGTCGATAACGTGTTATGCAACCATTCTATGTATCTTCGTATAACAAGTTATGCAAACAAAAAAAGGCTGATAACTTGTCATGCACCTATTAATAATAGCTGCATAACGTGTTATGCAACCATTTTTCGGATAAAGATAACAAGTTATGCAACAAATTTTCTACATAACTTGAACTTCAACATCAACGCCAATCCCATGAGCTGTAACACCGGCACCACTACCACCATTCACTACTGAAATCCCATCATCCATAATCTCTTCAATCCAATTCAATACCACAATAATTCTTGCAATTTTAACATCCACACAAACCGAGACCAACACGGATTCAAGCCTGCATTGCGGTGCCATTGCATCCATCCCCAAACTCCCATGTTCGCAACAACATCTCCGAGATGCAGATTCGAGATGTAAAATACCACGTCCGTATGTAGATGAGATGAAAATGAAAATGCTTAAAATACGAGTTCCCTAGAAAGTGTTTCCTCGCTACCATCGCACTACCTTCTTCCCTCTCTTCAACAAAAAGTAGATAAACCAAAATCTTGTTCAGACAAAAGAAGAAATTGATCAAAATCTTGAATAACCCCAAGCAAGGAATGGATCAATGGGAGAAGATTCTTGACTTGGATGATCAAAGTGACCCAACAGATCATACGATACCTCGTAAACTAAAGGTTTGTTATATCTTCTTATTCTCCATTTCCAATTCAATTTTTCAATTTCATTTCATTTCGTTAGATTTTTTATCGTTTTTTCTAAAATCTCTATGTGTGTGTAGGAGTTTGATGAGTTCTGCCCATCTCAACATATGTAATTGATACTAGGAATTGATATCAAAACACTTGAGGAAACAAAGAAGAAATTGGAAAGTGAAACTCAATCACTAGACAAAAAAATCGAATCACTAAGCCAAATTGATCAATTTTGTATCTCAATCATGGTGATTGCTTCGATGTTGGGCTGGGATCCGTGGTGTTGTGGGGTTGAAATTCAAGCCAATTATTTCGATTTCTTCTCAATAGCAACGTGTGCAATGGGTTCTAGTGATTGATTGTAGAAGATTGAGAAGAGTTTTGTATTGTATGGATCTGTTTGTGGGTGCTCAATTGAAATGGAAATGATGAAGTCGGGAACGTTTTTGGTGTTGAATGAATGAATTTATTCGCATATCCGTGAATTTATCTTAAAATCCAAATTCACCATCTCAATCTTCATAACAGAAAACCATTCTTCTCCGATTAACAGCAACATCATCATCTTGTTCTTCTTCCCTGACCTAACATGCATCTAAATCTGCAATTCATCTTCTTCTCTGCTCAAACTCAAAATCAAATCCAACCCATCTTCGATTCCAGCAGAAACCCATTTTCCCGTCAATTGAACACATCGAACTACAGTCACACAAAGCATGATCGAACCCTTAAAAAGCGTAAAAGAGAAATTGAAATCGAACTAAACCTCAAAAAAAAAAAAATCCAAGAAAAAAAATCTCGTGAAGAAGAAACAAAAAAACGAAGAAACTAAATTTTTTAATTTTGGGTTTCCGAATAATTTTTTTCCCAAAAATGGGTGCGCGCCTTTAGTTTTGGGAGCATGGGTTTCACAGTGGGAAAATCTGTGAGAATGGGTCTCACTGTAGTTTTCACTTTAGTTATTGCCGAATTACTTGATAATTAATTAGATGATTAATTCATTGCATTAAGGAAGCAGAGAATAAGAAGCTATTATTGTATTTTGTTAGAGATTTTTGTTCAATATCAATATGAAAGGGAATTGACATTTCCCTAGAACCAACAGTTTTCCTGAATTTTTTGCCCCTCCTGAGTAGAATTCCCGCAAACAGCTTCATCATTAGGACTCGTAAACTATGATTTTCCTAGGCTAAAATACTGACCCGTAAACAGTTTATTAAGCTTATTCTTTTAGGCTAAAATGGGTGATATAGCTTGATGGACAGGTATTCATGTCAAGATCCTTGTTGACATTTTTGTATTGTTATATTTCCTGTGTTAAAATATCAAGGTGTTAATTCACTTATTGAAATTCGACCTTTAACTCTTCAAGTACACGTGTGAATTATGAAACCTCATGTCTTGCATTGATTCCTTCTCTTTGAGTTATGTATTATTTTCGTTTCTGGTTTTATGTGTTTTAAGGTTCTATTATTTCAGTCTTGGTTTCTCTAGTGACTACCTTGCTGAGAAAAATCCTTCCGAATTCTGTAATCATCTTATCTTCCTTTTGAGTGAAACAATTTGTCTCATTTGCGCAATCAACATTGTGTAATCGAGCTATTGAGCGGCAAACACTTCTAATAATACGGTAATAGTCGGTAGAAAACCTAGTTTGATTCGGGTGGTTTGCGGACCTTACCAAGTAGTTACACCAGTAGCAAAAGCTGCAAACTAGATAGTAGTGCCATAGATGTTATGTTGGTATAATTCATTTCAAGGATACAATGGGTAATGCAGCCTGATGGATATTCATGTGAGGACCCTTGTTGATATTTTTGTCTGTGGCATTTCCTGTGTTAAAATTCAGGGTATTATTCACTTATTGGAATTGCTGATATGCAATGCCAAGCTTTAACTCTTGATGTAAAGGTGTGTGTTACTTTGACGCTTAGTTTCTCTCTTTACTAGATTCTGAATATTCCAATGTGAATTGTTGGTTATATATATATGTCGTGTTTGATAACCTGTGTAACAGGGCACCATGTAACATTTATTCAGTAAAGATAAATCACAGATTTGATAAGCTTAGAGACTCTATCTTTGATTTGTAAAATTCTGATTTTGATTTTTTTGTTGCCTGCAATATCTCAAGTCTTGCTGTTTGGGATTCAATATATAATGATGCCATATCTTTCTTCGTTTAGGTTTCATTTACGCTTCTGGATATAAGAAATTCTTGTATTTACTTTTTGAAAGTTAGTTCCTTTGTAGTCATCGAAATTGAGAATGTCTTCGTTTTCCTTTTACTCAATAATGGTACATCACACCACCCAGCTTCAAACACGCACGCACTTAGTGCCGCTACACACCTCAGAATATAATTGAGTTAAAACAACTTAACTCCTTTTGAGAGGATAGATAAGGCTGCTATTAAATGATAGATGTTGATGGAATTATTACCACCCTATGCATTCCAAACTTTTCTGAAAAGCTCTCCATTTTCTTATCCATATTTGTTTGTTAGCATAATTCTGGTTCGTTTGCTTTTTTTTTTTTGTTTCCCGATCTTCTTCACAATAGATAATTAAAAGTATTAAAAAAAATAATTATGTGTTAGTTGTCGACTTATGTAATGCAACTCCATTTTTTGTTGTGTATATAAAAAAGTACCTGTTACTCTAGGTTTCGTCGAGATACCGAAGAATCCTAATTCCCTTCTCCCTCAGTTATTTCCTAGCAAGGCTGGAGGAACACCTGTATGTTTTGTG